>CM045460.1:2998514-3678451 GCA_024666655.1 Dascyllus trimaculatus
AGCACAAGTATGACTAGATGGATCTGTGAAACTCACATTTTTCTGCTTTGACGAACAAGCGGTTCTTCAGAAGGCGTTCCAGGACTAAACGGACATTTGCTTGTGTTCCTTGATGTTCCAGGAGTAGATCAGGTTGTTGTCCAAATAAACAAAGATGAACTGGTTGATGGTGTTACAAGGACATCATTGATGAGATTCTGAAAAACAGCAGGTGTGTTGGTCAGACAAAAAGGCATAACTAAATACTCAAAATGACCAAGGGGGTGTTGAAGGCAGTTTTCCATTCGTCCCCTTGTTTTATCCATATCAGATGGTAAGCATTGTGAAGATCCAATTTGGTGAAGATGGTGGCTGCATGAAGATGGGTGAAGGCAGAACTAATCAATGGAAGAGTGTAGGTATTCTTCACAGTAATGTCATTCAGGCCTCGGAAGTTGATACATGGTCGACGGGTCTTGTCCTTCTTGTCAAGAGAAAAGAATCCTGCACCCATCGGCGAAGGAGATGGACGGATGATTCCGGCTGCCAGGGACTCACAGATGTAGGTTTCCATTGCTGTTTTTTTCAGGTTTAGACAGGTTATAGAGTCTGCTAGTGCCATGGTTCTCAACCTTTTTTCAGTGATGTACCCCCTGGAAACATTTTTTTCATTCAAGCACCCCCTAACCAGGGCAAAGCATTTTTAGTTGGTAAAAAGAGATAAATGCGTAAATTACAGCACTCTGTCATCAGTTTCTGATTTATAAAATTTTATAAAAGTGCAAATATTGCTTATTTGTAGTTGTCTTTCTTGAACTATTTGGAAAAAAATAAAAATAACAAAAAACATGTTTAAAAATAAAGAAGTGATTTAATTATAAATAAAGACTTCTACACATAGAAGTAATCATCAACTTAAAGTGCCTTCTTCTGGGATTATAATAGAGATCCATCTGGATTCAGGAACTTAATTTTACACATTTCTTCACAAAAAAAGTCAATATTTATGGAAAATGTTCGCAAAAAAATCTACCTGTCAACACTGAATACTGCATTGTTGCATTTAAGAGAGTACTTTTTCATGGACCTTTTAGTGAGAAACAGAGCTTGTGCTTCTCTGAGGATCTTTGTCAGTCTTGGTGGCAGGGAGGCAACTGCTGTGATCAAGCTCTTCTCCAGGCACAGTCTGTTTCTTTGCTTTGATTTGATCAGTCATTGCAGAGAAGGATCTTTGAGAAGGGCTTTGGCTGATGTGGATGCCTTCCACATCGCGTCTTGAGATGACCTGAATTCATTTCCTCTTAAAAGCTCAGGTGGCTTACCGACATGACAAGCGTGTTTTGTCCGGAGATGCCGCTGAAGATGTGTGGGCTTCATGCCACTGTTAGCTAACATTTCCCCACATAAAAAAACACAATGCCTTGGAGGGGTTACAACTTGTAGCTGTAAATCCCACTAACACATATTCTTTGGAATACTGTCTGAATTTTGCCGGCTCTGGTTTAATCTTCTTTGGTACCTGTTCCTCCATGTTTTCAGCTGAAGCCGTGTGGCATGCGACAGGTAGGGTCAAACCATCATGGTATGGGGGAAACTCTGGGTTTATGGTAATGAAATGGAATAGCCTATTTGATATGAAATTCAGTTTATGAACTTCATATTATATTGAAGTATTATTCAATAAATATATTTTACAAAGGATTTTTGAATTGTTGCTATTTTTAAAATATTTTAAAAAAAATCTCATGTACCCCCTGGCATGCCTTCAAGTACCCCAAAGGGTACGCGTACCCCCATTTGAGAATCACTGTGGTAGTGGATAGTGTGGAACCAGGGATCAGCTCAACAGCATAGTCGAACGGACGGTGTGGAGGAAGTGAGACGGCTTTCTCATTACTGAAAACAGGAGCTAAATCATGGTACTCACTGGGGACAGCTCCACCAAACAGACTGGGCAGTTTAGTGCTAGAGGCTAACATGTAGCATGTCATACAGTCTTTTCATAACACACCCCTCTGCTACTATCCTGGTTGCAAAGCATCTCCAGTGATAGCTTCCCTTCCCCCTTAGCCTCTGATTGCCCACACATGTTAGGTGTCATACATACATACTGGATATTGTTTTTACGCTTGGTTGAGATAGTGGCTCTGTTAATTCTGAATGTATTTTGTTCAGTCTGTTTTTTAATTTGGAATCACAGACCTGCAAATGTGTAAATTCCTCATGCATCTTAAATAAACTCTCAGTAGACAAGGTTTTTTTTTTATCCTAGTACAGTGTTTTCAGCGCACACTGATGTTGATAGTCTGGTCAATTCCTCCAATTTACATTGCCAGTATTATCAATATAGTCTTTCTAAAGTATGTCTTTGTTCATCGGAGCAGATGCCCTACTTTGTCGCTGAGAAATAATGCAGTTATTGGGAGGTGCTACAATTTGGAATCATAAGTTTTTAAGTGATATTGTACAAGGATGTACCCACTTCTGTTGTATAATGTATGTCACAAATCAAAAAAGGAAAAACAACTTGTTGAAACATAAAGCTACACAAGGATTCAGACCCTTCACGTAGTACTTGAATAAAGCACCTCTGGCAGCAATGACAGCCTCAGGTCTTCTTGGCAATGATCATGCACGTTATGCACACCTTTTCAGGAAATGTCTGATTCATTATTGCTGACAGAATTGCTCAAGCCCAGACAGGTTAGATGGGAATCATCAATGCACAGCCATTTTTGTGTCTCTTCAGAGATACACTGGCTCTCTTGAAACCACTCATGTATTTTCTTGGCATGTGGTTTGAGTTGGAGTACAGGAATGTGTGGGAGATTCACAAGCAGTGGACTGAGGCCGGAGCCTTGCTATGTATTTTTTCATATCCATGTTTCCCTCAATCTTGAATAGTCCAAAGTGTTGCAGCCGTGTTTAACTACAGGAACGGTAATAACAAGGTGATTCTCAGAATCTGGTGTCTTTCATACACTTTGATGGGAGTGGTGGCCAAATCATTCAATCTTCATGTCATCATTTTGCTTCTAATTGTCTTCGAATGGTTTAGTGTTTTTTTTCCAGCAGACTACCTGTGCCTTTTTATGAATGGCTTCCGTCTGGCCTGTCTACTATTAAGACTTAAGTGGTGAGATTGCTGCTTCGATAGTTGTCATTCTGTAAAGTTGTCCCACCTCTGCTGTGAAACTCTTGATCTCACTCACAGTGATCACTGGCTTCTTGGTGACCAGGGTCCTTGGTCCTCAACTCTCAGTTTAGCTGGGGAGCCAGACTGTCAGTGGCTCCAAACATCTTCTATTTGAGAATAATAGAATTAGATCTAGAATCTTTCAGTGCTGCAGAAGTTTTGTGGTATCCTACATTAAAACTTGCCTTGACATAATCCTATCTGGCATCTCTATTTACAATTCTCGACCTTATGGCTGAGTTTTTACTGTAATAGACCCTATCAACTGTGAGGCCTTATACAGACAGATGTGTGCCTTTCCTAATTGTTCCCAGTGAACTTAATTACAATCAAGCTGTAGTAAGCATATCAAGGACCACTGACAGAATGCACCATAACTCAACTGGAATATGTGAGTCTGTCATTTTTCTATCTGCAAATTTGTGCTAAAATAATGGTAACTGGACTTGGTTCCTAAAACACAGGTGTCCATACAGTCGTTTTTTTTTGTCAGTATAGAGTATTGTGTATAGATTGATCAGAAAAAGGTATCCCAAAGACTTGAATCCAGTTTGAGTCTTAAACATAACAAAACATGGAAAACTGGAAAAGATCTGAAAAGTTTCCATATGTCCTCTATAGTCAGTCCAGCTTGACTTGTTATGTTACTAAGCTGTTTTATCGACTGCCTGTCTACACAGAAAAGACGACTCTTCAACAAAGATACAGCATTGTGGGAAAGGCTTCAGAATTTCTGTGACTCATTCTCTTTCCTATGATTTTATTATTGTAGATCTGTGAATCCAGGCTCCAGCCCTATCCATGCAAGCGTAGCTGCTGTTCCCGGAACTGTCCTAGAAGATGACTCCACCCTACCTTTATCTGAAACAGACAGTGGCTTAAAGCAGCTACATGCACGGGGTGCATCAAGTTGTGGCTCTCTCCAAACATGTAGAGAGCATGCTAGGCCGGGCAGTGACACGGCTGAGCTACCAGACTTCAAGACCCAAAACCGACGTTTACTGCCCAACTTAAAGAATCCTCTACACGTCATCGATGGCCCCGAGCAGCGCTACTTCATCGGCATTATTGACATTTTCACAGTGTACAGTTTTAAGAAGAGGTTGGAGCATTTGTGGAAGAGGCTGAGACATCCCGGCCGATCGTTCTCTACCGTCAGTCCACAGACTTATTGCATCAGGCTATGTCAGTGGGTTCAGGACCACACCAAGTAGACCCTGAACGAGAGGTGGAGACTTACCACCAACTCTTAGAAAGCCCACACAACCAAAGTTCACACACATGCACATATTTATCTGCATCTGATCCATGGTTCCAATTCTTTCATCGTTCCACAAGCTTAAAACGCAAACATATAGCTGGTATTAGGTGTTTGTCATTTTTGAAGCACAGAAAAATATTTAAATTGTAGAGAACCTATCGTCCAACATGATGAGACGGACGGTACATAAACAGTGATTTCATTTGAACTCACTCAGTGTATTTGCATATTTTCTTGCTGTTGCAGACGTGTACAAGATCTTTCTCTAAAACAGGTAAATAGAAATAAAAGATAAACTAGTGTTTAAACCCACTTGGTGTCCAAATTCAAGAACTCTACTTTATCCACTTACCATTTTCCACTGCTGCCTCTGTGACTGCTGATCCTACCTCAAAAACCACAGATTAAAATTCTCCATTTGGCTGAACTTGTGGCGCATTGTGACACTCTCCTGGATTCAAAGTGATGGCAGGTGTGACAGAGCATACAGTGTCACAGGAGTGCTGAGGGAGCAAAGAATATCTGTACAATTACAGGAAAATACTGGCAGCTGTGGTTACTACTGTTGTATTTTTACAGTGTTACTATCATAATTTATAAAAACAGTTAAGTACTGTAAAAATTACTGCTGCATTCTACTGTGGAATGTAAAGTTTACTGTCCAATACTGTAATTAGACTTTCCAATAATACTGTATGTATAGTGCCACCACTGTAATCAACAGTGACTATACCTGCAGGTGCCTGAACTACAACATTATTTTCCTCTTAAAACACTCCTGTGAATCACAGACATATACCATAAATAACTTTGTGGTGCAGAATGAAGATCTACCAACTCTATATAACATTAAAAATGCATATAACACTTAAAACACCTAAAACAATAAAGGACATAACTCAAGTCACCAACTAAAATCGTCTAAACAGTGCATCACAAACTGTTGTGCCAACATTTTTTGTTAAATTCACACAGTCAGTTTTTAGCCTTATCTTGTTGTTAATGGTCATTATCATTTTTGGCTCCAAGAAAGCATCCAATTCTACCTTTTTCTTTTCTTTTTACACAGTTTTTTTGTAAAAACAATACATTACATTTAGAATATGGCTGTTAGACTCAAAATTTCCCTATGAAACGCAATTTTGCAAGAAAATTGTTTAAAATGCTTTATTGTGGACGTACAAATTTGACACAAATATTCAATAACAATGCAATAAACATTTTTTTCATTAGTTAGCAGAGTAGTTTTCCCAAATACAGTGGAGGAACAGAGCTCTTTTCTTTAAAAAAAAGTTCTCCTGATGTACTTCCATAAAGAGAGGTATTAACTAGCTAACATCAGCTATGCTTCAGAGGCTTTATGTGCAGATGTCTGCCTGCATGTACACTTGCTTCAAATGAAAAGGCCAATAAACGTAAGCATGTTGTCAGAAATTTCTACAAATTTATAAGCAAGTCAAAAACTGGAATCTCTCATCTACAAAAGTATGCTTCTTAAATTATGTTTTAATCTTCCAAGATTTATGTCGAACAGAAGGTTTGTGAGGTTGCCTGCAGTTCTAATGTAATTTGTTCCAGCTGAAGGTAGCTTGAGTTAATAAGCTATAATTTAACAGTATAGAGCAGGGGTGCTCAATCCTGGTCCTCTAGAGCCCCTATCCAGCATGTTTTAGATGTTTCCCTCTTCCAACACACCTGATTCAAATGATCAGGATCGTTATCAGGCTTCTGCAGAGCTTCATGATGAGTCTGTGATGCCTCAGTAAACTCTGTAAATGAGAGTCTAATGCAAGCATTTTGCATTTATAAGCAAAACTCACTTCTGTAATCAAACATTAGCGCCAACTGCTGCAAATTCCCACTGCCATTCATTTAAATGCAATGCACAGTTTGCCAGCAGGGCCAAGCCACCACCACCACGCAAACTCCTCTACCCTCCACCAACGTTAACCACTGTGAGAACTGCTGCAATGTCTGTTCTAAACCCAGGTGCCAGTTGGAATGTGTTGTTTAGAAATAACTAAAAAGGAGCTCACAGAGCATTAACATTAACAGGTGACCTGCATGCAGTGCTGTGCAGACGTTTAAGGCAATAACTACAGGGAGAATGCTTTCAAAAACAGTGCCACGAATAGTTTTTATTTATCAGTTAACTTTATACAAAGTGCAGATTGATATTTTATGTGACCACTTTTGCCTTTTAACCCATACCTACCTAGAGGATCTGTCATTGTTCTTCTTGTGGCTGAAGATGGTTTGTTCTGACTCTGACAGTAGATTTGAGCTTGTTGTCCTACTGCAGAATGAATTGGGAATAGTCGGTTGCTTCCCTTATATCTTGCCTGATAGTACATCTCACAAACTCACAAAGGATTTCCCTTTAGCAAATCACTCATTTTAGGACCTTCTAGGGGCCACTGAGGCTGAAAGAGCTGGATATACTGTAAAACAGTGGCCAGCATGGACAGCAGAATTTCACATCACATTTTGCATGTGGCCAAAAAAATCAGAAGACTTGACCTGACCAGAGCGGAGTGTTTCTCATGTGTGGGGTTTTTACTTCCAAACAGACCTTGCCATGCTTTCTTTCTGTCCATTGCTACCAAAGGAACACACTACACTCTGGTAATGCTCAAACGCAATGACTACAACAGATTTAGGTTTTGTTTGTTTGTTTGTTTGTTTTACCCTGAAACTGACCTGCGACTTTCCCCAGTACACTATAACCAGTTTTCTCTGTTCCAGTGTTGTCTACTACATTAATGTTGATCTAGTATTTTCTGGGAAGACATCTCCAGTTTAGCTGCTACTCATGTAGAGATATATCTTGATTCTAACCTCTTGTGTGTTCATGTAATTAATACAATTAAATGTGGCTGTAAAGACTTGTACTTTGTCCTTATCTTGGAAAATATGCACATTTTGTATACACAAATTGCACACTGTATAATCAGTTCTAATTTGACATGGTTTCAGTCTTCAGCAGTGCCGTCTTAGAATACGATACTCACTATTACGCACATAGAAAGACACTGATGGTTCCCTGAAACCATGGATTAATTTTGATGACACCACCTCATGCATGTCAGCCACAGTCTGAACTCTTTCCTTCCTATTTTACACAATACATGCTTGTCATTGATCTAATGTCTGCACATATTGGGTAATGTATCTATGTTCAAATTTTCCACTTCGACAAAGCACATGTAGGATGTCCTTTTTCATTTGGGGTTTCACAACCTCATACACACACTGACAAGACAGCGTGGTTACATTATATTTAGCATCAAGGCTTGTTCATTGTGTGGAGTTCCCCTGAGGGCTGTGTGTTTTTTTTCAATGCTTACCTAAGTGTTTGATCTGATAAGGCACCTGGGGCCTGTTTCACGAAGCAGGTTTAGTGAAAACTCTGAGTCTGTTAACCCTGAAATGAGGAAAACTCAGAGTTTTCCGTTTCACAAAGGGAGGTAACTCAAACCAGAGACAGAGGGTAACTCTAGCCTGTTTCACGAAGAGAGATAACTTAAGCTCTCGGTCAGTTACCGCAGTAACAGTGTCTGTGAAACTAACCTGGTCGGGAGCAGGTTTATGTCAGTAAACCTCGAGATTCTCTCTGTCTCCGCCCTCTTTTAGCCACACACGATGTTTGATTTCCTCGTTTATTCATTCATTCAGTCAGTAGAGAGTTTTGGCGTCCGTGTGGTAAAATGGCATGTCCGTTTGTTAATGATCCAGTAGACGAAGGAGCAGCATTATTGCGCAGGGAACTGAATATTCGTCGGGAGGTTATTTTCAGACCACGCATAGATGTCATGGCTTTTCCAGACAGTTATCTTTTTGAACGGTACCGCTTCACCTCACAATCCATAATCTACATCCACCACCTCATCCGTCCTTACGTTCGGAACATTACCAGCCGCAGTCATGCTCTAACATCACAGCAGATATTGTGTGCTGCGCTGCGGTTCTTCGCAAATGGGAGTTTTTGTATAACATTGGAGACGCAGAGCATTATAGTAAGGCCACTGTTTGCAGAGCGGTCAGAGACAACATATGCCATAATCATTTTGCAGTTTAATCCATCATCATCACACAGAAAATAAAACACATGATACACATTTCATTTGGTCTTCTTTATTTCCTACACATGAAAGATCTAGTTTAGTTCATGTTCCAATAGTTAACATAATTCACCTGTGACCATGAACCCACCTCTAACTTGTGCTCCAGGATTTCAATTTCCAGATCAGCCTTCCTAATCTGGCGGTCCAGGTACTGCACTTCTTTGTCTGTTTTTCTGATTTTTTTCAGTAAGTGTAGTTTATATATTTGTTTTACTGGTAACTGGGAATACATAGAGGACATTAAATTATACAATTGCACATGAATTCCACAGAATGAACCTCTAGTGTTTACTGAACATCCATCTCACTGTGTCAATCTGTGCAGTGGAAGTTGAGGGACCATCCTGCTGCTGCCCAGCCATGCTCTGTTAAAAAGGATGAGAATGTGCCATACTTCAGTGAAGGCTAAATGTCACACTCTATATTCCACCAGAATGTTAAGAAATGTGAATGGGGAAGAGAACTATCAGTGACATACTTCTGTATGTCTTTCTGTATCCCCCTCTGTAAAGGCAGCAGACACAGTGTCATCCTCTTCATCCTAGATGAATGAGATGTTTCAGTAAACTTAAAATACCATTTGGCTCAATCTTTGGAGTATTGCCTACTTACAGTTACAAGGTCTGTTGTGGCATGAAGGGGCTCCACTAGGCAGATAGCACCATCCGAATCTGGAAAAATAAGAAATAAATATTTGTATGGCTTTCTTTCTGTTGGCTGAGTAGAAGTCTGTGTTAGTTTAAATAGGCTTAATTATTTAACAGAGCATGATATAGATGCAGACATTTAGGCTATGTGTGGATAAAAGAAATGCACAGTCAAACAACCACGTAATATTTAGGCTACATTTCAATGTAAAACATGATCAACATGAGGTACCTCCATGAGATTATGCCTAGGTCTTAACTGTTTGAACAATGTTTTTATATTTCATTTTAAGCTGCTGCCACGTGTGCTTCTCCCCCGTCTGATTGCACCTAAATGAAATAACTTAATAAGTACCATTCAATCAGTTTTCCCTGTAATATTATTGCGATTGCAAAGGACTACATTTAAACTTACACATGCAATGTTCTCCCACGCCGTCTTCCTCGCTTTTGCATCTACAGCGGTGTTGCATTTCTTCCAGCTCATACTGTACACTGAAGCATGATTCTATGACCAATTTAGAATCTGCTAATGAAGCCACATAAGTCACTGTTAATTAGATTCAGATTCAGATTCAGAAACTTTATTTATCCCATATGGGCAATTCAGTTTGCAGCTCTCAGTTCACAAAAGAAAACAAAAAACAAAAACACAAGCAAAACAACGATCATTCAATAGACAAACACTCTAACACTCAACCCTCAATTGTTAATTGTCGGTGAATCATTTTGCAAATGGTTTCCAGCAGATATATCTTGTGCATGTCACATGCGAAAGTAATTATGCCTACAAGGAAAAGAATGAATAAGTAAGATAAAAAATAAATAAACAGATAAATAAATAAATAAAACGGCAAGCACAAACCTACTCATTAAAATTAGCGTTCATCAGTTTGATGACTGAAGGGATAAAAGAGTTTGAGTACCGGTTTGTCTTCCTCAGGGATGCGTAGAAGCACCGTCCTGAGGGCAATAAAGGAAATTTGCAAGACATGACATGCTCTCTCTGATTCATGATACATTTTGCTTTCTGTTCTACCCGTTTTCTCCAGAGCACATTTAGGTCAGTTAACTGCACTCCAATAATCTTGGAGCAGACTCTGACTATCTGGTTCAGACTGTTTTTGTCCTTCACAGACAGACCATTAAACCAGCAAATGAAGGAGAATGTTGAAAGACTCTCAATAAAAGAATGATAAAAGGAACATAAAATGGTTTTAGAAACACAAAAAGAGTTGAGCTTCCGCATCAAGTGGATTCTCTGATGTCCCAGTTTGACAAGTGATTCTGTGTTTTTGTCGAACTTTAAATCAGAGTCAAATGTGGTTCCTAGGTATTTGTAGGTTTCAACTATTTGGACTGGTTCACCACGTATCTGGCTGTTTACTGGCTTTGCACTTTTTTTTCTAAAATCAATGATCAACTCTTTTGTTTTTGTTACATTAAGATCCAAGAAGTTGCTGTCGCACCATTTGATAAAATCATTTAAAGCCAAGCCGTGATCCGACTGTGGATCTTGAAGAAGAGACAGCAGAGCGGTGTCATCAGAGAATTTAACCAAGTGGCTGCCCTCTTGTGAGGCTCTACATCTGTCTGTGTACATGATAAAAAGTAACGGTGAAAGAACACAGCCCTGAGGAGAGCCAGTGCTGGAAATGATGGGGGTTGACATGTGGTCATTAACAAAGACACGTTGCACTCTGTCTGTTAAAAACTTTAAAAGCAACAATAAGATCTGATCTGGGAGCTTAAAATAAGAGGCTAGCCATTCAATTAAAATATGAGGCTGCATCTTATTAAAAGCAGATGAAAAATTGGCAAATAAAAGTCTCACGTGGGATTTGGGTTTTTCAAGGTGCTTTAGTGCTCTGTCTAAAATGAAAAGTTTAGCATCGTCAACACCTTTACCGGCTTGATAAGCAAACTGCAGTGGGTCTAGTCTGCCATCAATTAAGGAGACCACTTTCTCTTTTCAATTTTTTCAAAGTTCTTCATCCGGGAGATGTCAGTGCAACTGGTCTGAAGTCATTAAAATCTCTTGGATGATTTGACTTTGGAACAGGAATAATAGTGGATGTTTTCCATATTTGGGGCAAGTAACCACTCTGTGCACACATCTGAAAGAGTGCTGTGAACACTTTACTGAGCTGGTCTGCACAGTGATGCAAAGTTGTTGTCAGGACCAGCCGCCTTTCTGATATCCACCTTTTTGAATAGAGAAGCAACTTTCCCTTCTGAGATGACAATACCATAACGTAAATGTACACAATTACGTCAGTGTACATGAGATGGTTAAATGATACAAGCTTTCATTCACGGTATATATTTATATAATTATAGTGTTTGACAATTTGGCCTAAAAAGTAATTACAATCAGAAAACTACCACTACAGCCGAGACTATAATGTTTGATTAGGACACATTGTTGATATTGAAAGCAAATGAAATGTCACCATGACTTGACATATAGTCAAGTCTGCCGTTTCCTCTTCTGTTGTTTTCTGTGGTTGTGGTTAGATGCAGCGGGTTTATTGTAAACGTCCAAACACAGCTGCAGACGAATGCTGGTATTTCATGTCTGCTGGTCATACTGTGGAAATCCTCTGTCCTCAACTGGACACAAAACAGCTCGTAAACTCTTAAACAACATTACAATATATCAATGGAGCAAATAAATATTTCTGAATAAATAAAACACAGTAAATGTTCTAACTATTAATAACTTCAACACACATTATAAGGATAAACGATACACTGTGGTGTACAGTTGTAGTGTGCACATAAATGTGTTTTTATAGGAAGGCTTCAACTAAACTATTTGGACAGGTGCCAAAACAAATGGAATGTCATCATGAGTCAACAGTTTTAACATTTACAGTGAGGGAAAATCTGGATTTTTTTTTCTGTGGTGATGAATAAAAAGGCAGAATAGAAAGAGAAAAAAGTTGGAGATGAAACCATTGCATCTTAGCTGCCCAGCAGGAAAGAGACACAGCAACTACACACAGAAAACAGTCACGCAGCTCTATAGATAGAAGAAGACTTAGGACATGATGGAGAACAAAACAGAGACAGTGAATTCCAGACACTGTCCATATTAAGCCAGCTTCTAGGTGTTAAGAACTGAAGATGCCAGTAAAGTGGAAATAGCCTGCTGATTCTTCTTCTGTGGTTGATTCAGGTGGTTTATTGTTGACATTGTACTACATTTATCGGGTGAGCAGAAAACCCATCTCCAGACAAATGCTGGTATTCCATGTCTGCTGGTCGTGTTCTGGACATCCTCTGTCCCCAAGTGGAAAAAAGAAAACCATGTAAGCTCATAAGCCACATGAGATTACATCAGTAAATGTCCTCGCCATCAGTAACTTGGATGCACATCATAAGGATAAAGGGTACACTCTATCAGGGAACATCTCTTTAGGTTGTATACAACCCAAGTATGTTCACAGAGTGTAGGGACACGGTTAGATAGTCAGCTTGTGTTGTCCTCTCATCTGGATAACAATCTACTCATGCAGTAGGTGCAGACATAAGGTTTCCTTTAAAGCACCGTGAGATGAGTGCAGTAAAGTCTCAGAGAGATGGCAAAGCTTCATGTCATTAAAAGTGTGTTAGTAATATTAATACATGAAGTTAATTCTTAGAAATGTTAGTCACCAACTTAGACACATTAAGTATCACAGTAGTGCATCAGTGCTGACCGTAACACAAAACAGAAGCAAATGCTATAACAGCAGTGAATGACAAGCAAAGCATTGTTTCACCATGTCCTCCATAACAAGTAGATACAGGAAGCTGATTAGGAAACCACGCGAAATGTGCAGAAAAAATGATGGACTTATACCTGAAGTTTACTTTTGATGGGTCAGACTATATGATCACAACACGAAATACCTCCCTGTGAAATAAAAGAGGTCACTTGCATTGACAAACTCACAGGGAATTATTATTTAATGTGCAGCCCTCCTGAGCTGTTTGGCTTTGTTTACCCATGTTGCCCAGGCAGCTGTTTTTTGAAATAAACAAGCTCGGATAAAACCACTGCATGCCACCTGCCCATAAAGACGTAGTTAGCAACTAACTGCTAAGGAAAGTCAAACAGCCACAAAGCTACAGAATTAGGAGTTGGTGGAGACCAAACCAGAGTAAATACTGGAGAATGTTGTTTTTGCAGGTCGTAGCATTTAAAGTTTAGCTGGCTTCATATAGATTTAATGCTACATGCATCGTATGGACAGAAGCACAGCTCCAAATGCATGCTGACGTTATTCCATGTGTGCTGATGTGGATACGGCCACTTACTAAAACAACTAAAAACGTCATGATCTGTCCACTTGTGGCAGAGCTCCTCTCGTATCAAATCATATGATGCCTGCTACAAAAAGAGCTGTCTCTCCCTCTCTCTCCATGACCAATTTTTAAGTCCTATGTTTGACTTCAGAGCTTATCATGATAACTTGAACCTCCAGGCACAACAGTCTTAGATACAATAAATGTTCTGAGTGTTTTCTTAGTTTCAGCCTAAGGCACACCTGGTCATCTAGGTTACTATTTTTCCTGGCAGCAGGGGGGAAAAATGACAGAAATCCTATGATTTTAATGAACTAATACTTTAAACTTTGAGTCACACTGTGCGGGTGGCTTTTCTCAGGAGTGGGAAGAGTGAGGAGTCAAATTACGGCCATGGCTTAGGTTGCAGAGTGATTGAAAGGTTGTCCCCTCACCACCACTGGCAAGACAATGAGGCCCAAGTTGCTCCCAGTGGTGGCCAAGCACCATGATTGTTTTGTTACAGCCCACTGGTGTATTTTATGATCTCTATGAGCTTACTGAACTTTCCTACACAAACTATTCCTGACATGGAGACCACATCCATTATATTTAACAGCATGTCACACTGTGTACTTTTCTTCACCACAGACAAGTGAGCTGTCACGTACACCGACACAGTTTATCAGCTGCAGGTGAATCATTTCTTACTTAGGATTAGGGTTAGTTCTCAGTTCTGAGCTCCATCACTGCAGTTGGGAAATTTTTATTTTACTGTTAGTAATTAGATTATCATCACATATGAACAGAATATTTATTGTTTCAGAAATGTTATTTGGACAGTTTGATAAGCTGATGGAGGATCAACCAGCTACAATCAATGTTAATACAGAGAAAGAGCAAGTTTCATCCATTTTCAGTCGCAGACTGGAGACAGGGTCCTCTGTGATCAGTGGACGAGAGACACCAAGGAACCACACCAGATGTTCAACATGAAAACAAGACACCTTCCAGATCAGTCAGGATAGTGTGACATTGTGTTATCAGGAGGAGGCCATGAGGAAGCAGACCTTCAGTGTTAAGATCCCGGCTTCAGCCCCTGCTCCCCCGTCCCCTCTTTGCTCAGCTCTCCTGGGTTCTCTCCCACAGCTGCAGCCGGTCTGATCATAATCAGCGGCAACTCTGGGCAGCCGTGTTCAAGCACACCTGGCTCGTCACCACCTCCTTAAAGACTGGCTCCTCACTCCACTCCCTGCCAGACCAGAAGCTTTAAGCTTCAAGCTTTCAGCTTTCAGCTTTCAGCTTTCAGCTTTCAGCTTTCAGCGTAGCTCCTAGCTCCTGCCATCAGCTCGTAGCTCCAGCTCCAGCTTCAGTCTCATCCTCAGCCTCAGCTTCAGCTCCTGCCTCACGCCTGCCTTCCCCGAGCCTTCCCGTTCCCTTAGTTAGTGTTTTTCAGTTCTGTGAGTATCTTCAGTTTTCTGCTCTGTTTAATTGTAATAAATAGCAGTTATCTTGATTCAGTCCTGGTCTGCTCTGTGTCTGCATTTGGGTTCTCCCCCGCCCTGTGACATTCAGAGGATTCACCACGCACACCTCCAGACATCCAGGATACATACTGGGCCTAGTTTAGCCAAGACCGGCTCAAAGCCCCAGTCACTATCAGGCCGACAAAGGACTAAACGGCTGCCAGAACCACTCTGACTAACTTCTGAGCCTGCAGGAAGTTGGGGTCAGAATCTTGATAAGAATATCAAAAGGATTTCTTTCACACCGACAAAGCCACAAGGAAGACCAGACTCACGTTAGGACAAAGAAAGGCAATTACTGGACCATTCTGGACTTAAATGTTCTCTTTGTGTAATCATTTGAAAGGAACTATGAACAGTGATTTTAATAACCTCATCGTGACCACCATTATACCATACACTCTCCTTAAATCTTTTCATTACTTGTGCATGTGTCAGACTATAAGTTTAACAATGTCTAATGTCATCTATGAGTTTAGTCTTGTTTTGATCCTCTGTTTAGCAGGAGTACCAATACATCTGTGATGTGTTACAGTATTGGATTATTTAAAAGCCAAAGAACTAATAAATATTATGTAACAGTGTAACTCTGAGAGGGACATCTGGACATCAGCCCTCCCTGACAGAGGTTGGTTTCCGATTCAGTGTCATCTTGACAGTCAGTAAAGGAGCAAGCACACTCACTTCCCGGCTCTCAACAAGGAGTTTGGCTGGCTGCTTATTTATGTTAACACTCTGGAAGTACCACACACAGAGAGAACAGTACACCATCCATCAGCAGAAGCTCCACCGCAGCATCACGGCATGTACGCAAGGAACTTTCAGTCACTGAAGCTTGGTGCAACTTTTAAATTCTCTTTTATCACCAAAAGTAAATTCCTCCAAATTGCTAATTAGCCTGCCATCAAAGTAGCGGCTGCTTACAAGTGACGTCTATTCATCCCTTTCTCCCAGAATGCCATATTGCAGCGTAATATTGACCCAGTACTGTGTGTAATATTGTGTTCTCTTCTGTTCTTTTTGCCCTCACTCACATTCACCCCAATGTTTGTGTTGTGTTGTTGTTTGTCTTAATGTGTGTTATTGTTGTGTCATAGCCAGTAGTTGTTAGTTTAATAAATGCTGGTAGTTGAGTAAATGTACTTCAATAATGAGTTCAGTGTCTTTGCTGTTTTGTTGTTCACATCTCGGTCACTAACTTGTATAGATTCCAGCTACCTAGCTTTTCTATGTAACCTTCAGTTTAAATAATTTCCCTACAAGTCTTGAAGCTCTTCTTAACAGCCCAACAAGAGGGGCTTTTTATATGCTGCATTATTATATTAGTCTGATGTAAATATTTCGCTGGTCCAATATCAGTTAGATAGTGTAATAATTCTGTATAAGCTTTCAAACCCCATCTGAGTAGAAACGTTTTCCCTACACTGATAATAGATTAGATTTAGTATTTTCTTTATTACAGCATTCTTGCAACACTTAATGTACTGTCCAATCTCATGTGAATGACAAATATTGTGTACATATCCCATGTCTGAAAGGAGTTTTAAGTCCATCTCTCCTTAATACATATGTGTTGTGCCCCTGGTCCAGGGGAATATCATGCTGGCAATGGTCTACACTTACACAGCCCCTTTCAACCTGTGCTGGGTTCTAGAAAGTGCCTCACAAACACTCACACACACACACACACACACACACACACACCACACTCAACAAACCACTGGCGCCAGAGCTGCCATGTAAGGTGCTTACCCACCATTGGGAACAACTTTGGGCTCATTGTCTTGCCAGTGGGTGGGAGGCAGGGATTGAAGCGCCAACCTTTCAGGCACTCTGCCACCTAAGCCATGGCCGTAATTTGACTCCTCACTTTTCCCACTCCTGAGAAAGGCCAGCTGCACAGTATTATTCAAAGTTTAAAGTATTAGTTTATTGAAACTAAAACAAGCAAAATACCAAATTTCTGCTTGGGGATTAATAAAGTATATTCTATTCTATTCTATTCTATTCTATCCATCCATTATCTATACATTGCTTAATCCTCTGTAGGGTCGCAGGGGGGAGGCATGGGACACCCTGGACAGGTCGTCAGCCTATCGCAGGGCTTAATCTATTTTATTCTATTCTATTCTATTCTATTCTATTCTATTCTATTCTATTCTATTCTATTCTATTCTATTCTATTCTATTCTATTCTATTCTATTCTATTCTATTCTGGTCTATTCCATTCTATTCTATTCTATTCTATTCTATTCTATTCTATTCTATTCTATTCTATTCTATTCTATTCTAACAAACAAGTGTATCAACTCTAAAATTTCCCACCAATGAAAGCAAAAGTTAACAACTGGCAAGTGTCTAACCTGAGCTCCTGTGCCAAAAACAAGACAACAAAAGGGTTTCTCACTCCTGTCAAACTACCGTTTGGTGCTCAATATGTACATTGTACTTTTCACAAGTAATGTATACAAGCTAACAGGATTCTCTAACAGTCACTGAAGACTAACCAGCCTGCCGACATGTTTGTCTTCACAAACACACTGTACACACTGACCTCTTATGGAGAGACAGATCTAAATGTTGGCTCACTGTTGAAAGCAGTCAAAGAAGGGGAAAAAGTTTCATGTCAGTGTGCATTTAACATCATTATAATCCATTCTAATCCATCCCCTTTGTCTGAGGGGACGAGAGCAATCTGCCACATCAAAACAAATGGAGTCTTACCTCCTCCTCACCCACATAGCAGATGTTTCCCCCTCTGTAAAAATGTTAATGCTGTAAGTTCACCATAGTGATGTACCTCAGTAAGAAGTGAACCACTGTCATAGCCCTGAAAACCCAGAGGTAAACATAAAGCTACAATGCTAACCTCTGGAGTCAGATGGCCACAAGTTCAGTTCTGTTGGAGATTTTCCTTTCAGTTAAAAGAGAGTTTTCCTTCTCTAATGCCACAGAGGGAAACTGTTTGGTTTCTCCCCATTAATACTGATGGGTCTCTTATGTTACTCTGTAAGGTGTACTGATATGGCATGCATTGTGATGTGGCTTTATTCCAATAAAACTGAGTTGGACTGAACTGTTTGCTCCAGCCTAAATGACCAGACAGGTGGTCTGTCCCCTTTCTGTCCGATGGTTTTTCTTTTTGAGTTACATCCAAAAATATTTTGCTGCACAAACTAAAGCATTTGAACGTTTATTTTATTATTAATTGGAACTATGTAATACATATAAACATATATAGACATTATATTTTTTCCCCATTATTTATATTCTCAAGCATAATAACATAATACATTGTGAGGAAAGTGAGAAGGCTGCTGTGTGTGCTGAGTCACAACGGTGGAAAACAGAAATGGGGCAAACATTTATCATACTGTGCAGCAGACAGAATATTTTGATCCAGATGAGAAAAGCAAGTGTTACTCTATGTCTGGAAAGTGGTGATAACCAGGAAAGCCGTCACAGTCCCAGGGGAAGTGGGTCTCGATGTGGAGTGCCCCTCCTCTCTGCTCTCCCTTTCCTAATGCATAAATGAGGTAATTCCAGACAGAAAGTTTTGGAGTAGGCGGCTCCAGCTGGCTCCAGCCCAACTGTTCTGCTCATATAAGGCTGGGCATCTATCAGCAGGATACAGCTTTTTTCAGGAGCTGACACGTGGAGAGAGACCATGGGACATAAACTGATGGAGCGCACTGAGGCTTCCTATGGAGATGCTGTGATAAATATGAGCCCAGACAAGTCAGTGCTCATCCTCCTAAAACACTGCCAGGACATGAAGCGACAGGAGACCAGACTCAGGCTCATCACTCTGTTCCTGCTGCTTGGCTGTACTGCGCTTTTCATTTTCACTATGTATGCTGATTTACGACGGGATGAAAACTCTGGATTCAGTAGATGGGGGGTAAGTTCCAAAACTTTTTCCTCATGTTCTCAGTTTCAATTTTTTTCTTAGAGAGTTTTAACTGTGTCTGAATCAGTGATGAGGCCACTTGGGCCGCATGTGAAGCACACTGACAGACTCATCCACAAGCCTCAATCATCAGTCTTTTTTTGGTATCATGAAAGCTGGCTCAGTGCACCACAACCTGCACTTAGAATGACAAATGTAGCTGGAGACTTTACAGTGATATCTGAATAGTTGAACCAAAAGATTTTCAAGAGATAAGCATGGCTTGATGCTTTTTAAGAAAATATGTCAGATTTATTTTTGTATAGATGATTGTGTTGACATTTTTATGAGTGTTGCACTGCTTTCCAGAATCATCATGACAAACAAAACTCTCAGTTCACTTGTACAAAATATATCTCAGTGGACACATGAATGATAGCTGACCAAATATACGTTCTTGCTGACTGATGAAGAACCCCCTTCAGCTCCTTCTGCTTTATCTTTGTGATCAGTGGAATGGCAAAGTCTAAATCTTTTGTCAGATCTCAAGAAGCTGTCACCAAATCCACATGATGGACAGAACGGAATGTAGCAGACAGAACTATATCTGACTAAAGGATGTGAAAAATGTGGTCTTTCTTATTCACAGAGTCCCACTGAGCACAGTCCAGTCTACTCCAAGCAAGTGGCGCTGTGTGGTACAGGTATGCCAAGTCATTTATCTTATTCCTTAATAAAATGGGTCATCTACAGAAGTGGGAGGATCTTCAGGCATGGTTTATCGCTCTTAGGTCTTCTCGGTGAATGCAGCGTCATATATTGTCTTATTTGTGTCATATTTTACAACTCAGAGAACGCTTGTGTTGCATGACGCAGATCAGGGTTCTGCTTTCCCTGAAGTACTGCGAGCAAGCCAAAAGCACTGTTTTGACCCTGTTTTTCTTCTCTTTCTCAGCGACAGATAATCCTCAAAATAAATCCCGAAGCGTGCACAATGACCTCAGTAAGTGGTGCTCTTGAGATAAGCAGAGATATGTTTCATGTTAGTGCATGTTGTTATTGCAACTCACATATTTCTAAATCATTTGTGGCATGTTCTGTGTGTATCGGTGGGATCTAAGCACTTCAAAATGCAGTCTTTAAGAAGCTTCAAAAAGAGATAACCAAAAATTTAAGAACTCACTTTCAAAGACAGCTGTGAGTCACATCTGGCAGGCTAGCATCTAATTTGTTAGGAAATACATCCAAATATACTTTTGATTTCACAACTTGACAGCTAGGTTCACAACAGTACAGAGTGGATCCACATGTAGTTGGACCAGCTGGAGTGCACACTCTTGGCACATGGCCAACACAGGAAATGTTCCCACATTCTGGTTTGTGTGTTTTGTTAGAGCTCATTTACTTTAAGCGGGGGAGGCTGCGGCTCCATTCACATGTTGAGAATGGCAGAATATCTGATCAGATGACTGATTTAATGTTTGTGCCTCATCCTACAGGGTCTGTGGCTGAAGACAATGTGGTTCATAAAACGTACATGAAATGGGAGCCTGTGTATGGGGAAAACTACAGCGAAAGGGAACGTGCCATTGTGATTCCTGTGACGGGCTTCTACTTCGTCTACGCCAGTTTTGATTTAAGATGTAATGCTGAATCTGAAGCTTCCAAGAGATTCTCTGTACAGCTGCACAGACTGCCTTACGGATACAACGAAACTGAAAACATGACAGAGTCCCGGAACGTTATCAAGTGTCCTTCAGAAAGGTACCGGACTGTGTTTGTCGGGCGGCTTTTTCATCTGTTGGAAGAAGATCGAGTGATGGTGTGGCTCAGTGAGGGCTACAAACTGATTGCTTCATCATCGTTTGGTGTTTTTCGTGTATAGAAAACACATCTTCTCTGTGTGATGATTGTTTTAGTCTCAGTTTTTCATGTTTGTTTTTTTTAAATTAAAACATTATTTCAGGTTATTTAAGCTTTGTATGTTTTAAAATGTTCTCTGTAAGTTATTTAGGATTAGATGGTGCATACAGAGGAGTGCCATGTTGGATCATGTATGTATTTCATAGACGTATAGATTGTACTGGGGGAGTAAACACCATCTGCAAAATGTTAGTCATTAGGTGTTTTGGTGATGGCGGTGGAGAGGTGACTGGCAAGAATACTCACTCAGTTAACCTGGTTGTTTCTTTCATTTATTGTCAACCTGAATGCAAAGTATTTACTGTATACAATGTAAAAACATTGTCTCTACTGTATTAAAGCATCTCTATTGCCTTTACAGCTTTGAGTTAGCATGATTGAGACATAAATGTTTCACCTTTTGGGAGAAATGCCTAAAGTAAGCTTTGAGATTGGATTGTTTTCAATAACATTTTTAGGCTGGTTCATTTTAGATGACCCATGTCATTTTTAGCTTTTGCGTTATAGCAACAATTGTTCTGATCAGTGATTGTATGTAAAAGAAGAAAGAAAGAAAGGTGGAGCAAGTGCCTTAAACCTGAATTCTTTCTGACAGCCAGCAGCGGGCAATAGTGATGCGTCAGTTGTGAACGAAAAGGCTCTTAGAGTTGGCTCTTTGAAGTGAACAACCGGAGTCGGCTTCTGCCTGGGAGCAGGAGTTGCTTTCTTTTCTCTCTCTCTACTTTTTTTCTGTTCAAGCTGCACGTGATTGTCAACTACATGATGTGTGGTGACCTCTGTGTGTCACACTGAGCAGGAGAGAGAGAGAGGGAGAGAGAGAGAGAGAGAGAGAAGCCTCTACAGAGACAACACACTGGAAAGTTGAGGAAATGAGTGACCGAAGGAAACGCTGTAAAATTTGGATGCATCTCAGTTACATCCATAATACAAAGGCAGAGTGTAAAGTATGGAATGGAAGGTTAAAATGTCATATGGAGCAGGCTCTGCAAATAACATGCACAGGCACTTTACCACTGTACATCCATTGGTACAGTTAGAAGAAAAAAGACAAACCTGCTACTGACGAAAGTGTAACTGTAGCTGCTGCTGCAGTGTCTACAGCATCATCCAGTCCTCCACCATCACCACCAGAGCTCTAGGAGACACTTTGCTGCTTTTTCTTTTTGTTTTACACATTTTAGTTTATATTTTGTTGTGTGATTCTCTGAGCTTCTCTGTGGGGTTTCACTGTAAATAGTTAACAGTTTATAAATATTATATATACAGTCAGAGATTGGATCTTTTTGTCAAATTGAGATGGGTATTTGTTTTAGTACTTTAACATTTATTTTTTGTAGCTCTCTGTTCCACGCTGAGTATTATAAGCCCTATAAATAATAAACATTTAATATAATGTGTGTTTTGTATATCTGCAATTCATTTAACACACAATTTTACATACCGAAAGAGGCGGCTCTTTTTTAGTGAACTGCAAAAAAGAAGCCAGATTGTATAGAAGTCTATGAGAAAACAACTTTACCTCTCAGTTGACTGGTTGCCTGCAGCATGGTGTATTATTCCAAACTCAAGCCCTCAAAACAGCAGTCCACAAACCAGTGGTTGACGCTGCAGTGGCTGCATCCATCTTTTATATACAGTTTATGTTTCTAATCATGGTTCAACAGATTTGAGGCTGTCAACTTCCTTGGTCACTCTATTGCTAAGATGTTTTAATATCCACTGCTGAGATTGTCACTCCCACCCCAGATCAACAGAGGTGACAAGAATGTACTGTGTGTCAAATTATGGAAACTGACACTGTAAAACACAACTACTTAGTATAATTCATATCCTTCTGTCAAGGTTTCAGTGGAATCTATTCTTTGTCAGTGTCTGTGTGTTTTTCTAAGTCATTGGAAGCTTCAAGAAAGCTTCACTGTTAAGTTTTTCAACAAATAATTTGACTTTGCTTTGCACAGAAAACTCCATTTACCTCCATTTACTGAGGTAAATTGCACTCATAAAAAACATCATAAAGGAATTTATTCAAATCAACTTTCTTTTCTAGTTCACTTGATTAAATACTGTATATAGGGTTTTTCTAATTTCTTAGGTCCATCCATCCATCCATCCATTATCTATACATCGCTTAATCCTCTGTAGCAGGGGTGTGAAGTCCTGGTCCTTTAGGGCCACTATCCTGCATGTTTTAGATGTTTCCCTCTTCCAACAGACCTGATTCATTGATCAGCTCATCATCCAGCTCTGCACAAGCCTGATAACGATCCTGATCTTTTGAATTGGGTGTGTTAGAAGAGGGAAACATCTAAAACATGCAGAATAGTGGCCTTCGAGGATTTGACACCCCTGCTCTGTAGGGTCACGGGGGGCTAGAGTCTATCCCAGCCGACTCAGGCGAAGGCAGAGGACACCCTGGACAGGTCACCAGCCTATCACAGGGCTACACTTAGAGACAGACAAACAGGCACACTTTCATTCACACCTACGGACAATTTAGAATAATCAATTAACCTCAGCATGTTTTTGGACTGTGGGAGGAAGCAGGAGAACCCGGTGAAAACCCACACTGCACAGGGAGAACATGCAAACTCCACACAGAAAGATCCCAGGTGTCCTCACCAGGACGCGATTTAGGGATCTTCTAGCTATGAGGTGACGCTGCTAATCACCGAGCCACTGCCCAAATAACATTGGTGTCTATGTGCAGCCGGCTGTGCGACGAGTGAACAGGGACCGTCTGCAAATTGCAAAAACGCTGCAACAGCAAAGAGAAACACTACACAAATATTCAATAACTTCACTCTGTTGTACTGTAGTGTCACCAAAATCACTGCAGCCATCAACTGGCTCCTGCTAGTCCTACTAGACCCTAACTAGACTAATTGACTCGTTAATTGATTTATTTAAACCATAATGTTAGACTGCTTATGATATTTTCCAAGTTAAGGCCTGTACAGACAATACTTGGATGTAAAAGCCCTGAAAGTATGATCAGCAGGACCCTTTTGAGGGTGAGACAGAGTTTAATTTTTCTACAGTGTATAAGAGTGAAGTTATTGAATGCTATTACTAATTTTAAAAATCCTTAAAATTATGAGCAAATATTTAATATCAAACCAAGTGTTGTAGAATGAGTTCCTTGTGAATTTTTTACTCTCTTCAGTGTGGGGATTCTGTCAGCATTAGAGCTCTCCCTGTGATTATGCAATCATAAACATGATGAAACTTGAAAATATGAGTGAGAGGAAAAAGTGAATGGAGGAGAATGTGGATTTGTCATCAGATTAAAATTAGCAACACTTCAAGCTGATACATGCTATACAAGAACTAAAACTAAATACTGGGGTAAGTCAACAAATCCCACACACGAGAGATGACGAGAGCATAAAGGGCCTTTGACCGTGGGTGTTTGAATCACAAGATCATGATTCTGATGTAACATTCACTGATGCAACATTCGGGACTTCTGCATCAGTAGCCAAAAGTCCTCCTTGTTCAAGAGTTTCACTTTGTCACTCTTGTGTCATAATTTTCACATGGGTGGCCTGGGTGGTTTTATGCTATACTGTGAATGACTGTGTCTCAGTATCCATTAACTTATGAAAAGATTGATACAAGTGTGAATAGTAATTCGATTGTGAAATGTAACTACCCATTGTGAATTGAGGGACTGGAAGGTAAGGCTTCTAAGGGACCAGACAATGCCATTTTTCCTGGATTTCCTCAGACCCAACCATCCATCCATCCATCCATCCATCCATCCATTATCTGTACATCACTTTATCCACTGTAGGGTCGCCAGTGTTGTGCCAGTTCATGCTTGAACAGAACAAGCTCAAAGTTCAGTTCACGCATATGAAAATGAACTAGTTCACGTTCATAGTTCACTTTTAAAAAATCTGAACTAAGTTCACAGTCCTAAAAATGAACTAGTTCATGTTCGTTTGTTACGTTTTTTAAACTGATTAGACACTATTTTACTCAACAGAACCAAGTGCTAATGTCAGTTCGCACTTAGTTTTTTCAGACAGGTGGACACAATTTGCACAAAAATGTGAGGTTCGCTAGGTCTTCTGCTAAACTGACTGCGGCACTGGCCATGCTGGACTGTCACCAGTGTTTGCCATAAACCGTCGTAAAACCTGAAAACCTCTCACGAGAGTTTTCAAATGAACGTGAACGTGAACGTGAACGTGAACGTGAACGTGAACGTGAACGATGCGTGTCACTCATTCTTGTGAGAGTGAGCGTGTTCGCGTTCACACTCATTATTTGAAAACTGATCAGTTCAGTTCAGCGTTCACCAAAAATATAAACGCGTTCAGTGAACGCCGTTCATTGAATGCATTCATACACAACACTGAGGGTCGCAGGTGGCTGGAGTCTATCAAAGCTGACTTGGAGTGAAGGCAGGGTTCCCCCTGGACAGTCTATCACAGGACCAGACAAGACTGAGACAGACAACCAAACACACTCACATTCACTCCTACAGACAATTTAGAATCACCAGTTAACCTCAGCATGTCTTTGGACTGTGGTAGGAAGCTGGAGAACCTGGTAAGAACCCACAAAGGAACATGGAGAACAAGCAAACTCCACAACATAAGACCCCAGGCTGGGATGCAAGCCTGGGGTCTTCTAGCTAGAGGGACAGTGCTGACCACCTCATCAACAGGGCGCCCCAGACCCAACCAGTATATTTTAAATTTCTCGAAGCAGCCACTGTTTGTCTTGATGACAACTTTGCACATTATTGGTAACAGGTTGAATAGTTTCATGGGGTTGTAACCTGGAATGGTTTGAGTTAACAGGTTAGGAGAGGCGGGCTGGCCATGGGGAGGTTTCCCTAACGGTCGGTCTGTTCCAGGCCGGTGGCTGGAACGTTTTTACCCCAAACTCAGCCTCAATTGACTGCAGCAGCCTGTAGCAAGCTTATAATCAGGCTTGTCTATTTGGGCTAATAAAATTGGTCATTGACCTACCCCCCACCCCGCCTGCCTGACACCGTGTGCCGTCACCATTCCACCACTTCATCTGCCTGCTTCTACGCTGGACCAAACAACTCTCAGCCGGATTCCAACCACACCTGCCTGCCGCCATCCTTCAACCTTGAGCCTGCCTGCCATCTCTGTTCTGCCCACCATTGTTCCCCTCTCTCTCTCGCTCTCTCTCTCTGTGGCGCACAGCTAAGTTCAAGTGTAGTTCTCAGTCAGTTGCAGCCCTCAGTATTTCCTTAGCCGACCTGTTTGTGTTTAGTGTGTATGTTACTAGCTTTCAGTGTTTCCATAGTCAACCTGTTTGTGCTTAGCGTGTAGGTTACTCTGGTTATCTGTCTACAGTCAGTGAATTCTTGTACCCCTTCTGCCTAGTCAGAAATCAGCTAGGTCTTGATTTTGCTCAACCTGTGTCTTATCGCATTTTCCTAGCCTGGTTATACCTGGTCCTGGTTAGTGTCTGCTCATTCTCTGTTTGCTATTGTAAATTTGGATTGTGTGTTCATTAAACCTTTTGCTTTCATTTAGTTGCTCTGCGCCTGAGTCTCTGTAACTGTCCATAACAAAGTCAACAGCACCTTAGATTTGAGTTACATCAGTGCTTCCTAGAGTTCAAGCAGCAGACACATCAGAACTTCAACTATTCAGAAGACGCTGTGTGAATCAGACCTTCATGGTCGAAGTCATCAAAGAAACAAATACTGAGGGACCAAGAAGAAGAAGAGAACTTTTTGGATACAGAAACACAAGGAACTGACTTTAGACCAGTGGAAAACTTGGACTTTGGTCTGATGTGTCCAAATATAAGTTTTTTGGATGCAGCTGCTATGACTTTGTTTGATCAGGAAAATTGTGCTAACTGGTCATATGCTTACAGGATGTTCTAATGACGCCAGTAACGTTTGAAGTGTGGTGCTGTCCGTTTCTTTGTTGTACTGTTCATTGTGAATTCTGCTGTTACACTTACAGTTAACAGTACAAATTAAGGTACAGGGAAAGTGGGACAAGAAGAACACAGATGGCTGTATTGCAGTTCAAGTTGAACTACATTAAACATCAGCTACATCTGTTTATGTTCTGTTTTTGTTGATAGTATTTCAATTTTTTGCATTTGCCTCATTTTTATAGTCAGCTGGCTGTATTACATCAAATTGTATTGTTGATATCCCAACTTTACAAACAACATGGTCTGTGACAAGGCATGGCAATAACACGGGCAGTGCTGTCTTAAGGTGCTTGGTGGGCTGTTTCTGAGTCATAAATCCTGGAATATGCACAAACTCTGCACATACTGGCAGGGATGTGCTTGCTAAAGGCTATCTCACCTGGCTTATCAAATGCTCTTGGTATGGAAAGCATTGGCATCTTGTGAGCTGAGGTATCCTCTGACTTAGTACACTGACAGCATGTCCGATGTGTGCTCTGGAACCAGACCAGCAGGAGCTCTGTATACCAGGAAAACATGGAGAAGGGGAGGGGGAGAATTACATTCTAAAAGTCAATGGACATTGTCTGATCTTTTGTTCTGATTGAAACGTGTGTCTGATTTCTGAATAAATTGCAGTCCATGAACTGTTTTAGTTGGATGACCCATGAACAGGAAAAGTGCAATGTTCTAGCCTCTGTTCGGCCTCTGGGTCTCAGTCACCGGTAATGATCCTCAACAGGAAACTTGACTCATCCTGGCATGGGACCTTGACTCATTGCTGCTTCTGTAGGTCCATGGCGAAATTGTTGGTGTAACCCTGCAAGTGGTTACATAAAAGTGTGTAACAAAATTTTGATTGTACAATGTCATGTGGAGTCCTTACTCAGTAAAGTTGCTGCTTGCACCTGTTGCATATCTGTCCTACATTAGCTTCACTTCATTAAAGATCATGCTCCAATGTATCTTAAAGACATTATTGTACTTTATCATCCTAATAGAGCCCTTCACTCTGAGACTGCAGGTTTACTTGTGGTTCCCAGAGTTTCCAGAAGTAGAATGGGAGGCAGAGCCTTCAGTTATCAGCTCCTCTCTTGTGGAATCAGCTCCCAGTTTGGGTCCAGGAGGCAGACACCCTCTCTACTTTTAAAACTTTCCTCTTTGATAAAGCTTATAGTTAGGGCTGCTCAGGATCACCTGAGCTGTCCCTTAGTTATGCTGCTATAGGGGGACTACCATGGTGCACTGAAAACCTGTCCTCTCTCTTTCTTCCATACAGATATACACCACCATTACATGTCACTCACTTTATGTCTTCCCCATAATTTGTGTTTGTTCTCTCCATGGATGTCTCTGGATCTGGAGCTACACGTCTGTGATCTGCAGTCACTGGCCCCATTGATCTCCAAAGTGTTTATTGTTCTTTTACATATTTGTCTGTTCTCCATCTGTTGTCCAGCTATCCCTACCCCACCACTCCTCACACCCACCCTCACCACAACCGTTCAAGGCAAATAGTAAATCTGATTTAGATTCAACTATGTATGTCGTCTCTCCAAACGGCCTATCCCCAATAAGAGGGTACAAACACTTGCTGTTTTATAATACTGGGTGACTCAAACTGAAATTGCCAGTAAAACAAATGATGGGGCTACTCTGCACTGCATGTTTGTTTTGCCCTGTGATCTTATATCGTTTGAAGATGATTCTCCAAGAGCAGCAGCGCTCACAAGATGCCTGGGAGAGATGATTGTGAAGGATCTCCAGCCTCTGTCCATAGTGGAAGACCAAGGTTTCCAAGGATTTGTGAGAGCTCTTGACCTAAAATATAAACTCCCAGGAAGAAAAAAAAAACTGACAGAGACTCATCTTGTAAAGATGTTTGATGAATGCAAAGGCAAAGTAAGGGCATCTTTGCAAAATGCTTCCCGTGTTGTACTTACAGTTAGGTCCATAAGTATTTGGACAATGACACAATTTTCAGCATTCCAGCTCTGTACAACACCACAATGGTTTTGAAATGAAACAATCAAGATGTGCTTTAAGTGCAGACTTTGAGCTTTAATTTGAGGGCATTTACATCCAAATCAGATGAACGGTGTAGGAATTACAATACATTTTATATGTGCCTCCACCTTTTTAAGGGACCAAAAGTATTTGGGCAAACTAACATAATCATAAATCAAATTGTCACTTTTTAATACTGTGTTGCAAATCCTTTGCAGTCAATGACAGCCTGTAGTCTGGAACTCATGGACATCACCAGACGCTGGGTTTGGTCCCTGGTGATGCTCTGCCAGGCCTCTGCTGCAGCTGTCTTCAGTTCCTGCTTGTTCTTTGGGCATTTTCCCTTCAGTTTTGTCTTCAGCAAGTGAAATGCATGCTCACTTGGATTCAGGTCAGGTGATTGACTTGGCCATTGCAGAACATTCCACTTCTTTGCCTTTAAAAACTCTTTGGTTGCTTTCGCAGTATGCTTCGGGTCATTGTCCATCTGCATTGTGAAGCACCGTCCAATGAGTTTTGAAGCATTTGGTTGAATATGAGCAGATAATATTGCCCGAAACACTTCAGAATTCATTCTGCTGCTCTTGTCAGCATCACATCATCAATAAATATAAGAGATCCAGTTCCATTGGCAGCCATACATGCCCACGCCATTACACTACCACCACCATGCTTCACTGATGAGGTGGTATGCTTTGGATCTTGAGCAGTTCCTTCCCTTCTCCATACTCTTCTCTTTCCATCGTTCTGGTACAAGTTGATCTTTGTCTCATCTGTCCATAAGATGTTGTTCCAGAACTGCACAGGCTCTTTTAGATGTTTCTTGGCAAACTCTAATGTGGCCTTCCTGTTTTTGAGGCTCACCAATGGTTTACACCTTGTGGTGAAACCTCTGTATTTCCTCTGGTGAAGTCTTCTCTTAATTGTTGACTTGGACACAGATACACCTACCTCCTGGAGAGTTTTCTTGATGTGGCCAACTGTTGTGAAGGGGTTTTTCTTAATGAGGGAAAGGATTCGTCTGTCATCCACTACACTTGTTTTCCGTGGTCTTCCAGGTCTTTTGGCGTTGCTGAGCTCACCAGTGCGTTCTCTCTTTTTAAGAATGTACCAAACAGTTGATTTGGCCACACCTAATGTTTTTTCTATCTCTCTGATGGGTTTATTTTGATTTTTCAGCCTAATGATGGCTTGCTTCACTGATAGTGACAGCTCTTTGGACTTCATATTGAGAGATGACCTCACCAGATTCCAAATGAAATGAACTGCAGGCCTTTTATCTGCTCCTTGTAAATGAAATAATGAGGGAATAACACACACCTGGCCATGGAACAGCTGAGTAGCCAATTGTCCAAATACTTTTGGTCCCTTAAAAAGGTGGAAGCACATATAAAATGTATTGTAATTCCTACACCGTTCATCTGATTTGGATGTAAATGCCCTCAAATTAAAGCTCAAAGTCTGCACTTAAAGCACATCTTGATTGTTTCATTTCAAAACCATTGTGGTGTTGTACAGAGCTGGAATGCTGAAAATTGTGTCATTGTCCAAATACTTATGGACCTAACTGTACCTCTGATATGTGGACTTCAGTGTCCACAGAGGTATATTTGACTGTAACATGTCATCTCATTGAAAACTGGCAAATGAGGGAGTTTTTTTTGGAAACCCACACTTTCCTTGGGCAGCATACAGCAGACAATATCAGTGTAGCACTTAAACGCATCACAGAAGAATGAGGCATAACTGACAAGGTTGTTGCAGTTGTGACAGACAATGGTGCAAATATGGTTGCTGCAGTGCACAAGGCTGGATGGAGGCATCATCCATGTTTTGCTCATACACTGAAATTAATTGTAAAGGACAGTTTAAAAAATGTCCCAGAAGTGGTGAAAGTGCTGGAGAAATGCAGTTCGATTGTGTCCTTTTTTCACCACAGCACACAGGGCACACAAAAGCTCAGGGGTATTCAACAACAGTTGAAAGTGGCAGAACACAAGCAAATCCAGCCTGTAGATACTCGCTGGAATTCAGTTTTTACATGCTGGACAGGCTCTGTGAGCAAAATGAAGCTGTGACCACAGCCCTGTGACTTTTAGGGAGGAATGCATTGTGCTTAAATGAGGGAGAACTGTCCCTCATCAAGCAAACAGTTGATGCACTACGGCCATTTGAAGAAGTGACACGGGAAGGTTCAGCTGAAAAGTATGTTTCAGTTTCCAAAGTGATTCCGCTCATGTCATCATTCACAGGCTGTAGCAGCCTGTGAACGTCAAGGCAGCTCCCTTGCCACCAAACTGGCACAGCAATGTCAATACAAATCCAGGGGTATTGAGAGCATTCACTGTCTGTCTGCCAGGACATTTCTGGATGTTAGGTTTAAACATCTTGGTTTTCGAGACAAAGACAATGTGGAAGTAATGAAAAAGCGTCTCCTCTCTGAAATGCAAGAATCTATCAGACAGGCAGCTCCCACTCTAGCCGCAAGCTCCACAGCTACCGTTAGCTCTACCTCATGGCCTTCTACTTCAGAGCCTTCTACTTCAGAGCCTTCTACCTCAGGGCCAAACCAGAGTCCTTCCCTCTCAGGTTCAGCTGTATCAAAAGGAGGGATATGGACTGATTTTGACATGCAGGTTTTGTCAGGACAACATCACCGGTCAGCTGCCAGTGATGTGCTCATTGAAGTATGTCGGTACTCAGAAGAAAAAGTGATTCCCCGAGATAGAGATGCACTGGTTTGGTGGCAAGAACACGAACCAACCTTCCCAGCCTTGAGCAAACTAGCAGTGAGATGCCTGGGAATTACTGCTACTTCTGTACCGGCAGAGAGAGTCTTTTCAAAGGCAGGAGAGGTTCTGAGCAAAAAACGGAACAGACTAAAGGGGAAGACAGTAAATATGCTATTGTTCCTGAACAAAAACTGGTGAATGAGGGAAAGTGTAAATGTTAGATGCTTTTTTTGAAGGGTTATTTACATGTTCAGTATTTTCATGTTAACATGTTCATGGAACGTAAATTAAGATGCAAGTTTTCACTTTAAAGTAGTTCTTAATAATTAAACAATAATTTATTTTAATGGTTTTATTATTTTACTTTTTTTCTTTATTCTAGTGTTTGAAACACCATTTTCACATATTTTGTATGATTGTGTCCTCTGTTTGATTTTGTCTGTTGTTGTATTAGCTCAGCCATATGAGGCTGCTACCTCAATATACTTCCAAATTTAAAATAAATAAATAAATAAATAACTCTGATGTCTTGTATTCTTTATGAAGCTTGATTTTAAAAATGCTACTTTAGATTTACCAGACACATTAGGTGCATTTGCACAAAGTATCGATAATAGATCGCTATCGCCAATACCAGCCTGAATTTTACTCAGTATCGGGTCGAAAAGAAATTGCTGGCATCAAACATCACTAGCAAATAGCTGTCCTCCCTGCACTTGGTTTTGCCTGAGTTTTAAAAAAAAAAAACCTTTCCTTGTAAAGTGCTTGCTCAAAGAGAATTAAAAGAAAACGTGTAGCTTAATGTTAGTAGATATTCACCTTACTGTAAGAGATGATCTATGTTGTGAATTGATGGTATACTAATGGATTGAATTGAATTGAATTGAATTGAACTTAGTTACACTGAACACTGCACAATGTAATTTTTCCTTCCTGCTGAATCATCAAATCAGTCTCAAAACTTTTGAATAAATGGGTCGCTTGACTTGAATCTCACAGTATGTGTGTTTTTCCTCATTGGAATACTTGACAGAAGTAAACATTAGCTATTCCACAACTCCACCTTAGCCAAAGCTTATCAGTAGAGCACCCATAACTCATTGATATATCACTGCTACTTGGAAACTAAAAAAAATCATTTTATTAATTCATCAAAATAATCAGTTTATATTATCTGGGCCTTCGCTGTTGGTGCCCCTAAGCTGTGAAACTCTGCCTGAAGACATCAGGCAGCCAAACTCAGCATCCTCTTTTAAATCTCTTCTCCTCTGTGTTTTTTCCTTAACTAGTGGCATTTGTTGTAACTATTTTATTATTTATATTTGTTGTAAATATTTTATTTTGTTTATATGGCATGTTTGGGATCTCATTTATTAGTTATTTGTCATCACCTTGCAGCAGTAGGGCAACAAGCCGCCATCCAGGATTTCCTTATACTATTCTGCAATCATTTTACACTATGTTTACAAGCCTGGCCGCACGGTGGCTCGGTGGCTCGGTGGTTAGCATTGTCACCTCACAGCTAGAAGATCCCTGGTTTGTGTCCTGGTCTGGGGTCTTTCTGTGTGAAGTGTTTGGTGCCAAACATAACATCTAGTCTTATGGCTAAATATCTCAATTTTGATCTCATCAGATAGAATGACCTTTTTCTAGCTGACTTCAGAATCAGTGGCTTTCCCTTTGCCACGCTCCCATAACGCTTTGACTGGTGAAGAGCCCAGTCGTTGTTGTATGCACAGTCCCTCCCATTTCAGCTGCTGAAGCTTTTAACTCCTTCAGAGGAGTCATAGGTGTCTTGGTGGCCTCCCTCACTAGTCTCTTTCTTACACGGACACTAAGGACAACCTGCTCTCGGTAGATGTCCTTTCATTTTAACGATAGTTTTACCTGTATTCCAAGAGATGTTCATTTACTTTTCTGATATCTTTCTCCTGACTTATACTTTTCACTAACCAGATCAATAACACAAGGTGGCTTGGACTGTTGTTTTCATGGTGTAGTTATATCCAGGGGCCTCATTTATCAACCCGTGCGTATTTATTAAACGTGCGGACACCAGTCGTACACACACCAGTAAGTAATCTGTGTTGATAAATCCCAGCCTTTCTAAACTACCATGCTCGTGCATGTTTATGCTCATTCGCATTCAGAAACGCCTCCAGCTGACCATATATGATAGCAACAATCCCTTTAACCCCTTAACGCCGGTTGTTGCAAATTTGCAACGTACCGCTGCAGCCAAGATGGCGTATCCATTCCCCCAATGCTGGTTCGTGCATATTCAGTACATACCTAGGAACCTTTTGCAAGCACTGGTTTATCTTAGGACCAGTTTGAACGGCATTTGCGGCATCAATAAAAAAAATTTTACCATTAATGCCTGTTGCATTACACCTTTATATCTATATTATGTGCTATAGACAAATTAACAATCTCCACTTAATTTAACATCAACTTGAAACCAAAAAAACATAAAAATTATTGTTTTCATATAATTGTAAATAAATTCAGGCATCAAGGGGCTATGAATGCGTGAATTGACTTTTTCCCCTATCCGAAATCATGGCAAAGAGGGCGAAGAAGAGGAATTTCTCTAACGCAGAGATTGACGTACTTGTAGGAGAAGTAGAAGCAAACCAAAAATACTGTTTGGAACACTTAATGCAGGTGTGACCAACAAAAGGAAATATGTGGCAAAGGAAAAGGTAACGACTGCAGCTAATTCTGTTGGATCAGAGGAACGAGCAGTGTCAGAAAAAAAGAAATGGTTTGACATCAAAGTCTGTGCTAAAAAAACGTGTCATGGCCCACAGACACAAATTATTTTGTAACTGGAGGAGAACAAGCAACCACCCAGCTTTTACCCATATTGCCACCATTATCAGCGTCACAGCACTACGTGGGATTATTCCTGATGGAGGCACAGAGGTTCTCCCAGCAGAACCAGCTGTACCATCAACCAGTTGCACTGCAGGTAAAATAAAAAGCTGGGCTGAGGTGTTTGATAAACACTTATCTGGACGGTTTAATTTGTGAAAAATGAAATAAACATGGCAATAATGTGATGTTCTTTGAGAAACTCAGGAACTCAATCAGTCCCATGGCGCTCAGGAGTTGGAGGCGATGGAGGAGCTGGGGGAGTTGGAGGAACCAGAGCAATTGGGGCTATCCAAACTAAATTCAGTATATCCTTGGGGGGCGAGGGTGCTGATGGAGGCAGTGCCGCAAAACCAACAAGAGACAACCAAATCCATAAATGAAATAATTGACCAACTGGCAATCATCGCAAACACTCTACGACAAATCAACGAGTCACTGGCACAGACTGCTTCATGTGCATTGCAAATGTTAAATAAATAAACTTTAAAAATGTTGAATGATGAGATTATTTTCCCACACACACTTTCAATCTGAAACAGGCAGATTTACCTAAAATCTCTGTTTGATCCTCTCTCTTGTTTGAATGGCAGCGGCATTAACAGTGGGACAGGCTCTGCGTTAGGCACTGGCTCATCTGCTCTGGGGGGTTCCTGCAGAGGGACGCCGAGTTATGAAGCACGCAGCAAGCCAAGATGATGTGGCAGACTTTTTAAGGCTTATACTGAAGTTTCCCACCTGTGCTGGACAGGCACAGCCATCTGCACGCCTATTGTACATCCAGTGATGCTTCTTGAACATGCATGGACCTGGTTGTAGTGCTGCTCCTGCAGCGTCTTCGGGTTGGCTACGGGGGTCATTAGCCACTGCTTTAGTGGATATCCCCAATTACCTATAGAGATGTTGCAATAAACCATACAAGGCCAGAAAATAATTTTGAAATGTTGTAACACTCAACAGTTAGCCAGCCATCGTCAACAGCTCCCTCTTGAAGGCACACACCTACAGAGCTGTTCTACAGAATGAATGAGTTGTGTGTTCCTCCAGGCCAACGGGCAGCAACGTTTAGCAGAAACAGATGTGGATTGCATGTGTGAGGTTTGAGATTGCTGAACACACTCTTAGGCGTAGTTTCGCTGTTCTGCCGCTAGGTTTTGTGTGTACACATGGTAAGAGTTGTGCTTAAATTTACACATGTTTCTATGTACAAGTACAAGTTGATAAATCCCATACTTTGCGTGAGAATGTTAGTATGCACTCATTACGCTCAAATCTGTGTGTACGCAGGGTTAATAAATAAGGCCCCAGGAGTACTGATTCACCAGCGACTGGACTTACTCATCTGCAGCTGGCCTCACCACCTCCCATCCCCACCCCAACCTCTTCTACTATCCTTCTCTCCCTCCTCTTCCCCACTCCCAACCCAACCGGTCGAGGCAAATGACCGCCCTCCGTGAGCCTGGTTCTGTTGGAGGCTTTTTTTCCCCCTTCCCTACCATAGGGGTTTTTGGTTCCTTCCCTCCATCACTGATTGCTTGCTCATCGGGAATCCAAAAGCAACTTTGGATTGTTGGGTTTTCTGTTTCCTGTTTTTCTGTTTCCTGTTTTTTCTTACAATGTTTAGCGCTATGTGATGACTTATGTTGTAAATATGCGCTATATAAATAAAACTGAATTGAATTCAATTGAATTGAATTGAACTTACAGCACCAATTGGCTGTACTTGTGTTGAATTAGGTTACACACTTTAAAAAGGGTGAATACTCAATCAATAAGTCATTTTACATTATATATTTTTAATTAATCAACATTACTTTGTAGAAATCTGTGTTCACTTTGAAATGAAAGAGTCTTTTTTTTTATATTCTTTGGTCAAAAAAGTCAAATTAAATTGACCACGATTTCATGTTGAAACTTCCGAGAGGGGTGAATACTTTTAATAGGCACTGTACAGCCTGTGACTCAGACTAGCACTGCACCACTTCACCAGCATGCAAAACCCTCTGCAGAGTTTAAAGTCCACAGAAACTACAAAATGACAGAGTGTCCCATGTGTTTATTGCCCTCATGTCATTTCAGAATCTGTAATATTAAGAGCTGCTTGGTGGAGGTCTGTGCTCTCTGAGTGCTTTTTATACTTTTATTTTTATCTACCCAAAGTTGAAACACTGTGCTATTGTAAAGCGTTATGAGTTTCTGACACTGGAATGTGACACCGAAGTTGGCAGGTCCGTGTACTAGATCCACAGCGGCGTTCTACAGCCTCGGCAGTGCCCAACAGGACTATCTGAATATCAAAAAAATTATTATCCGGATACCACCACAACCAACGAGTATTTGGATATTGGTATAGTGTGGACCAGCCCTAATATTCCATTTGTAAAGCAGGTAAGCTACCATATTGCCACTCTAGGCTACTTGGAACTACACTGTACTTGGCCTTAAGGTTAGCCTTAAGGCCAAGTACAGTGGAGATTTCAGCAGGAGATTTATCTTGCTGAAATCTCCTACTGCTTATTTATTGTCAGAAAGCTATAAATTGGGATGTTTTGTTAAAACTAAGTAGCTGTTTTTGATATAGGGCTGTTTGTCCTCAAACGCTACTTGCAACAGAAGTCCTATTTAGCAAAATCAAACCAAATTCTCAGGAGGAAAATTTCTTGCCTCCCCGAAAATGTGTGCATGCACAACAAGAATGACAAATGGCTAATATTAAATGTAACCAACTGCTCTTGATTTAGCTATGTGAAGTAAATTAGAGGTTAGTGGATGAACGGAGTGAAATAAATAGCATTAATATCTTTTTATCCAGTCAGTTTTGCTCCTCTTGCTGTAGTAGGGGCCATGATGACATGACGTTGGGCCCTCTCTTGTTTTGATTTAGCCATGAGAAGGGTACAGTCTTGTTTGTTTGTTTGTTTGTGTTCAAAATAACTCGAAAACTCATGGACGGATTTGGATGATATTTTCAGGAAATGTGTGAAATGGGACAAGGAACAAATGATGAAATTTTGGGAGTGATTTGGATCACCGTCTGGATCCAGGAACTTTTTGTTAATTTAAGGATACTTTGTTATTGGGAGTTGTGTTGGGGGTGGATGGACTGAAGCTGCTTGGTGGAGGTTTGTGCTCTCTGATTGCTTTTCTAGCTAAAATTAGGAAACAAGGAGTCACGTGACTCAGGGATCAAGAATGGCTGCCTAGGAATCTGCTCTGGCTATCGTGGCATTAAATTTCATATATAAACAGTGTTTAAGCAGCATAAAGTTGATTTACTCAGAGTCAACAACAAACTTAATTTTTAAAAAAGCCAAGAACACTGCAGGGAAAAGTTCAACGGCAAGGAGTACCACTGCGATTGTCTCAGAACGTGCTAGCAAGATATCAGCGGCTCTGGCTAACGACACCACCTCCAACTGTGCTAGCAGCACCAACCTGATTGCGTGGCTAATGGCGGCCGACACAGATAGTCATACAACCACCAAGCGTACTGGCTGCGCTTAACCAACTGTGGCTACAGCAAAAGACAGTGAATCAGGGACAGTGGCCATGGACATCACTAAAATATACAATCTTCTCTCAGAAATCTTGAGTGGACAAAACAACAAGCTGGATGAAATTCACCGAGCCACCACACCAATGGAATCCAAACTTAATTCAATCACTTCACGCCCGTCCGAAGTAGAAAGTCAAGACTAGCAGGCCTAGCTGAAGTCAACATGGATCCCTTGCTGAACCAACTCAAACCAGATATTGAAAAACGGGCCCCTACTGTATATTCCTCTCATTATGGGGGAAAACTAATGTTCTGAAAATGACTTGTACACTCAAGATTAATTACCTTCTCCAGGCACTCCCAATCAGAATCCCTCTAAAGTATTTCAAGCAACTAGATAAGCTTTTTAACAGATTCCTCTGGAATAGTAAGCATCCTAGGCTTAATTTATCAAAACTACAAAAACCTGGGGACCAGGGGGATTTGGGCATTCTATATTCACTATTACACTATATGCCTTTGGTCTTTGACACCTTGCTCACTGGTGTCTTCCCCCAGAATGTGCCCCTCCCTGGTTCCACATTGAAAAGGACCTCTGTGATCCCCTGCCACCCATCCATCTTATCACAGCAGCACTGCCCAGAGAGGCCCAGGACCACCCCATTCTCAATCTCAATCAAGCTTAAAGTGAATCCCCACTTCTGTCACTGTCTCCAAGTGTCAGGTTGAGTCCCAGTGCTAAAAACAGAAAATGGCAAAATGGTGAAAATGGTGGCAATGGGTGGAAAAAGGCATTCCTGTGCTGTTAGATCATTATGAAGGAGGCATCCTTCATCCTGTACAGCGCTAGCACAGCAGTTCGGCCTCCATCAACAGCAGTTCTGGCGATACCTCCAAACTAGACATCTCCTAGCTCCGACATTCTCTCTTATGTAGTATTTGGTACAGGTCACAAGGCCTCCAAACTTACTTAAAAGTGTCACTAGCAAGGGTGTCAACCTTAAGTAAGCTTGGGAGTCTGATCTTAGACTGTCATTTACAGAAGAAGAATGGAATGGTACTTTAGAGAACTATAAGAAAACGCCCCGGGAACTTAAAACTAGATTGGTACAATTCAAAATATTAAACAGGGTGTACTGCTCCCCCTCTAGGCTTCATAGGGTGAAATTAAGGGACAGCCTAAACTGTTGAAGATGTCGGGGGAGTATTGGTACACTCCACCATGTGTTGTGGTGATGATGTGGCGAGGATGTGATGTGCTGGTACAAACATTTTGGTCAGCCATTCATGAAAACATTAAACTGATCCTCAAGTTGAATATCCCATTCTGCTCAAACCTGTTAGTCCTAGACGATCTACTCCCTTTAAAAGCCCTCCCTTCAGCGCAGGCTGAGTGGGTACAGACATCCCTCATGCTGGGAAGGAAACCTACAGTCTCAGAATGGAAGACGGCAACTTTACCACCAGTCAGGGTGTGGTTCTCACAGCTGGGCATTGTGGCAGCTCATAAGGGGCTCTCTTTGAGACTAACTAACCAGGTTGAGAAACTACATCTCATTCATTAAGGGACCCTCACATTTTAGGAGGCCCAATAATAAACCGTAAACTTCTACTGGAACATCCATCCATCCATCCATCACCACTTAAGCCTATCCCAGCCAACCTGGGCGAAGGCAGGGGACACCCTGGACTCTTATTTTCAAACTGTCTGCCAATCTTATTCCATCCTATATTCATTTCATTGTGTTGTTTCTTTAAGGTGCGTGTATATGTACATGTATAACTGTATGCATGTGTAACTGCATGTATGTATTGTACGTGCACAGGTGTTTCTCTGTGTATACACATATTTTTTATGTTATTTTACTTTCAGTGTTGATTGTCTTGGTTGAGTTTTTATTTTTGTCGGTAAAATTGAAAAATAAAAACTTCTAATCGCAAAAAAAGACTAAATTAGGAAGCAAAATACATTTCTGGAAAACAACCAGCTGTCTCTGGGAAATCCCAAATAGAAATCTGCAGTACAAGATTGGATGACAACAAATTTCCATTCTTATGCAAATCACCATGATGTTTTCATGGAATTTACCAATATCCGTGAAATCACATTATACTTTTGGTTGGTGGTCTTTAAACCATTAGTCACATTAGGCGTTAATGATTGCGTGGTATGTAGGATTTATTTCCCAAAAGTTTGCTGTCAAAGGTTTTCAAAGGTTCTCTTACAGGTTTTCTCCAATGGTTTGGCTCATTTCTTGAAACCGACATTACATTCTCAAAACAACATGGACAAACCTCCAAACCACTTGGCAACTGTTCACAACAGAAAGGCATTTCTCCTTCATTTCATCAAAGTGCAGATGTCTCAGTACATCTTTGCAAATGATTAAGTACAGGTGGCCTGTATTTAGCACTATTTCTGAGTAAACAGATCTTGTTAATCTAAACTGATTGTTGACTTCTCAGTCTAATGGTCATTCTCTACAAAACCTGTCAGCATCATTTCATTGTATAAGTCATCACATGCACAAGAGTCTGTTCAGTTGTCAGAATTAGTTAGGATACGGTTGCCAGGAGAGAGAGGGTGAGGACAGCGACCAGTGAGGAAGTGTTAGTTGTGAAACTCCAGCTGTATTTACAGCACCGTAGGCTACATATAATGTTCCTTGTTTTTTGTTTATGTGTTTATATTACAGTATGTTATGCTGTATAGATTTTGTTTTTACTCTGATGTATGGAAGCTACTTTATGTGTGTGAATAAAAAGTTGCAATTTCCTTGGCACTATGAGTAAAGTGTGTGATGACAAACCTTAGAGGCTACTCTTACTGTGAAATCCTATTTTTTTCATTTTTATACACAATTGTATTCTGATAGCTAGAAAAAACTAGCACAGTAACCATTGTGAATGAAGGACTGGGCTCAGACTGAGAGGTGGACATGAGGGATATTTCAATGGTCATCTACCATAGTGACAAAACATCTAAACATGTTGACTTGCAGTGCTCACACAATGCCAAAGGGATGATGCATTTTGGAGGCACTGACTGTTCATATGAGAACAGAATTTAGTTTTGACCAGTCGTGTGAACTGTTTTGGGAGAGATATGAGCTTTTGCAGGTGAACCATGATGTTGTGCTGAAGCATCCAGGTTATTTAGCAAAAGCACCAAGAGTGTTGAGAACGTCTGGTCTGTTTCAAGAAATGAGCCAAAGCAATTGAGAAGGATCCTTGCATTTTTGGTTGCACTGACTATTTATATGAGACAGAAACTTAGTTTTGAAGCATGAGTGAAAGGTTTTAGGAGAGGTATGAGCTTTTGCACGTGAGCTATGGTGTTGTGCTGAACTGTAAGACTGTTTTACCAAATGATCTTAGAGTTTTGAGAATGTAATTTCAGTTTTAAGAAATGAGCCAAACCAATAAAGGGAAAAACTGTAATATTAATACATCAGCAGATACATTCCAAAGGTTGGCACAGTAGTTGTTTCTTTCTTAAAGACTAACCCTAACCCTCAGTGATTAGGTTTCAGGTCGATTTTTTCTTGACTGTATTGGAACTGTGGAGACAGTTGAAGGGCAGCATACCTGAGGTTCCTCCGATGAACTAGCCAGATGTTTTATTTTTGGCTAATGTAACACTGGTGCTGCATAAACTGCCAAACAAAGTTCTCTTATGTGTTATTTAAAAAGCAAGAGTTGAGGAAGACATGCCACTGCCTCCATCAGTTTACCCAGCCCTGTTAATAAGACTCACAGTCAAGAAAAACCCAAGTGCTTCTCATCAAAGCAGTATGGACAGTTTGATGAAGCAGTATGATTTCAAACAAGTGATGAAAATTGTAGTTATTGGAGGTAACTCTAGTTTTATGAGCATGTGCACAGCCCTCTAATGAGCCTTGCTATTGCTTATTCTTACCGAGGCTCCACCTTGGCACACTGAGACAGGAGGTAGCAGCAGCACAACGCTGTGGCTGTGTAGAGCAGATGGTCCTCTAATTGTGAGGTAGGTGGTTCAAATCACTGGCCCCTCCGCACATCGAAGTTTAAAAGCCTTTTACAAGAATAAGAAAAACCAAGTTGCCCCTGGTGGCAGGTGAGCACCTTGCATGGCAGCTCTAAAACCATTGGTGTGTGAGTGTGTGTATGTGTGAATGGGTGAATGAGAAACACATTTTAAAGCACTTTGTGGAGCCTTGCTAAAGTTAGAAGGCACTATGTAAGGGCTACCAGCACAACTAGCATGGCCAACAGTTAGAAGGCTATACATGTACACATAGAACTGAAGTTATACCTACTGCTGCTGCCGGAGGCTGGTGGAGATGCAGGTGGGAACTTATCTGCTCTGACTCATTCTCTGCTTCCAGTCAGTCCATCGTCTGGTGGACGTCATGACTGTTACGGCCCTTGGTGCTGGGATTCTGTGTACGTAGGTTGTGTGTGTGTTTTTTGTGATTTTCTTGTTTCAGATCGCACTCAGCAGGAGTGACCAGGTGCACCTGTGACCACTCCACAATTAACAGGGAGCTTTAAAAGAGAAGCCATCCTGATCATTGGGGCCAGTGGGCCAGATCGGCAGCGATTGAGAGCTGTGTGGTGACAGTGTGGTGGTGACCTGTCTCAAACCGAGCGTGGTGTTTGGTGACTTTTGAATCGGCTTCTGTTTTGATTGGGAGCGTGCTTTAATTTGGTCTTAGTTTTGCTTCTTTTGTTGTAAATAAATAACTATTTTTGGTTCACAACTGGATCTTTTCTGTTTATTCACATTTCTGGTTACTCCCCTCATCTCCTGGCTCACGGGGACGTAACAATGACAGTAGAGGGAGGAGCAAAGCTCTGAGCCAGGCAAGTGAAGGTCATCTGTCCAGAGAGCTGGCCAGAACAAGCATGTTGCCTGGTGTGTTGGGGCTCATTTAACAAACAAGCGTGTGTATGTGAAATGTAGTGCTTAAAATGAGAATCCACTGAGAATTATGACAGACTCTGCAGCTCTTCAGAGCACATTTTAGCATGTTTCAACTCATTGTTTTGGTTTTACAGCCCACAGCTTTACAGCTTTGATTTTATCTGAGTCTTCAGTGTAGCTTCCAGCAGCAGCAGGCAGCAGCCCAGCACCACACTAAAATATTAGTGTCTGGCTGTCCAACATAGTGGCTTTAGCAGGTTAAGAGCCAGGTATTTTTCTCTGGACTTAACAAAATGTTAGTAGAAGAGGGTGACTAATAGACTTCCATTATCAGACAAAAAGAAATATGACTGAAAAAGAATTATAACTATTGTTGTCTCTTGGATGCAAATAACCAAATGCTTGCTTTCAAACTGGGAGTAACCAGCTAGATTTGCTAAACTGTCCTCTCACTGTGTGACTGGTTTCACAGGCTTGTGGCCTAAAATGAATCCTACACTCAACCTAACGCCACCTGACTAGCTGCAACTGCTTTTTAAAGCCAAGGAAAACAGGATGATGCTGAATGTTAAGCTGTAGTGGTGCTGTTGTTCAAGAACTAGACAGACATATTATTGTAACACACATGCATGTTTATTGCACATCAAACCAGTGGCCATAAGTTGACAGAAGTGTGATGTCAGTAGGATGTCTGGACATTTAAAAGAAGAAACATTTTTAAAACCATCTAAATGAAAAACATGCAAGCAGAAAAATTGCAGCTCTGAAAAATAACTGATGTCCCAAAATCATTTGCACACACAGACCCACAGACACAGACACACACACACACACACAGACACACAGACACAGACACACACACACACACACACACACACACACACACACACACACACACACACACACACACACACACACACACACACACACACACACACACACACACGGGGTATTTTATCCAATCAGAGCAGACTAGGTCCTACAATGCACATGCTACAAATGTTGTGTGAAGAAAGCATTCAGTAGTTAGTTAGAGTTAATAATCTTAACCCAAACTTTATTTCGGGAGTGTTCAGCTGCATCTCATCATCTACAGAGGTACATACATGAGTAGATGCAGTTCACTCAGTTGTCATCCACGTTTGTAAAATCTTCTTTACACTCAAAAATAAAAATAGCTCTAACAGCAGATGGATACCTTTGCTGTCACAACAGCCTTATTCTTATCAGGGCCAAAACATACATTTATTCCTGAGGGTACTCATCTAATACATACAGTTACATGGTCTCATGTACCAGGGGGTATTTTGGGCTGATAGGGGAACTAGAGGAAAGATCAGGGAGTCACAGAAACATTCAGCGTAGCCTGGAAACCAGGAATATCCCCGTCAGCTGTGATGTCAGATACACTAAGCTACTGTACGCTCTACGTTCTATTATCAGCATGTTGGGCTGAGAAATCACATGGGGAATCTCCTGACAACATTACACACAGACATGACTCACACTTACTGCACTACCACTGGTGAGTAAACAATCCAAATATGCACTTTACATCATCTTTTGAAGAACACCAGTAAACATCCAGAGTCACACAACACTCCACTGTAATAGAAGTTGATGAGTCATTTATCTGATTGAGATTACTTAGATTAAGCTTTTATTGAGGCTCTCTGTTGCCTCATGTACTGCATGCCAAGAGATTTACTCTGGTGGAAACATGACTGAATTCACTGCAGCTGGTGGACACGTTTATTTTCATTTTATTATTTGGGAGGATAAAATTGATTTGGAAGGAAGGTTATGATTTGGACTAATAAGTGGCGTTTCCATCTACAAAGGGCTCAGCTATGTATCAGAGGTGTTTAAACTGTAAGGAAGAGAGACACACAATATCCACTGAAAATACCACACCATACCATCATCTATACCCACATGAGCCATTCCATTTAAAAATAAACCAAATCTGAAAAAGCTCCTACCTGAGCCTCTCAGAATCAGCTGATTTTTAATGCCCAATATCATAAGCATATTTAATAGAGTCTTACCTTCATACAGTAAATACTTTCACAATTACATGCCCTTAAAGAACATAGTGGTGGGTCAAAGTATGGTGCTAAAATATGACTATATTAGAAAATAGTTTTGACACAGAAGGAATCATGACTACAAGATGAGCCTGGTATCCTGGTAAATGTAGGGAAAAGATCTTCCTTATGCTACAACTATCACCAACCACACGTTCCACATGGTGATTTGACCCTTGAAACTGTACCCAATATTCACTTTTTAAAGTTTTCTGCGCTGAATTATCACAAAACAGAAAATCAGAAAATCCAAGGTATCGATACGTGTTTCTGTGACTCTGTGTCATACACAATAAGCTCTTGTATGTTTAGCTACTGAAACTATGATATATCCCATGATACTGATGCTCAGAGCTGGTTATAGAAAAAAAATATGCCAAGCAAAAATTAGATTTTGGCTTTAGATTGTGAGTGGAGAGGATGTCAGTTTTTAACAGAGCTCAAATGTCTTTTCAGCCCTGAAAATCACATGTATCTATCTCCTGTACCTATGAAGTTATGAAGGCTCAACAATCCTGGGAAAAGTAATTTTGTCCTCAACTGCAAGTACTTCCAAATAAACACATCAGAAAACCACAGGGATGCTTAGAATAAGAAAACAGGATCTGCAGGACTTTCCCACAGGAGTGAGATCAAAACATCTCTACAAGATCTCGTCCACAGAATTGCAACAACATTCTGTTTCAAATCATTTTTTAAAATCAGATTTCCATGATATACCTCCACACGCACTTTCAGAAACCAGCTACAGCACCAGTCTGAGTCCAAGCTGTGTCACAAAATCAGGAGATGTATTTTACAATGAACAATAAGCAAAACTGGATGGCCAAGCATGGCCCTGTAACCAAAGTAAAATCCTGTGGCTGTTACAGGAACAGCATATTGTCTGCGGTAACTATTTCACAATCTAACAGCCCAATCCAAGCATGACTACACCGGTGAACGGCAGAGATTATCAATGGAGTTCTTCGTTTAACCTTGAAATGGAAACTTACGAGCCTTCCGGTCTGTATGACTCAGCATTACGGTACAGCAGTGGTGAGCATGGTGGTAAACAATCGTCTAGGTTAACCAAACTTCTTTGAGAGAGAGGGGGAGGGGGGGTGTTTCTTTCATTTGTCCCTGGCTTTTATGCTCTATAAGTTTCGATAAATGAACATCTATTGCAACACTTGCTATCAGAACCTTTTGTTTGACCAATTTGTCAGCAGACAGCTCCTGATTCAGCATCAAACTCAATTAAAACTTGGAGTATGTGCTAATATTTTTACAACCATACCATATAGTGTGCCAGAAAAAAGATTTAGTATGCTGCAATACATAGTACATCAAACACATGCCAGAAATGCCAGGATGTCATACCCTGATATCTGCCAACACTCCCTTTGTAACATCCCATTTCCAACCTTCCCCTGCAGCTAGAATCTCTGCTGCTCTACCCGTCAGGACTGATCTAGTCATGTTTCAGTAAAGGCTGGTTTACTAAGCAGGCAAAGTGGGCAGCTCTTGTGGTCAGCCGCTCAGCTCATCTGTTTAGCCTTTCTTCCACCAGGAGTGTTTCTAAAGCAAATCGGTTTGCCTGTCTAATTTTGTCGGCTTACAGATTTGGTTGTTTTTCCTTCATTTTTGTGCTTCTGACAGTAAACTAACTACATCGTTAAATTGTTTTTGTGGCTTTGTTTTAGTTGTTAAAATGCATTCATTGTCATCATTGTTCCGTGTCTATCTTTCACACACAGAGTCTAGCGGCTATGATCAGCTGTACTGCAGCTGGAAACCTGGAACCCTGGAGCTTTAAACCAAATAACTTCTGTGCTAACTAATAGAAGCAGTCCTTCAGTGCCTGTTTTACTTTGAATCTCTCTAAACTAGTTTGAAAAAGTTCACTAAATTGTGTTTCTGGCTCCATCAGACTTTGTTGTAGTCATCTCAGTGTGTTCCCAAATCTCAGCAGTCACTCTGCAGAGTACAAAATTATCATAACTGACACAAATGATGACCCAGACAACATAATTAAGACCTGTGTTGTGATAATTAATTAAAATGATCTTTCACTGGATTACACAAGACCTTGGTTTTTGAATGCTTATGTATGTAATAATGTAAGACTGAGAGGAACCGTGTTACAGTTGTCACAGAAAAGCAGCCAAACTGTTATGTCAGTAAACTAAGGGAGTGTGTGCCGACTGTGTGTGAGCATACATTTGAGTCACAGATGCGACCACCGGATTGATTTTACAAAACGCGATTAAATGGTAATGCTCCAGAACCAAAGACCGCATATGTGTGTGTTTGTGTGTGTGTGTGTGTGTGTGTGTGTGTGTGTGTGTGTGTGTGTGTATGGAAATCTGCAGTGTGTTAAAAATCATTTCCCAAGTCATGCCTCCGTGTCCGAACCTCAAAGAAATGTTTGCGGCACCGGCGGGTCTTGACCAATGAGCTCATCTAAAATCTTTTTTGATCCTGATGTTGACGAAATTTTGGTTCATCAGAAGGGAAATAAAAATACCTCTGGAGCATTTTGAACAGCCTTTTGTTTGTTGTTTTAAACATGGCTGATTATTTGTCATTCACAAAATCCATCATGGTAATTCTGTGACATCTGAACATACACTCACACATGAGGGACACAAACTGAGGCCAACAGTACGTGTACTAAATGCACACATGTGACAGTAGATAGAGGCTTGCTTTTTGCAAGTGTGTGTGTGTTGCTTAGTCCATTAGCTCAGCAGTTCAAGGTAGGTGACAGGTACTTTGCCCTTTTCATTGCCCCGTTCTCCAATCAGCCAGTCGGGGTCCATTCCTGGTACGGTGTATACAGTAATGAGCTGGAGAGAAAAACAAAAACAAGGATGGTTTTGTGAGACAAATTTGGCTAAAAATGACCGAGAAATGATGCTTCTTATCACAAAGAAAGAAAGAAAGAAAGAAAGAAAGAAAGAAAAAAATTAATCAATCAAAAGGGAAACAGGAGAGCAATACAGTGCAAATTATGTGGTGAGATTTGCATCATCCCACTTCTGCTCAGGTTCAGAATCAAGAAGCTTTACTGTCATTCTAAAACATATACATATCACGGAACAAAGCTGAAACTACTCAGGTTCAAGTACAAAAGAATAATAACAGTTCATCATAGTTTGAAAACTTCCTGTCCCCTGTGGTTTTGTCTGCCTCCTTCTCTGTTTCTGTATCTGTCTCCACTCTCTGATTAGTGTCTGTACAGTCATCTCTAAAGGTGTGGTCAAACAAGCCCAAGAGCTGAGAGGAAAGGAAAGGAGACATAAACATCAGAAGGCTGATTACAGCATTCCACAAACATTTTCTTACAACACTTATCTGTCATATTCTTCCTTCCAGCCCTCCTTATCATTTATAATGTACTTAAATAAACAAGAAGCTCATTGGAGTTGTGCTCACCAAAGCAGGGCGATCCTCCTCTTCACTCATGTGAGGAGGCTGCCTTTAAATGGATTCAAATCACAACTTTGCAAGCCTTTAAGGCAGACTGTATTGTTTAGAATAATAGCTGATTCTTAGCAATAATGCCATTTACAACTTTATAACATAAACAAATATGTTGTATTGGATTGCAATGGTTTGCACAGTTGTTCCCAATAAACCGCATGGGGAGTATTTATATTGAAACAGTTTTTCGTGTCCAGAGAGTGTTAGTCACAAGGATGTGGTACAACAAGCACTCAAACCACAGGTATTACTGGAGTTGATATGCTGCCTTTGGCTTGAGCCACAGTCACTGTATTTATCTGAGAATAATTTATTTGCTTAACTCTAAACAGGTGTTTAGAATTCCATAAGTATAACCTTAAACACAGTGCAGTGAAAAAGTATTTGCGACAGATGTGCTACAGACATCTTCTATTTTTTTCACACTTAAATGTTTCAGATCATCAAATGTTTTAATGTAAAACAAAGATAACCCAAGAAAACACAAAATGCTGTTTTAAAATTATGATTTTATTTTTTGAAGGAAAAAATGCTGTCCAGCTCATCTTACCATATGTGGAAAAAGTAATTGTAATAGCTACCAATCTACCAAATGACTAAATTCATTTGTCAGTTGGGTTCAGTTCCACCAGCCACACTCACATATGATCACTGCCAGGCTTGTTGAATCTAAACATCACTAAACAGAACCTGTCTGGTATTGTGAAGTAGCTAAAGGGTCTCAAAAAGCAGCACATGATGCCACGTTCTAAAGAGATTCAAGAACAGATGACAAACAAAGTCATTGACATTCATCAGTCTGGAGGGTTACAAAGTCATTGCTGAGGCTCTGGGACTCCAGAGAACCACAGTGAGAGACTTTATCCACAAATGGAGAAACATGGAACAGTGGTGGACCTTCCCAGGAGTGGACCAACCACCAACACTTCTCCAAGAGCGCTTCGATATCTAAATCCAGGAGGTCACAAAAGAACTGAGACAAACATCTAAAGATCTGCAGACCTCACTGGCCTCAGTTAAAGTCACTCTATATGATTCCACAATAACAAAGACACTTTTGGGATAACATCCTGTGGACTGATGAGTCAAAGATGGAACTTTTTGGAAGACATGGGTCCCGTTAGATCTGGTGTAAAGCTGACACTGCACTCCACTAGAAGAACATCATACCAACAGTAAACATGGTGGTGGTAGTTTGATGGTTTGGGGCTGCTTTGCTTCAACAGGACCTGGACGACTTGTCATCACTGATGGAGCCATGAATTCTGCTCTCTATCAGAAAATCCTCCTGGAGAATATCCACCATCAGTTCTTGACCTGAAGCTCAAGACCAAATGTTTTATGCAGCATGACAAAGATCCAAATTAAGGTTTTGGAGTGGCCGAGTCAAAGTCCAGACTTGAATCCAATTGAGATGCTGTGGCAAGACCTTAAAAGGCCAGTTCATGTTCATAAACCATCTAACGTGACCAATTTAAAACTATTCTGCAGAGAAGAGTGGGCTAAAATTCCTCTATGGGCATGTAACAGACTGATCACAAGCTATCAGAAACATTTGACTGCAGTTGTTGCTGCCAAGGGTGGACCAACCAGTTATTAGGTTAAATTTTTTTACTTGCAATTACTTTTTTACAGGGGCGATATAGGTTTTCAGTCATTCTTCAGTAAACCATAATTGAAAATATTCAAAATATTGATTTGATGATCTGAAACAATAAGTGTGAGAAGTGTGCAAAACCAGAAGATTTCAGGAGCACAGAACTGCAAGTTTACACTTTGGTATAGAACATAAAAAGAAAATTGATGAACACGGTGAGCACATTCTTTGGTCAGATGAGGCCAAGAGAAACTTGTTTGGATCCGATGGGGTCCAGCATGTTTGGTATGAACCTGGCCAGGACTACCACAGTAAAGCATAGACCTGACAGTGAAGCACAGAGGTGTTGGGAGACTAGTTTTAGTTTTATAGATGGCAAGTGTGGTACTTGGACAACACTTCACATTGACATTTTGACAATCTGAATCCTTCGGTGGTTTCAGATCAGGTTCCAGTGATCAGAGCCTCCTTAGGAAATGACAGGTAGAACTTGTCTTTTTTAAACCTCTGACATCTGTAGTTTTCTGTTCTCTTTTCTTTTGAAGTGTGCCTTGCCATGGTGGTGGAAATGTTCTGGTTTGAGGTTGCTTTGCTGTCTCAGGGACTGGATAGCCTGCAGTCAATGGTTAAATGGAATTATGCCTCATAGCAGGATCTGAGACTAGTAGCTAAAGAAATTTTGCACGGGAGAGATATTTTGAGAGCAGTATTCAATTTGTGCTATTTGTTATCCAGTCATAAATATATTTCATGTAGGCAAACAAATGATATATTTTAATTTTTTGTAAATCAGGACCTCCCACAGGACCCGGTAGCTGCAACAGAGCCATCTTAAGCTTTGTGTTTCTTGTGTTTGTTTCTTAAGCCGATTTGTTTCACATGAATGAACTAAGCCAGCCATTTCATTCTTTTATCACCCCTTTTGAGAGTAGCATTAGGACCATTTGGATAATAACCAAGGTAAAGTATTAATCTTGACAAAGGACATGCCTCCTAGAAAAGAGAAAGGTGGATAATTCCCACAGTGAAGGGGTTTTTGAAAAAGGTGACAGGTATATAGCAGAAGGGGAGAACAAAGCTCATGAAACCACTAGCAGGCTTATACAAGCAATCTATATCTGGTGAGTCAGACTGATCAGTGGCAGGTTTGGTTACCTGCTTTGTGCCACCTAAACAAGAGAACCAGAGTAATTTGCCACATGCACCTACAGCAAGACTTGTACACTGATGATCAAATACAATTTGATCATCAGTGTACAAAAAAGAGTTCCTTAAGCCCTCAACACACCTTACCCCTGCTACAGGGCAAGGTGGAACTCTGACTCTGCAACACCTGTTATTATAGCAGATCACATGTTCAACTGAAGATGAATGAATGGGTAGGCAAGTCCCAGTATGCTAGAAGGATTCACTGTTCCAACTTGGAGACTTCAGCCCCAACCCACACAGACTCAAGTGATACAACCTGAGGACTTTTATCAATCTCAGTAACGTGTGTAGACGTGGACAGAAGTAAACCCTAAACTGTGCTGGTTTCAACTGCTGAAGGCTCATATTTTAAAAATCATATTTTAATGCTTAAAAATGAATTTTTGCTCTGAATAAGGACTGTGTCCTCCATCGCTTCCACTGAAGTTGTCCTACCATGAGGCCAGTATGAACAGCGGGAATAACACCAGTGACCAATCATTGTTCAAGTCAGACTTGAAAATTGCAGACTTTTCTTTTAATAGCTGCAGGCCAGGAAAGGCTCTGGCCTCCTGTCACACTTAACAGGGCCAAAAACAGACAGGCTGATATATATACACATATAATAAAGTCTGATTTAATTTTTAGACCGAAGGCAACAGTCACTTGACATGTTCAAGTCATAATTTCACTTTCTATTCTTTACAAACTCCTGTGTGGGAATATTCCTCTTCTGTCAAGCTTCTACAGACTAAGGGTCATTTCGTCAGCCAGTATTTTAGTATCTTAGTCCCATCTGACCAATGAATGTGCTCCTAATACTTATTGGGCTTCTTTTCACATCTTGTAACAAAGCTTAACCAAGCAGTTTTGAGCAGCAAGCAAGGGAGTCTTTCCTAGGAACTGTCCAAACACTTTGACGTTGTGTAACGTCCTTCACTCGGTCTGAACTGTCACACAAACTGTGATCTAGACTGATAATATGCTTGCCAGGTCTACAGCACTTACTCATCTGTTTTAAAAAACTACATTGTACAGATACAGTTGTGGTCAATAGTTTACATACACTTGTAAAGAACATAATGTCATGGCTCTCTTGAGTTTCCAGTTATTTCTACAACTCAGATTTTTCTCTCATAGAGTGATTGGAACAGATACTTCTTTGTCACAAAAAACGTTCATGAAGTTTGCTTCTTTTATGACTTTATTATGGGTTAACAGAAAAAGTGACCAAATCTGCTGCCTCAAAAATATACATACAGCAATGCTAATATTTGGTTACATGTCCCTTGGCCATTCTCACTTCAACAAGGCACTTCTGGTAGCCATCCACAAGCTTCTGGTTGAATCTTTGACCACTCCTCTTGACAGAATTGGTGCAGTTCAGTTAAATTTGTTGGCTTTCTGACATGGACTTGTTTCTTCAGCATTGTCCACATGTTCTCAATGGGGTTTAAGTCAGGACTTTGGGAAGGCCATTCTAAAACCTTAATTCTAGCCTGATTTAGCCATTCCATGACCATTTTTGTTGTGTGTTTGGGGTCATTGTCCCGTTGGAGCACCCAACCTTCGGGCTGATGATTTTAGATTATCTTGAAGAATTTGAAGGTAATCCTCCCTCTTCATTATCCCATTTACTCTCTGTAAAGCACCAGTTCCATTGGCAGCAAAACAGCCCCACAGCATAATACTACCACCACCGTGCTTGATGGTAGGCATGGTGTTCTTGGGGTTAAAGGCCTCACCTTTTCTCCTCCAAACATATTGCTGGGCATTGTGGCCAAACAGCTGGATTTTTGTTTGGTCTGACCACAGAACTTTCCTCCAGAAAGTCTTATCTTTGACCATGTGATCAGCAGCAAACTTTGGTGGAGCCTTAAGGTGCCGCTTTTGGAGCAACGGCCTCCTTCTTGCACGGCCTTTCAGTCCATGGTGATGCAAAACATGCTTGACTGTGGACACTGACACCTGTGTTCCAGCAGCTTTTAATTCTTGGCAGATCTGCTTTTTGGTGTTTCTTGGTTGACTCTACACCCTCATAACCACTTTTCTCTCCTCAGCAGGTGATAGCTTGCATTTTCTTCCTGATCGTGGCAGTGACAAAACAGTGCCATGCACTTTATACTTCCAAACAGTTGTTTGCACTGTTTCTCTTGGGACCTGCAGCTGCTTTGAAATGGCTCCAAGTGACTTTCCTGACTTGTTCAAGTCAATGATTTGCTTTTTCAGATCCGTGCTGAGTTCCTTTGACTTTCCCATTGTAGCGTTTGTGGGCTTTTGTGTCCAATGAGCCTTATTTAAATGGCCTCAGAGTCACCAGCTGTAGTCACTCATAATCACTCACAAGAAGTTAAGAGGTCATACTATGAAGCTCATTTCGTTGACGCAACTTTCTAAGTTGTCACCAAAATTGCTATTTCATGTTGCTGTATGTTTATTTTTGAGGCAGCAGATTTGGTCACTTTTTCTGTTAACCCATAATAAAGCCATAAAAGAAGCAGACTTCATGAACGTTTTTTGTGACAAAGAAGTATCTGTTCCAATCACTCTATGAGAGAAAAATCAGAGTTGTAGAAATAAGTGGAAACTCAAGAGAGCCATGACATTATGTTCTTTACAAGTGTATGTAAACTATTGACCACAACTGTAGCATATGGCATGTGGCATTATTTTTGCAGGATGACCAGTGCAGCCCTTTTTAGTGATACTATGGCTTGTTTTATACCTCACAAAGTATTTGTTTTGAGTTGTTCATAAGAGGAAATATACTTTCCATCTTAGAAATAACACAGTGGTGATATAATTTTGAATGATTTGACACTGAAATGATATTGCACAGGGCTGTCCTCACTTCTGTTGTATAGCGGATATATATACTCCAGTCAAACAACAGAAAGCCCTCTGACTGCTTCCTGTGTAGGAGTGGTGTTTCTTTTTGAAACAGAAGCAATAGTACACAATAGATGAGTGACTCAGAAATATTCTACTTTACCTCATCAGCCAAGAGGGACAGCTCACTGGAATCATGAGCATCATAGTCATACAGGACCTTGGCCTTTCTGGTGCCAGTGACAGGAAGCTGTGTCTGCCCCATAGCCAGTGTGTTTGGCCTTTGGTCAGACGAGGGGGGGACTGTGGCCCCAGGAGAGGAAGGTCCAGACAGGAAAGCAGACGAGACAGGGTTGGGGCAGACAGCAGCAGAGGACTGTGGTGCACCAACAGCATTAGCACATCTGTGAGATGATTAGAAAACAAATAAAGGATATGAGTGTTTAAAGCTGATTTTGTTTATTTGAATCTGTGGTCTGTGGAAGTCTTTCCACCCATACCTAACCTTTACTGGAACCCGGCACCCCCTTCTCACCAATCCTATCTTAAGAGGATCAGGAGAGGTAGGAGCATTGAATCAGCAAGATCATTAGCATGGCTACAACAGTCAAGAAATCTAAAAAGTCATTCGTGAAGTAGGCAAGCAAACAATGCCTTCACACTGCTGTTCTCCAATGTACTCCTCTCTCTCAGCGTAACACAATATGTATGAGCACTTCTTCTAAAATTGTGCAAGATGTTTTTGTTTCCTTGTTGGTCCAACTGCTCTCACAACCACTGTCTTCTTTGTTTCTGTTCTCACCCTCCTATCTAAATGTCCCACCAGAAATTGAGACCCAAGCAACTTTTGGCACTGTCCCTTCACAGTTGGAAGGTCCTGGGTTCGAGTCTGGGCCTGGGATCCTTCTGTGTGGAGTTTGCATGTTCTCCCTGCACCTGTGTGGGTTTTCACCAGGTGCTCCAGCTTCCTCCCACAGTCCAAAGACATGCTGAGGTTAATTAGTGATTCTAAATTGTCCATAGGTGTGAATGAGAGTGTGCTTGGTTGGTTGTCTCTCTATGTGTGGCCCTGTGATGGACTGGTGACCTGTCCAGAATGAACCCTGTCTTCACCCTAAGTCAGCTGGGATAGACTCCAGCCCTGGACGACCCTACAGAGGATACAGTGGTGTATAAAAGAATGCATGGATTATTTATTCTTTGAGAAACTTTTTTTATGTGTGGTAGGTGCGCCAATCAGGCGCACTATAAATATCTATGGGAGGAACTTGGGTTCCGTTCTCGGTTTGGGCCCGGTGGAATGAGGCGGGTGCACACCTCATTCCACATGTGCGTGCGGGACGCGCAGGGTACAAGAAAACGGGTAGGCAAACTGTGTGTGTAAATGCTGTTGAAGTTATGTTTAGCACGCACATATTGACTGCTTGTATTAATTGCAGACCTGCTCTCCTCCTGGGGTAAGGAAAGAGCCTCGATCTGTTAGGCAGGTATCGCCGACGGAACAGGTATTTTAGAGTTGTTGTAGTTCTTATATTTTAACTGGAGTGTGTTTTAATATTTTTGTAATAAAGTGTTTTTATGATTGTCAATGTTTGTTTCCCTGCAGCATCGGTGGTCCATGCGCTGCTCTTGCCGGGGACAATTTATTTGATTATATTGATTGGTTTTGTTTGTTTCTTTGTCTAGTCCGCCCTGGCAAGTGAGCCGGTACAGGGCAACAAAAGACCTGGGCATTGCCCGTGGGGCGGACTAGTTCTTTTTCTTTTCTTTATTCATATTTGTTTGTTTTTTTGGAGTTTATTTTTTTGTTAATTTGCTTCTCCCCTCATCACCGGCACCAGGTGTGCTCCCAGCCAGGCAATCAGGAGGGCCTAAGGGGATGTGTGCAGTGAATACGTCACGTGTGTAAACTCTGCCAGAGAAATCGTGTTTTACAGATTGCAGTGCAGTGAAGACGGTCACGTTTGCACAGTTTAACTTTTGTAGTGTAGGCTTGCTGATTGCGGTGTAGTGGTGTTATGGGAATTCCCCTATCCTGTAGCAGACCTGGGAGTTCAACTGGGGGTCCGGTACAACGGGGGTCTGTGTTTCTTTTAGAGAATGACCTTTGAAATAAATATCATGTACTAATTACCTCTTGTGATCATTTGTTGTGTAGCTAGTCCCTGAGCGGGTGTAACATATGTGAACAGTATAAAGGGACTATATCTGTAATTTCATTATACTATTGTGTGCTGGATACTAATGATTAGACTTGAATCTTGAGTCTGTAACATTGATGTTATCGAACCTGTTCGACTGAAGGTGAAGGACTGAAGGAGTTTCGACTGAAACTCTGTCAAATCTGATGCCACAGACGTGAAGCACAAAAAATGTCAATCACAGTATTGAACATTATTCCAGCGCTGCCGTCTGCAAAAAAAAACCTCTACAAAAACATCGTTCTAATGCTGACCCATCATCCCACAACCCTCCTCTACCATTCCCCACTGATTCTTCATTTTTATATGTACTTATTAACAAAAACACAAAAGCTTGAGGTCTTTTTTTTTACTGTTTCTTTCTAGAAAATACTCTAACCTCTCATTTCAGTCAAAGTGTGTGATTCCTGATAATTCTGAGTCAGAATCTGTGATTCATTACAAAGACTTTGGTTGGGGAAAGAATGTATTAACCCTGTGTGATTAAACAAGTTTGTCTTTTGCAAGTGTGTGTTGTCTAATGATCGCTTTAGAAGCTAAAATGAGTTCAGATGACTAAATGTCCAACTAACTCCTGTACTAAACTCCCTCAATTTCTCTGGAAAGATGTCTTTCTTTATCCTGTGAAAAAGCCAGAAAAATAAGTGAGTCAATAAAACTGACTGACTCAAACATTACTGAAGTCTGTTGTCTTTAGGTGGGCTTTAGTAGAAGGCAACTGCACTTCTCTTTTAGGTTCTTGAAGATATTTCAGCTCTCATCCAAGAGGCTTCCTCAGGTCTAATTGACTGACAGGGAGTCCCACATGTATATTATGAGCCCAAACTCACATGGCTATTGGCACATTCATGATCCAAGACTCCAGCTGTTAACAGTGATGTGCTTGTCTCTTACCTCAGATTAACACTATAAGCTACCTCTACAAGACAAGTGTGAAAAATGTAACTCAGTGGCTGCAATTACAATCCAACCTATATCTTTCATAACAATGACATGGCAGCAGTATATCTTCACCTGTTAAGCTCCCTCTGAAGGTCCTGCATGTAGTGATGACACTGGGCATAGTAGGTGGCCTGAGCCTCTGCAAAATCCTGCAAACAACGCAGGTGGTTGAGCTGAGGGGAGAAAAGAAAAGATGAACTCAGTACGACAGAAATATACCCTGCAATGCACAGTGACAGTTTGCTTCATAAGTTTTCACAGCAGTAAAAAGGCATCATCAGATAGCACTGATTTCTAAACATAGTCGGAAGGGAACCCTCTGAACCCCAAAACCCTCCGGAGGGTTTAAAAGGCATGTTCTCCAAAAGACCCAAATAATATTTCTTACACCATTTATGAGAGCTAGAAATTGTAAAAACAGAAAGATGTCCAAAAATTCTGCACTATCCAGCAAAAACTGAGAAGCCATGACTTGACTGAGTCATGTGACAAAAAGCAACACTCCATTCAACTGAACTGCAGGCCGTGTAGAGAGGAGACAAGGATTGAAAGAGACTGAGAGAAAAATAAAACCTGCTGGATCAATAAAAGAAGTGAGCATGGTTCAGAAACAGCACAGAGGGGAGCAAGTTGTTGGCACAGTAGTAATCATAGTGATAATGCTGTAAATTATCTAACGTGTGTAGAGTCACCATTTTTTCCAGTATTGGTAACACCTATGGAAATGGGAAAATGTTGTACATGCTAGGTTGGCAATACAAGTTTAGTATACTAAATAAAAAGCATTGCTGGGTTCTCTCTACTTCCAGCCATGGTTGCACTGTTTCCATAGAGGTGCAGGACTTCATATTGCAGTGAAACCTGAGCCCACAGTGAGGGAAAACGTGACAGGAACACAAACAGTCAGAGAGTGAATGTTACTACTGTATAAAGGCTCCCCTTGCAATTTGTGGTGCTTGAATGTGCCTCCTGATGTGTGAATCTATAAAACACGCATATTGATGTTCTAGTTTTAAATCGATCACTTCCATCAGTGTGATCATTACTGACTCATGAGACAACAGGCAAAACAACACGTGAAGAAATACACAGAAGAAACAAACAGTCCTCACAGAGTTGCATCAACAAATACAGTTACATTGAGACATGAGTAAGTGTAATTTGATGAACTACTGTGTGAAATCATTCTTCAGAGACTGTTGTTTTCAGTTGCTCTTTGCTGAAGGGGTTGTGCTACTCTGAATTTATCTTTAAAATACCCCAAAGGTGCTCTACTGGAGACCTACTTGACTAGGTCATAGGTTTGACTTTGTTCTTCTGTAGAAATTTTTTTGTGATTTTGTGCTTTGGATGGTTATCATGCTGGAACTTTCCTCATCTGCTAAGTTTCTACAGACTGACCGGTGGTCATACCGCCTTGTGGATGCCCGATCTCGTCAGATCTTGAGGTGTCTGATATGAGTGTCTGATGTTCTGTAGGAGTTTCAGACTCATGGCTTTGGTATGCAGAAATTATAGCTCAATACCCAAGAGAATATAGAGAAGACATAGTGTAGGTGTTGTCCTTTCTAATATGCACCATATGTTCTGTCCTTTGTTTCATGAAAATAACCCTCCTATACCCTTCAGAAGAATGGGTAGCTCTGGGGTTGATTCTTTTTGGCTTTGAATCTTCACGCTGGCAACCAGCTGGTGCCAGATTCTGTTCTTGTTTTAATAAACTTTTTAATACATGAACATGACAGTATCAGCGGAGAATTTCTTCATCATCTGCACTTCATTGCCACACATTTTTAATGACAATTTTACGACAATCTCAGAAGCTAAGCGGGGTTGGGCCTGGTCAGTACCTGGATGGGAGACCGTGAGGGAACAACAGGAAGCCTGGGTGAATGCAGTGTGAGAGTGAGTGGTTAGTGGTGGTCGATGGTGCAGGCTGGCAGCCTCGCCTCCATCAGTCTACCCCAGGGCAGCTGTGGCTACATATGTATAATGTATAATAATGCAATGTAAAGCATCTTTGAGTGTCTAGAAAAGCGCTACATAAAACCAATGCATTATTATTATTATTATTATTATTTTAGTATATCCACAGGCATTCATATATAAATGTCATCTCTCCAACACCTTCTGATCTCATGCAGCTCCATGTTATCACACTCCTACCACAGTGCTTCACTGTCAGGACTATGCATTCACTGTGGTAGTCCTGAACAGGTTCACGCCAAAAATGCTGAACCCTTTTCTTGGATGCCATGCCAAAGGGGTTCACATTATGCAATGTCCTTCACACTGTCTGAGCTGTCCCAGTTTAAACTGATAACCCCTGTGCAAAATCTGAAGCACATGTCTGTCTGTTTTTCAGAGCTAGATTGTTCAAATAGCACACAGTCTATGACGTCCCTTCAGGAAGACCACCACTGCAGCTCTCATTAGGGGTACTATGGCTTGGTCTGTGTCTCCTGATTACTGCTGCTACTGTGTTTAGGTTAACTGTTAGTCAGTCACAGATCTGTCTGTGTCCTTTATCATCTTTATGAAGTTTCACAGGTGCAGCCATAATGCAGACACGCAGATCGACACAGCTCCATAAGTCCAAAACTGAGAAAATGTTTGACGGGTCATTTCATCTAGTTAACAGGTTGTATTCAGTTTATTGTGCGTCAGTGATCACAGGTGTATTCACTTTTGCTGCACTGATTTTTCTACTTTGGGACTTGCATTTTTAACATAATATTTACAAAGTATTTGTTTTTGATTGTTCATAAGAGGAAATATTCTACTTTTCAACTTAAAATAATGTAACTACTGTAAGGTGATACAATTTTGAATCATTTGTATTTACTTCTGTTGTATACTCTTTGTGTCTATTCAAAGGTGTAGGGAAGCAGCAGCATCAGTGTGTTGGAGTGTAATGAAGGCTGGGAATAGATGTCCTGTGCATGAATATGTTCAGTTTGTGCAACCTTTTGGAAAAAATACAAATCAGTGATTCATGTTGCTGGTTTCCTTCACGTTGACCAAGCTTGTCTGATGACCGTGACTCACATGTGTGCTGCTAATGCCTTCCAGCAGCAGTCGGGTCACCTCAGCTTGCCGATCGAACTCTGTCTGAGCAACACGGAGTTCATGCTCTGCCTGTAAGTGGACATCAAAGAAGAGGAAGGAAGTATTAAAGAGCACATTATTATTTTTGTGAAACACGTAGTCACAAGCACACCCAGCCACACACACTGCCCATTAGTGAAGGTACTCACTTTGTCCACTTCTTCACTGAGCAGCTGAGAGAAGCAGCCAGAGGACAGAAAACAAACAGTCATGAACCATTCTGAGACTCAAGCATCAAATTATGTTGACATTGGAAACAACTAAAATCTGTCTGACTGCAGTTTCACCAATATGAAAGCACGAGGGTAAAGGAAAATTAAGGAGGTGTATTTCTGTTTTTGAAGCTGGCTTCAGATAAAGTCTGTTACTGTTACTGTGATCATTTCCATCCTCAATCTAAGCAGCCGCAGCAGGCAGACCTGATACTGACCACTGACCCCAGGCCAGAGTTCAGGCACCAACTGTGGCTGAAATACAGACTTTTTAAAAAATGAAGTCAATATATAGTAATTAACTTTTACTACATTTAACTAATTAAATTAAATTACAAATCAACATATGGACTATTTAAAACAATATATTAATTTCAGCTCGGTGGTAGCAGCGTCATCTAACAGCTAGAAGATCTCTGGTTCACGTCCCGGTTAGGACACCTGGGATCTTTCTGTGTGGAGTTTGCATGTTCTCCCTGTGCAGCGTGGGTTTTCACCAGGTACTCTGGCTTCCTCCCACAGTCCAAAAACATGCTGAGGTTAATTGATGATTCTAAATTGATGATAAATTCAGGCCGTTTTGCTACCCTATGCCCAACATCCAGTGGTGGCCCAGGGGGCTGAACACTTCATGGCTAAATGGTTTTTAAGAAATCTTAAAATATTATTATCCATTATCCAGAGGGTCTGTGCTGTGATGCCTCCAAAGCTCTCAGTCATTTCTGTTCTGAATTGAGAGTACTACCCCTGTCAGCCTTTTAGTGATGTCCTATATGTTTTATTATCCAGTATTTATCTGAATTCTACTTACATTGTCCAGTCAACAAGGTATACTTAGCCTACAATATGTGAGTGTAGTCAGGTTGAAAAATACCATACATTATAGTGTAATGGTGTTGGGAAAAAGCTTGATAAAAATTAGGGATAAAAAGTACACTTGAATAAATAATGAATAAATAATCAATAGCCTACAATAAATAGTTTTAATAAATGGTTGTTCAAATCCATATATTTCGTTGTGATTAAAAATGTCCAGTTCATGATTAAGATGTTTAAATGTGAAGTGGGATTGTTTTAGTTTGACTGCCTCTGGTGCAGTTATTCATTTAAATGGTCATTCCACTAGTTTATTCTTCATTTTGCATTGAATAAATCTGCTCAGAAATTAAAGTGTTAAAGTTGCTATACAGACCCAAGAGCTAACGAGAGTCAAGGGAGACTTATCATACGAGAGTATACTTTTTAAAAGAACTCAGGGCCCTTTCCTATATAAAGTAGGGATAGGTGGGCTACATGAGCAGTAAAATCTGTCAAACATTTAATATACAGTCGGGACCAAAAGCGCGCAAGAACGGCTGAAGATCCTTCTACTCTGCATTTGTTCTGAATTTTATACAAAGTTTTTCATTACAAATAAGAGCATCTGTTTTACCATTTGCATTGATAACAACAGCACTTTCCTTTGAACTGGAAACTCATGGTATTCATTTAGCAGATTCCGTGTCTGTGATTTTTCTGTTCTATCTCTCTCTCTGAACAAAGCCTGATGGATTAAAACAACTGATCCAGTCTCCACAAAGTGCTTTGGATCTCTGTGAGAGAAACCTTCAGTCTAACCAGAAACAGACTTACATCACTGTTACTTTCTGATGACATGTGTTTTACTATCATAATAGTACTTGAAAAGCAAAGTTCTCCCTGAGGCCCAGTCACTCTTCTAACTAGTAAACACTGGCCACAGATTGATTTAGCTGAACAGGCCTCTGATGAGTCAATCACATCCCACAGCAATCCCACACAATCACACCATCTGCACGCTGCTTCGATGGAAGCATACAGCTGAAGGAAATCTGACCTTTCTATAAAAAGTGAACATGGCCACTGACACTGATGTGTTCAGTTTGGTTGCAGGTCTAGAAATAGAGCCAGATCTGAGATATTTCTTCTGTATTTTACATCTTTCAACTTCTTGTGTTCATAAATGTTTCTAAATCCTCAAACCTTTGGACCTACTCTGTGTTACTGAATATATCAACTCCTCTTTGGATAGCATTAATAAACACTGGTGATTTGAGCAACAGGAGTGTTTTAGATGTAGTGTTAAGTATCATTGAAATACTTACTACTAAATACTACTAAATTCAAAGACAACATCTCCTTGCAATGTTTAAAGGTGTCCTTTCCTATGAAAATGTAAATAATCTAAAGCCTGTAGATCAGCTCAGGACATCACTTTCCCTACCTAAGTCTCCCTAAAAATTTATCTGCTAATCCATCCATCCATTATCTATACACCGCTTAATCCTCTGTAGGGTCGTTGGGGGCTGGAGTCTATCCCAGCCGACTCAGGCAAAGGCAGGAGACACCTTGGACAGGTCACCAGTCTATCACAAGGCTACACATAGAGACAGACAACCAAGCACACTCTCATTCACACCTATGGACAATTTAGAATCATCAGTTAACCTCAGCATGTTTTTGGACTGTGGGAGGAAGCCGGAGTACCCGGTGAGAACCCACACTGTACAGGGAAAACATGCAAACTCCACACAGAAAGATCCCAGGTGTCCTAACCGGGACGTGAACCAGGGATCTTCTAGCTGTGGATGCGTTTTTATATGTCTTTATGAATCTGAACTAATCTCAAATCAAAATGTAATAAACATGACTGAGTGAGCCGCTGCTATTACAACTCAGCTGGATATTTGTTCCATATTTTTAGAACTGCTGCCTCACAATCCACACTCTAACACTGCCGGTTCCTTTTTATTTTTCAAACCTGCATAACTGTGTGCTGTCAGGGTTGTCAGAGTCTCTGACTGTGTGGCCTCTTCATTTTGAATTGATGTGATCTGTGCTTGATGCCTCAGAGAAGCATGTGTTTCTGTGTAAATCCGATGATGTCAAACCTTGTCAGTTGTAATGTTTTTTTGGGAACAGATGACTCTAATCTTTCCAGTCACCCGATACCAAGCAGATACAGAATCTAGATGGAGCATAAACACTTGTGTGACGTGTTTGAGTCTGACGGCTGCTGCTGTTGGCCGCCAGCCCAAACTAAGCTTGACCTTTACTCTACAAGCTGCAGATGTTGAAGATTGATGAAAGCCTGTTGTGTGGCGCCCCCTGTGTTGATTGTGTGGTGTTGCAAAGAAAATAAATAAAAACTTTACATTATGAATAACTCTTTATATTATCACATGAAAATTTCTGATTTCTCCTCCATGTGCTGGCTCTTATTAGGTCAAGTGAAAGAAAAAGTAAAAACACCATTCACAAGAATGAACACTGCAGTTAAAGGTTAGATAATGACAACACAGCTGTATACATCTCATAAACTAGGCCTCTGTGCATCACTTATTTCCTCCAAAGCAGAGCATAGAACCTGCTTAGAAATAAAGGTGAATTTGACTCTCATGTAGCTCCATTTTCTTTTCAACTGTTAAGAAAACAGACATATTGGCAAAAATGAACATTATCAGCTACAAAAAGGGACGAGACTCTTCACATATACACTAAAACAATCACTGGAGCCTGACTACAATCACTCCTCTACCACCTCTAACAAACAGCACAAACAGATAAGGGGCTAGTCCCATAACATGTACAACCTTCCTCTGCTCTGACACACTGGGATCAGGTGCCACGTCCCAGCTTTCCCAGCCACTCTGCAGCTGGTTCAGTCACAGAGAAACGCAAACGGAAAGTCAACAAAGCTGTCAAACAGCTACTGTGATCATTTAATAATATGACCAACTAGACATCACTGTATGTGAAGCTAAACCTGCTGCTGACAGGTCTTCAATTAGGTTTTAGGCCATTCAATTCTCCAGTTTCAATCGCTTTACTATTTCCTAAAGTTCTAGTCTTTCACCCTGTATGATACTGAATAAACAGAATTATGGAATCACATGTAAAAGGTGTTATACCCTATTGACACAAACACTGAGTGAGTTACTGAAAAGGTTAGTTGGTGTGTAGTGGTAGAGTGCTAACTACTGCAGCAGCAATCCAGGACCTGCACACATCATTTCAGTTGTCAGTATTAGTGGTGGAAAGTAAACTACCGAAGAAAGATAATACTGCATAAGATTGTAGTAATAGTACTAAATATCATCTAAAACATGATTTAGATTATAATCTAAAGTGTAGACTGATAGAAAAGAATTTTGTGACATTAAAAAGGCCAGTGGATGTGACAAAACAATCTCTGTACATTGTTCCAGGGGTTTTTGGGAGGCTGTGGCACAGGTGGTAGAGCGGGTTGTCCACTGAATGCAAGGTTGGTGGTTCGATCCCCGGCCCCTCCGCATGCTGAAGTGTCCTTGGGCAAGACACTGAACCTCAAGTTGCTCCCAATGGTAGATTAGTGCCTTACATGGCAGCTCTGTCGCCATTGGTGTATGAATGGGTGAATGAGAAACACATTGTAAAGCACTTTGGAACCACTAGGGTCGAAAAAAGCGACCCTTTTGTGGAGACCATTTATATTTTATCTTTTCTGAATTGTTTGTGACACTGGGTGGTTGACTGAAATGGAAAATCTGGGTCACTCAGCATTGTTTGTTGTGTTGTGTTCCTCTATAATATCAGTGTGGACAGAACTTCATCACACAGCTGCTTTAGTTGCTGTTTATCTAATGGTCCGGTTGAACCTATTCTTAAAGAATTTCCTTTGTAATTAATTCAGCTTTATCTTAATTTAACATGTTCTCATCACAACAAAGCAAGGAAGTCTGACTTAGTACACAGCTGTGGTTTAAGCCCCAGGAAGTTCTGGTTTAGGAGAACCAGGTTTAGAGATGTTACGTGACACAGGAACATCCCTGTTTCATGTGTTTGTTCCGTTCCTTTGGTGTGGAGCTATGGTACACAGCACTAACTGTGGCTCATTTTAGATGCATGTGCACATGTAAAATGTGTTTGCAATTACATTTTTGTGTCAAAAATAAAAATATCCAGGGGTTGAAACAGCAAACACAATAGTTCAAAATGCTCCAACATGCACAGCCCTGCTATCACATGGCTAACATGACATGCTTGACTTGATGAAGTATCAGAAATGCAGCACTGTCCCAGGATTCACAGTCTGAAGCAGAAAAACTAATTACTGGTTTGGTCAGTTATTATTTTTTACAATTTGAAAATCTGATGACAATTTCTTCGACCATTTCAGATGTACCTACATTTTTAACATCATAAAATGAATATTTATAAAGATATGTGTGAAGTCTTTGCCCATAGAACCACTTTCAGCAGGTATGTTCACACACAGAGATCTGAGGCTGTTGGAACGGCAATATCCCAGAAGTGTTAAAGATAAAAGCCTACATTTTCACTGGTATTTCTGATCATGTCATTGATTCAGAATCTGCAATATTATTAGTTGAAATCATACTAGTTATAACTGTAAATATCTGTAATGAGAATCCTCATATGCATGAATGGTAAAAGTGCCGTCATTTGTCCTGGAAGAATGTCCCTGTGGACATCTGAAATGTTCTTCTTGACTGGGAAGAACTGAATTACGGATATCTGCAGTGCATATCCAGTCTGGCTATTAAATGTTTAAAAGGCCTGCCATAGGTGGCTGTTAAATGTCAGGTTCAAAGGTTATGGGATGTTACCAGTGCAGGATGGAAACCAACTCTAAACCAGAACAATGTCTGGGTGAAATATCAACATGGAAATGTAGTTTTATCTGCAGCTACCAACATTAGCATGTAGCTAAGACAGCATTGTTGGATTAGGGTTACCAGCTGGAGTTGTGCGTTGCTAAATACTTTTCTCAGAACTCAGAACATCCTTGCTAATGTCTAAAGCAGGGGTGCTCAATCATGGTCCTCGAGGGCCACTATCCAGCATGTTTTAGATCAGGGGTGTCCAATCCTGGTCCTCGAGGGCCGCTATCCTGCATGTTTTCGGTGTTTCCCTCTTCCAACACACCTGATTCAAATGATCAGCTCATCATCAAGCTCTGCAGAAGCCTGATAACGATCCTGATCATTTGAATCAGGTGTGTTGGAAGAAGGAAACATCTAAAACATGCAGGATAGTGGCCCTCGAGGACCAGGATTGGACACCCCTGTTTTAGATGTTTCCCTCTTCCAACACACCTGATTCAAATGATCAGGGTCGTTATCAGGCTTCTGCAGAGCTTGATGAAGAGATGATCATTTGACTCAGGTGTGTTGGAAGAGGGAAACATCTAATACATGCTGGATAGGGGCCCTCAAGGACCAGGACTGGACACCCCTGGTCTAATGGTAAATGCTCAGACACACAAGCAAATCATAATGTCAGGAAACTGACTTAGAGTTGTTTGTTACACAGCCATGTCTAAAATATATGAGCTGACTGGCTTTTACTAGTGAGTTAAACTTTTCATTTGTGTTGGAGAAAAGCATAGTTTCTGTTTTCAGCAGCTACAGCCTGGCTTTAGCGTGTCAGCCTAGCTACTGTGCCGTTTGTTTTGCTCGGGGCTCTTACCGCTGATGCACTGGCAGACAGAACATAATTTCGAGGCCTTGTCTCCTGAAAATCAGGTGCAGCCTACAAACAAGAGCAGGGGGGAGGAAACACATGTTGGCACAGTCATGCAGTTACAAACTTTAAGCAGACAAACAAAAGTAAGCTCAAACCATACCAGCATGAAGAAATCACAGCAGGAGCAGCACAAGTGCAAGTCATTTACAACAAGTGCAAAACAGGAAGCACTTTACAAAAAGCATTTTAACAACATTCAACGAACAGTTCAGAGTAATTCATGACCTTTCCTGAGCTACAGAGAGCTCATACACATGCAAACTCTACTCAAGCTAGTGTCCAGGTAGTGCACCATCACGGGTGATGGTTTTCCTCTGATTGGAGCTCGACTTCTGGACATGAATACCGATCAGTGTGAAGCAGTGCTGAGGCTCTGCTCTAGAAGTCCAGTGTTGCTCTGAGAATGTCGTCCCTTGCTGGGGTTTTTCTGGTATCACAAGGCTGGTTGGTTTATAATCTAACCTTATATTCCACTTTATGAATTAACTATCCTTCTACAGGATCCTAACAGGAACACAAGTATTGGGTTTCTACAACGATGAATTAGGACAATACAAACTTCTTCATAGAATTTTAAAATCACTTTGCTTTCTATACTTTGGGTGGTGCTAATAACAGGCTTGTAGCTGAGATCACTGCCTTCTAGAGGGCATTAATGGAGCAGTTTGATATTCAGCTTGATGATACCATTAGTCTAAGATTACCAATACCTTCTCTGTATCAACTCTGCTCATAGGTGTATGTCGCCAGCCCTTTATTGTTTCCACAGTTGTTCTTCAACAGTACATAACTGCACTGAAATAAACCTTTACATTTACTTTCTAACTTGCCAACTCTGGCACGGTTCATGGTTCTCTAAAAAGCATGTGTTCCAGTAAAGCACTGCATCTTGGTTTGTTCTTTCCACTGGCTTCCTGTGAGCCCATTGTTCTGCTGTCAAGAGGTGATTGCTTTGGTCAAAGCATCTCGCAGTCAGTGCAAGGTATTAGGAAGCTTATTCTTACTGAGTCTGACATACATGCAACAAGCACTACAGGCAGAGGTACTGATGACATGGAAGTCAGCGAAGCATCTCAACATTCTAGGTTTGATGAGTGCAAAGCAGGAAAAACAAAATAACTGCGAGTCCCATTCTAAGGCCAGACTTCTATATATATATTATACACGTATGACCTGGCATGAATATGTTAGATGTGTAGTTAGATCTGTGTCTTCCTGTTACTGTACTTGCCATAATGAACGATAATGCACTGAGGTGGTAGAGAACAGCTGAGCTGATAATCTAACAAATACATTTATTACAGAACTTCAAGGATGTGACGCCAAAGTGGCTCACATTGCATCTTTTGTCAGTTTTAAAGGTCTGTTAATTAACTTTTGGTCAATAGGAGGCAGAAAAAAATCAATTTAGTTGACAGATACACGATCACCATCATACTAACAGAAGTCAGAAGTGCTCTGACTCCTGTGGAAGCAGGATGGGAATGAATGGTGTTCATTCAAGGCTAACATCAGCTGCCTGTGATCACTGTTCCTTTACATTTAAAGGTCCCATATGATGCAAAATTCACTTTAGAATGATTTTCTAACAATAATATGCGTCCCCAGCATGTCTACAAACCCCCCCGAAATGAGAAAAGTCTATCCTCTCCCTCTCTTGCTTTCTCCACCTTTGAAGGAGGCGTGGACAGGCACAGCTCATTATCACAGACACAGAAACAGCGAATTCTCAGTGGAGCTCACAAGAGTGAGTTACAGGTTGGCTCAAGTCCAGGAACAAACTGGGTTTTTAGACAAACTTCAAATTGACTGTTCTGGGACCTCTGAGACCCATGAGAACCTGCTGAAAAGGAGCATAATATGGGACCTTTAAGCAAATAACTAACAAGTTTTATAGCTATAGCTACGTCACTCAGTTGGAGTAGATGCAATTTTGTAAAGAAGACTGTTCTCAACTTTCACAAATATGACATAGTCTGTCTGAACCGTTTAGAACAACAAATTTGACTCGTGTTTCCTGCAACAGCAGCTGGAGAGAACACTGGACCAGCAGATACTGAATAAAGGGACAGAAGTTGAAATGACTAAGCTTTTGACATTTCTGCATCCAGTAGACTCCAATCACCTGCTTCTGGGGATGTGAAGAATTTAAGCCTGACAGAGATTCACGTTTCTTTAAGCTATATTTTAATCTCCAACAATTGATGAAGAAAAAATGTAACTACTACTAGATGTTACTTTTTTTCATGAGTCTCAACTGTTGTCGACCACTTGTAGCTGGAAATGTAATGGATTCAGCAGTGCATCTTATCCAAGTTAAAGAGTCTTTGGGTCAGTTGTATTTCACTCTTTTAGAAGGTCTTCACCTTACTGCTATATAAATAAAAGTGAAATTAAATTAATTAAAACATTTCCATACAGTGACTGTGTGTGGATGTTATAGTGCCACCACTTGGCTTATCAGTGTAACTAGTGCTGACTAAGCAGCTGAGTGTAGTGGGTCTAATGGTTCATGTAAGCTGAATACTTTACAGATAACAGTGGAAGGAGAAGAAGACCTGCAGTGAGACAAACAAGCTCAACAGTGTGGAACTTCCTCTTACCGCTGCTTTGGCTTCGGCCTGCTTGGCTTTTTTCAGGCGTGCCTTGCAGATGTCAAGATCGAGCCGTCGATTCTCAAGAAGACGCCTCTCTTTCTGCACAAGACAACAGGAACCCAGTCAGAAACAAGGGATCTACTGCCAGGAACAACCCTTGCAATACTAGGTTTATATCCGTTTAACAGCACAATGAGGCAGCTCTGGATAACAAGACACTTTAAATAAACAGAACAGAATCAGCGTTAGTGCAGAAGTGTCAGTGATGACCCAAGGCAACATGTTTTTCTTCACTTGGTTGGTGCTAATATCAACACAGTTATCATAAAGTACCAAGGACTTGTAGCAGCAGCTAAGTAACTTCACTCAGTCAGACTTACTGATATAGTCCTCCAGTCTCCCTCCAGGAAGTTGCGAAGAGGAGAGAGGAAATTGACGGCTGAGGTGTGAAGAAACTCGCGCTCGGCTCCCCCCAGTCGCTTCTGGTACTCTCCGACTGTGATCAGGGTGCTGCCTACAATACGTACAATGCACAAATACACACAGGCAAGCAGTGTGATGTAGATTTAAGCACATATGTATTTATGGATTTAAAGGTTTTGAGTTTTTTTTCTAGTGACTGAATAAACTAGAATGTGCACACGTGTGGACTACAGCTTAAACTGACCAGCTGGTTCTCAATCAGGCAAATGGCCAACAAGTCAAAGAGCACAGTGTATATTGAGACCAAGTAAGTTATCCAATACCCACATTATTACACACACAGTTATGGAAAAAGTCGACTCATGCACCTGCATCAGTGAGCAGAGGAGCAATCACCATTTTCCTATGAGTTTAGGGACTCAATCACTAGTTTCAAGACCTTTTTGATACAACATGAAGTTCTTTTTGTAAATGACAGTCCAATTTAGAGGAAATTTTAATTTAAAGCAGGATATGGGGCGCCCTGATAGCCTAATGGTTATGTTGTGTGACCCAAGTGCAGAGGCGTAGCAGCTGTCCTGGGTTCGATTCCGACCTTGGACATTTACCGCATGTCCTTCCCCACTCTATCCACTGTCCTATCTAACAAAGGTGTGAAAGGCCAAAAATAAATCTCTATAAAGCAGGATATGTTTCAGGGCAGGGCTACCTTGTGATTGACAGGTTGCTGCTATGTGACTGTGCGCCATGTCCACGATCAGAGCATCTCCAAAACAGCAATGCTTGTGGGATGCTGCTGGTCGGCAGTGTTAGTACCTATCACCATCAGCTGAAGAGGGGCAACCCAAGAACTGGCATGTTGTTGGGGGATTGTTTTAACAAGTGTGATCAACAGCAGCTTTAAACTACAACTCTGTAGCAGGATTTAAAGGTTTTGATGCTAATGTCTTGGTGCATTAAAATGCAGCTAATGGCCAGGGCCACTTCCTGTTTGGAGTCTTCCAAATATGGAGTGTAGGGGGCTGCCTTTCACTAGAGACATTATTAGGGCGAGACTTGCCACCCTTCAGAATCCATGGGAGAATCCATCTAGCCACACTCGTTGTTGCACTGACACAAGTGTGGTGTCATAAAAGTGCATGCATGTGTGGTACAAGTATAACCTGTAGGGAAAACCATTTTAAGGCCTTACTTTGGGGCAAAGCCAACAAACTTTTTGTCAGATTTGACTAATGATTCCATACATGCAGTTTTTATGTTCCAGAGAACATTCCCTTGAAGTTCTAAGCCCACCACATCCCATTTGGGCTTTGTTAGTATTTATGCCATCTCATCTGATTGATGAAAAGCCTGCGACTGGCTACATGTTAGATTTTCTAAGCCTGAACATAAAATGAGTTCCATATCCTCTACATGGGTGTGTTGTTTTAGCCTATTCTGTTTAATGCTGCTATAATATTATACATATAATACATAATAAAATAATTAATTATACTAAAGATCTTGATCCCAGAACTGGACTTGGAACTCATTTCTGACATGCATTTCATGCAGTTTTCTCCTCTCCTTTCTCATGCATGTCATCATTTTTGAAATCCTTTTCACTATGGGAAAAGACAAGAACCTCAGAGCAGCAACCTAGAGCACAGAAGATGGCAAGGTTGTTGAGGATTTGGACTGTGCTAGTCCCAGGATGCACCATCCAAGACAGCTGTGATCAGTTTAAACAAACACAAACACACCAGAGCAGTTTTTCTCCTGTATCGAAGTGATAATGAGGTGCAGTCAGACCACTTTCGTGACATTATGTTCTTTTAATCCAAATAGATGCTGCTCACATTCATAGCAGCTTTTCAGAGCATACAGTATGAGTTATAACATTTAAAAGGTGTAACTGCTAAAATATTGTTGCCAACATGAAGAGAGCTGCTTCTCCAATCCTATAGTGCTTCATGTGTATAAAGCAGACAACACACTCTTAGTCTCATTAACTGCAGCAGTATCAGTTTCAGTAACAGCTCTGCTCACCGTATGGCGTCCCTGGACCAAATTCATTGGCAGCTTCCAGCATGTACTGGCCCAGCAGCTCTGCATTGGTAGTTCTGGAGGGAAGCTTTTTGTCCAGCTTGTCATAGATGAACTCCTCAATTCGAGCACCTGGATGGGTGGTAAAGAGACCACTGTGAAATCATACACAACATTCATCCATCCATCCATTTTGGACTGTGGGAGGAAGCTGGAGAACCCGGTGAAAACCCACACAGGGAGAACATGCAAACTCATGCCACCCTCATATGCAACAAGTTAAAGAAACTATTTTAGGATATTAGAGTATTAGAGTTTGGATCTGGAAAAATACAAAACATATACATTAGAGTTGGCTGGTCTAATTAACAGTTGAAGGTGGGTTTTCCAAAACGTACTTGTGTGACCCAATTAGAAAAGAACTACATTTTCATAAAGAATTCTTAGAGAATCTATCTCATGGCAGTCTTGAGTTTCCAGTGACTCCTACAACTCTTAATTTTCTATGATGGAAAAACTGAAGCACATGTGTCTTTGTTACCAAAGAACAATTGGGCATTTTGGTTCTTTGGTTGGTTTGGTTGGTTCAAGATCCACCTTTCTTGAAAATTTCATCAAAATCCATTCATAACTTTTCGCATAAAGTTGCTAACAGACAAACAAACAGATAAACGCCAGCAAAAACCTAGCTTCCTTGTTGAAGGTAATAATTAAAAATACCCACAGATTTTTTTTTCTGTTGAAGATAAAAATGTAAAATTTGCTGTGGAAACTAAATGCATGTGGCCACACATAACAAAAACTAATTTTTGGATCCCACATATTTATCCTGCCTTGGTTGGCAGATAGATTTGATTTTCTTAAAAAAAAATACACAAACACACACAAATCACACAAATAAGTAACAATAATTTGCCATGCTAAATATCAGGTTTACAGTGGATCAAAGCACATATTATTAAAGTCAGGGTGTTTTAAATCCAATATTGCCAGTATCGTCAATATGAATCCTTTTAGCTTTTGAGATTTCTGCATTTTACATCATACTATATTTGGTAGTTAGTTACAAAGGACTATTGCTTTGTGTTCGTGTGTGTGCGTGTGTGAGTGTGTGCTGTAATATATGTGTTTGTGCATAATATATGACCTCTTACATTGGTAATACTAATGCATGAATGTCTAAATCCCCCCTATGAAATGACCCAAAAACTACCAGGGTCAAACTATTATCCCTCTGATGCTAACAGTCAGCTGTGTGCCCTTTTAGCTGGATAACAACATGCAGTCATCTGTTGTAGTTTGTAACAGGTCTCTGACATCTCCTGAGGAATCCCAGCCCATTCTTCTTAATCTCTCAAGCTCCTCCAGACTTGATGGTCTTCTGACATGGACCCTGGTCTTCAGTTCACCTCACAGATCTTCAGTGGGATTCAAGTCAGGGCTTTGTGCAGGCCGGTCAGTAACGTTCACTTTGGTCTTCTGGAGGTAGTTCTTCACCAGGAGTGTTGATGTTTTGGGCCGTTGTCATGTTGGAAGACAAAGTGACGACCCAGACCCAGTTCTGTTGCTGACTGCTTGAGGTTTTCTTTGACAATCTTCTCATATCCTTCTTTCTTCATCATTCCTTCAACCTTGATGAGATGCCCAGTTCCAGACACACTGAAGCATCTCCACAGCATAACACTCCCACCACTGTGTTTAACTGTGGGGACGGTGTTCTTTGGGTTGTACGTCTCTCCCTTCTTTCTCCTAACATAGGCAACGTCTCTGTGGCCAAAGAGCTCTAGTTTGGTCTCATCTGACCAAAGGACACGCTTCCAGTAGGCAGAATCTTTCTCCAGATTGTCCTCAGCATACTTCTGTCTGGCTTGAAGGTGTCTCTTCTGTAGAAATGGAATTTTTCTTGGTCTGCATCCTCACAGTCCATCTCTGTGCAGGGCTCCAGTCACTGTCTTCTTTGACACTACAATTCCTGACTGGGCTAAGTCATTAACTAGTGTTTGGTAGCTGTTCTAGGGTCTTTACACACATCTCTCACTGGTTTTCCTTCCAGAGTCTTTCAAATCTTTCTCTTCCTACCTCTGCTACACTTGTTCTGTCCTGTGTGGCTCTCTGTGAATTTCTTGATCATACTTCTCACTCCACTTCTTGACACTTGGAAACGCTGTGATGACTTTGTAAATCCTTCTTCTGCTTTGTAGGGATCAACGATTCTGTTTCTCAAGTCTAAACTGACTTCTTTAGTTTTTGGCATGATGCTTTCTCCATTGACATCTCAAACCCTTAATCTAGTTTTTATACTGTGTGTAAAGTGCAGGACAACCCTCAGTTTTAACTTGACTGATTGATTACAAGCTGTGAGCACGACAAAGTTAAAGCACATGATTGAACAGCAGTGGTTTGTGTTTTGACTCAATAAAAAGGTCAGTTCTTAAGGGGGGTAATAATTTAGACCCTGGTAGTTTTTGGTTTTTGTGAAATAATTTAAGTTTCTGTGTGCAAAATAAAATAATGTAAGCATCCAAAATAAAACTTGGATGTTTGGAAAAGCTGTTAAAAATTAATTGATCTGTTTAATAGCAGTTGGGAAATTTCTGAAAAAAAACTTAAAATTTCATAGGAGGGCTGATAATTTGTCCTCAACTGTAAGTAGTAACCTATGTGTTGGGCCGCTCCAAAGATACAATGGTCAATTCATCTTTGAAGTTTTCGCTCATTTTTGCGTCTTTGTTCAATCATGATAATTTTACCTCTTCTGGCCTCATTTAGCAGTCATCTAAATGAAACCATCTGACATACTCTGACCTCTTTGTTGAAATTGTTAATAACATTGGACGCTTTCTGGGGGGATCACAAGCCAAAAAGATTTGGAACCACTGTTTTGGCTTGCAACAATGTGGTGTACTGTAGTTTACAGGCTTAGCTTGAATAGTACCTGGTAATTTCACCTGACACGGTCCCTGAAGGAAGCATTGGTTACCCAATCAAACAAGTGCTGGCAGGTGTCTTCCTGTAGACTCTCATTAGTAATTCAACACCTGTTTGTTTCTCGTACAGCAGACTGAACCTCGAAATGAAAATGGGGCTATATGGTAAGACTGTAGATGTTACACTGTATATATCTGTACTCAGTATTGCACTGAGTCCACACAGCCTTTTCTCACACAGAACTCTATGAAATGAGGTAAAGACTTACCAGTGTGGTCGACTGAAGCATGGAGGGTTTAAAAAATACACAGGACAAGGGTTAGACATGACTATATCAGGACGCACTCAAGTTTATGTAGAATTCAGAGCTACTAAAGGTGCATTTCTACAAAAGGTTCTAGAAACTAAAGATTTCCCAAGGGTAACAGTTCCTCCAGTGCACTGGCATTTGCATTAAAGGCAACTGCAGAGATTAGAGTGAAGCAAACTGACGGTGCAAAAGTGCAACAATACCAGATTCTCTCTGAATGTTGTCCCCTGCAAAAACCGAACGGCAAAACTTTGCCTTGTCAGTCCATCAGCGAACAAAATCTCTTGGGCTCCTCCAGTCCAATTATTGTCTGCTGCAACTACAAGCAAAGCAACCTGTGTGCAGTTGTGAATTTCCAGGAATACATTGTGTTTAACATTGCAGTGAAAACACTGGTGCACTTGACCAATCAGTTATGTTTGTTTCCGTAAACCACCACTTAAAAGATCCTCACCCCTCAGAATGTACTACCTCAACAATAGGCACGTTTGTGGGGAGGGGGTGAAACTATTACCCCGCCCTTTAATTCAGACCCTAAGTCTGCACGTAGAAAAACTGAGTTCCTCAAAAGGTTCCTGTTTAATAGGGAACACTTCTGTGGTGGAAATGCACCTTCAGTTATACTCAAAGTTGATTGGTAATACAATTATGTTGTTGAGCAGGGAAATGAGAAAATATTAAAAAAATACAGCTACACTGTAAAAATGAAAAAGTTAGGAAAACTCAAACTTTCAAAGCAACTTACTGCACTAGAGTTTTGAGTTTTGTGGCCAACTCAAATAATTCAGTTTTGAAGAAAACTCTCAATAGTTGTTCCAACAAATAATCAATTGTTTGTAGAACTTAAGTTTTGTATTAATAAAAACTTCAAATTCAGAGTTTTTATTACTTCTTCATTTTTACAGTGTATGTCACAGCACAGGTTTGCATATTAACCTCATGAAGAGTTAAGTACATTTCTGAACATATAGTGAACATACTGGAACAAAAACACTTGACTCAGAGCTTTGGCCTTTTTCTGCAAACTGCTCCAAGCAGGTTCTTTTATGTTTGCAAAAACATCACAAGAACATTGCAGGTAGTCATGAACCCCAATGAACTTCTCACTCATGGTGCTGGCAACAACATTGATCACTCCGAACTCCCATAATGCATTGCAACACACAGTTCAGTCTTTGCAACCAGCTCTGCAATCACTACATAATTTAAACAAAACACTCACCTGTACAACTTAAATTTCACTTAAGAACTGTGTGCTCAGTCAAGGAGGACCAGGAAAGAAGGCTGTCACATGATAACTGCAATTGTTGACTTAAACTCCTCTGCAGAGTTGTTCAGGAGATCCCATACTTTTGGGGAAATAATTAATATTCCATTGTTTGCACTACAATTTAATATTTTTTGTTCAGCTTACTTCAAAATCATTGTAAGGTGAGCAATTTTAAGTTTTCGTTTTTACAGTGTAAATTAAAATGTGGCATGTTCGAAGTAATTTAAGCTGCTCCAAAGAAAGCAGCTTCTGAGCAAAGTTATACAGATGTTTTCTCAACAAATTTCAGAACGACATGTTTTGCCTGCTGGTTAACTGAAATAAAAACATGTTTCACACTGTATGTGTAGAATCACCTCTGGAACTCCATACATGCAGTCATTCGGGGCAGATGAGTTTCCAAACAGAACAATGACTGCAGCTGTCAGAGAGATGCTTTGATTGGGACATGGACTTACTTGGATTGGGCTGCAGAAGCACCTCTGTCTGTCTTAAGATCTTTTCTGTCCAGTTCTTGGTGCCATCGGCCCGAGTGATCAGGTTCTCCAAGTGAGGATCTAGCTCCGTCTTCTCAGCCTGGCCCAGCTTCTCCTCTGTGAACTAAGGGACAGGACAGCACAGGCGCATGACTTCAATACTCATCAACAAGATATAACAACGTCTACAGCAACTACTGTTCAGATTGCTATTGTCACTTGGCTTTGACTGTCATGGTTCCCAGAGGATGAAGCCTAATGAATCTGGTGATCCCCTGATTCTTCCTGTAGCACCACCATCATGTTTTGGCTTTTGAGTGAAATGTCTCAACAACTAATGAATGGATTGCCATGAAATTTCCGCAGCAACAAGATCAAAATTGGCCGATTCACTCCTGGTGTAGTGGTAACAGCAGACTCTACAGTGGCATGTCGCTGTGCTCAGATGGTATCTTACCGACACATACAACTTTACAATGTCAGAAACAGCTTGATATTAGCTGCTCACTCTTAGCAGGTGATCAAACTGTCACATCAGTACTACCTAATACATGTTATGTATATTTGAGCAAGTCTTAGCAATAGGGTACCATAATAGAGGAACAGCAACATGTCAGCATTACACTCTGGAATCTAGCGTCAGTGAGAAATGGATTGAGATAGGAGGCAGGCCCAATAAAAGCATTCCTGGTTAACAATACGGTTATATTTTTTTAAAATCTGTATGATCAAAATTGGCCTTTCAAAATTCCAAAATCATTTGCATCTACTGAGTGAGATGGGTCAACCCTCAGTCGGTTATTTATTAACAGCCTGGCTAGGTGGCTGGGCTAATGTTAGCTGAGCTGCATCACCAAGCACATACAGTATACAACAGACACGCGTGATCTTGCGTGTGCTTTGTATCATTATAATGCCGGAATATTCCTCTTCTGCTAAACTTCTGCAAACTCATACTCATCTTGTCAGCCAATGTTTTGGTGTATCCACAGACATTCATAATGCACCTATAGATGTCATCTCCCAATCTTTGTGCCCCACCCCCTTCTTAGTTGGTCAACAATCTTTCTGTATCTTTTTGCTCATTCATCTTACTATAAAATCCTTCAGTTCCTCTGGCTCATCTTTTCCACATGGACCCATGATGCTGACATGAAGATAGGCACAGTACATAGGTTCAAAACTAACAAAGGTCTGCTGTTTACAACTCATTTTATAGCCCCAGTTAGGCTAATGTGAAATCAAAGGTGTAAGCAATTGCTTTTGTATTGAGTTTCTACTTTGGGGCCTGCATTTTCAATATACAAGGTCACTTGTCCTCACCCAGAGACAAGGGGCAAAACTCTCATTTTGGGACATAACTGTATACTATAAATCTAACTAATCCTTGTGTACTACATTCATTTACTGCCCTATAACTCTAGCCTCTGTTTATGCAAATCGTACCAGAAGTATCTTCTTTTGTCCTAGGAGCAATTAACTTTAATAATGAAGCATCAGGTTATAACTAACAAATACCTATGCATTCTCACTAACTACAACATTTGAATATGTACTGTGCAATAAATTATGAGACTGTCCACTGCTCCTGTTTTATAACTGAGGCCAAAAAAATACCATCTGTGATATCAGGCATGACTCTTGGACTTCATCTTCCATTTTCTTCACTGGTTGCCAGGCCTGACTGGCAGACAGCAGCAGCCAGCTGGACTTAAAGACAGACAAATGACTGAGTAATGCACCATCACTGACTTATAACAGCAGACAGAAACTGTGACTGACAGCAGCTTAATGGTTGAGATCAAATCACTTTTAGAAGTTCTTTAAGAGAAATAATTCTGAAGGGACTGTAGGAGGTGGACTTGGTCCACACAGGACTGGATTAGAAGGTCTCTTCCCAGACTCTCAGGGACCCCAGAGGCCCCAGTTTCCCTGTATGTTTATCCATTTCTGTTAATCTAATTAACCTTTGACCACCCTTTCCATAACAGTGAACCAGGTAATATGCAAAGTAGAGTGAAAACTCAAAAAGATGGTGTCTCTCATGGCTGCTGTGTAGCTCGCTGAGTTAGGGCGTTACCATGTAGGCGCAGGTCGCCAGCAGCAGTCATGAGTTCGAGCCTGGCTCACGACCCTTTGCTGCATGTCTTTCTCTCCTGTCTCTCCCCTATCATTAACATAAAAAAACTCCCTAAAATATTTTTTTTAAAAGATGGCGTCTCTCTAACTGAAGGGCACTCTGACAGTGTCAAAATGTGATAAATGAACTAGAATCTTAACACCTGTCTGGTTATATGCACCACTAACACAATGTGAAATAAGGGCCTTATTGAGCATCCTGTACTGTAGGAGCCTTGTGTCACAATGGACACTCTGCAGCACTGATAGGCATGATCTGAACGCTGCTCTGCACCTGGAAGCTCACAGTGTACTGGAGTATACTTCTATATCACTGTAGTGAGGTGAGACGTTAAACCACAGCTGGTCTCTAAAGGCAACAAGAGCTAGATATAAACTCTGTTTGAAGTGATTGTTAACGTTTCTTGCTGGAAAGTTCCTCAACTGACAACAAGGAGACACAAAATTATTCAAGACAACTAGAAAGAGAGACGTAATACAGTGACAAAGAGAGTCGAAATCACCAGAAAGATATGTTAAAGGTCCCATATAATGCAAAATTCACTTTAGAAGGGTTTTCTAACAATAACATGCATCCCCAGCATGTCTACATCCCCCACCCCCCCACCCCCGAAATGAGAAAAGTCTATCCTCTCTCTCTCTTGCTTTCTCCACCTTTCAGAAAATGTGTGCTCAAACAGGCCGATTGGAGATTTGACCTACATGACGTCATGTAGGGCAATAACACCACCTCCAGGTTGGTGACCTGGAAACCTCACGGACTTCAGGCGTACCTAATGTCTGTGACCTCTTCACGGTCATCATGTAAAGTCTGCAACAGCGGGAGTCTGCAGCATTATGACTGGAGCTAATAGACAGGCTTGGAGTCCGTTTCACTCGTTTCCATGAGAACATTTGAGAGACTATCATGCATACGGTAATCACCACAAGTAACAAGACATAAATCCCATTTATAGGCTTTTTGTGAGTGAACAAATCAACATTCACACACATAGGCTACACACATTCAAAACAGCCCTCAGCACTCCCAGACTTCGCGTGAATTAACCGCAAAGTACGAAAGTTGCTCTGCTGTTGGCTGCACAAACGCGCACAGAAGTCTGTTTATACCTCCTTCTTCATCTGAGGTTTTGAAGGTCCAGTGGATTCATTTTATTTTCGATGGAAATGTCCCCACAACAACTCCTAAAATGTTGGACGTGTGTGCTCACCATGTCACTGCGAACACCTTTCTCAATGAGGCCCAGTACAAAGCAGGATTAGAATCTGAAGATAAAGCATGGATCGGTACCAGCTGTCCGTGACCCAACTACAAACGTGGGAGCTGTGAGTTTTACCGTTTTATGTTGCTTTACTGTATCGGCCTGCCTAGCGTGATAGCCTGTTGAATGTGATTTTAGCATGGCAGCTAGCATAAGTTACTGTTTGTAACACAGTTAGCCATTCAGAAACGTCCTGCTGCAGCCGTAGAGTTTGAATTTCTTCAGGAGCCTCTCCTTCTGGGTCAGACTCTGGATCAGATTGGTATGACTGAACCACAGCACTTCTACCAGTCATACCTACATACTCTGGGTAAACATTAGCGCATAGAACCGGACAACATCTTCCAGAGAGGGGCGTGAAGGAGGCGTGGACAGACACAGCTCATTATCACAGACACAGAAACAACGAATTCTCAGTCCAGCTCACAAGAGGGAGAAGTCCAGGAACAAACTGGGTTTTTCAACAACAAACTTCAAATTGACTGTTCTGGGACGTCTGAGACCTATGATAACCTGCTGAAAAGGAGCATAATATGGGACCTTTAAATGAACACTAATAGAAGCAAGGCAACTACAAAGAGACACAAAATAATCCCAAGAAGAGGTAAACAAATACAAAAACAAATACAAAAAGACACAATACAACAACAACAAAGACAGGCAAACAACAGTAAAGACAAGCAACACAAACAGAAAATGCTGAAACTGAACAGTCAGATGCAAAGCAACAACAAAGATCCATATTGTCTGTATACCCTTTGTCTCCTCTACTCTGGATATATATATATATATATATATATATATATATATATATATATATAGATAGATAGATAGATAGATAGATAGATAGATAGATAGATAGATAGATATAGATATAGATATAGATATAGATATACTCAGACACTATCACCTCATAATGCAACCATAAACAAGGCAAACAGCATGAAAGGACCCTGCAGCTACATTTGCCTGTAATTTTGCACGTATGGAGAACGTAGATGTATGTAAAATAGCAAATATGGTTCATATGGTGAACTGCCTGCATTACTGAGAGCATTCCAGAGGTACTTTTGTGCAGAGCTGTTGTTTTTGTTGCCTCCTCAGAATGTCCTGTCACCTTCCTCGGCAGCCACTGGTTTCCTGTGTTTCCCACAATGCCTTTGGACAGCTTCCAGAAACACAATCTGAACTTGTTGCTTTCACGGACCCACTGAAGTCAACAGGGCAGGACTGATGGGTGAAATGACGCTACAGCAGCAGGCGCACTTGTTAGTGAACACTGGAGCATGTCTGTCATCACAGCGCCAACGCTCAGCCGGTCCAGTGGTCACATATGAACAATCAACACGTCTCTGCTGCACTGTCAGAACAGTAAAGCATGGGTTTAATGCGGGCTGTCAGAGTGAGTGGCATGGCCCGTGCAAGAACTCCATAATGAAATCTTGTAATTGAAATCTTATTAAGACTTTGGCTGAAGGGCAAAAATAGGAGATGTGTCTTAAGATTGTGGATGAGTAATATGGAATACAATTTGGCCACGAGGAAATTTAAAGGCAGGATTCAGTTACCAGCCTCTGTGATGAACTTTAAGAGGTACATAATGATACAATGGTAATCAATTCAACAAGTACTTTTAGGTTTATCACATGGACGCCGAATTTCTATGTGAACCCTGTAGTTTCTATAGTAGGGTGTAGATCTTGATCTACTAGCTTTGTGTGACTCGGAGCACAAGATGTATCGCTAAATTTCCATTTTTTTTAATTGGGTTTGGTGTCAAGTCTCATCGAGTGCATAGAACTGGCAGCTGACTGGGGCTGGTAGGCGTGAGTGACACTGAGACATATGAATGAATGAGTGTGTCGCTGCTGCTGTCCTCCCTGCTGGGGACTGAACCGGACCTGGGTCACGTGGCTGATGCACTCGATCACAGCCATCAATAATGGATTGACAAACCTTTATCGGCTTACAGCGCTCTTCAGCACAATCCACCAGATGCTCATGTATTCACAGAAGCAGCTGAAAGCGGCATCATCTGCGTTGTGTGTGTGTGTGTGTTGGATAAATCGAGCTTCGTGGCCCTCAGCTAGGCTATTTTTCATCCATGCAGGAGGCGGTTACAGTGTGACGGTAAATCCATCCCCTATTATCGGATGTTCAGTAAATGGCTCGACTCTTACCTGCACCGCCCGGGTGAAGAAGACCCCCGCATCAGAAGCCAGTTTTTTGACGTTGAAGTCCATGGCTGGGTACTGAGCTGAGCATACAGACAGGGCTTGTTTGTTTTCCCGCAGAGGGAATCCTCCGGATCAGCTGAGATGATGATGTAGCAGCAGCAGCAGCAGACGCAGGAGTCCTAATCCGCTCCGTGGACGATCGGCGCTCTGCTCTCCGCCCTGCGCTTAAAGAGACACAGCAGCGGCTCAAGTCACGACTCCCCCGTGCCCCTGCAGCATGTACTGTACCACACATGACCTCTGCCCACGGACCCTGTACACATAATCCCACATCATTTAGTCACATGTGGAATTCTGGTTTATAGTGTATAGTTTATCTGGTGTAAACAAGCAGTGACTCCTCCAGAAAGGTTTCATATTAGTGGCCAGATCAGGCACTGAAAGTCTTGGGGTGGCACAAAAGAACAAACAAACCTTTATTTGTCACGAATACATTTTTACAGCATTGTGAAATGTTGTTCTGCATGTCCCAGGTAGGGTCAGCCATGGTGTGGCACCACTGGAGCAGGAAGGGTTAAGGGTCTTGCTCAAGGGACCAACAATGGCTGCAATGGGGTTTGATCTTCTGACCTTCTGATCAGCAGCCCAGAGACTTAACAGTTGTGCCACCACTGCTCCCAAAACCAAACCGAATACCAAAAGCCTGAACTGAATTTCAGGAATTCTATGATGTTGTTGGTGTATAGAAGTGAGTTAAAACCTATGTTAATATGAGAGTTAAGAAATCACATACCAATATAATTTGGTTTCTTACTTTATGATTAACCCTCAGATGCATAAGTGATTGATCCTACACTCTTCCATACGTAGGTCTAAAATGGCCCGTAAAAGAATCAGTGTGTTTTAATGGCATTTTTGTCAGTTTGATCAAGAAGAATCATTTGTATTATTGTTTGTATTATACTTCGGTCCACACATGAATGATGTCATATTTGAAATATGTTTATTTTTCACTTCATAACAGATTTTGGAATGTGGCCACACCACCTTGTGGATGCCCAACCCTGTCAGATCTGGAAAGGCCTGGTCAGTACCTGGATGGGAGACCGTGAGGGAACACCAGGAAGCCTGGGTGGATGCAGTGTGAGAGTGAGTGGTTGGTGGTGGTCAGAGGGGCTGATGGTGCAGACTGGCAGCCTCACCTCCGTCAGTCTACCCCAGGGCAGCTGTGGCTACATATGTAGCTTAGCACCATGGAGTATGGAGTGAATGAATAATGCAATGTAAAGTGTCTTTGAGTGCCCAGAAAAGCGCAATTTAAAATAAATGCATTATTATTATTTTGAACATTTTGTGTGCCATGTGCTTTGCCAAATTGAACTGAAGAAAACTGTCCCCACCTCCAAAGAGTCACTGAATAACAAACACATGCACCAAGAAAACCAAAAGCAGCAGAAGATGCACAAACATTCAGGTTAGACTGATAGTTTTATGATGCGGATTTTCTAAATATTTGAACCCTCTGAACTCCGAGCTGCAGTTTCTGGGTGCCGTTGCTCCTGTTCTCATTTTACTTCATTTTGGGTTCATTTTTCACTGCAGTCTAAAGTCCTGCACCTCTGTGGAAACAGAACGACCATGAAGAAGGACAGAGAGCTCACAAATGTCTTCTGTCACTATGACACAGTTAGAGTGAATGATGGGAATCAAAAAATGATAAAAGTGGAAGTTTTTGGTGAAAGTGGCTCTCATGAGGACCACCCCAGGAAGGAAGACCAAGAGTTAGCTCTGCTGCAGAGGATCAGTTCAGTAGAGTTACCAGCCTCAGAAACCACAAATGAACAGCACCTCAGATCAGAGTCCACATAAATTCTTCAGAGTTTAAGCAGCAGACAAATCTAAACATCAACTGTTCAGAGGAGACTGCAGGAATCAGGCTGTAAAGAAGTAACTACTGAGGATGAACAACAGGAAGAGAAACACAAGGAATGGACATTAGACCAGTAGAAACCTGTACTTTGGTCTGATGAGTCCAGATTTGACATTTCTGGTTCCAACCACCGTGTCTTTGTGAGACCAGAGAAGGTGAGTGGATGGTTTCTGCATGTGTGGTTCCCACTGTGAAGCATGGAGGAGGAGGTGTGATGGTGTGGGGGAGCTTTGCTGGAGACACTGTTGGAGACTTAGTCAAAATTCAAGGCACACTTAACCAGCATGGCTACCACAGCATCCTGCTGCACCATGCCATCCCATCTGGTTTTACTGGGACCATCATTTGTTTTCAACAAGACAATGAGCCCAAACACACCTCCAGGCTGTGTGAGGGCTGTTTGACCAAGAAGGAAAGTGATGGAGAGCTGCATCAGATGACCTGGCCTCCACAGTCACCAGACCTAAACCCAACTGGTTTGGGATGAGTTGGACCACAGAGTGGAGGAAAAGCAGCCAACAAGTGCTCAACACCTCTGGGAAGTCCTTCAAGACTGCTGGAAAACCATTTCAGGAGACGACCTTATGAATATCTAAAGTATAAAACATATTCTGGTTTGTTTAACACTTTTTAGTGTACTAAATAATTCCATTTGTGCTCCCTCATAGTTTTGATGTCCTCAGTATTAATCCACAATGTAGAAAATAATTAAAGTAAATAAAAACCATTGAATGAAAAGGTATGTCCAGACTTTTGACTGGTGCTGTGCTCTTTCACACAAGAGTCATGAATGTGACAGTATGCTGAAAAATATCAATTTGATGACATCAAAATGTTCTCCGAGGTAAAAATGTAGATATTACTTGCATGTATCAGGTCTTCCTGTGTAAAATAATCTTCATGATTGGTGACACTTCTGACATAGCATGTGTGGTCCACAGTAAATATATTTCTGACAGCCACAATTGATAAGAATCACAGGTTCCCATGAGACACTATAGGAAATGCATGTAGGTCATTTTAGACCCACTCATGCATCTAAGGGTTAATGCTACTAATCATCAGTTGTGCATAGACTACTACAGGTACAGTTAGTATTTTGGTGGTTTGGATGACCACCATTTAAAACAGCGCCAGAGAAGAGACGCTGAGGGAACAAGGTCCCCTATTGGAAGAACAACTTCAATATCAAACATTCTGTCCATGTGTGAAGGTAATTTAACCACAATTTTAACCACAGCAACTTGTGGTACAATGAACAGTGTTTTGATTGTTGCTAGGCTACCCATCACCATATTTTGGTAATTTGCTTGATCCTGCTGCGGCTCATAATCCTCACAGTCATCACTGCTATCACTTGTACTCTGACACTACAGTCACATTCACTGAAACTTGGACATGTTTTCCAGTTCCAGTGGTCACAGTGAAAAGCATCATCAAAAAGTGCAGAATCAGAATCACAATACTTTCATTGTCATTATGCAAACGCTTCCATATACACAATGAAATAACGTTCTGAAGTCTTGGCCTCAGCAAAAAGAAAAATGGCATAAAATAGACTTTTAAGAAAGTATAAACACACATGTACACAAATATAAATATAAACATTCTAAAATAACTCAAATATAAATATAAATATTAATAATTGTGCAAAATTGTGCAAGCAGTGTGCCGTCTGCATAGGTGTGTGTTTGTGTTCAGGTGTCTGCAGAGGAGTGAGTGTGTGTGTGGGTGTGTGTCAGCAGGGGAGATAGCTTTCACAGCTCTCAGGTACAAACTGTCCTTGAGTCTTTGTTCTAGTCCTGATAGCTGTGGACCTCCTTCCTGAGGGGAGCGGTACAAACAGACTATTGGCTGAGTGGGTGGGATCTGTGGCGATGCGCCTGGCCCTCCTCTGGACTCGACTGATGTAAAGCAAGTCCGGATCAGGTATGGGATATCCCACAATTCCCTGGGTTGTTCTGACCACCCAGGCCAAGTCCTTCCTGTCATGTGCTGTACAGCTCCCGTACCACACTGTAGCACCAAGACTAAGGATGGTTTCTATTGTGGCTCTGTAGTAGTTTATGAGGAGTTTGGAGGAGAGTCCAGCCCTTTTCAGCCTCCTCAGGAAAAAAGTCTCTGCTGAGCTCTCTTCACCAAGGACGATCTATTCAGGGACCAGGTCAGGTCAGATGTGATGTGTAGGCTCAGGAACTTGATGTTGTCCACATGCTCCACTGTCTCCTCCTCTACGTGTAGCAGAGCATCTTTCCTGGGCGTCCTGAAAGCCACAATGACCTCTTCTGTCTTGCTGGTCTTCAGTCGAGGTTGTTGTCTGAACACCACCGGATCAGGTGCTGGATCTCTTCTCTGTAGTGGGTCTCATCATTTTCCTTAATGAAGCCCACCACGGTGGTGTCGTCTGCAAACTTAGCGACCAGGTTAGTGGAATGGATGGCAGAACAGTGTGCTAGCTAGTGTGTAAGCTGCACAAATAACATTGGTGTCTATGCGCAGCCAGCTTTACGACGAGTGCACAGGGACCATCTGCAAATTGCAAAACCTCTGCAACAGCGAAGAGAAACACTACACAAATATTCAATAACTTCACTCTTAGACACTGTAGTGTCACCAAACTCACTGCAGCCATCAACTGGCTCCTGCTGGTGTTGTAGTATGACCAGCAGGAGCCAGTCTGCAGCTACTTTTGATCAAACTGGGCTTGTAGCACATTGTCTACCTTACAACGATGGGAAAGAGGCATCGTTTATGTTTTGACGCATCACTAATGAGTTATTGATACAGAAAATCTGAATCTGTGAACATCTTTCCAACTTTACCGAACTAGGCTGACTTTATTCTTGAGATTTCGACTTTTTTTCTCGAAGTGCATGATGGAAAAAAATCTACCTCCTATCATTTTTTTAAATCATGAGTGGCCCTAATACTCTTCCATAGGTGTCAGTATCCAGTGTGTATGATACTAATAAACATTTTAAATGAATGCACATTTGTGAATGGGCTGCATGGTGGCTCGGTGGTTATGGTTATGGTGGTTAAGCACTGTTGCCTCACAACTAGAAGATCCCTGGTTCGTGTCCCAGTCAGGTCACCTGGGATCTTTCTGTGGGGAGTTTGCATGTTCTCTCTGTGGAGTGTGGGTTTCTCCGGCTTTGTCCCACAGTCCAAAGACATGCTGAGGTTAACTGATGATTGTAAATTGTCTATAGGTATGAATTAGAGTGTGCTTGGTTGTCTGTCTCTATGTGTAGCCCTGTGATAGACTGGTGACTTGTCCAGCGTGTCCCCTGCCTTTGCCCAAGTAGGCTGGGATAGACTCCAGCCCTCCAACGACCCTACAGATTAAGAGATAATGGATGGATGGATGTTTCTGAATTCCAATTCAATACCCTGATAACTGTGGTGAGGGCTGAATATCTGCTTTGTAACTTCATTGTACAACACAGTCTGCTGCTAGCTGTAGTAGGAGACCTGACTGAACTGATGGAACTTTTATCATCCAGATGCTGCTGATCATTTTATAATGGTTATAAGTTCATGTAAATATCCATAAGCAATTTAAATTGGGAACAATCTGTATTATTTGTGAAGATGAATTTTTGTAAATGAAAGATTTTTCGTTTTGATGATAAATTCTAAATTTTTATTGTTTTAATTTCTGTTAAAAAAAATGTGTGTGTTGTGCAGAAGCTGCTAAAGTTCGGTCAGCCAGTATGTTTCCTCAGAAGCAAATCCCAGGGGAACATAGCCTTAGAGGTTTAATGTATGTAAAAACGCAGCACAACAAACACTGTGAAGAGCACAGGGGAGATGGTCTTCCAGATCCCCCATGGAAATATCCTCCCTGTCCTCGGTGATGTGTTTTTATCACACAAGTTCATTCATTATTCAGAGCCTGTAGTTAAAAAAACACACAAGATACCAGTGTTTTAACCACTCCATCTTTATTGCTTACTCATATTTGTACACTAATGTCCTGGAACTATAGAGATCAAGAAAAAGTGGAACTCCCTACTGTTTGGATCATATGTTCTTCACTCCATTTTGGATTAAACTTATCAGCTGTTACAAAAGAAATCAATGACAGAGTGTCGACAGACCCGAGAAACATTGTGAAATTCAAATATGAAACTTGAACGTTTGTGACACAGCAGTTCTCCATTAACAGTATTTCACTTTTTTCTATTTTCAGTACACACATCTTCATAAATAATCAGGAACAGTCAACCCCAAAGACTAATGTTTTCTTCTCAGCTCTACACATAGTATCTTCCTGGAAAACACAAACGGAAACATCCAATGCTTTCAAATTAAACAGAGCAGGTGATTGAAAATGTCCAGCGGATCATCTACCTTCTCTAGAGAGGATCTTTAATCAAACACTATGCAATTCTTAAGAAGTAAAAACTCACAAGAGATGTAGTTTTGATTATACGTGAAGTCCTGTTAAATTCTCCTCTTCATAGTATATATCCACACATTTGAATTTCAGACGGAGAACTTGAACCAATGTCTAATAAAGCTTGTCATCTCACACCACTGCCTAAACTGGTGGAAACATTCATCACCATCGTGACTGTGAAAAGCAACAGAAACAGACCTGTACCAATCAGATCCCATAGATCACACAACGAAAAACTGTACACGAGAACCAGGAGGTCAAGTCAGTGAGTAAAACCAACACAACTGATATGAAGTAGCATACAAACATGAGTTCGGCATCACTCATCGACTTACTCATGTAGGAGACACAGTGTGCCAAAGCAGATCCTGAACCAGCTCGAGCTCCACACAGTGCAGCGCCACAGAGCAGAAACTGCTGTGCAATACGTCTGACCTGGTTCATCTAAACCAACACTTTACAGGGAGGGAGAAACAGTACGGCTGCTGGTGTCTGTTCCTTCACTGGCCTGATGCGGAAGGTCCCGGGAATCCCTGCATCAGGAATGAAACTGATGTGGGGGGAAAGGCTTTGTGCTCCAAACCACCATCCAGATTCTTTAATCAAAATAAACACTGCATTTACTACAGCAGGTAAAGGTAGATGTGAAACCCTTCAAATTGTTAATTCAGGTTATTTATTAATGTCAAACTAAATCACACTGTTAAGAGTGTAATGTTCTGAGAATGAACCAAAGTAAGACCATACCACTGACTTATTTAAAGACACACCTAAAGGAACAGAGCTCTGGTGTTCACTGAGAGAAAATGAGATTTGATAAATGAAACTTTGATCACTAGTCATGTAATCACCATTAATTAGGCTTATTCTATCCTCTGGTTTGCCAAATTGTCCACAGAATACATTTGTAATTTGGACTGTTAAGCAAAATTTTAATACATCACCTTGGTTTGAGGTAATGTCTGACCCACTTAAATTAACTCAATGAAAAATTACAGACTGTATATAAAGACGGACGACACAACACCTTCTTGTATTGCACGAAAGTGAAGTCAAAACACTGTAGAAACAGGCACTCCATTTGCATATTCAGTCCAGTAGTGACCGGGGTGTGAAGACATGGTATTATGGTTCCACCTCCTTCAGGCAGGTCGTGGTGGCAGCACTCTGAACAGGGCATCCCAAAAGTCCCTCCCTCACCCAGGTTCTCCAGTTCCCTCTGGGGGATCCTGAGATGTCCCAGGCCAGATAAGATATATAATCCCTCCAGCAAGTTGTGGGTCTACCCTGGGTTCTTCTCCTGGTTGGACGTCGTGCCAGGCAGGAGGCAGGACCTCCATACAACATCAGCACCCCCCAGTCACTACTGACTCTGCTGGTCCCACTTCCAAGATAGTTAGGTGTCATTTTGGGAAAGCTGTCATATCGTCCATCTTTAGATACAGTCTATCAAAAATATGTAATAATAAATAAATCAATAATGAAAATAATCATTCATTTCAGTCCTTCCTACTTAACACACTAAGTTCATTTACATCAGAGGAATTTAGCTCTATTTTGAATTATAAATGTATATAAATTTTACAACAGTTGTTAATTTTCCAAGGTTATTCCATTTTTCTGTCCACTAATACAGTAAAATGACAAAACCTGAATTAAAAACCAACCTTAACTGATTCATTATACCAAGAATCTATTTACGGTGCATGACTGTCGAGTCTGAACTCCTGTTAAATAAGTCTGTGGACACCAGTTAGAGAATAATTCCAGTTTATTTCAACCCAGTGAGCCTGGATGAATATGCAGGGCGATCACGTCAGACAACAAGTTGTCCCAGACGCAGATCCCCACTACAGTCAGCTAACTGTCTGCTCCAGACTTAGAATTTCTGTTTACTTTGAAACTGAAAACAAACATTTAAAATGAGTCACGTAAAAATGTTTTTTGCACCAGCATATGCCGTTTTGTGCGACTCCTTGTTTCTCTAAATCTTTCCAACAGAAGTGGAGAGTGCAAAGGTACCAAGACCTATAGAGACACATAATTTGGAAATACGCCGGGAACAAACGGGAAGGATATGAAGGTAACATTCACAGATCTGCTGGTCATACCCTTTTGGTACGCTGAATGATAGTCAGTGGAAATCAAATCAAATGTTTCTGTCGTACCTTTGAACTAAACTAAAATCAGAAAGAGTTTGTAATTAAAATATTAAAACAAAGCAGTAAAATGCTGATCATTTTCATGCCTGAGGAAGTACTCTACTCACTAAGCAGAAAGCAACTGTTCTCCATCCAGACGGCTACAGCTGAGACCTACAGTACACTGATGGTTCTGAATGTGGGACACTGCCTGTAATAGCCATGAAGACTCTTTGTAAAGTGGGACAGAGATTGGGAATGCTGTTAATAAAGCACTTTTCTTCAATGATCTTGGAAGATGCCAGTGAAGGAACATGTTGGAGTCACCTTAAAGGTACCCTGTGGAGTTTGTAACCACTACTAGGGCCATGGAGCAATGCTGTAAATACTGGATCCCTGTTCAGCTTATAACTTGAGCTCACCTACGGAATCACTAGGCATAGCATTAAATATCTGCAGATAGTTTTATGCTGTTACACTTTACAAGAGCTGGTGGCAAAGAAAAACAGACATGTGCCAGCAGAGAGGACAGTGAGCTAGCAAGCATGTGCAGGTTGGTGATTTTTTTTTTTTTTTAAATCCTTAAAAAAACTCAGCTTTTAAAATTTGTATGTGGAAATGCATCCGGCAAGTTTGACAGGCCTCAAGAGATGAACACAAGATGTTCAGGTGAGAAAGGAAAGTCCACAGGGCAGCTTTAAGGATACAACAGCATAAGGAGGGAATGAATCAGCCTTTGGTTCTTGTTAAAGGTGAGGGGGAGAACTGAGACAGCTCAAAAAGAAATTTCTGCGCTGACAACTTGATGCTTTTGTTTTCACAGTCTTGGTTGGCCTGTCCTCCCACCTACCCTCCCTTTTTTCTGGGTGCAAGATATTACTTCAGGGACAGATTATCCCAGTTTCAATGTTAGAACATACATGTGAACGCACCGTTTTGTTCTTCTCCCATTAGCTTCTCGAAAGAAAAGTGTTTAATTTTAATGAAGCAGTTACTTTAGCAGCAAGTTGACCAACCCAGGAAATATCATGGTTCACCAGTTGTTAAAGGATAATTCTTTAATTCAACCTTGCCCCTTTGATTATCTGGAATCACACTTGACCACTAGAAGCACTGTTGAGCTTCAGGGCAAAACACTGAAATTCTGCCCTCCTGCTTTTAGAATCCCCTAAAACGAGAGAGCAAAATCCCTACTCTGATGACAGCTTGTGATAACACCAGTAATCCAACTGTCCAGAGCCCACTGCTATGTAGTATCAGAGCTGAGCAGAAACTGCAGGACAGAAAATGATGTGCACACTTAGGCAAAGTCTGTGGACACCTGCTGGCCTGCGTTTCCAGGTTCTGGGAAGTACCTCTGCATATGTGAATAAATAAAGTTGTGTAAACCCTTTAGTGTCTGCAGTGGGAGCTGTGGAAAGTCTGAAGCATGTCCTCAATCTATGATCCTCTCAGAGTGTCAGTGGGGGCTGAATGCACGTTTGAGAAGTAAAGAAATCTGTCTGCCACATATTCCATCCCTTTTTTAAACTGTTCATCTTCAGTCCGACAATGTTCTAGGAGAGCAAAACTCTTTGAATGTAATACCCATATGTACAGCTGAAGAGGTCATTTAAAGAACACAGGCAGGGCTGAACAATTAATCAATCTGAAACAATGCAATTAGTCAATCGTATAAGCTGCAGTTTAGGATATATGTTATGCAGCGTGAATGAGCCAGGGTTTCAACTGTTCCTGTTGTGTTTTACAAATTCATGCTATCCTCCTTGTGTCACACTTCTGATGGCATCTCATTGTGGTAATGCTCTATCCTATGCTTTAGACCTATTACATGGTGAATATTGAACAGATGCAGGAGAACATGGCAATTAATATCTAAATTGTCATTTTTGTGATTTGCCTGTGTTTAAGGCAATAAACTTCTGACTTACTGATGAGCCTGACTTTGCTACCATTCAGCCACAAGCGGACTCCTCAGGTCCACCTTGGATGATGAGGTCTGTGTCACTCATGGCACGCTACTTCAACTTTTGTTTGATGTGGTTGCTGACCTCAACTCTGAAGGACAACCAAGTTGCTTGACAACAAACTTCATACTTTCATACTTTTGACCATAAAGTGTTTTCGCATTGGGTGACTTCACCACCCTCATCATTAAAGCTCACCTCTGCTTCCAGTATGAAGAATCAGCAGGTCCCAGATAATTCGGAACAGAAGCAAGGTTGAACTGCATCTAACTGTTCTTTAAAGACCAGTATCCAGGATTGCTAGACTACACTTGAATGATTGGGTATTCTGTATATAGTTTCTTAGCACTGACCATACATCAGTGAAACCTAAACAAATTTAAATACAGGTAAAGTCATGAGTGTTTACAGTTATAATATAAAACATACAGTAAAAGAGGATGAGACACAGAGAATATTTACATATATAACAAAGAAGTCCACCATTGTGCCACATGATCTGGGAAGTCTTCCCTCCCGTCAACATCAGTGTGATGCTTCTCTGCAGCCTACACACATAATGGCTAATATTCACTGTACATGTGTCCACAGCTCCGTGGCCTCCACAAGCATGAACGAGTGTGAGAGAGCAGAGTGAGAGCTGAGACCTCTGATGGTGCTGCAGGACACTGCGTGGCCTGTCACCTTTTGTTCAATGTTACACAGTTAACAGCAGTGAGCTGGGGAGGGCTTTTGTTTCCGTCCGCTGAGAACCAAGCATCACTCCGACTGTCACGACTGTTTTGTTCTGTCGCTAAACACACACATACACACGCGCACACACTGAGAGATAACAGTCACACTGCCCCACGTCACTGTCCAACTGAAGAGATGCTTAAGTGCAGCAAAAGTAAGCACCCTCACAACAAAACACCATGCACCACATTTTAACTCCTATGTGTCATATCTTAAGGTTTTGTCCAAACTGCTGTGAAGAGGGTCAGAGACACAGTTCTGCTCTACAAAATAAGAAGAATGATGAGAATAACAATAATGCACACAATTGAACCTTGTGGTGATGACTGTAGGAGGTGCCTTAGGTTGGTTTGCTCGATGTTTGCTGGGATGTTTCCTGTGATGTCAACCTCTCTGTCCATAGTTTACCTCCTGCCCATGATTTGTTTCCATGGGGTCTTCTTTGAAGTTTTCACACTGCTCCATTACTTTCCTAAAAATTAACAACATTTACAGCTTAGCTTTGGTCCACGACCTTTTGAACAGTAAATTCCATTTCTGTACCACAGTTACTTCATTGTCAAACATTAAGAATGTTAAGGTGCAAAAGCCATTTAGGATACCGCCACTGTGTTACATTTTAGACACACTCAGGTTTAGTTTGCTTGGACTTGTGTAAAAATTGTTCAACAAATAATACTGTAGGTGCTAGTTATGTGCTGTGGTTGTCTACCATGGGTGGGAGTGTAGTGTGGTGTGGCAGGGGAAGCATATATATTGCACAGGTGCTACAGGCCTGGTAATGATGCATTGGTGACAGGGAGACCAGATGGTTTTTACCACTGTCACATTGCATGCAGGCTTACCATCAACCATCACCTCAACATCAAGTAAGCAACTAATATTTTCATGTAAACCTAACTTCAATTAAATGGGAACCTCATCCGACAGCAAATATTCCCGGGCAATCATTAATTGCAGCGTGTCAAAAACAAGGCCTTTTCCTGCACTCAGCTGAGTGGCCAATCAGCTGATCGGCACAATAAATAATGTAGGCTAAAAACAGACAGGCATCAGTTCGCAACGAACACATACAGTGAAGACAGCCTCCCTTGTCTAAAACAACGAGGGCCTCCACCAATGTCAGGAGAAATAATCACCTTTTAAGAAACACAGTAGGAGCCTTAATAAGATTCAGGGAAAAGAAGCAGAGCTACTTTACAAAGAAAAGGCAATATATTTAAGGAAGAAGGAACTTTGCTTTCACCCTTTTTCAAAGTCATTTTTGGTCTCTCTGTTGTCTGACTTGCTGCGCTGCAGTAACTGAGTGGAGGCTAGAGGCTTCTCTGAGAAAGGTTCTAAATGGTTCCCACCCCAAACATCTAGTCTACACTGTGAAAACTTGTTTTTCTTCCTAGCTTTTCTAAAATAGATTTTTATTTTCTATGCAGATGCATTTCCCTGCAAAACTCTTGTGGAATGATTATTTCTTTCCAAGTCGAGTTATTCAAGTCATCTGGTAAAAACTGCTGCATTAAGTAAAATAACAATAATAAAAAATGCATATCACAATGTTAGTTTTTACTAATATTGCGCAGCCCTACCACGAAGAGTATGAAGATAAATTAATATCTGTCCCTCCAGTCAGTACAAGATCAGTCTGTTCTCAGGCAAGGACAGAAATTACTGTCTGGCACACACCAGTACGAGTTCTTACCCAATGACAGTCAATATAAAGTATCCCAACGTAAACTCAGTCGTTTATTAAAACTTTAGTTGATATTGATTGAGTGGGTTGTGTAATGGCTCAGTAGTGTTCTTATAACAATATACCACTGCCTGTGTAATATGTGCAGTATGTGTAATGTAATGTCTGCAATTTGGTCCAAGACAAATTTCCCTGTGGTGACAATGATATCATACCATTCTATATCATGCCATGTCATACCATATAGTATAATGATTCTGAACAGCAGAGGTGTGATGATTAAGTGTGGTGTATCAGAAAACCCCACCCTTTTAATGCTAGCTCTGTATGCTGTCCAGTCTTCTCACACTAACTACCACACTTTTAAATAAGTGGCTGTATATTTAGGAATTACTGTTGTCGGTCACCTGAATTTGATTTTCCTACATGTCCATGAGGGTGTAGGATGACCTGTCAGTCCACATGGCTCTCTGCTCTTTGTAAACCAATAGCATGAACATAAAACAGACCAGAACTAAAAGGAAACAATGTTTGTTTTTTCTTTGTCCAGATCAAATCAACAATGCTGCAGGTGTGAAAGTGACCTCACTAGTCTGTGTGTATTCAGACCACTGCATCTGCAAGAAATGACAGCTAGCTTCTAATCATCCCTTTTCCTAAATGCAAACAGAAGTATCTGAAACCCTCAAAACTATATTTTTATGACTTTTAAAATGTATCTCGGAAAACAGAAGCTTCCCAGTATTAACTGGTATAAAAAGCAAGTCAAGATACAGCACACACACGGAGCTGTCAGTCTTACCTGGCCATATCCTTAGTCTCTGGCTGTGAGCTTTCCAGCTCCAGAACTTTCTCCAGAAGACTTATTCCCCCTTCCTTTATCAACAAGGGACAATACTTGCTTGCTGCAGACCAAAAGCAAATAGAAAGGTTGTGAGAAAAATCCCTGTGCATTACTGGAGAGGACATGATTTAGGCACAACAATAGTGAACAAAGGCAGTGTGTTCAACTGAATTAAAGAACAACCTGGTGATGAGTGAAAGTAAAAACGGTAATATTACAATACAGCAGAAAAGGAAGAAATATTTTTAATATGCAAAACTGTATCTTTAAATTTATTAAGTACATAATTATGTACCAGTGCATTATTCTGGTCTATGAGCTGTCATATGTGTAATATAAAGTACCTGGAACTGACACACAGGTCACCAGTCCTGGTGTTGACTCAAAAGAACATTGTGGAGGTGATAAACACTAAATGTGGTGCCTGGTTGGAAACCCTCTAGATACTCACGGTAAACTGACACCAGGTTGAAGAGAGCCCACGTGGCCCAGTGCTGACTGACAGGGGAGATGCTCTGGGGAAGGAGTCGCAGGATGGGCTCAAATGACCTGAGAGATAAAAGTCCATTTTAAAATGCACAAAGAGGAAAAGCCACTGACGGCTGTGTTGTACAGCTAGACCACAACTCAGCCCAGTGTCTGAGTTACTGAGTTTTGCCTTTAGCATGGTAATATATTTGTTTCTAATGACACTAACAGGTTTTATTTTATTTTATTTTAAACTACAAACAATGACTCCTCACAGAATATCTACTTGTAGTCTTTAAAGGACACCACGTACTCTATATTGCCAAAAGTACTGGAACATCTGCCTTTACACACACATGAACTTTAATGACATCCCATTTTTAATCCGTAGGGTTTAATATGGAGTTGTTCCACCCTTTGTAGCTATAACAGCCTCAACTCTTCTGGGAAGGCTGTCCACAAGGTTGAGGAGTGTGTTCATGGGGATCTTTGACCATCTTCCAGAAGCACATTTGTGAGGTCAGATACTGATGTTGGACCAGAAGGCCTGGCTCTCAGTCTCCACTCTAATTCATCCCAAAGGTGTTCTATCAGGTTGAGGTCAGGACTCTGTGCAGGCCAGTCAAGTTCCTCCACACCAAACTGGATCATCCATGTCTTTATTGACCTTGCTTTGTGCTCTGGTGCACAGTCATGCTGGAACAGGAAGGGTCCATCCCAAAACTGTTCCCACAAAGTTGGGAGCATGAAATTGTCCAGAATGTCTTGGTCTGCTGAAGCATTAAGAGTTCCTTTCACTGGAACTAAGGGGACAAGCCCAACCCCTGAAAACAACCCCACACCATAACCCCCCTCCACCAAACTTTACACTTGGCACAATGCAGTTAGGCAAGTACCGTTGTAATGGTAACCTCCAAACCCAGACTGGTCCATCATATTGCCAGACAGAGAAGCGTGATTGGTCACTACAGAGAACGCGTCTCCACTGCTCTATAGTCCAGTGGCGGCATGCTTTATACCACTGCATCCAGCGCTTTGCATTGCACCTGATGATGTAAGGCCTGAATGCAGCTGCTCTGCCATGGAAATCCATTCCATGAAGCTCTCTACCACTGTTCTTGAGTTGATCTGAAGGCCACATGAAGTTTGGAGGTTTGTAGGTATTGACTCTGCAGAAAGTTGGCAATTTCTGTGCCCTGTGCTCCTCAGCATCCACTGACCCGCTCTGTGATTTTATGTGGCCTACCACTTCATGGCTGAGTTGCTGTTGTTCCCTGTTGCTTCCACTTTGTTATAAAACCACTAACAGTTGACGGTGGAATATTTAGTATGGAGGATATTTCATCAATGGACTTATTGCACAGGTGCCAACCTATCACAATACCACATTTGAATTCACTGAGCTCCTGAGAGCGACCCATTCTTTCACTAATGTTTGTAGAAGCAGTCTACATGCCTAGGTGTAGATTTTACACAACTGTGGCCATGGAAGTGATTGGAACACCTGAATTCAACTGTTTGGAGGGGTGTCCCAATACTTTTGGCAATATAGTGTATGTGCAAATGCTGCTGTGGGATTATGAAGGACATAGTAAACAGTCAATCACCTGTAGTTGATGTTGCGGCGTGAGCTGACATCCCAGCTCTGGATTGCATCCCACATTTTGTCCATTACTGTGTCTCTTCGTGGTTCTTCCATCGACCAAACCTCCGGCCCGTCAAACATAATGTGAGAAAGAACGCCACATGCGTTGTATGACACTTCAATCCCATCTGCCTTACTATCCAGGAGGTTACTGTAATAAATGGTGAGAGGGAACATCAGGTATCTGATCTGGGCAGCTGACAAAATTTACCTAAAATTCCTGATTTTAACAATTATCAGGATAATAGAACTCCTGGCTGAGCCTTGTGAACTGATACTTGTGGTCACTAAGGTGAAGTAATAACAGCAGAAAAAGGAGGAGGAGGAGAAGCATGAATAATATTCTTGAATTTGATAAGAAACCTTTGATCACCAAATTCATCCACAATGTATTCTCAAAATTACCCCACATTGTAGTTTGTTTTAACTTCACTCTGTTCCACTCTTAAAACACCTGCAAAACCATACTGCTTTGGCATGGCAACCTATCAGTGTTGGTTTAAATGACAGTTGTTTCAGGTGGATAAACTGGTCTCTAGTAATTGGTTCAGGAAAATCAGTCCCCACAAAAAACACTCAGAGAGGAGGCAATGTCAGACTGAAGAACAATTCTACTCTCCACTGGTTTCAGTTCTCTAACCTGAATACAGTGATGAACTGTGGGGTGAGCAGCTGTGGCCTCAGAGCTTTGACTTCAGCAACATTTCCCAAAAGACCCAACATGTTGCGGTGAAGCTCCTGCTTGTCTGGAAACTCCTGAAGTAAGATAACATAAACAGAGCAGAGTTATCTTATTACACAATGGAAATATTGAGAGATCACTCCCCTAATAAACCGAAGGTGTGATATTCAATTTTGTATACATTACAACATTTTTAATGCACGTGTCTATGACATTATAATCACATTTCATATACCAAAGGCATGATACTGAATGTGGTACACAGTACAGTATGGAACAAATGGTTTCAGGTAAGACACAACAGATACAGTGTGACTGAGTGTGCTTCTACCTGTAGACACTCCAGAAAAAGACTCATGCCCCGACAGTTGAGGAACATCTGACAGTTGTCTGGTGTCTCATCAGTGATGTTCCACAGAGCGCTCCAGGAAAACTCCATCACCTGGTCACACTGGGTGGAAACAAATACATACAATGCATTTTGTGCAGAAACAATTAACAAACATTTGATCTGAAGAGGTGGACAAGTATACTAGAATAAGGATTATATTGCATTCAAACAATGATCATCTTACTATTCTTAATAAACTCAGTGCTGAGTCATCCCATGGAGCTACATCATAAACTGACTGCCACAGGTCTTCCTGAAATTAACTTCAGAGCTGAAAATCCACTTTTTAGGACATTTTGACAGCATTTTTCTTTTCAGGAAAGATAGTTCTGATGTCTTTGAAACTTTTTGGGAATGTCTTCATATCCATTGTAAACATATTAAAAAATTAAAGATGCTATATTACTCATTCATTATTTAAAAATTTTATGAAAATTAAAACATTTTCATAGTTTTCAGTGGCTTTAATATCACATTTGGTGGCTTTAATTGTCAGGTAAATATTTGTATTATTTTGATTTCAAGGTTTTATATGTGTGCATGGTAGCTGTTGAGCTATTTTGTCATTAGTTCAGGAAATAAACAATTCAAGTTTCAGCTTGTAGTGGTTTTGGTCATTGTGTAATAGATGGTTTGTCTTGCTCCATGTGCCTGGACAAGATAACATTTTGTAAGTTCATCAACTTGTAGCATTATTGTAATTAGCAAAACAATAATGCAAGTGCAACAACAGAGTGCAATGTTGCACTCTCATATATACCTCATAGTATGTCGCAATCCACTCTGCAATGATCTTGCCTGAATGTGTACTTGGTGGGATAACCTCAGACTTCCCTTCAAAAAGTTTCAAAGAAATCAAAACAATCCCTCCTGAAAAAAATACTGTTAAAATGTCCTATGAAGTGGATAGTGGAGCAGAGATTCCATGGTTTACGTAGAAGTTTTTGCATGATCAAGAAAATCCATGACCTCAGCTGGGAGGCCCTAGGTGAGCTGCCATGAAATGACTGGGCTGTGGTCTGCTAAAGCAATGGGCTGCTTAATACTCAACAGTACTGCTGCAAAAGACTCTGAAATGAAGCAATACAGTTTCAAAATGAAAAGAGGAAAACACTCACCATTCTGTCCTGTAACTTCTTCTGAATTAAATTCAGCATTGTCTGAGAAGGACAAAAAAGGACATTTGAATCGATGAAAAGAATAATCAGACAGTAGCACTACATCAGAACAAAGTGAGGGCCATCTTGCTTCAAATTGAAACAGAAAGTCCAGGCCCTACAAACTCATTCAAGTCTGTCAGCTGCTGTGCGGTCAGCTGTTTTGCTCTGCTCTGCCAATCACTAAACAGAGCAGATGCAGAGAGAGTCTTCTTCATGAAGGGGACGTGGACAGCAATGGGGTTATGCAGTCATTATGAAATGAACCAACTCTGTAGTATTTTAGCTGACAATTGAAAGACCCATTGTGTGAGACTTGAGACTTTCATTAATTAGCTAATGCCTAAAGAACATGTCTCTCATAACTTTCTTAGTACAAACAACAGTTTTTATGTACCTCTGTCAAGTATTTGAGAAAGTTAAACAGTAACTCTCATGTTAATGTCACCTTTACAAATCCCATCTTCCCCACAGCTTCCTTGTGATGGTTGTCCACCTGGCAGACCAAAGCATTACAGAGGTGAACGGCGATTCTCTGGATGGATTCATCCTGCCGGGCTGGCTCCAGGATTTTCAGCAGCAGCTGGTTGACTCGACTGTACTGGAACTCCAGCTCCTCTGGAATACTGAAGTTACACAGAGTCAAGCAGCAGTTCCTCTGGACCTGGAGTGGTGAAGGGACGGGAAACACAGAGACAGGTTCACCACTTAAACATATTCTTATTATAAGATGTCCTTTAATTAAACAGTATAGTAAAAACTTCATTTATTGTGCTATATTTTCTTTAGATATAAATACATGTATAAAACGGTAAAAAAAAAATTTCACACGCGCACGCTTTGCAGTTTTTGTTTATGTCATCAAAACATAAACAACATAACTGATATCATTTTAATTTTTAAATTACTTACATAAAGTGACGATGCTTTTATATAAAATAACTGACAGCAAGTACTTAGTGTTTCATTAAGGTGGGTTACTGCTCTGATCCTAGAACAGATACAATACCAAAACTCTTGATCTGTATCAAAACAAAAGCTTTTGATACCCTTTTGTTACAACTGTAGTCATATTTTATCCTGTAGCTGGTCTTTGTTCTCTCTCAGTAGGGAATGTCTCCACATGTGTACATTAATTGGAGTGTTCAGGTACAAGGTGGTTGGTGGATCAACTTTTGGCCTGCGATGACTTCCTGGCCTATGTGCTTCTAACCTGCTTGACACCTGCAGGGGAAGATGGGTCACTTTTATGTGGGTTTTTTAGTGTTCTGGAAAGTGGGTATGAACTCTTGGGGAAAAATAAAGAGGTGAAAAATAGCTAATTTACTTATTGTAGCAATAACATTTGAGAGCCTTACAGTACCCATAAAGCAAAGTTAAAGCATTGTGTATGGAAACCCAGTGGACAAAGGTGTGCTGCCCTCATCAGCCATGGCTGCCTAAGACCTGGGGAGGATGGGTCACTTTCATTTTGTGTTTTTCTACAAACCCCTTTTGCCACTTTATAGAAAAAGCCAAGCTCCTCAAATGTTGACATTAAGCAGCCATACAGTGATTCTGTCTTCAGAGAACAATACACTATTTATTAAAATGATGAATTAAGTAAGAAACTTTGTGGCTAAACATTAAGTACTAAAGCATACACATGTGGCCATGCATTCAGTCTTTTGAACTGTACTAAAGAAGTACTGAGGTCTACTGTTATTCTGCATGCGTACTGGGAGAATCTTATCATAGCCAAAAATACAGTGTAGATTTTGATGTTCCCTCTTAACCAATCTAACTAGGTGTGGACATCCATCAAACAGTTTTAATCTCATTTCATCATACGAATGTTGTCATAAACACACATTTGTTGAAAATGTAAATGTGACTGGTTTTGTTAAAGCAAGCTAATACATGCAATTATCAAATTTAGGGATCAGCTGACTATCGGATCAAATGTTCAGTGTTTTTTTCAATTATTTGTATCATGATTTTGTTAAAACAATTCCAGATAAAATAAATCTATTTAAAAATGCATCACTTTGGCTGCCTCTCTATCTGCATTGCTCTGTGGTCTCGGGCAACGTTCCGCTTGCAGCAGTATCTGGTTGGTTACATATCACAAGTAATAGCCTGTCAACAATGATTGTCCTTTTTACCGCAAATATACAGTACCAGTCAAAAGTTTGGACACAGCTTCGCATTCAGTGGTTTTTATTTAATTATTTTCTACATTGTAGATTAAAAAGTAGCCTTTAAAGAATCTAAAACATAAAACATATTCTGGTTTGTTTAACACTTTTTTGTTTACTACATGATTTCATATGTGTTCTTTCACAGTTTTGACGTCTTCAGTATTAATCTACAATGTAGGAAATAATTAATATAAATAAAAACTACTGAATGAGAAGGTGTGTCCAAACTGTTGACTGGTACGGCTGTGGCTCAGGTGGGAGAGCGGGCTGTACACTGATCTAAGGTTGGCGGTTTGAGCCTGTCCACATGCCGAAGTGTCCTCGGGCAAGACACTGAACCACAAATTGCTCCCAATGGCAGGCAAGAACCTTGGATGGAAGCTCTGTCACCACTGGTGTGTGAATGTGTGTGTGAATGGGAAATATTGTAAAGCACTTTGAGTACCACTAAGGTAGAAAGGCGCTATGTAAGTGCAGACTATTTACCATTTACTGTACTATAATAAACTATATAAACCATATAAATACTGGTTATCATCCATATGTATATATAAAAACATATCAGTCGATCCCTAATAAAAATGTTATTATATAATTAAAAACATCTATCTTTTAACATAAGGCCACAGTGTACACTTACAGTGACCTCCTGGTACTGCTCCATTCCATTCAGTACCACTTGAATGACCTCTCGGCGCAACCGCACACTCTGGTCACTGCGGTACTCTGTGTTGGTCAGGTAGAACAGAGCAGCGCTTCCTGTCACCTGGATGCTCTTATCATACTTATGACACTTCAGTGCTGCTATGACAAGCTGAAACAAGGACAGAAAGTTCACAAGACATGAATGAAAAAAGATATAGGATGCAGAATCACAGCACTGAGACGTAACAGAAGGTCACTGAAATCCCTTCGTACTTGCAAGGCCCGGAGCAGCTGGCTACAGTGTTGTATCCTGGCAATGTCAAACAGCTGATTGATGGCTCTGTGGGCCAGCTCAGGACGAAACTCCGTGTAAGCTTCGATGGCATTCAGAACCTGGTCTTCATTTTTTGATCCAGTCACCTGAAAATTCGTGAAAACAACCACAAGCGGTACATTTCATTTTAAACAGACACGTGACTGGCACATGACACTAATGTTGCAGTCAGGACACACAAAATCCAGACCTTAATGAGAAATGTTTTCTGACAGTAAAATGGCTGACATACTTCTCTTACTACACAAAACATTGAGTCTTTTTTTTCCAGGTCCAGTCAGTTTTGTTGTGTATCTTAATATAACATGACACAACCCAGGCAACATCCACAGATTACATTATAAGTTCAAATTCCGTCCAAATCTGTAAGTTTGTAAGCTAATATTACTTATTAAAAGAACCTTATAGAGGCTACTGACGATAACCTCACAAGATCAATGCAGCTGCAGATTTTGGCCTGGTATTTGGCCAAAATCTGCATATAGGGAAACACCTGATCTAACAGTTGACCAATTTAGATTGGACAGATTATAAACTCCATACAATATATAGTTATAGCCTATTGCACATAAACATTGGATGCATTTATTCTTGAAATATTTGATAACACAGAAACATCTGATGATTCTTAAAATGTTTCAGCGCTAACAGAGTAGATATCTGACAGATCAGTAGTAGTCTTTTCTTGTATTTCTTTCTATCGTATTTGACCATAATGAAATTTATGCTTTCATTGTTAATGTCATTTTGTGGGTCTGCTCAGTTACATACAAACTGATATGATGCAGAGTCACACGAGAATTCAGAGGTTGAACAGAGATCACCTACCTATATAACAGGCAAACCTGTCATTATTAGAATATCTGGAGACAGCACACGAAGGATTTGTGTGTCTGATAATGTTTTATTTAATCAGAATCAGATCTAAGAGGATGTGAGTGTTTCTGTTACTTCAGGCCGCTGGAAACTGTCCTACTTTACTGCCTACTTTTAACTCTGCCCCCTGCTGCCACTGCTCTCCTCTGCTTTCCAAGCGAGACACGTTTAATCTCAAACAAGCCTATTATCAAGTCACTCATGAAGCAACAGAAAAAGAGCTGCTGTTTCACATCTAAAGTTAGCCAAGGGAAATCTGTTTTTCTATTTTGCCCTAATTATATTTGGCAATATTTCCTCTTTCATTTCTTCCTTGCAGGCTCGTTTGTGGTTTTGGTTAAGCAATTGAAAATACCATTTCATTTTCCTTTGTCATCTAGCTAGCTCGACTAGCTGAGGAAATGTGACAGATGAAACTTCATCATTAACGTGACTGTTCCTTAGAACTGTGGACGTGTACTGGATGTATACAGACAAGCGGCTCTGCTCACACACACAAAACTATACTGCATGGGAGTTCATTCATCATATGAACTGCTGTTCTGTGGCATGTGTGACATACACAGTACGTTACACTGCCCTGTAATCCCGAAAACAAAAGCTCTTAATAAACATGACTGAGAGTTGTTCATTCTTTCTAACCTGTTCCTTTTCAAACACTGAGTGCTTCCAGCAGATGTAGCAAACGTCCCTTCCTTAGTGAAGAACCCCTTATGATCACCAGTATCAGCTGTTATTTAGGGTTAATATAATTTTTTAGTTAATGGCATTTTTTTTTGAAAACTCATTAGCACAATGAGTGCACACAGAAGGAGGCACACCCTTGCTTTCTTACATGAACAATCAAATATTATGCTCATAAGGTGCCCTACTGCAAATAGTTTAATTCTCACACACTTAACAACAAATAAAAACCTTTAGAAATAATTTAGGTGACTCTCTAGTGATTGTGATCCTGCTGTCCTGGATTGGGACGGCAGTCAACTATCACATCACAGGCAAACATATTGGAGTACTTGCTCTAGATGGTATTCAGCCTTGGCCAGTCTCAGTGAGCTTGGCATAGTGGCAAGGTTCTGGAATAAATGGCCCTCTAGCTCATAGCGGATGTCATAGGGAGCACAACAAGGACTGCCTTTGCAAACTAAAGTCCAGGACAGTGGAACTGAAGTCCATCTGTAGGACGAGAGACTGAATGCAGCTGAATGACCGGCGATCTGGTTAGCCTGCAGGTAGCGAAACATGGGACAGGGTGGGATTGGGCTAGCTGGTCTTACATGACTGAGCCTTCTAAATAAAATGCGGTGGTAGCCAGTCACTAATAAATCAATGCATGGGAATAATTGCAATCGATTTTGGATGTGTGGTTCTCTTGGATGAATAAAAAACAAGCAATAAAAAGATAAAATGGGTCACCAAATATATTTATGCCTTTTTCAACTACTGCAACAGAGTTACTGACATGTGTAGTGCCAAAACAAGAAAAGTAACACACTTTTTGTTGGAGAAATAAACATAGGACACAAAAGACACGTTTTTTTCCCTCTTATTCACACCTGTAACATTGATGGTGCTGGCTCTAGATTCACAAACTGAAAAATATTAATGGAGGTGAATAACAGCATCAAATCCAACTTGGTTTGATCAGCTGTGAAGGAGAATCACTGTTAAAGTGTTCCAACCTAAAAAAAATAACCATTACCTTATAAGCAGGGATGTGTGTCACATTACAGAGGGTGGTGTCATACAAGCCGAGAAACTGCAGAGGCCTCTTTAGCTCCTGGAAAGGATAGATGCTGCTCTTACATGGCTCAGTGCTAAAGGGGAGAAACATATGGCTTGTTAAGAAGTTCATCATTCATCTGAGGGTAAATGAAAATAGATCCGTTTCACGCTCCACAGTTGGTTACCCACCTTGGACGCCCCATAGCTTCTTCAAAATGTGGAACTGTGCAGTTGTCTAGCATAATGTGACCTGAGATGTCCAGTGACACCAGGTTGACCAGACGCTGTACGATAGCCGTCAGGATCTTCCTGGTCATCTTAAACTTTGAGGTCCGCCTGCTCTCCCGTGAGATGTCAAGATGCCTAAAGAAGCAGTGGCATTAATGAATAAGTTTCCTTTCAAGGTATTCGTGGGCAGGTAAAGGGAACTACAAACATATTAGGACATACATGGGGATTTATTTTAGTCAGTTAAAAATGTTTGAAATATTGATAGGAACAAGTCTTCTATTGGAACAGATGTTAAAAAATTGTAAACCTAGTCTTTAATCCACTATGATCAGGAAACATGGAAAAGTGGTGGCTGACTAGGCTTTACATTCTAATAAGGCCAACCTATTACTGCAAAATGTATCCACGCATTAGACATTTGCTTGTGGATAACATAAACAGATTACATTACCTTTGACATTAACACGTGTGTATACACGTTTATGTGCATTTGTCTCCCTATCTGTACACCACTGCTGCTAGTTCATGCAGTGTGTAGCTTTGACCAGAAACTGCACAAGCGGGCTGGTAAAAGCTACTCACTGCATGAACTGCTGTACAGACATTAATTCATCTTCAGTCGCTACAAAGTATTCAGTATGGGCGCATCAGAAACTAGAAATTTTGTACATCAATGTGTGCTTACATTAACTGATTTAAGTCTCATTATTTATATTGACAGCATAATTTCAAGTCACACACTGCTGTAACTAAGCGTTATTAAAATTCTAATGAACTGAAAGACAGATATTTATATAAAGACTCTTACTTCATATAGAAAAGTAAAGTGAAATGTTAATGAAATCTGTGCAGTACCCTGTCCTTTATTGTGTGTATGTAAACACCAGACACCAGAATATGTTGAAAGCCTAATGACACCTATTATGTAAAAGCAGATGCATGACTAAGACTGATTGTCCACATAGTGGGTTTTTTTGGAGTTAGTGTCTTTTTTCAATAATTTCCAAGAAGCTGGAAGCGTACACTGTTCCTGAAAATCTCACAACTTTTTAGAAAGGCGGTAGTGTCATCACTTTCGCTCTTTCTCATGCAGCCAACCATGAGCGGGATTCATCACCATGGTCACCAAGAAAATATAGGAGGCTATGTCTGTCTATTCTGAGCTGTATGATACGTCAGACAGAAATTACCACAGCTCGGGCCGAAGATATCTTATCACACAGCTGTGATTATAGCAATGATATGCTGCCAAGATATTGTTGATTGTTGTCATTGGAAGTTCATTCCAGCGCTTCTTTGACAAATTGCTGGGATAAGGTGCTCCCTCACAGAGAAAAACCCTAAACTCTCACACACCCTGATCCCATCCCACCTTACCTGAGATTAACCAGCTCCACCACTGTAGTGACCAACTCCTCTGACAGGTCCACATTGTAGAGAACAAGAGAAGCCAGTCTGTCTTTCCACTGGGTGAAAAAAGCTGTTCCAAGCAACTGTACATTAGACAAGTCTAATGAGGTGAGTGACTTCAGGGGTTTGAGCAGGGTCTCAGCATCCATCTCGTCAGGTAGTCCACCTAGGTTGAGCAACCTGAGGCGGTTAAAGCCCTGGAAATTAAAGTCTGTCTCTAACGCTTGCCTGGAAGCTGGACTCTCCTCTTCCTCGTCCTCTGTGTCTTCATTACAGGCAAGTGGAGCGCCGCCCTTCCTGTAGAAGATGTGGTTGCAGCCGAAGAGACAGAGAGAGACTAAGGTCTCACGGAAGCAGGTCAGTGTTTTCAAGCTGCGGGATGACAGGCTGTTGCAGTAGGTGAGGTGGAGCTCAATCAGATCCTGGCACAACACAAAATTCAATTATTACACAAAGGAACAAACTACTGAAATCAAGTGCAGGAAAGGGAGCCACAGGTTCTTTTTCATACAAGACTGCCACAAATCATTATCCATTTATTAAAGACGACACAGTGATTTTTGCACTATGCAATTTGTTTTTTAGAAAAGGATCTTCACTTCATAATAATAAAAAGCACTTTAGGACTTTACTCTTCCTTTAACTTTCACTTTATGGCAAAGCTATAGTTACATTGATATAAAATGGTACAATAGAGTGTCAAAAGGCATGCTTATTTTGCAGGATATAATTGAGAACAAAGTTGGTAAGGTGAGCAACAAAAATAATGTAGCATAATTTGTAGCATATAATGTACATAATGTCCTTCAAGGGACTATTGTGTAGGATTTAGGTAAACTATTAGCAGAAATGGAATTTCTCCTAGCCGAAGCCTACCACATGGAAAATTTTAAGTTTTGTCGAGGATTTGGATTGTGCAGTAAGGCAGCACTCTAGTTTTTTCTGGTGGATTATCCATTTTAATGACAGTGTTTGTCTCCCTGCATGCAAATGTTCCACCAAAACAATTTCACCCATCACTATTTTAGTGGAACACCAAAGCCACATCCTTTGCTTAGCTCTCCTCACGACGACTGCAGTTGGTTTAAAAGAGTACAAACAAGCAAAAGTGTTTCTTTTCCCCCCCTGTATAGCAGAATGACAGTGTGGTACAGCCAGACCATAATGCTCTACAGAATGGGCTGGCTAAGCAAGTCTAAGCCAGGACAGACAAACCAAGCACTGACTCTAGAGAGGGTTATTCATTGTTATTTTCAAGTACAGCTACTGTATGTTCTTGTACACACTTGGAGAGCAAGGGATGTGGGAGGAGTATTCAGCTGGGTGCAACCTGCAACCTCAGCCATAGGTGCCATTAAATCCTGCACACTGGTCATTCACACTGCAATTCACTGCATTTAAATCAGCAAACTTTCAGGATGGTTTTTGAGCCACATAAAACACATGTTGCACAACTCTAAACAAATATTTTCTGCTAAGATCAATAAACCAGAGTGTCACTACAGAGAGCATGAACACCCTCTCAATGGAAACAAATGTGATTTGGACAAATTCTGATGATCACACAGTGGAACGCTCTCCTGAACAAAATCTTAAGGCCAGTCAAAAAATACAAAATGAACAAACAGGAGCAAGAGACAAAAAATAGATAGCAGGCAATTTATTGAAAACTGCATTTAAAACAAACAGGCTGTTCATCAGCTGATCAAAAGTTTAAGACCACAGCCTTTAAAAGGCAGAATCTGTGCAAAAATCTGGCTTTCATATCATTTTCTGTCAGGCATTCACACTGTCTTGACCTCCGAAGGCAAAGGCAAAAAGGCTTTCTGCCTTTGAACGTGGCAGGATTGCTGAGCAAGAAAGGCCTCTCGCAACGTGTCATCACTGCCGAGGTCGGACGCAAAAAGACAGTCTTTTTAAATTTCTTAAAAGATCCTGAGGGTTATGGAACAAAATAGTCAAGTGGTCGACCCCCAAAAAATTTCACCTGCGCTGAGCTGGAGGATGCGACAGGCTGTCCGTGAAGACACAGGTTGAACCCAAACTAAGGCCCTTACTGATGCTGACTGCAGCCCAATAACCACGAGAGAGCATCTGCAAAAGAAGGGCTTAAAGAACAAAAACGCCTTCAAAGGCCACGTCTCCTCTCACGCCACAAACCTGCCCGATTGGACTCTGCAAGGAGCACCAAATATGAGACATCGAACGGTGGAAAAAAGTTTTATTCTCTGACAAGAAAATTGTAATCTGGACGGTCCTGATGGTTTCCATGGTTACTGGCAAGACAAGGAAATCCCACTGGAGATGTTTTCTACGCGGCTCAGAGGAGGAGGCTCCATCTTGGTCTGGGGTGCTTTTTTCTTCAATGGAACAATGGCACTGCAGGCTGTGCAGGGGCGTCAAACGGCAGCTGGCTATGTGGAGATGTTGTAGCGGGCATGCCTCTTGACTCGAGCCCTCACCTGTGTGGTAATGACTGGGTCTTTCAACAGGAGAACGCTGCAGTTCACAATACCTGCCTGACGAAGGATTTCTTCCAGGAGACTAATGTCGCTCTTTTGGACCATCCTGCGTGTTCCCCTGATCTAAATCCCACTGAGAACGTTTGAGGATGGATGGCAAGGGAAGTTCACAAAAACAATGACAGTTCCAGACTGTGGATGTCCTTCATCTTCACCACATGGAGAAACGTTCCCACCAGCTTCCTTGAAACACTAACGCCAAGCATGCCTAAACGAACTTTTGAAGTGACTAACAAGAACAGTGGGGCTGCTCACTGTGAGTCCTTTTTTGGACACTTTTAATTCTGTTTTTTTGTTTGTTTGTTTTTTTACTATGGTCTTAAACTTTTGATCAGCTGATGAACAGCCTGTTTGAGTTTGAATGCAGTTTTCAATAAATTGCCTCCTCTCGCTCCTGGTTGTTCTATTTGCATTTTGAAGCTCTATTTACAGCCTGGTTATGATCCAACAGCCCGAAACCCGATTACTTGTAATTTTTCACCCAGTCTTAAGATTTTGTTCAGGAGTGTATGTCCATACTGTGACAAATGAATTTTGTGTTGCGTGCCATTTTTAGCATGTGTTGTCTTAAACTACTGAACAACTTTGGGATCACTAAATTATTTTTCTGTCTATCTCTCCATCTGTTACCTGATCAAAACGATTATAGCTATAAAAAAACAAGACTATGTTGTCAAAAGAAATAGCACTTCCTTTAATTTTCCTATAAAAACTTAATGACAACTGGTATTTTCATGTCTAGATCCTCTGTCTAAGATGTTCAACACAGGTGACGTTTTTTTTTTCTTTAAAGAAAAGGTTCAACTCAACATGTCGTCAGCTTACTCTGTAAAAGTAGTGTAATTTACAGCATCGCACCTGTTTTCTGATGGCCTCCAGATCTCTGTCACGTACAAAGTCTTCTCTCAGCTGTACCCTAGTCAGTCTTGTGCTTCGAGGGTCTGAGAATAGCTGGAAGAAACTCTCCTCTGGTTCAAAGTTACTGTCTGTGTGGACCAACTCCATGTATCTGTTGGACATGACATGGCATATTACATGGCATTTAAGACATTCAATCTGAAACACTGGGACAAACATTGGTAGGTGTGTGGATGAGTAGGGGGTACTCCGACAAACGGAAAATTCAGAAATCATTTAATGTATCCTGTTACATACGTGTTGACCAACTTGTCGCAGATTTCACTGGGAAGGAAGATGTCCGAGCGTAGGCAGAGCTTGTTCCTGAATCCCTGGTAGCACATGGTCTTCCTGAGATTCCTCAGGCAAAAGACTGTAGCCAGAGTCATGAGGCTGTCAGGGTTGTCTCCTGCTTTGGCTGCCATGTTAGTCTTCTTCTCTGGCTCAAATCAAAGACGGGGCAGTGCAGGGAACCTTAAAAGGTGTGCAGTTAACAAAGTAAAGGGTTAGAAGTCATTTCTTTTTTCATTTTCCTTCGATATTTCAAGTTTTAAAAAAATCAGATTTCCAATGTGAGGACTGAATGGTGCTGGTGATTAAAGTAATAAATATGACTAAAAATAGAACATGTTAAGAAATAATAAATAAGCAAGAAGATAATACAAGAGGAAGATATCTGCTACTATTCTCAACAAACCTTTGCACTGACTGCTGTTTGACACTAACATTTCATGTAAAAAAAAATAAAATTCCAATGTAAAATGTTCTCTTTTTTGGCCAAACTCTTCTTGCACTGGAGACTGCATCAGTAACAGACTGAACAGTTTAAAAAATGACAGTCAGACCAAAAATTAAGTGGTATATATTAGTATATTCCTCCTGTCAAATAACTTCACATGCATTTAACATTTTTCTGTCAAACGACCTTACTGTCATCAGAGGCTGATAACTGTGTATTTACTTTTCTGAGCACCTTTTTGCAGGTATTGCACACCTTTGCCGACCAGCTAGCTGTCGTGCCTATGGCTCTCTACTGCTAGCAACTAATGTTGGTCACTTTGCAACAACTTGTTTCAACATTGAAAACAAATACATTTACCATACTAACATTATACACAATGACCACAGCTGTTAAACTGAAGCGTGTTGCTCTGCGTTTTGGTTGGTACTACTAGTTTGTTAGCTAACCCCACACAGCAATGAAGTACACAGCAGTGTTGCCAAGTTAGCAAGCTAGCTAGCTAGCTACACTGAATAATTTACTTTAACAACATTAACGCTACATAGCTACTGGCAAACAGGCATTAATTATTAGTCTACTCAGTTTCAACAAGCCAAAAAACCAAAGAGCAACACTTGCTATTATAGGCTAAGCTTTAAGTAGCCGATACGGTGTCACCAGTGCATTTCAACGTCTAAATTAGCTTGTGGCTAACGTTGACTTTCCCTGCTATGATGCTAGCCAACTTAGCAAGAGGGGCTAGCGCTAGCGAAGAGCAATGTATGTAAATGCAGGTTACAAACATTAGTCAGCGGTGTTAGAGTGCACAGCTCAGCAGCCGCTGCTTTACCTTAGCTTTCGCCAAGGCTGTGTGTATTGATGACGACGAGAAATTGCTGTATTATCCCCAGTCTTCACTCATCTGATTTTCGCTTTCGTCCGATGTCAACAAACAGACTCCTCCTCCCCCTACTTCTACTACTCCTCCTCATTTTCCCTTCTCTTCTTCCTGATCTTCCTCTTCCTCTTTTCCTACTCCCATCCTTCTTACTTCCACTTCCAGTACTTATCCTCCGTTGTGTATTCTTACCACAGTGTTCTTTAATATCTCTCATTCTTGGGTTTAATAACCAATAGCTTATTATTAGAAGTAGTAGTACTACTAGTAGTAGAGCAGTAGTAGTGTTAGTAGTAGTAAGTACTGTATAAAGCACCTGAAAAGAAAACCACTGCAATACTATCAACCAATCAATAAAACTTTTGTATAGCACTTTTTACTCTGATCAGTTATAATTAGTTAATTTAAAGTTCTTCACAAAAGTTAATGAAACAACGTTAATGATAATCCATCCATCCATCCATCCATTATCTATACACCGCTTATTCCTCTGTAGGGTTGCGGGGGGACTGGAGCCTATCCCAGTTGACTCAGGGCGAAGGCAGGGGACACCCTGGACAGGTCGCCAGCCCATCACAGGGCCACATATAGAGACAGACGAGCACACTCTCATTCACACCTACGGACAATTTAGAATAATCAATTAACCTGAGCATGTTTTTGGACTGTGGGAGGAAGCCGGAGTACCCGGTGAGAACCCACGCTGCACAGGGAGAACATGCAAACTCCACACAGAAAGATCCCGGGCGTCCTAACCGGGACGCGAACCAGGGATCTTGTAGCTGTGAGGCAACGCTGCTAACCACCGCTCCACCGTGCAGCCCGTTAATGATAATAATGGTTAATTATTAATTCAAGTCAATTCAATTTTTTTTTTTTTTAATTTATTTATTTTTAGTAGTAGTAGTAGTTTATTCGGTCAACATACACCATACATAATAACATTAAGACATCACATTACTTCAAAAGTGACCGAAGGGTATAGGCTGAAGTTAAACTTATTATGCCTAACCCTGTTACAAATCAAGTAAAGTCTTTTGCGATCAACAAAACAAACACTTTAAATCAACAAAGTCAGCGATTATAAACATCCACAGGTAACAGAGGAGACTAAACAACAAAATCTTCTCAGTGTTATTCCTGAGATTGTGAATTGATGTTTATTACCACTTTTGTAAATTGGAATAACTTGTGCTATTTTCATTTTTTCAGGAAAAATACCAGTGAGAAATGATTGATTACAAATATATGTAAAAGGTGTCACTATATCATTAACAATTTCCTTTACTAACCACATATCTATGTCATTGCAATCTTTTGATCTTTTGTTTGTAAATTTATATACAATACTTATAATTTCATTTTCTTCTACACCTCTTACATAGAGAGAATTAGAATTGCGATTTTTAATAAAGGTAGTTGAGTTATTGTATTCCCCAATTTTACTTGCTAAAGTCGGGCCTACATTAGCAAAGAAATCATTGAATCCATCAGCTATTTCCACAGTGTTAGTTATTACATGATTATTGTTAACAAAATAATTGGCTAATTCATTAACTCTTTTACCATTACTAATGATGCCATTTAAAATGTTCCATGTTCCCCGAACGTTATTACAATGCTGTTCCAATAATTTATGATAATAGTTATTTTTATTTGCTCTTATAATACTTATTAACTTATTCTTGTAAATTTTATATTTCTGTTCAGCTGCTTTAGTTCGATGTCTCATGTATAGTTTATAAAGGTGATTTTTTTTCTTGCATGCTTTCGCAATGCCACGTGTGATCCATGGTTTATTTATCTCATTTGTTTTTTTAGCCATGGGCTTTTGTAGTGGACAGTGTTTGTTATAAAGTTTAACAAATGTAGACAAAAAGGCATTGTAGGCCTGGTCAGGATCCTCAGTTACATAAACTTCATCCCATGTCTGGGCGCACAAATCTGCCTTTAAGGCAGTCATGGCTTCAGGCGTTCTGTACCGAGTTAAATGGTGATAAATTTCCTCTTGAATAAAGGCGTTATTTAAAATTTGATGGAAAACACTAAACACAGGTAGATGATCACTTATATCACTAATAAGTAATCCAGCTGTGATTTCACTGTCTATTTCATTTGTAAATATGTTATCTATTAGTGTAGCAGTGCTAGTTGTAATTCGACGTGGTTTGAGAATAAGAGGGAAGAGATTGTTACTGTACATTGTTGTGATAAAATCTGTGGTTTTAATATTATTATGAGGATTCAAAAGATCGATGCTGAAACCGCCACAAACGATATGGTAAATATCGATAAATTTGAATTAATATACAAGGCACCTCCGCCTCCTTTTTTTCTATTCCTATTTAATGTAAATAGCTCATAACCCACCATCTCTACGTCAAGGCCTTTTTCATCATCTAACCATGTCTCTGACACAGCAATGACACTAAATTTATTGAACCGACTCAATAATTCTTTTATATTATCAAAATTTTTATATAGACTCCTACTATTAAAATGTATAATTGTGAAGGCTCCATCAGTATTAATTTTCCTGAGTTGTTCATCACTATAATATTTACAGTCATTTCCTACCGTATTAAAGAAATGCTTATCAGGATCTATATCTATAATTAAATTTAATTCAGATCAATTATGTCTCGGGCTAACTACCAGAAGTTTACATTTAGTGAAATAAAATGAACAAGAACCTTGTAAAACACGACAGATTAAAATAGATTATTTAAATCAAATAAAATAATGGCAATAAAACCAAATCAAATATTCTTCAGATGTTTCCTTACATGTTGTCTACAAGCACAGAAACATATGCAAAATTACATCTCCTCAAGTCAAACATACTTTTTTTCTGGGTTAAAATGACTGCATGCATGCACACATGATATCTCTCACTGCACTGCAATAAGAGAAACATCAGATAGTCGTCTCACACAGTGTCATATGTATATGTATCCATCACTATGTGTTTTCAGGCAGCATGGCATGCAGGAGCACTGCAGCTGTCAAGGGGGGAAGTAAGCGTCAGCCGGTGTGTATTTATGTCTGTACTGTGCCAGCTTAATCAACCAGATCATCTGTAAAGAATGACTGACAAAAGTGCCATTTAGAAAAGAGGCTACAACAGTGTAGACTTGCAGTGACGAATTACTGACTGAGAAAGTGCATCTTGTCATCAAAAGAATGGATCAGATGTCGAGATGTGTTTTTAAGGAAACATTTAACCTTTAACAACCTTGATGTGGAACTGGCAGCAAAAGACAAAAATGTAGGCAAATGATCTCCACACAGTGTGTATTTTGAGCTGTCTTACTGATCGGTTAGGAGTTGCCAAGACTTGTCTTTAATGGCCTGCTTGATTGGTGTGTGTCACAGACACTGACTTCATTGTTAGCTCCTGTTGGAGGCAGGAGGTAACAATGATATCAATGTGATTCCAAATGCTAATGGTATGTTTTGATTACCGGTATCAATGAATCTAATGGTATATATAAAATTAATGTAGAACTATAACATAGGATGGAAATCATAATATGGGGGGAAATGAGCTGCTTGTTGGAGGTCTGCGCTTTCCGAGTGCTTTTCTAGTGACAAATGTTCTTTTGTTTGATTTCCTTGAGATTTCGCCATGATTCTTCCCAGCTGCTCTTTGCTGGAGGCGTCTGGTTGCTCTACCTTCCACTTTAAAACGCTCCAAAGGTGTTCTATTGGACTGACATTAGGGGGCACACTTGGTCAACTTGTAGTTTTCACTTGCATGCATTATAGGTAATTTTTGTGTTTGCATATTCAAGATTTCTGAACTTTTCAGTGAGAAAAAATGAGCAGATTTATGACTTTTTTTCACAAGGCAAATCCAACTTTTTGTGCAAAACCCATATCAGATACAAAGTATTTGTATTTTTTCAGTCATGCCCAGTCAGGATCTTTAATGTTCAGCTAAATAAAGGTCACCAGCCTCAGATGCAAACCAATGTGTACCAGTGGCAATACTACACATTTTATACAGGCGTGTCAAGGCTGAGACCAGTACTCACACTGGGGTGGCTCCATATTTCATTTATTCTATTTTCACTTTACAACAAATAGTCTTTTTTTTTGGTAACTCACTCCTATCAGGTTATCATTTGCTCATGCCGGCAAGACTGACACATAGAAATAAATCCATTTCGTTGCACAATGTGCAATGACAATAAAAATAATTCTAATAATTCTACTCTAGGAATTCTGTTAGAAGTCTGTGAAAACTCACATGCAGTATAACACCGATCACCATGCATCATGCATTACACATCCTGCTCTGTACCAGACTTTAAATTTAAAATTTAAATTTAAATTCTGTTGTTATTTATTGTGTGGGCATACTGCTGGAACTTGTTAATTTCCCCAGGGAGGAATAAAGTATCTATCTATCCATCTATCTATCTATCTATCTATCTATCTATCTATCTATCTATCTATCTATCTATCTATCTATCTATCTATCTATCTATCTATCTATCTATCTATCTATCTATCTATCTATCTATCTAACAAGCTTTTTAATGTGACCATCAGTTGTTAAATATCTGGAAAGATGTCTGAAGTTCTGCTTTTTTACTTGCTGACACATTCATTCAAACACATCCTTCATGTACATATCAAAACTGATGCATTTCTATATGTCTATACTATTTCACTGACAGTAATACAAAATCTCTGAATTACAACAAAATCTGTGTAAACATTTTGTGGTTGGTCAGAACTACTTGGTCGTTTGTCGTTGAATGGGGGCGGTTGTGCTGTTAAACAGCATTTGCATGAAAACAATGACCACAGAAAAAAAGACTCTGTAATGAAGTTCTGCCAGAAAAATAATTACTGGATGTAACTGTAGTTCTATGAGTACATGCATAACCTGCCAACGGAGGTTCACCACTGCTTGTGTAGGATGGCCAGTCATTAGTCTGTGTCCATTCCTTGGCTCTGGCCCAGGTGCATCCATCCAGATCATGACAGTACATGATCCAGACTCTGTCCCTGCTCTCTTTCCTCATCATTCACCATATGTGCTGTCTTACTTGTGGAACGTATTCAGTGACACATCAAGAGCTTTTCATCCCTCTGGTGGCTGTCAGAAAGTATGCCACTTTCCACAGACAACTATGATATGGAAGCCCTAAACAGCCAAGGTTCAACTAAATTTTTTCGCTCCATTTTCTCCAGAAAACAAGATAATTCTCCTCCGTTTTCTCGTTATAAGCACATAATTTTGTTCTACTGCAGCTGTACACTCTAATGAGGTGAGTTAAGCCTGTTCATGTGTTTGTTTGTGCTTTTTCAAGTCTACGGATACAAATTATCATCCTTAACAGAGGTCTGGCAGGTTGGTTTTGCTTTGCACCTCATTAACTCGTTATAACGAGAAAACGATTTTGTTTTCTTAAGAAACAAGATCATTTTGTCGTTGTCACGACACAGTGGATTTTGGTATCACATGATAACGACAAAATTATGTCATTATAATGAGAAGACAGAGGAAAATTATCTCATTTTCTTGAGAAAACGGAGCGAAAAAATTAAGTTGAACCATGGGCGTTTAGGGCTTCCATAGAATGAGGTAGGATGCCCCCACAGCAAATAAATGCACAGAACTGATGCAGCAGTGACATTTTTACTGACAATATCATGTGTACTCAACCAGTTCACTAATTTGTTTGGAAATGGTAACCACCATCTGAACATTTATTACAATTTTAGAAACAATGCATTAGAAAATTCTTAAAACAGTGAAAACCCTGTAGTGAATCCTACTTTACTGAACGGTACTGGGGAAGGTGTCAGAAGGGGAACAGTTCATCACATAAGCCGTGACTCACAGGCAGACCGTGGATGTAGAGACTCTGTGCCCACTGTGCTGCTCTGAACACGGAAGCGAAGGGAGGACTTCCCCCTGGCCAATAAGTCACTCCTGTTTGCCACGTTTACCAGCGTCCATCTTGAGTCTGCTACACCAGCATGTTTGGTTTTGCTGTCTGTAGATGATACTGACATGAAATTAGTGTTATGGCATGCCAGAGAACCCAGGCGCAGACACAGAGAGCAGACAGAACTAGTGGAGTGTTTAAATGGATTATTTTCGTTCAAACAAACTTAAACCAATGCATAATACTCAGGGGGAAAAAATTGAAACCAAACCCAATACCAAAAAAGAACAGCTAAACTACAAAAAAACGCACAAAGCTCTTATCTAAAAAAAAAAGAGAACCTAATCGAAACTCAGAAAAATAACTAAAGTAAGCTAAGGTTGAAAATTTTGTTTGTTATTTGAGACAGAAGACAAACAACTCCTCTCAAATTAAGCCATTTTATTTTATAATATCTGTGTCACAAAAGCTTGTACAAGGACCTCTTCTGTTTGAAGCAACCCTTCCAGAAAAGGATGCACTCTCAGTGTGATCACCGTATTTATCCAGCATGATTAAATGTGATTGGCTATAGAACACAAACATTAAAATCAACTAGAATGTACTCAAGTGAGATGCAAACCCCTGCCGGATGCCTTCCTAAACATGGCAGGTAGCCCTGTGACCTTGACCTTTGACCCCAAAATTAATGGGTGACCGGGGTAGGTCAAGATCAACATCTGCACTGAGTTTGATTGTCCTATCTGTCTTTGTTATTGAGTTATGGTGCGGACATACACAACCACAGACCTACATAGGCTACATACATACATGCATGCATTCATACATACAGACAGACAGACGGACAGACAGACAGACAGACGGACAGACAGATAGCAGTAAGTTCAAGGTCAAAGGTCAAGTTCAAGGCCAAGAGGTGCAATGTGGTAGTCCTACCCTTAGATATACCAAAGGTCATCATTGCAAGTTTATATAGTAGATTATAAAGGGATTTTGCACAAAGTAGCCCTGCCACCTTGAACTTTGACCTTTTGATCCCAAAATTAATAGGTGACTAGGGTAGGTCAAGATGAACATCTGTGCTGAGTTTGATTGTCCTATCTCTATTTGTTCTCGAATTATGGTGCTGACATAGCCACCCACACACCCACATACATACATACAGACAGACAGACAAACAGCAGTGACCACCCTACCCACGGCCAACTACGTTGGTGTGAATAAATATTGAAATGTGAAAGGCTACATGGTGGGAAGACTTAGCTCTCCCTTTTGTGGTACACGGATACGTCCATATCCCTTGGCACACAGTTCATCCAATTGCTAACAGCCGCAGCCTGTAAAAAAAACCCACCCAACTTGTGGTTCCTGTGTTCTAACCGTCAGTGTTTCTCCTTTGTTAGTTGCGATAAGGTGCACCTGCAGCTTGTGCCTTGTGAAGAGGATGTTATGCTTGTCAGGGCAAGACAACCCGGGGAAAGCGTCTGTCCATCCATCTTCTTCCGCTTATTCGGGGCCAGGTCGTGGAGGCAGCAGCCTAAGCAGAAAGGCCCAGACTTCCCTCGCCCCAGACACCTCCTCCAGCTCTTCCGACCCCGAGGCGTTCCCAGGCCAGCCGAGAGACACAGTCCCTCCTGCGTATCCGAGGTCTTCCCCGAGGCCTCCTCCCAGTAGGACATGCCTGGAACACCTCCCTAGGGAGATGTCCAGGAGGCATCTGGAGCAGATGCCCTAGCCACCTCAGCTGACTCCTCTTGATGCGGAGAAGTAGCAGCTCTACTCCAAGTTCCTCCTTGGTTACTGAGCTCCTCACCCGATCTCTAAGGGTGCGCCTAGCCACTCTACGGAGGAAACTCATTTCGATTTCATGGACAACATGGGCCCAACCTCCTGTAGGCCCACAACCTGCAGAGGGAACCTTAGGGGTTGAGTACAATGTGGACTGGGTGGCAGTCGATGGTGGGAGCCTCGGCAACCCGATCCCCGGACACAGCTTGTGGCTGTTGGAATGTGGAACATAACCTTGGGAAGGCAGTTTCTGTACAATTAGTTATTACCTTTTAAGGAAACAGGAGTATACTGTGAAAAAAAGCAGAAACTCTCTTGTGTATTGATATCAGGGTACAGTGTGTGTGTGTATGTGTGTGTGTGTTTGTGTGTGTGTCTGTGAAAATGACATCAGTCTGTATTTGCAGAGCACATTTGCTGTATGTAGCAGTATCATTTAAATGTTTCATGACACAATATATAAGTGAAGACCATATAGGATTACAAACAGACATGCCAAATGAGAAACATGGTCTTCAGTAGTTATTGTCATCATTATTACTAGTATTATTATTATTGTATCCGCTAGAAATCATACAGTCATTTAGTGTAGTCAAACAGGAATGTGCATGGAGAATCAAATCCACAACAATCCATGAACCTGTCAATACCACGTCTGGATTGCGCTTCATTTTCTTGACCACTAGATGTCCTTCTCGAACACTGTGTGTCACTGAAGCCTCGAGTTTTGAAAAAAGTGTCGAAGCTTTAGCAAAGCCTCGATCAGTTCTGTCTCGTCAGAGGTTCGTTTTTAAAATGGGCGGAATAAAGTTTCTTCTCAAATGTGACTTTCAGATTGAAAAATTGCCAGTCAAGTTGTTGTCCTTTCACAAGCAGGTCCTTTTGTGAGGAGACTCATGTACACACATAACTTCGCCCCACACCAGACTCCTGCTTAACAACAGATATATACTGTGTAATGGCAAATCTCTTTATTTACAGGATTGGATGGAGAAACATATCTGTAGCTCATCTAATGAATGATCAGGAACAATTTTTAACATATGAAGTCTTTTGTTCAAAATACATCTTAACAGGCACACAAACCCAAGTTAATTGAGTTCTCAAAGCAATTCCTAGCTCAATCAGAAAATTAGTCCAGAATTTGGATAAACCATACCTCATTAACTTATCAGACCTTCGACTGCACAAACAAGATTTTGAAGATGAAATTTTAAACAAATCTCTACGCAAGTATTTAAACAATTTAATGTGCCCAATAAGACCGAATACAAACTCTAAAATGCAGGTGTTCACACCGGCAGAAATTTTAAAAGTTAGTACTAAATACATTAAGTATCCTTTAAGCCCAAAAGTAAAAGAAATCCACTTTAAACCCCTAAATAATATCTATCCATCCAATGAACTGCTGAGAAAGAGATTTAACATTGACCATAATAACTGTGCATTTTGTGATTCAGAAATTGAAACAACGGACCGTCTGTTTTTCTTCTGGATGTGCTCCATGACATTTTAGGAGGATTTACAGGACTGGTTTTTGACAAAAATCCCCCTTGAAGCTCCTCTCACAAGGGACAACATTGTATTTCGAGACACATTACAAGACAAACAATTGGACTTGATAGTGAATAATTTGATTCTTCTGGCAACTTCTTTTATACACACAGTAAAAAAACAAAAAACTTAAACCTATTTTTACAGTTTTCAGAGGGGACTTCGAGAAAAATCATGTGAGCACATTGAAGATGGCAGAGTCTAAATCTGCAGTAAATCTCCTCAGAGCATACAAGGACTTGAGCATCTTTGAAAACCTCTAATGCAATACAATGGAATATTTAATTTTATTTATTTATTTCTTATTATTATTTACTTTTGTTTGTTTTATTATGAATGTATGTTTGTGTACCAGGTGCCATGCTAAAAGTTGAAATTTTGTTGCTCTTTCCGATGCCAACAGTGTTGTAAATCTGGTATTTGCAATAAAAAAACGAAGCCTTGATCAGCCATCACTACTCAGCTGCTTCGAAAGTCACTCAAGTGCTTCAAACGTCACGACTCACGTGACCAAACCATGCCTCGGCACAGTGGTTCGATACATTCGCTTCATGAGCTGCTGCGCATGCGTGGGAGCCTCGGGTGTCAGAGGACCATCACTACTTTTTGGAAACAGTTGAAGGAAAACACAGTCGCCTGTCCAGACATGTCTACCGCGTACAGAAACAGGTGAGATGCTTCGACATCTTTGTCCTTACATGAGATGCACGAGGCACGAACAGTCATGAACTGTTTTTTTCAACAGCTAGCATAACTGCTAAACTAGCATTTACTTTAATGTGAAGCTAGCTGCAAAAGCAGCAGAGCTAACCAAACACAGGCTAAGTTTAGGTTTAGGTTTTAGGCGAAAGTAGCAAAAGCATACATATCGTAATACGATTTTGCTTAGTTTAAAGTGCCACACTTAATGTCAAAAATTGCGAGTCTCTGTTGGCGTTACAAGCTAATACACTAAGTTCTTAGCTTTATGTGACTAGCAGCGCTAGCTCCGTGTTAGCATATCAGCTGACACATACTTCCTGAAGCCCTAACTGGCTAACAATTAGCTTTCATCCAGCTGGAAATATGTGCTGACAGTGTGCTTCTGCCAGTGCAAGGGTGAAAACAAATGTGGATTAATTCCAGTTAAACGGTCGTCCTGACGTTAAATTCAATTATAGTAGATAATGGAAAATGAGTCAGACCATGGTTATTAAGAAACGATGTGAGCTAAATGTATGAAGACCGTTTTAATCATTCTTTCCATGTATTTACCCGTGTCTCTGCTTTAAGATGCTAATTCAACAAACCTAAACTGTTTACGTGGTACAGTACATGCAAGAATAGGTGACAATGATTGATTATATGTTTGGTGGGCCTTTTTTCTATTGTTATTCATCCATCGTACACCATCGTCCACAACTTAAAAACTTTACTGCCAAGTTTGACATCATTTGTTCAGATTTAAAATGAGGCAAAGATGGGTTTCCAACTCATCTTCTGGATTTGTTTTGATTGTTTTTTTAATAGTCATGCTGTAGGTCCATAGATGCACAGGGCATATTTTACATTATATAAATATGGCTGATCTGGTGGTATAATGTACTTTATTTAAAGTAAAGGTAACAAATACTCCTTAAATCCATAAATATGGTTCTCGAAATGTACATTGCATTTTTGGACACAGCCAGTACACCTGAAGGACATGCGCTGCCACCCTGAAGGTTAATCTATTCAGTTTTTGTGTTTATAATAGCGGTCAACATGTTTTTGTTTTTTCAAGGTCTATACTGATTTTACTAATTAGGAGATCAATATATTTTTGATGTCTGGAACATATTTAGACCTGAGGGAAAATTCAATTTTGATTTTAAGATTAAGAGTAATGCAAAACTTTAACACAAAACTTTGTTGAAAATGCCTTTGTTTGCATGTGCTTTCCAAATGTCTAATTAGAATGGAACATTTTAATATTTATCCTTCTGTATTGATTGGCTGCCCAATTAGATTGCGCTGTGGGTGGGACACTGACTTCATATAGAGAAAGGCTGACAGTCAAAGTAGTTCATTTTTTTACATAATTTATTCAAAAAATTATACCAGTATTTGGAAAAATGCTGAATATCAGATGTGATAATTCCTCCGGCCAATAAATGACGCATCTCTCATTTAGAAGACGTGTTAATGCTCATCTGTAGTTGGTTTAAAGGCTGTAGTTTGTCATGTTGAACCAGTTAGATTGCTTTATACTAGCAGGGTTTCTGATCTGTTGTCCACTGTGGGCAAAATATTAACTGAACAAGTGGTTAAGAGTTCTATAGTCTGGGTGTAAGTTGTGGTAGTAATTTGGGTCAGTTCTATTTAAAGCAATCGAGTACATCCAAACTATTGCTTGTTGTGATGGATTGAGCTGAATTCATGTTTTTTGAACACAGTGAATATAAAAGGAGGAAACATGTAGTCTGTAATGACAGATTTATATATCGCTGACAAGTTGACTAAGGTAAAGAGCTGTCATCACTACGGAGCTGATTTTTAGTTTCAAAGTATTTGAAGCAGCTCACAAGTGCAACTGTGAATTTTAAAGAAATTCTATAAGTTGATCCTTAAAAGGTACATAAATAGTTAAAGCCCCTCCTGGTCACATGATACAACATTGCTGAGAGTAAACCATGTAAAGGCAAAAGATAGTCTCACATAACCAGCCCTATCTTCATAATGCTGTGTCAGGTAAAAGGCAGTGTCTGTGGTAACATGTTGAACTCACAGCACAGGAATGTGATGATAGTTGTGCTGTGACATAACGTATAGTGGTCAGCTTGTAGATACGTTTTGCCATTCAGGTTTTTCTAAAGTGTCTGTCCTGCTAACATTGCTGGTTGTCTAAGGCCAGGGAGGGAAAGAGGGTAAACAAACAAGATGTAGTGTTGTCTCTGTTTACCTCTGCTTCATACTTACTGCACAGACATGAGTTTGGTGTTGATCTAGATTTCAGACTTTATACTAGAAAGAACATCTTGTCTTGTTCAACATGTCGTAACAATATAGGAGTTCATGTATTTTAATATTTGAGGCACTTTGTCACTGAGTATTGATTTAGAAATAATACTGGTCCTAACCTCACCTTCTTCCTTCAGAATACAGGAGTTCAAAGTAGCCTTGGGGGAAGAAAACATAAACCTGAAGACACTGAGGGAACTGTGCTTCAATGGTAATTTTTCACATCTTGTGATCTTTCATACTGTTGTTATTAGCAAAATGCTATGATATTTTATAATGGTTCATTTGATCATACTTTTCTTTATTCAATTCAGGAGTCCCATTTGAAGGAGGCATACGGGCGCTCTGCTGGAAAGTAAGTTGTTGTGCCTCTGTGCTGATGTGGTCATTTTGCATGGATGACAGATCAGGCCATGTAGGAGGACATCATGATGCTAAACCTCTTGTAATTATTTTCTTTGAGGATTGCTTGTGTGTGTGTGTGTTCCAAGGGCTCAGAAAACTATGCATAGCCCAACTTCAGGGAAAATCCACTCAGTATGAAAGGCCGGTGTTTCCATTGCAGGAAGATGGTGACACTTGTGACCTAAATGACTGTTGACCTGTATTTACACTGTCCTGTCCAGCCAGAATCCCAGAATCTCTAGTTCACTGATAGCTTTGTGGTTTCTTGGATGATAATGATGTCCTTTAGCTATGGCAATCAACGGCTTAGAGCTCAGTAACTGCTACAACTACTTTTTGGGACTGACTTTCATGTGGCATACTGCAGACTAGTAATGCCACTGAAATTCCAATGTGACACATTCACGATCCTGTTTCTGTCAACTCAGAAGATTCATTATTGACTTACATTTATTCCCTGGAAACTTTCTTTTACCCTCACAGTACATACTACTTCCCTTTCCTAACCCGTCCTCTGTTAAACTACATGCTATACCTTAAGTTTTAATACATTTTTATCGGGATTTGTTTTTCATTTACAAAGGTTAGGCAAGTCCTGACAATGTGACTGTGTTAAAAAATGACCCTGCAACTTAACATATGTACACACACACATAAATTAACAACACTGCTCCATATGTGCAAGAAAACCAACCAGTAATGAAAATTCTTACATGCCTGTTGAACTAGCAGAAGACACATTTGCAGAAATGTGCTATCTTTCATAGTTGTGGCTGCATTGTGCTTTATTTAGCCGGTTTGCATGGTCAGTGTTAACTTGACTGCATCAGTTTTGGACAAATTTCCGCTAAAGTGTTCCTGATACTAACCATTTATGAATTCTGGATTGATTATATTCAGGAATTTAGCCAGTTTCCTTCTCTGTGGGGAAAAGCCAGTAATAATGTTTCCTTCTGCACATGTTTTAAATCAGAGTGTGCACAGAGAGAAAACAGCGTTCACAGACGGGCCCATTGTCATTGTGTGTCTGAGAGAAACAGTGAGAGCAGGGTGCAGCTCTACAATGAAATAAGATTTTACCCATTTTGAAGAGTAGAAATATATTTGGCAATCATTGTTAATATTCTGTTGAGCCACCACATATAAACCACTGCAGTCAATGGAAACATTGATCCCAGTACATTTTGCTAACTGTATATTTTGTCACTGATTTTATGTGATCTAAAGTGACCTTGAATCCCAATGAAAACATTTTTGAAGATAATGTATTATTATGATTAAACTGTAAAATAAAACAAGGGGGTTTTCTTTGTTAAGAAAGAGTAACTGACTCGTACAACAGGTTGGAACTGTTTGGTCTCATCTGTGTGAAGAAGGAAACTCTAAAAAAATGTGAAGTGAAGAATTGTAATGAGTTTGTATGACTGAGTCTTGCATGGGATGATTTACTATTATGCTGGTAGGATAAAGAAGAGTATAGAACACTCAGGCAGAAGCTGTGTTTTGTTTCTTCGGCAAAATACAGACATTAGAAAGAAGGTGTGTTGGTTGCAGCTAAAATGTGATATTTCAAGTTTTTAACAAGACTGAAGTTCAAGGTTCAGATTGGTGCACATCTGACCATATTGTAAAATGTTTTGGTCTGTGTCCTTGACTCATAACTTTTTTTTTACCTTCTTTTTAGATTCTTCTCAATTACCTACCTCTCGATCAGACACTTTGGGAGTCTTTCCTCAAAAAGCAGAGGTAAGTAGTAGGGCTGGTCCCAAATATTCGAATATCCGAATATTCGTTCGTTGTGGTGGTATTCAAATAATAACTTTGATATTCAAATATTCGTGCTTGCCGCCGCTAAACGTTGCCGAGCGTTGCCGAGGCTGTAGTACACCGCAGAGCGCTGCTGAGCGTCGCAAGCATTGCCGAGGCTCTAGAACGCTGCAGTGGGTCTAGTACGCGGACCTGCCAACTCCAGTGTGACGCTCCAGTGTCTCACACACACACACACACACACACAAACACACACACACACACCCGGCTGACACCGTGACACAAAATGAATGTTCAAATATTCGGCGAATATTGGATCCGAATATCCGAAGCCCAGATATTGCTATTCGGACCAGCCCTAGTAAGTAGACCACGGGATGGAGGAGTGTGTGGGTTTTAACTCTGAAACCACATTGCTTTGCTTTTACTTAGGCCCCATCCACACGAAGCCAAAGCACTTATAGTTTCAACAGCGTTCTTCATAAAGACGGAGCTGTTTCAGTAAATGTGTTCATCCACACAAATTCACTTGATAGGCCTGAAAACAACAAAGTAAAACACATGCCAGGCCTGTTGGTGGCGCTATGACGCAAGCAGAAACTGGCGGCAGGACTTTAGGCATGCTCAGAAATCTGTATACGATGCAAACATAGAACATGGCGGAACATGAACACACTAATAATGCAGAAGACATATATTTTGCTGTAATAGTGATAATAGGGTGACTAGCTTCAGCAGTACACATGCAACACTGTACGGCGCCATTATTATCGTCATTGTCTGACGTTGGTGCATGTGCATTTATCGAGAGGTGGAGCTATGATGCAAGTGTGTCAGAAAAAGAAGCGCACAGGGAGTAACAACGGTGCCACATAAACGGTGTTTTCAGATCTTTGCCCTCTGGGACCTAGGTTCAGAAATGATCGTTTTCAGACCTCCAAAATGCCGGCTTCATGTGGACGATACACGGGTTTGATGAACTATATGTGCGTTCAGGCTTGGGCTCGTCTTCATGTGGATGGGGCCTTAGGCTATCCTTTCTTGGTGTCATTAGGTAAACACAAATCAGCTGGCATCAATCAGCACAGCAGATGACATTAGCTTAAGTCATTAGCTGACTAAAAAAAGCAAAAAAAGAAACCCTCACTTTTCTGCTGTGACTCACCAGGCATGATCCTGTTTACTATGGTGTTTTGTCACGGTGTCATGTTCTCACCGTTTGACTTGTTTGTGTCAGCGACAGCAGAGGAATTCTGTCCTCATCACCGTTTTCCCTCTGTCCAACTAAAAATGGACACTGTCACAGGGTATTTTTAATTGAGAATTCTTTGCTGCCATTAATGAATGCTATGGATATTTCTTTTGAAGTCCAGCACGGGGCTTCATATGAACACAACTTTCTTTGTTTATGCAAACATATTGATATATGACAAGGTAAAGCAGCAGATCCGTGCATCTGAAAAGCTAAAATCAGAGAGTCTTTGGGATTTGTGCTTGAAAAGTGACTGATACAATTGACTATTTAATTGTAGGTGTATTTTATATTTGACCTCTTTCTTCCATTATTTCTTTGTGTCTGATAGGGAGGTGTACTCTCAGTTCCTAAAAGAAATGATCATCCAGCCTGGCATCGCCAAGGCCAACTTGGGCCTTTCTAGAGAAGATGTGACAATGGAGGACCATGTGAGTCAAGTGTCCTTTGTTCTGTTGTTCTCGTTTCACACCAGTGATGCCTTGAAATGAGACTCGATTCAGTAACGCTACATGTGTGAAGTAGTGTACGTCAGCAGCTGGGTTTGAATTTTTTCATTGAGACTTGACTACAGACCCCTCAACTGCTCATCTGGTGCTTTATAGCACGTCACTTATGAACAATGCAGTAATTTAATGCTTCTTTGATTATTACTTTTTTTTCAGCCGTTAAATCCCAATCCGGACAGCAGGTGGAATACCTACTTCAAAGATAATGAAATTCTACTGCAGATTGACAAGGATGTAAGGTATGATATTCTAGTATGTTCTTCAAACTGTGTGAATAGACACAGAGCTACAGCCTGTCATTGCATATGAAGTATATAAGATATATGTTTTGTATTCTTCTAAGCTCTTAAGGGATCAGAACATACAACAATTGCTTATGTAATGCAGCTGACACATGAAGTAAATGTGACAGGGCTGTTTGTTTGCATGTTTGCAGGCGGCTGTACCCCGACATGGCGTTCTTCCAGCGTCCCACTGAATACCCCTGCCAGCTTATCTTGGATCCTCAGAATGACTACGAGACACTACGTCGACGAGTGGAGCAAACCACCCTGAAAGCACAAACTGTAAACCGCAACCGCAGTGGAGTCACCAATGTAAGTGACTGTTAATGTCCATATGTAGCCAGTACAGTTTGGGTCATGGTTACATGGAGCATTAAATGTTGAGAAGGGCTAAAGCTTGCGATGGTATGTATCCACATGTGGCACGCATATTCAGAGGAATCCAGCGATGTGACTGTGTCAGATTGTCAATTTGATGTTTTCAGAGAGCAAACAAATTAGAGCTTGTTGGTCATATGAAATGCAGACATAAGTTACCAGTATAATATTGACGGGTTTGTTGTATTTAAAGTCCAAACTGGTTTGTTCAGTTCAGGTTGCTCTGGTGTCCACAGCAGGAAGGAAGAATAGTGTCTTTGACCGCTGAGTCTGACTTCTGTTGAAAATATGTACAATACCTGGCAATACCAATACATGACTAGAAAAAGTATTAAAATCTGGATGTTTAAATTAAAAAAGGTCTTTTGGGTTTCTGCTAATGCAAACAGATTCAAACAAGGCTAAGGTTGCGTTCACATATAGCCACCTAGCTCATTTAGTGTAGTAAACTAAATGAATGGACCTGCCATACTTTGGTCCACTTGGAAACACACTGTGGTGAAGTTCATTTGTAGTTTTAAAGTAAAGGACCAACCACAAGATTTTAGCATGAGTTCAAAAGCAAAACTATTATATTCATCTGTTGAGCGTGAATGGTTTTGATCCTGTAAATAATTTGTATGATCCAAAAATAAAAATATGAATTGAAATTAAAAAATTGAATTTAAATAAATATCTTTGTAGCCTTCCTGTATGCAATGTACAGTCCTTCCAGACCAATGGCGCCATATCCTGATAAAGTGCAATTTGTTCTTCTAGGTCAGCTCTCCTGGAAAAGCTCTGAACCTGTATCCATCCAATGAATATGAAGTGCTGCCCAATGGCAGTGAAGCACACTGGGAGGTAGTGGAGCGGATCCTCTTCATCTATGCCAAACTTAACCCTGGGATTGCATACGTACAGGGCATGAATGAGATTGTTGGGCCGATTTACTACACTTTTGCCACAGATCCTAACAGTCAGTGGAAAGGTCTGTAATATTTGAAATGAAAATCTGCAACTGTGTGTGTGTGTTTGTGTGTATGCATATATAAAACCCCTTTGTGGTTCCTGATTGCTTTATGGTACAGAGCACGCCGAAGCAGATACCTTCTTCTGTTTCACCAACCTGATGTCAGAGAACAGAGACAACTTCATCAAGAGCTTGGATGACTCTCAGTGCGGCATCACCTACAAGATGGAGAGTGTTTACTCCATGCTCAAAGACAAAGACCTGGAGCTCTATCTCAAGCTGGTAAGGTCAAGGCTTAATGCATACTTCTGCTCATTCTCTGCTCCTTATAGGAAAACATAGGAACATTTTAAACTTTTGGCTGTCCTCAGTACACCAGTGATTTAAATTAGCAGTTGTAGAGTTTTTTTTTAAAATACTGGGCCCTTTTTATTAGATGACTCCAGCCACACACTCATTTTCTAACCTGTGTTTTAGTGAATAAACTGTCTTTAGATAGGATACACTTCAACAGTCTACCTGCTGGGAGGAAAAATAGGAGTCAGTCATCACTGAAGCCTTAACTTTTGTACAAGCGAAGCATGAAATACTACATAAAATGTGAAGCCCACATTAGTATAGAATTTCTATTGACAAGTTACATAAAAGTTGTAACAGCAGTCTCACTAGGTTAGAACTAAAACATAAAGGACCCCTGGCATGGAGACAGGATCGGTCCAGGTCAGGATTCAGTTAGAAGTCTCACTGTGTACTTTGTTCACTTCAGACTGGTGAGCTGTTACACAGCAAGTTGCAGTCTGGTTTACTTCTTCCAGCTGTTTCTAGGAGTCTTTACTTGAGTTTATCACATACCTGCAGCATCAGACAGCAGTCGGATCAATATGAGCGTCTCCAAAGCAAGATGGTTTCGAGCATTTAAGCACATAGTAACAGCAGTAACTTCATAATTAGTTATAATCATAAACTGGAGGCAGGATGAATCAGGATCTAACAGCAGGCCACAGGTTCTGTTACTGCAAGTAAAGTAGTAGTTACATTATCATCACAGATGGACAGAATTTTCAGTGTTTACAAAATTATAAACTGTTATTTACAGTGATCCCTCGTCCATCACGGGGGTTAGGTTCCAGAACCCCTCAGCAATAGACGAAATCCGCAAAGTAGCGACCTTATATTTAATGTATTATTTATGTACATTTTAGCGCTTCATAAACCCTCCCCACACTGTTACTTACCTTTCCCACACTCTTATAAACACTGGCTTCCATCACCGCCGATCAATCAGCGACCGACTAGCTCAAGCAGAAGCGGCCGTAGCTGCGTTTTCCATACGTGCGTCTACTCATCTGCTGTATGCCACGTGTTTTATATACAATGTAAAAATCCGCGATACAGTGAGACCGTGAAAAGTGAACCGCGTTATGGCGAGGGACTACTGTAGTTAAGATTTACTCTTTAGTCAACATGATACACATTGTATAAAAAAATCTCAGGCCAAGAGCGCGTGTATCCAGCTTAAATCTACATTAGAGTAAAGAGAAAAGACCAGATCCTTTTCAAATCCTGCTGTTAATCATGTTTGTGTTGGTTTGTGGCACAGATATCCCTATGGTAACATTTGCTTTAATCAGTTGTTTATGCTTGTAGCTGTTTGTGTGGTGTGAAAGTTAGGTTTTGTGTGCTCACTAAACCAAGTTACTGAATTATGTTGAATAGACAGCATAGTAACAAAAGGCTTGAAACACAAAGAGGGACTTTGGTGCTAAAAATAGGGCTGGACAGTCTAGTCTATGGTGACAAAATGTTTTCATGGCTGCAAAGTATTGAACATTATATTGATGTATTTTCATATTGTATTGGTGGCGTTTCTATTGTGCATACAGTAATCATTTTATCGTCCAGGCCTACTGAAAAGCAAACTCATAAAGATACCCCTTTGTAATTGTTATTACCTCTTTACTTCATTGCACATCCCCATGTGCTGGCTGCTTAAAAAAGCACTCCATTTATTTTAAATCTATATTAACCTGAAGGTAAAAAAATATTGCACTGATAAATCCTCAGTTTTTCTCCTCATATTTTCTGTCCACACAGGAAGAGCAGAACATCAAACCCCAGTATTTCACATTCCGCTGGCTCACCCTGTTGTTATCTCAGGAGTTCCTCCTGCCAGATGTCATCCGCATCTGGGACACCCTGTTTTCTGACCAGGACCGATTCCATTTCCTCATCCTGGTTTGCTGTGCCATGCTCATGTGAGCCTTTCAGATTGTGTTCCTAGTACCCCTGCTGTACTAATACTTCTGATTTTTCTAGTGAATCACGGTCTCTGTCCTCTCCTTCTGTTCACAGACTCATCCGAGATAGTTTGCTGGCAGGAGACTTCACAGTGAACATGAGATTACTGCAGGTATGGTTTTTATAAAACACAGTGGAATACACCCCAGTGCTTCACACGTGTACAGCTGTTGTTGAATTGATTTTTTTACTGCCCACTGTTCCTTTTCAGGATTACCCCATCTCAGATGTCCACACCATTCTGACCAAGGCCAAAGAGCTGCAGGATAACTCATAACCTGCTCCCTCTTTTCCTTCTGCCTTCTCCCCTCACATGTGGTAGGTGGGAGTTTAAAAACATTTAAAAACATTGTCATGTCAAACATGTGTCGTGGATGGACTTGATCAGTGAAGAGGCTGCACAGATGCACTGGGAAAACCCTGCATACTGCTTTTTAACTCGATGTCTGATGTTTGACCTTTTGGGACTGCGGTGAAAACCTAGAGGACGTGCTGAAACTGTTGCTTCCTTGAAGTGAGAGGGGAGGGGGCACCACTTGCTTCACAATGCATTATGGGAAAACCCTCCCTTGGTACCTGTTCCTCCTGCCCTCACAGCCATCTCTCCCATGGAGATGTGTTGTGCTCAGATAAATGTGTTGGCAATGAACATCTGAGGGAGACGAAGCCACAGTAATCCTACACTGCAGATGTTAGTTTGTCATGAAAACATACCAGAAATGTTCGACAATGGAGCCAAGAAAAATCCAACCGCAATCATGTATGTAGTCATATTGAGCAGGTGTCTAATTGTGTTCAGCAATAGTGCATGTTTGTTCTTCAAGAGTTTTTTAATTTTTGAAAGTTTTTTTTAATGTAAGAAACATGTATGCCTTATCTGTTTAATGACGTGGGACAGGAAACAGCATTTCTGGGTTTATTTTCAGCTTGATAAAATAAATATGAAGTGATGGGCCTGACCTGTCAGTATTGTATTAGTAACCTTCTGGAAATCATTGTCATCTCAGCAGTGCATTTTGACCCATTGGAAATGTAAGTTAAATTCCCTGTAGAGACAAACCAACTGAAAGAAGGGCATTCTTTTTCACACTGAACATTATTTTCAGATTTTTCTTTCCCAGCCTGTTTACATATATAACTCTGTGCAAGGTCAATGACAGTACTTTATACCATAGTGAAACAGTCATTGTGATTGGTCAGACGACATCCATCATTTTTAATTAATGTATGTCTGATACAGCGGCCTTATCTCTGTTCACAGTTCATATTCAGCCTGCTGGTTTCCGCTGTTACTGACCTACTCCTAGTAATGGGAATTAGGGTTCAGTTTTAGCCAACATTAGTGTTACATGATATCAATTTTTTTAGACAACATTTACAGTTTCTTATTGAACTGTTCTACACAAGCAAATGAAGTCAAAGGTCCAAAATGTGAAATGATGCTTTAACACAAGCATTCAGCAGGTGACTTAGCTTAAATAAAATAACAGTTCTTTAAACAGGGATTCTGTGATGAAGGAAGTAAAGTAAAAAAAAAAGTTTACCATTCTAACAAGTTGTTCAAAGCCAGCTTGTGATACCTGACTGTTTTCAATGCAGTGTAGTATATTTTAGTCACTTTATAGCAAACCAATGCCGAGCGATTCTTCCTTTTCTATTTTGACTTGAAGCTGATAAACATGTTGCCGCCATAACATTTTTATTTAGGTGGCAGCGTGACAAAATGAGATGACATGGTTAAGTAACTGGCAGGTGAAAATGACTCGGACGAAGCTAGATAATCTACTTGAGCCTGTAAAACAAAACACCCACTAACTAAATGTGTGTTAAATGCATTATTGAATAACTTACATCTCAAAAGTTGGGGAATTGCATCGTGCCAAGGTAACTCACATCAATAGAGTAATAATGCAAGTACACATACGTTTGGGCAGCTGTGAGAAATGACATATTTTGTGTTTTTTTGTGGTGAAGAAGTAAATTCAGCTGCTGCAGTATAAATTAGTACACTATGACTTTTCATTTCATCTGCCTGTGGGTGCTGAGACTTTTGCATACTTTGCATATTTTTGCAGCTATGTCTTCATTTTGTCTGCGCTCGTATTGGATGCTAAACTGTTGGCCAGAGGATTTTAATTATGCTCAGATAACTGCATGACTGAGATGGCGAGCCTCATCTATGCCCATAATTAATATCCATTTTGGATAGATGTTATTCTAGCTAATAGGGATGTCATGACAACAGAAATTTGCTAGTCTTCTGATCAGTATCCATTGAAATCCCACATTTCTCTTTTGCCGATGATTACATTAATCAAAACTATTGTGCTAACACGAATGCACACTGTTGTAAGTTGACAGACTGAACAGTAATTATGGTAGCTATTAGAGCTAGTGTTATACTGTCCATGTCTGAAAGTGTGCAAGAGTTCGCATGATGTAAGTTTCATTATCTCTCCAAGTCTGCCAGAGTCCACGCAGACGTCTGTGTGCAGCCCAAAATGTGTGTCCACAGGGCGACTAGGCTACAAGGGCAATAGTGTACATGTTCATGGAACAAACAAGGGAGACACACACAACAAAGACAGTTAACAAATAATATAGTAGAAGAGCATAATTTAGCTTGGGAGGGCTAGTCCGTAGAATCAGCAGCGAGCACATGCATGGAAGTGTAATGGTGCAAAAAACACAAGCAAGCTAACAAAATCAGATGGGTGTCTCAGGGAGAAGAGCACCAGTATCTGAGATCCCAGGGAATGTTTAGGAAGGAGTACTGGCACACTGGGCTCAGGTTTTCAGTGTTGCCAGTGACCCTCTGCCACGCTGCCTGCAGGGAAAGCGGCCACACCGAACAGGACAGACAGGGAGAGGACGTGGAGGGGGTCGACACTTTGGGCAGTGGTGTGCATGCGTGGACCGTGTAGACGGCTCATTTCATCTCAAATCATCAGGGGCCTTCTGTTCAATCATCTCTGATTTGCTTCAAAAAACTATGGATATTGAAAACATCTGTAAAATTTTAGCTCTCCATCATAATTTTTTATTTTCAACCCCTTTTTTGGCAGGTTTTCTCAGCTGTTGAAGTTTGAGCAATTTGGACTGTATTTTAGTTTTTGTGGTACAACTTGTCATATCTGCTCAGTCAGTTATAAAAGTTCAGTGAAAATAACTCTCTTTTCCCTCTTGTGACCAGGTATTTAACATTATGAAGTATTCTATGTGTTTTGTTTTATCTTTAATAGTTACACAGGTATTATCATTCAAATATCATTCCATATTTCAATGCCCGAAAAATGTGCCGAACCCAGGTAGACTACTTCCTACTTTGAATTTTCTCGGAAAGTATTACACATGTTAAGCTTTAATTAATCTTTATACATATCCACTGTTTAAAAAATCTGGTAAATCTGAGATGATCAGGCAGAAACTGTAATGAAAATGTGATGTTTTGAGATGAAATGACCCAACAAACTTCTGTGGACCAGTAAAGTATAAGAATATCATTTTGCTAATATCTAATAACAACTTAACCTCTTGGCTGTAAAGATACAGGTGTCTGTCTTTGAGCTGCTTCAATCAGTTTGAGGTGTTTGCTCCAGAGTGTTTGCACTCTGGCTTTTAGTTGTCTACAACTTGTACCTGATCATCAGAGTTAAACACTAAATATCTCTGTTCACATAAACTCACATGTTGCTGTTACTGTCCAGTCCCTCCTCTGCTTACAGTACTGAAGTAAACATGGCCTGTTGTGTTTTCAGAATTTGGCACTGACTTTGTATCAGTTCTTGTTGTGACATCCCCACTAGCTGCCGACAGCTGGTCAGCATTACATCAGCTACACACACCTAGGATTAGATTGTGTACTTTGGATTTCAGTATGAAAAAATTGATAAAATTATGGAATGATACTGCAGTTAAAAGTGATTGTTGTTCATGCTGTAAACAGGCCTGCAGTCGTTAGTTGTTTTTAAGGGAATAAATACCTTTTTGTCTTGGAGTTAGTAGCTAAGCTAGCCTGAGGTTAATGGTGCAGAGTTAACCTTATGATGTTCAGTGTGAAACACCAGCACTGCTCAGCAGACAGTGTTGATTCCCATGTCTTTATGGGTGTATGATCTGATGTGCACATGATATTTGTGGCGGACTAAATTATAATTACAATTTGAATGTGATTGTATATGTGCAAACTTTAGTCGTATTAATAATAATAATAATGATCAGTCCAGAAACTGAAAAGAAGTAATCTGGTAAAAGCTCAAAAGAAGTTACTTATTGAGACCTTAAGTGCATCCTCAGATGAAGCAATGTGATGACTACTTCTCCACATAAACCTGAACAAGGATGAAGCAAGACTTGTTCCTGCAGAAGTCATTCGAAGTCTGTGTCATCTAATCTTGCAAACAGTGGAGATATTAATGCCCAGAACGAGAGCAGACACCATGTCCAGGGCAAGTGAACTATAGTTTTGTATCATTTGTAACACTCCTCAGAAGTTGGATGGGCATTGAAAACTCACCATCTGTTTTTTTTTTCTGCTACCGAAGATCAGATGTAATCTAACTTGACCATCCTAGTTCCACACTATTGAAATGTCATCTTTAAAACTGTGTGTGTGTCTGTCTGCCAGCTTTGTTTACATCTAACAGATATGTAACAATACAATGCTTTTAAGAAGTGTTATTTAGCTGTTCTGTCGCTCTAACTGAAAAGTATACTCTTGCTCGGCATGTCATACTGAATCAGAATCGCTTTCATTCGTTCTTGCCAAATGAGCCATCATTGACTGGTTTGTCAAATTTCAGTTGACTCTTTTCTGAGATGTTAAAAAGCTAAAACCAAGTCCCACCTCTTGGAAAACGGCCATTTTGTTTTTATTACCTTTAGGAGACTAACCAGTGCTTATAACACTAACTGTAAATAACCCAGGAACTTTAGTAGACAGCTGCCCACTAATATAACGTTTCTTTTAGTCTAAACTCAGTAAAAGGTACATGATTCCCTACAGCAGCTGGTTACTGTCATTTACAGCAAACATTACTCAGACAGTGGTACATTAATTCACATGAGTCTTTTACTTGACTCAAAATAGACTACAGTCAGCAACGGACTCATCCTTCTTAATAATTGAGAGCGTTCACTGTAGCTGCTTTTTAAACATGAGTGAAAGATGAATCTTCTAACTTATTTTGATAGTTGAGCTTTGATCACGCTCAAGGAAGGACAGCAGACTTGCACAGAAGTAGGGTTGTGGATTGGCGAGAATATTCCACACATGGACACTAGAGAAAAATGAAGTAATCTGCATCCATAGACCCTTACAGACTTACAGGTGTTGACATTTTCATTATGATGAGCTTTGATGTGGAAACCAGGAGTTGACCGTTGGTTATATGTAGGTGTAGGCATGGAAATGTGTCAGATGGCCTGTGGGTCCAGGGCTAACACAAAAACTACATAACACTGTTGACTAATCGATGTAAAGATGTTTAAAGCCAGCTTTCTTGCATGTTTTTGACAGGAAAGATGCAGCGGATATATGTGGACAGACCTTTTGGCTGAGAGATTACTGCACTTTTTACATACATGTTAAATCTTTTGAACTTTGGTTTGGGCTTTACCACACCTTTAAACTGCAGAGAGATTCAACTAAAAACCCCTTTCCACCACAAACTGCATACGGCGTTTCATTTTACCTGATGTGGTTCAGGTAAAAGCAGTTGGAAACATTGTTAGGTGTCACTTAGCTAAATTGGACCACTTGTAGATGTCTGGAATATTCTGTTCAGTTTGAATGAGCATGCCTTCTAAGACCAAAACGAAGACATTTTACAGTTGAAAGTATTTTTTATCATGTGCACAAGCGTTGAGTGAATGTGTTTTGAGGGACTGTTACTAATTACATCGACATGCTCCTCTTTTTAAAGTGTATTTATTTCTGTCCTGATGGCTTTGTGTGTGTGCGCGTGCGTGTGTGTGTGTGTGCGTGTGTGTGTGTGTGTGCGCATCGTTGGAGGGGGTGGGTCATGTTCACTATACTCTATGTTTTATGTTAGTTATTTGCATGATTTGAAATTTTGTAAGCAGATTTTTTGTAAATTCTCCAGTGTTAAGACCTATATATATGTTTTTACATGTTTGCAGATGTGCATTAAAATGAATGATGGATTAAATCAACTGTGTTTTAAGTTCATTAGTGCTGTAAAACATCTATTACTGAAGGTGTTTTTGGAAAATGTCTCTCACCTAAATCTAAATGTCAACAACATTTTTCAGACTTTGTTTCTAATCTGTTCTTGAATCTTTTTAGACCAGGGGTGACCAATCCTGGTCCTCTAGAGCCCCTATCCTGCATGTTTTAGATGTTTCCCTCTTCCAACACACCTGATTCAAATGATCAGCTCATCATCAAGCTCTGCAGAAGCCTGATAACAATCCTGATCATTTGAATCAGGAGTGTCAGAAGAGGGAAACATCTAAAACATGCTGGATAGGGGCCCTCGAGGACCAGGATTGGACACCCCTGCTTTAGAAAGTGGCATCATGTGCTGTTTTTGAGACCCCTCAGCTACTTCACACCACCAGACAGGTTCTGTTTAGTGATGTTTAGATTCAACAGGCCTGGCAGCAATCAGATGTGAGTGTGGCTGGTGAAATATATCAATATTATATTAAAATAATGGATGATCTGAAAACATTTAAGTGTGACACGTATAAATAAAAATAAAAGATATCTGTTTCACAGCACTGTACTTCCAGGAACAACATCTACAGTTGAGGACAAATTATCACCCTATGAAATTTTAGGGTTTTTTTCAGAGATTGCCCAACTGCTGTTAAACAGATCAATGAATTTTCAACACAGCTTTTCCAAACATCCTAGTTTTATTTTGGATGCTTAAATAATTTTATTTTGCACACAGAAACAAAATTATTTCACAAAAACCAAAAACTACCAGGGTCTAAATTATTAGCCCCCTTAACAACTGACCATTGAGCCAAAACACAAACCACTGTTGTTCAATCATGTGCTTTAACTTTGTCGTGCTCACAGCTTGTAGTTAGTCAATCAGTCAAGTTAAAACTGAGGGTTGTCCTGCACTTTACACAGTATAAAAACTAGATTAAGGGTTTGAGATGTCAATGGAGAGAACATCATGCCAAAAACTAAAGAAATCAGTTTAGACTTGAGAAACAGAATTGTTGATCCCTACAAAGCAGAAGAAGGATTTACAAAGTTATCATAGTGTTTCCAAGTGTCAACAAGTGGAGTGACAAGTATGAAGAAATTCAAAGAGAGCCACACAGGACAGAACAAGTGTAGCAGAGGTAGGAAGAGAAAGATTTGAAAGACTCTGGAAGGAAAACTAGTGAGAGATGTGTGTAAAGACCCTAGAACAGCTACCAAACACTAGTTAATGACTTAGCCCAGTCAGGAATTGTAGTGTCAAAGAAGACAGTGACTGGAGCCCTGCACAGAGATGGACTGTGAGGATGCAGACCAAGAAAAACTCCACTTCTACAGAAGAGACACCTTTAAGCCAGACAGAAGTATGCTGAGGACAATCTGGAGAAAGATTTTGCCTACTGGAAGCGTGTCCTTTGGTCAGATGAGACCAAACTAGAGCTCTTTGGCCACAGAGACGTTGCCTATGTTTGGAGAAAGAAGGGAGAGACGTAAAACCCAAAGAACACCGTCCCCACAGTTAAATACAGTGGTGGGAGTATTATGCTGTGGAGATGCTTCAGTGTGTCTGGAACTGGGAATCTCATCAAGGATGAAGGAATGATGAAGGAAGAAAGATATGAGAAGATTTTGAAAGAAAACCTCAAGCAGTCAGCAACAGAACTGGGTCTGGGTCGTCACTTTGTCTTCCAACATGACAACGACCCAAAACATCAACACTCCTGGTGAAGAACTACCTCCAGAAGACCAAAGTGAACGTTACTGACCGGCCTGCACAAAGCCCTGACTTGAATCCCACTGAAGATCTGTGAGGTGAACTGAAGACCAAGGTCCATGTCAGAAGACCATCAAGTCTGGAGGAGCTTGAGAGATTAAGAAGAATGGGCTGGGATTCCTCAGGAGATGTCAGAGACCTGTTACAAACTACAGCAAACAACTGCATACTGTTATCCAGCTGAAAGGATACACAACTGACTGTTAGCATCAGAGGGATAATAGTTTAGACCTTGGTAGTTTTTGGTTTTTGTGAAATAATTTAGTTTCTGTGTGGAAAATTAAAACAAACATCCAAAATAAAACTAGGATGTTTGGAAAAGCTGTGAAATTCATTGATCTGTTTAACAGCAGTTGGGAAATCTCTGAAAAGAAACTTAAAATTTCAAAGGAGGCTGATAATTTTGTCCTCAACCGTAACTCATGTAACAGACGTGCACACCCCTGTACAAGCATCTATTAGACAAACAGACTCAAATGTGTCAGTGCATTTACAACACTGTACATGTCGTGTTTATAGCAGATATAGAGTGTAAAAACAACATTTAGTTATGCTGTTATAGGCTTAGACTGCTGGAGGATTCCCATGATGCACTGGACTCCTCTCTCTGTACTGTTCTATATCACAGACATATGTATGTCTGTGGTTCTATATCACCATTACACGTGTTCACCCCGAGGTCCTGTGTCTGTGCTTGTTCTCTCTGTGGATGTCTCTGGATCTGGAGCTATACATCTCTGATCTCCAGCCGCTGGCCTCACCACCTGCTGTCCTGACATCCCCAAAACCACCTCTTCTGGTATCCCTCCCCTCTTACCATCAGAGGTTACACACAGTTTAATGATAGTTTCAACTACAATAATGTAGGTCACTCCTTTAATACGTAATGTTGTCCTGATCAGAAAAAGAATGCAAGTTATCGATGACCTAAACACTTATCTGTAGAGCTGACCTCGTCGGTAAACGGCAGCAGCCGGTACCGGTGGGCGGGCAGAGTGTCCTCGGCTCTCAGTCCCGCCCTCGCTGACCTCCGGGTGCGTCCTCTTTTCTAAATGGTCTCCTCTGGCTTCAGGAAAATCCAAGATGGCGACCAAGAAGTAAACAGGTGACGTACTGTTGGCTCCGTCCAGAGCCCTTTAGTAGTTCTGTCTCTCATCACTGCAGATTCAAATTTCCCGCTTAGAACTTCCAGAAACTCGTCTCTACGTATCACATGGCCATCAAGCATTTTTCACCAACGCTGTCGCGACTCTGTCTTCCAAAGGCTCTGGCTGTCCTGCTGTTTGTCCAGTCTGGTGGTTCCTCTGACGAGCCGAAATTCGCTAGAGGCTTAATGAGACTGAACGGGAGGTCTTCATCGCCTGAGGCCTGTACTAAGAGGCAGGAGTTGAAGTTGTCGAGGTATAGCAGCTATCATACCTGCTGAGTAAGACCACAGAGCAAGAGCAACTCCTGCTTACTACCGCTGTGTAGCCAGAGTGATTCGTAGACATGTGGACATTTGAATAAAGTCTTTAGAACAATGTTATTTAATAGTAGTCTTAGGCAGCTGTCATTGATATAGTGTTCCACTGTTAACCTTGATGCAACAAGGCGCCTGAGGCACAGAGTTACTGTGTGCATGTGTCATGTGCTGCCATGGTTCACTTGTCATGATAACAACATGTCACCAACAGTGAAAACACTGCGAACGCCGCAGTGCATACTGGGAACACATGCCTACTCTAACTTTGGGTCAGCAGAACTTGTGCTCATTCTGATGAAGCACTTGGGCTCAGTTTATACTCAGTGAGTTCTGGTTTAAAGCCTCTGCTTAGGGACAGAGCAGCGGCCCCAGCAGGCTGAGCTCCACTGTCATGTGTCTGTCATTGCAGGCCTCTTGTGCCTCACAGAAACACAAAGTGTGCTGGCTGCAATGAATGATCTGCTTCGACAAGGTGCTGTACAGAAGCTCAGAGAAGTGAGCAGACAGCTGTAAGGAGGGAGCAAGTGAGTGAGAGCTATTGACACATGTATTAGATATATATGATATGGTGCTGCCTGATGTGGAAGTGTAACATATGTATTGTGTGAAATTAGAAAATGGTCCATACAGAGGAGGCATACTTTAAATGTACTTTGAGTAAACCTCCAGTATCATTTGAGTATCTTGTTGCAGGGCTGAGTGTCCTGATTTTCAGTAATCAAAATATGGTCACCCTAGGATAGAACACCTAAAGTAAGCCAGTTAGACCTACTGCAGAATAAGTAAGTAGTTCCTCAGGAAGGTTGTTCCAAAGTTCAACTTTTATCTTTCTTGTCATGGTCAACAGCTTGTCAGAAGGTCTGTGTCTCTTAGTTTAGCAGGCGTTAACTACAAGGCAGAAACGACTGACATCAAGTCATCTGTACCTGCTGAAGACGTCTGTGTAAATCATTTTTGCTACAAAGTGGGTAAGTAGGTATTGTGCATGCTCTGCGTGCGGGTATGTTAGCTAGTGTGATGCATGCAATATGTGCTTACTTAGCAGGTATGATAGCTGCCATAAGCCAGGAGCTTTCGTAATGTGAAACTTTGACAGTCGTGTTTGTTTAATTTTCTACTACAGCACAGAGCAAACAGTTACAGCAGGCTTCAAACTCATGGGCAGACAGCTTTCTATGAAGTTCTACATTCTTACGTATCATAACTTTGTGAAACGGACGTCAAATTTTATTAGATTAGATTAGATTAGATTATACTTTATTAATCCCACAACGGGGACATTTCCTTGTTACAGCAGCAGACAAAAAGCAGAAAAACACACAACATACCCTATACATAAAAAAGAAAATAAACAATCTGCTATAAAGAAACATTTTAAATATACAATAAGATACAACAATAAGTGAGGTATGAATATGAAAGTAATATTTAACAAGGAAAATTGAATAAATAATATTGCACATGGTGATAGTAGTAAATAAATAATATAAATAGTATTCATTTCATATATATTTATATTTATTTTTCATGTCCTTTCTAGTTATTGTAACCACGTTAGCCTTTCATTGTGTTTGTGTCTGAGTTGTCTACCAACTCATTATTGCTGGATTTACCTAAATTTAGCCTGATGAAACCTAATTACCAGCCCCACCAATCAACAGCTGTGCCTTTTTAAGAAAGAGAGAAACGTTTGTTTTTACAGTATTGTGAAATGCCATTTTTACATATCCTAGTTGGGATCAGAGTTCAGGGTCGGCCATGGTACGGCTCCCCTGGAGCAGGAAGGGTTAAGGGCCTTGGTCAAGGGCCCAACAAGGCTTCATTGGGGTTTGATCCTCTGACCTTCTGATCAGTAGCCCAGAGACTTTAGAACCATTGCACCACCACTGGGCACCGTGCTACCATTGCTCCCTTTTCCCAGTTGGTAAACCAGCCTTGCTCAGGTGGTCTTTCTACAGTACTGACTATATAGACCTCGCTTTTGAAAGAGATGTTTTGTGAACTGTGGTCTGGAGTACAGTCTGGGAGATGAAATGTGAATGGCAACTGTAGCAGATGTGTGACTCTTTGTTGACAGGTGTGCGAGATGAAGTACTGCAGTACTCGTGGTGGGGTCCATGGATGGAACTTCCAGGATGTGCTGTTTTCAGGTTTTGCGCCAGACGGAGGGATGTTCATGCCAGAGAGTTTGCCTGTGCTCAGCTCAGACACCCTGAGGTGCTGGAAGGGGCTGCCTTACACCAAACTGGTGGTGGAGGTAGCCTCACTGTTCATTCCCACTCAGCTGATCCCCAGAGATGATTTGGAAGGTGAGCTGGGGGAATATTCACTACTATCACAGCATGCAGTTTGATAGTAGTAGATGTGTAAAGGGATTATAACAGGATGTCAAGGTAGATCTTGAACAAGACTCATACTATCAGTGTGAACTCTGTAGCCAAAGCCAACTAGAATTATCTGAACTCGTGAACAGAGGTTGCAAAATGCAGTTGCAACAGTTAGTCAATTATTGTATTAGCTGATGGATACAAAACAACTGCTTTGATAATCATTCAATTACTTTCTCTCTGTATGTTTCCATTCCCCAGTCCTGGTGAGTGAAGCCCTGTCTGGTTTCTCTGTGCCTGAGGTTGTCAGAATCGCCCGGTTGAAAGAGGGTTTGTCTGTCTTGGAGCTCTTTCATGGAGACACCTTGGCCTTTAAGGACTTAGCTATGACCTGCACTGTGCGCTTCCTCGACTACTTTCTGCGAAAAGAGAATCGCAGAGCTACGGTTCTTGTAGGTAAGAACGAAAAAACAACTTTTTATCGTTTGCTATAGAATAAAGTCCAAAACCAAAATCAGTATTTCAGAAATAGATTTTTAATCCGGCGCTGTATGGAAAAGGTTTGATTAGATGTAAGCACTAAAGCAATTTTCAGGAAAAGAATATGGTTTGGGTTAAAGTGACTGTTTCGTTAAGGTTGGAGAGATATTATAGTTTGGGTTCATAAACACTTTCTTCATTCAGGCTAGGAGACCTTTGTTGTCATGGGTACAGACAAGGGTGAGATTGTTAGGGTTTTAAAGAAGTTAACTGCCACTAGAACAGAGCAAACAAACACTGGTTCCCCATATTAAGGCTTAAACTGTTATAAACCCATCCATCTACCCCAACCTCCTCCCTGCACTGAAATTCTAAATCTGCAAGCATCACTTAAATTCTTCCTGTGGTTTCAAGACTCTTAATGACTGTGAACCATAACAAAGGCACAATACAGAGGTTTTCTACCTTCCAAAGCCCCACACATTTGATCAAAACCAAATTAACTAAGACTAGAATCTTTCTTCTGTGTGGAGTCTCCAAACAGTCATACCAAAAAAATGTGTTTAATTGAATTTTTACAATCCCTGGGCTAATGTTTGAAACTAACTTCATGGTACAAACAAGAGCTGAGGGAAAACTTCAGCACATTGCATCTGTAGATGCTGTGTGAGGCTGAATGTGAAGACCCTCTCCACTTTTGCATCTAATTTTTATTGCATTTATTAGACATTTGCACTACCCAAAGAAAGAATTGCTATAAATTTGATGATTACATATTCTCAGAGGGATAATAAATGTCATGTATCTGAATCGGTCCACTTGTGGTTTGATCTCCAGGTACATCAGGGGACACTGGTGGTTCAGCCATCCAGAGTGCAAAAGGTCTCCCTGGTTTGGATGTGGTGGTGGTTTACCCCCGAGGACGCATCACTCCAGTGCAAGAGAGACACATGATCTCCTGCCTGCAGGATAACATCCATGTGTTTGCAGGTACACTGGTAAAATCTGATATAATAGTGACTGTTTTTTAACCACAAGGCAGAGTTTTATACTTTATATACTTTTAATTAAACGTGGTCTGTGTTTATTATGTCAGCGGACGGCAGCTCAGATGACATAGACCAGCCTCTTCGCCGTCTTTTTACTGACCAGGACCTGGTGAAGTCTCACGGCCTCATGAGCCTCAACTCAGTCAATTTCTCTAGAGTCATGATACAGCTTGCCCACTTCATCTATGCTTACCTGGAGCTCAGTGGAGTGGAGCAGACTGACACTGACGCAGCTCTGCCTGTGCTGGAGGTGGTGGTTCCCACTGGAGGGGCAGGAAACATTGCAGGTGGGTTGATTACTGCTGTCCTACACAGCCAATATCTCATTTGCCTTGTATCTTCCCCTTAGTTACATAATAAACAGAGACTCTTTTCATATTTTGACAGTTTTAAGGGTTAAACATTGGGGTGGCTAGATAGCTCACCTGGTTAAGGAGGCGACCGCTGAGTTGGGGCTTAAAGTCTCCTTAGCAGTTGTCACGATCCATGACATGATTTAATTGATGTCATTCTCCCTCTTTTTTCCCCCACATTTCCTTTCAGTCTTCAGCTGCACCATACTAAAGGATCAAAATTTGTTTTTTTTAAGGAGTTGTGCATCTCTTTTAACTGTCAAAATATGTCAGGATTGTCTTTTTTACTGTTTTGACTTGATGGTGTAACTGCAGCTACAACATGGGTGGCTCATAATTTTCTGCAGCTCAGGGGTGAGTGTCGATTCTTTTTCACATCGTGTGTGGCTGCACGTGACCACCCAGAGAAAAAGCACTGCACCCCGCATCTTTTCTCAGAACGCTTTGCCTTTGATGTGTAGTCACTCCAAGCACTTCAAGACAATCTCTGAACTGTATAGAAAGATGCTTGTATGTCACAGTCTTTTCTCTTCAAGTATCTTATCATGTCTGTTATAAATGGCAAGTATAGTGGTCATATGATATCAAGATATTGTTGTGATGGCATCAAAATCCCTGACTAAGGGAGCCTTTTTTAATAACGTGTGAGATAAAGTCCTCCCCAGAGGACTGGCAGCTCTTTTCTGACAGAGATAAAACAGTATACACACACACACACACACACACACTGAGTATCATTTAACTCCATTCCAGATCTGGCTAAATTTGGAATTTAATTCAAGATTCATGTGAAAATTAGAGCCCTTCATTATCAGACACATGGCCACATTAGAGATGTACTATGACTTTGTGTCACCAGTAGAACTCTGTGGTCTTCTGATCAGGAAGGTCACTAATTGAAAGGATCCACGTAAGGAGGATCCACAAAGTGAAGGTTTCTACAACACATGTAGAGTTTATGCAGTCATGTTGGTGGAAAAGTGCTGCTTTACCAGAGTACTCCTATCTTGAAAAGACACGCTTGTCTTTGTCATTAGAAAGTTTTTTCCCTCTCCCATGAAACATGGTTCTTATTCTTTTGTTGTTCCTTCTGTCTGTGTCTCAGCTGGCTACATTGTAAAGCAGATGGGTTTGCCCCTGAATCTGGTTGCCATGGTGAACTCTAATGACATAGTGCACAGGACAGTAACCACCGGGGACTTTTCCATGGCAGCTAACGTCACACAAACTCTGGCCCCTGCTATAGACATCCAGGTACTGCAGCCACACTACCTATAGCTACAACTGCTCATGTCAGAGGGATTGTTACAGATGTCGATAAAAAACCTGACCTTCTCCATTTGAGTCAACATGTGCAGCTAATTTCATGGCAGTCTGCTTATTACACTGTATGGTATCCTGGTAGAGAGCTGACAGGTAGACCTGTGGGTGGTGGTAAATCTCATGTTGGGTCCAAAATGGAAATGGTTCAGCCTGATGAACATGTCAGTGTTTGATATTTCTGAAAAGATATCAAACTCTTCTGGTCTGATCGTGTTACTGAAGGAAAGGCTGGAGGTTTATTAAAAACAACTGTTCAACCTTCTGGGGACAACAAATTTCTATGGCAGTTCTTGAAATATCTCGTTCAGGACCAAAGTCAAGCTGCTGGACAGAAACGCGTGTGATTATTGTGTACACGTGTACATGTTTGTTGGTTTGATTTTTCTACCTTGAAACTGCAGTGTATTGGTGATAGTCTCAGTCATAGATAAGCTGGTGTGCTCTAGCTGCAGCTAGCATGGAGGTCTGGCTAGAGAGAGGCAGAGACTTCATAGATCTACACATTCTGAAGGAAGCAACAGTGTAAAGTTGCATCTTAAGCCATTTCAAAGCATGACGCGGTTGTTTTCATTGGAACAAACTTCTAAATTTGACCACCAAGGGGAGTTTTGTGGGGAAAAATCAGAGACTGGAGAGGACTTTAAAAGTGGCAGTGGCATGTTTCTCCTCTTAGGATAGTGTGTCACACTGCTGTGTTTGTGGCGTGTAGGACCCATACAACATGGAGCGAGTGTTCTGGCTGCTGCTTGGCAGAAACGGAGCTTCAGTGAAGATCATGATGGAGGAGTTTCAACGTTCACATAGACACTCTCTGCCTGAAAACCACCGCAAACTGGTACCAGTCACTCAGCATTCACTGCACGTACTGTATTAATCCAGGCATGCTTATCCTCTGAGTGTATAGTAAGACCCCCCATCTACCACCAATACTTGTATAGTCTTCCCTTTGTTTTACTTGCAGCTGTCACAGGTTCTGTCGACTGGCTCAGTGACTGATGAAGGGATCCTGGAGACCATGAGGAGGTGCTGGGAGGAAAATGAATATGTGCTTTGTCCTCACTCAGCTGTGGCTGTATGGCATCACTACCACTGTCCTCACAGCCCTGGGCTAAACAGGTCAAACATACTGAGTTCTAATTACATTCACATGCACACACATTAATTCTGACTTCTCTGTCGTACAAATGGGTACCAGCAGGATGACTCAGGTCATCTTACACTCTACTGATCACTCTCTGATCACTCTAAGCTGTAAAGGAGACAATGTCTAACTGGACTAGAATAGAAATGCAGTCAAACATGATGCCTCATAGAAATAAGAGTATGCTTGTTGCAGCCATCTAAAATGTCATCTGAAACTGCACTAAACAACCATTTCAGCAGTGAAAATTTGATGTTTAGGAAACAGGAAATGTGTAACTGTCAAGATCTAAAAGACAAGTCTAAACAAAAGCAAAGGACCAGGAGAAGAAGAGAGCTTTTCTCTTTCAGTGAGACTGAGATGAGTGCTCAGAGCTAAATGTTGATGTCAGCAGGATAATATGCATTTCAAACAGTACCTACACTCTGACTCCCTCAACCTTTATTTGCAACATTTTGACCAACTAGATGAGTAAGATGGTTGCATTGTGAGTTAACAAGACACTGGGAGGTAACACGAGTGAAGTACTGAATTAATGTCATTGTAACAATCAAATAGGCCAAGGCCACATGTCACATACGCATTAGATCTTCACCTGAGACTAATAAATAGTTAAAACACTGGAAACAAACATAAAGGCTATTCTGGTCTATTATGGATACCCCCTGCATCAGAATCATCAGAATTCAATACACAGCAGAGGCAGCAAGTCAAATTTCACCAATGCTACCACTAAGCTGTCTTTTTCTGATCTGAGCCTCTGGCCATGTTAATGCATGATTACTGAGTTCCAGGGACGCAGCGACATTGCTCAAATGATTTCAGCAGACCCTGAAACATGAAGATGTAAACAAACCAAGCCCTCGTTTGAGGGCTGTAGAAGAAGGTTTGACAGGTTATTTCATCCAAGAGTCCTTTTACCTTTCCACCAGCTCTGGGAATGTTTAATGACACAGAAGATTATATTGTGTTGTGGATTGTGCTTGTCCATTCTTGTGGTTTAAATGAAGATCAAATCAGTTCATGACCAGTTAATGCAGAAAAGCAGATCATTCCAAAGAGCTCACACACTTTTTCTTTCCACTGCATCTTAGTATTATGTTAGAATTTGGTGATTGTGACTACCTTTTGATAATGTACCAGTTCTAAACCATTTTTTTCCATTAGACAGTGACGTGTGATGTCCAGCTCTGTAAGTAATCACTAAACTTTTATTACAGGTGTTATATTGCAACAGCATCTCCAGCCAAATTCCAGGCAGCAGTGCAGAGGGCAGGTCTGACCTTCGACCTGCCTGAAGCAGTCCTGGCCTTGGACAAGCTGCCCACCCGTTACCAGAACCTGGAGCGGAGCCGTAGCTGGTGTAAAGACTGGGAGGACAGACTGAGAGAGTTCATCCAGTCTGTGAGTGCAGTCAGGAAGAGCAGAGGGACTTATTACACCTGAAACTTCAGAGATACTGACTGGACATCAAACAGCTGTGTGTGTGGAAGCTTGGATGACTCTGGCAGCCTTTCATTGATCTATGCACTTCATTATCTGGATTGAGTAAATGATATCGTACTATCTATGTCTATGTATTTGTACAGTAAATGTTTCACACCACAAACCATTCAAACTGATCAGTCTTCCTGCCACAACACAAATATAAAGCTATACTAAAGAATAAAATCAAGCAGGTTCTTATGAGTTTGATTGTTTCGGCCTGTCTTTTATAAGTGTTTGTTATTGGTTGTCACTTAACATTCAGGAGAACAGCTGATGCTCCATCCCATATTATCAGCTACAAGTAACAGAGAAGGACTCTCTCCACAGTCTTAGAAACCCTTACTGAAACACTGAATAGATATTTGTTCTGGAACCAGCATCAACTAGTTACACTTCTGCTTATTCTGATGACAGGTTAAAATGTGTGCTGAGAGTACAGCTTACTATGTTTACATTTCAATTAAACTAAATAATTGAATTATATACTTTAAAAAGCATGTGAATGTACGTTTCTACAAATGTAAGTAGGTGATTTAATGACCTTAAACAAAGCCCAGATGAAGTGTCGGGAGGATAAGGGGGGCTTAGATGTGAATACAAAATTCAGTACCTTGAGAAATAAAAAATACATTTCTTAAAAAAGTGAATGTTTTGAATTTCTTTGTACATTTCTATTCATCAGCCCATTGATGCAAAGAAGGCTGTTTTTGTATTTCTACATCTATTGATTGATCTATTTCTGTATTTCACAGCTTCATCATGAATTTATTTCTGTCTGTACGTTCATTGGATGGGTGGCCAGGTGGATGAAACGGACAGTAGCAAACAATTCCTATTAACTCTACATGAGACCATCTAGCTATGCTTTCTTCCATTAACTACATGCACTTTCTCTGAGTAAAGTTAGCCTGCCGTATTACAGTTTTTCTCAATTGGTTTGGCTCATTCCTCGAAACTGAAATTACATTCTCAAAACTCTAAGATCATTTAGCAAAACAGTCTTACAGTTCAGCACAACACCATAGCTCACTTGCAAAAGCTCATATCTCTCCCAAAACCTTTCACTCATGCTTCAAAACTAAGTTTCTGTCTCATATAAATAGTCAGTGCCACCAAAAATGCAAGGATCCTTCTCAATTGCTTTGGCTCATTTCTTGAAACAGACCGGACGTTCTCAACACTCTTGGTGCTTTTGCTAAATAACCTGGATGGTTCAGCACAACACCATGGTTCACCTGCAAAAGCTCATATCTCTCCCAAAACAGTTCACACGACTGGTCAAAACTAAGTTCTGTTCTCGTATGAACAGTCAGTGCCTCCAAAATTCATCGTCCCTTTGGCATTGTGTGAGCACTGCAAGTCAAAATGTTTAGATGTTTGTCACTATGGCAGATGACCACTGAAATATCCCTCATGTCCACCTCTCAGTCTGAGCCCAGTCCTTCATTCACAATGGTTACTGTGCTAGTTTTTGTTTGTCCAGCTAACAGAATACAATTGTGTATAAAACTGAAAAAATAGGATTTCATGGTAAGAGTAGCCTCCAAGGTTTGTCATCACACATTGCATTCATACTGCCAAAGAAACTGTAACTTTTTACAGTTTTTCTCAGTTGTTTACACACAAATGCTGGTACTTTAGACACAGTGACCACAACATGTAACTCATGCACCAACCCCCTGAACCTGTTCTGCTAAACTTACAAGCACAATTCATGCTTTACACTCAAAATGCAGTTCTAAAACACACTTCTTTCAAAACACTACACACAATTATCTGCATTTGGCACAATTCTCATGAAAAAAAATCTCTTGGTTTCACAAGAAACACACTGTCATTCAAAATTCTAAAGTTAACTGCCCTACTATGCACACTGACTCATCACGTGGACAAACACCTGTCACACAGTTTTACAATTAGCAGTCAAAGCTTAGCATATTCTCCATTCCTTAGTCCTACTGAGGATTTTTTTTCTGCCTTGAGATGGAAAGTGTATGACCGAATATACAAACGTGTAGACCCCTTCTCTAAGCTATGGAAGACACATGTAGAGATACAGCAGTTGATGCTTTCATGGCTGGATTCACCATGCTAGGTGATATTTCCTCACTGCTTGGCCAGGGAAAACATTGACTGTGATGTGGATGAGGTGCTGTGGCCAGACTGAAACAGAAGGGAGGATGCAGCATAGTTGTTTTTTTGTTGTTGTTTTTTACTGTAACTGTATACAGTAAATTCTTCTGTTGTTTGTATGTAGACCACTGTATGTGCAACTTTGTGTTGGTTGGGATGTTCACTGTGTACATTGTTTTTGTGGGAAAAATCAAATATATTTGTTTCCATCTAATTGTGTGTTCTGAGTACAAAAAACAATAGTCTAAAATATTTTACAACACACTTATGTATGTACTGTCTGTAGTGAGTGTAACACTGAACAAAAAAGGCCTAAGTCCTTCTGATGAATGGAGAAGAAGTGTTTTCCATTCATCATAGTTTTTTACTTTGAGCACATCAGTGTTCAACTGGTTCTTATAAATCTCTATTCATATGATGGTTTGTGTCATTTGAAAACAAAATACCATTTTGAGAAGAAATAACATTGTTTTAAAGATTATTGTTTGGCCTTTATTAGATAGGACAGTGGATAGAGTGGGGAAGGACATGCTATAAACCCCTGAGGTTGGAATTGAACCCAGGACAGCCACTGCACCTCTGCACTTGGGTCACACGACATAACCATTAGGCTATCAGGGCGCCTGAAATAACATTGTTTTGAATGTAAAGTTTCATTTTGCAGGAGAATTGAGGGGTTTGGTTCATTGTGTATGTGTTTTGTGATTTGTGTGTACTCTGAGAGTATGACACATGATTTCAGAAAATGTGTGTAAACAATCGAGAAAAACTGTATTGACACACATAAAGTAACTTTCATACATCAGAGTAAAAAGTATATACAGCATAACATACTGTAATATAAACACATGAACAAAAAACAAGGAACATTATATGGAGCCTACAGTGCTGTAAATAAAGCTGTCCTCACCGTCCCCCTCCTGGCCACCGTATGTTCATGACTAATCCTGACAACTGAACAGACTATTGTGCATGTGATGACTTATACAATGAAATGATGCTGACATGTTTTGGAGTGAAAGACCATTAGACTGAGAAGTCAACAATCAGTTTAGATCAACAAGATCTATTCACTTGGAAATAGTGCTAAATGAAGGCTACCTGTACTGAATCATTTGCAAATATGCACTGAGATATTGAGACATGTACTAAGACATTTGCAATTTGATGAAATGAAGGAGAAATGCCAGTCTGTTGTGAACAATTGCCAAGTAGTTTGGAGGTTTGTCCATGTTGTTTTGAGAATGTAATTTCAGTTTCGAAAAATGAGCCAAACCTATGGAGAAAAACTGTAACACACAGACACAAGAATGCAGGAAGAGATAAACTAATGTAGAAAGACACAAATAAATGTAGACATGGATTTATTTCTGCATGTGTAGATTTATGCTTTAGCCCCTCTTTATGATCCACATTTACCCCTAATATTTGGGGATAAATTGGAAGTCTTCAGGTATTGGAACTGGTGCAGCTTGGGTGGTAACATGTTTCAGCCTTGGGGTGGCGCACTGGAGTGATTACATAAGAATGGACTTCAGCTTGCACTGACCAGCTAGTGTTGCTTTGTAGCCCATCCTGTAGTACCTAATACTGACCAGCTGACACCAGAGCTGCTCCATGCCCAAGATCCATGTAACTGATATGAATCTGGCAGCAGCTCCTTTCTTGAATCCTAAGGAAATGAATAAACGTGCAATGTTATATTTGTGGCATTTTCTTCCAGTGGAAATGCGTTTCTGGTTTATGCTTAAAGTACCTAAGGAAACAAATAAACTAAAATAGTTATAACCGAAAGATTAAATAGAGGTTGTAATTTATTTTATTAAATGAACAGATGGAAGGTGCTTGCTGGATAAACATCTGTCCACTGTTTTCAACTCAAAGTTTCCGAGGAGCCTTGAACGCAACACGACGTTTGACAGCTAGACAGCGAAACATGGCGGCTGCTAGCTAGAGCGGCCAGACAACACCTTCGTCTTTTATTGTCTGTCAGCAGTCAGGACGTTTCCTGGACGGGTAACGATTCGAGGAGGGGGTCAGTGAACGGATGCTGGCTATCTTCGCCTTTCGTGGTTTGTTTCCAGCCGTTGTGCGGCATGTTAGGACGGTTAGTGAGTCACTGAGGACGGCAGCCTGGAGTGAAGTGACACAACAAGAGAGGGCTGAGGGCGGACTGTCTCTGTGAGCGTTCTTCACCTGCCGCCGGTATGTCTCACAGGTAAGACTCAGGTCCAGCCTGTGACTGGCTGTTCTGTGTTTGTTGTTTCTGTTTCTCAGCTCTGCTTTATTTAACGCCTGTGTCATCTGACGAGTCGCTCCTGGCGGAATTGAAATGGCACTCGGAGATAAGATAGAGCAGAGAGCAGCTAATTGTTGACATGAAAGACGTGGACGTTAGTCTGCCTAGAGACACTGGCCCAGCCCGGAGAGCTCTACCATGGTCTGGACGCACAGAGCGAATGTGGAGTTTGCTTTTGTTTGCAGCTGGACTGTGTCAAACATGGCATCGCAGGCTACGTAGACGTATTACAGTGTGGTGGACATTTTTCACAGTTTTCTTAAGTTTCTTTTGACCAAAGTATTTCTTAGTTAATTGACAAAATAGCTGGCAGATTGATAATTTCTCTACTTTCTCAGTCTCTTTGTTGTGGAAAATCTGGATGAGCCAAGCAAAAACAGTCCAGATGTAACAGAATTTGTCTTTGTAAAAGACAAAATCTGTTACATCTTGGGTTGTGTTGTCCCCCCACAGCAGACAACACAGTCCTGTTAGTGAATTGTAATAAAATACAATTGTCTTTGTAATTTATTAAAGAATAACAGTGAATAATAAAGAAGAGAAATGCAGAGTGAATATTTCAGCTGAAAGGCAGAGCTCCGACACCGGGCTCGTGTTCAGAGGTCTGACCCAGACAAAGAGACAGAATGCAAACTTATACTATTATCCTTTCTAAATACAACAGAAGTTTTTACTTCTCTCGTGATGACAACACAGACTCCTCATCCGAGGAATCACAGGGCCTTGGTGCTTGGTACTGATTAGAAAAACTACTCTGAGTCAGCTCTGTTGTGCTCTCTGATTAACAGTACAAAATGAAATTTTGCTACAACACTATTAATTGGGCCTTTAATTGATTAGATGGAAGTTGTTCAGAATAAAAACATACCACAACTAACTAAACTTCATTACTTAAATAATGCAATTCCACAGTAAAGCATGGTGGTGGTAGCATAATATTCTGAAGACACTTTACAAGCCCAGGAACTGTCAAAAGTTCAGGAATTACACTGAAGATAGCCTGCTCCATATTCAGAAATCAGAATCTGAGAATGTCAGTACCCCAAAAACTGACCATCACAGTTCATTAGCATTTCCCATCTGGTCTAATGGCTCTGACAGCATCTGCACGTTTGTGAGTGCAAAAAGTGATACAGACAGACCTGTACAGGTTCAGAGGCCAACTGCTGCCCCTTGGAACAGCTACACAGTGCTGAATAAATGGTCTAAATATGTACTAAGAGAGATGTTACTTTTGATGCAATTGCAAAGCCTCTAGATACTGGAAAGGGGTTAGGCCTCTGTTCAGGTCAAGGTCTGAAGATAGTGTATCTAGGTGAAAGTGTTAGTCTGCTGTATTTTCATCATGTAGTTACAAGCCAGTATACTTGGCTTTTACCGTGCCATACTCATGTTATTGAATGCTATTATTTTCAAGTATTAGCGTATGACCCTTACAGTCTTACAGTGCATTTGACATCTCAATCTGTTTGTAGAGCAAGTCTTGCTTACTGACCCGTAGCTTATGAAGCTGCTGTCGAGCAGGGCAGTGATGTCCACTGCTGTCTTAGCTGAAGTGCTTGATTTGAATCTTACAGTACTCCTGGTATCGTTATTCCTGACTCACTGCTAAGATAGCGTTTGCTTTTACTCTCTCTACATTGTTAGGAGACCTTAGACTGCTGTACAGTGTGGGAACCTGCTGCTGTTGTTCTGCATGTTTTTGTTCCTATCCAAGTGTGATCTTTTTAATGCTTTGCTATTCACAATATCTGCGAAACTTAATACTGCCAGCTTCAATGCTTCACTGCAGCTCCTATTCAGTCAGAAAAACAATACCCACGTTTTGCTTCTAATACCAACAAGATTCTCTTTTTAGATACTGTCCTGAGAAATATAAAAATGTTTTACTCCAACCCTTTTTTCACATTGACCAAATAAGTAAAAGATTTCAAATAAGTGTTGTTTCGTACAGTAGCAAGAACTTCTGATTTTAATTAGGTAAATATGAGATGCAGGAATAAGTAAGCAGGTCTACCAGTCTGACCAGATACTAACTTTGAGTCCTCATACAATGTTTACAGATTAGCTTCCATAACCAGCAGTGTCTCTGTCTGTCTGTCGTGCTGCTCAGATGTGTGCATTGATTCAATGTAACAGTCAACATGGGGTTTGCTACATTTAGTAAATCCTCCTCTGCTCATCCTCTGTGTGTTCTGTCAGTGCTTTTCTCCTTTATTGTATCATGGCCATTTTCCGTCCTGTGTTACTCGATGAAGTAAGAAAATTAAAATGTATTTTCCAGATTGTTGGAGGCATGACCAACAACAGGTCAAAAAAAGAACATTCAGGGATTTTTGCTTTTCTGCATCCACCACATCTCTTCATGATGTAAATCACTGATACGGACAGTTATTAAACAATTGTTTGATTGACTAAAATTAGTGAAAAATCTCTGTCACAGTGCAGAACACATCACAAAACACACATCACAGCACTGTCGGGTATGACAGAAGAAACAGCTTCACATAGTTGAAACCAGCAAAGTTTCAATTGTTTTGATTCTGCCAATAGTTTTCCGCCAATCCACTAATCCAGTGTTAGTGGATTAGTGTTAGATGAACAGGATTGCAGTTTCCTTGGTTTTTATCAGGTGTTCAATTGACTTGGTGAGCAAAACACAGTCCTGTCTGCTAATTTCAACAAAAGTTTCTCCAGTGAATGTGCAGGAAATACACCATCACAAAATCTATCAGTATAATCTTGTTAATATTTAATCACATTTATTTGTATAGAGACAAGTATGAAGCCTGAAACAATGCCACATGTCTTTATAGCTTAAGTTGGTTTGCAATGCCTGTCTCAGGATGGGCCTTTTATAATTCATCATCATACCCAACAATACTTTAAAAATAAATAAATACAAAAGAGCACAGAGCACACAACCAATTTCATTTTCACGCAGTTTAATTTACACACACTGTGTTTTAGGATTCACAAGGTTCTAGGTTACCAAATAGAAATATTGTAGATGTCATTATTTTGTTAAAAGTCATTAACATTCAGTGTGACGCATTTGGTATATTTGGAATCTTTTGGCTGTAGACTTGAATTCAAAACGGAATTTTTTGGCTTCTGTGTTGTTGATTTGAACGAGGTTTGGATGCACAGCCCACGTTTTCAATCCACCAGTGAGGTATAAAATGATCTCAGTCATGATCCTGTGGGTATGTTAAGTTTCACATGTTGATCTCCTAAACAGAGAAAGACCTTTATCTAAATGAGAATTTATGTAAGGGCATCTTTCACACTTCATTCCCCCTGGATGATCCTTGTGTTACTGAGCCAGAAACCCTGCAATCAACAAGGTCACTGAGTGCCCTCGGAGCAGCTGACATCGGCATCTACCGATTACTAAATCAAGTACATATACTGAAGATTTGACCCATATTGTACCCAACTAGTTGATGAATGAACCAGCTCACCAGTAGGTGCCTGAAGGCCTTCCTCTCTAAAGAGATCATGTCAGTTGCAGCTGTCCAAGACTCTCAGTGGCATTGGGGTGGAGACAAGCATTCCACAGCTTAATACCAAACATGCTGCAGGTTCCTGTGAAGGCCCTATTTGAGGGAAACAGGAAATACTATGGCCCCTGAGATCTAGTCCACATTGATGTTTCTTTTTTCTTTCCCTCAGCTGCTGCTGTATTAATTAGGGCTGTATGCAAGGAAAACATCAAACAAGAGTCATTCTTGCTGCATTCAGTGAACTTTGCTTCAATCATTATTGTTTTTGCCTCTCTGCAGGTGAATTCAGGCCTGTCTGTGAACTAGCACATCACTCCTTCCTCATTCCTGTCCTCTGCTGATGATGTCATCGCCACCAGCAAAGCCGTCCACCGCCTCCCCGGCCCTCAGATCCCACCTGCGGCCCTCCACAGCCCTGGACTCTCTGTCCGTTTCTTCCCTTTTGTCTGGGGATCTGGACGATGAAGGAGATGAAGGAAGAGGAGGAGAGGCAGAAGGGCTGGGAGACTTAGAGGTGAACCCATATGATGGTTTGCCCTTTTCTTCGCGCTACTATGCCCTGCTGGAAGAGAGGCAGAAGCTTCCTGTGTGGAGACTCAGACAGAGTCTGTTGGAGCACTTGGAGAGCCACAACATGGTGCTCCTCAGTACACCCAGTGGAGCTGGAAAAAGCACTCAGGTAACCTTTCACGAATAAGGCCACAGTAAATAAAATCTAATACCATATGAATAGAATAGGTCTAAACTGGGTTTTATCAAGTCAAGCTCTAAATACAATGTGTGATGTCTATGATTGTTGTAATACTGGAAGATAAAGTTAAATTCATGAGAAAGACAAGATCGTTTCAAGAGTGGGTAATAAGCAGAGGCTTTTTTATGTCAGTTACAGATACTAATTTCTCTGCTGTTGCAAGTTAGCATTGCACTCAGGACTTTACTTTGTAGAATAAGTAAAGTACATGACGGTTTAAACATCATCATGCATCAGCTTTTAATGATGACTTTAAATTCTGTGTAAAATTAACAAGAGAATGCAATGCTAAAAATCACAACACAGCAATATGTGACATTCTATGCTGCAGACACAGTTCTGTCTGTTCCACTATGGCCTAGAGAGCTCAGTGCAAAGTAAATCGGCAAAACACAACCAAACAAAGACAACTCATTCCCCACTTTGCCAAAATGCTGTGAATGCAATTTTACAACATATACATGGCATGAAGACAGCTGTAAATTCAGACAATGTTCCGTCAGTGATAGCGAATGTCTCCAGAAACATTGAACTCATGCAATCAGAATATAAAAATGTTGGCAGCTTTTCCAGCATCAATGATAAATGGTCCAACTGCTTATCAGTTAGTCTTCACGAGATTACATCAGTCTTTGTGAATGTTATGTGTGGAGCATTCCTACAACAGATGCACCTGCCACAATTCCATGTTGTTGTTATCAGTAGTAGCTTCTATGGTAGCTTTGGTACCGTAGAAAGACAAGTACAATCAAGTTTTCAGAATTTTGACGTTAACTGGGTACTGAGGTATCAGTTCTTGTCACATCCCTTACACCCACAGATGTTATGGCAGCAGTTACTGTTTTGATTCTGCTACATCTCTACAGGCCTTGCACACCTGGATTTGGGAGGTTTATGTCGTTCTTTTTGACAGATCCAGGTTCTCTTCCAAGTCTTGACAAGTCTCCCTGTATCTGCTGCTAGGAAGCACCCCCATAACATAATGTTGCCACCATGCTTCACCCCTAGGGGTGGTATTAACCAGGTGATGAGCAGAGCATCCTGTTTAGCAGACATAGTCCTTGGAAGTTCAGTTTTCAGAACAGAGGATATTTTCTTACTGTAGTTGTAGTTTGGCAAACTCCAAGCAGGCTGTCGTGCCTGTTGCACAAGAGTTGCTGCATGCCGAGTTGTTTCTTGGTACGGGCCTAATTGATGGAGTGCTGCTGAGATGGTTGTCCTTATAGCAGGTTCTCCCATCTCTGCAGAGGACTTGCTGGTTCTTGGCCACTTCCCCAGGAAAGGCGTTTTTGCTTGGTTACTCAGTTTGGCCAGACAACCAGCTCCAAAGAGTCCTGGTGATTCCACAATTCTGGGGTCACAATTTTGCTGCAAAGGTCTACAGAGAGTTTTGTGGCCTTTATTTGGGTTTTGTCCTGGCATAGTATATACAGTGGGCCTTATGTAGGTTTCTATAAGTCTGTTTCAAAGTTATGTAAAACTCATTCAGTTTGCCACAAGTAGACTCTACTCATGTTCTACACTCTGGATGCACCGGACCACAACTTGGAGTCACAGTAAAGAGAATGAATACTTTTGTTAATGACAAATTTCAGTTTTTGATTTTAAGAAATTGTTATTGAGTGTAGATCAATAGGCAAAAATCAGTTTTATTTATTTCAGATTAAATCTGCAGCACAAAGAGGTTAGGAAAAAACTGATTTTTATGAGGTTTTGAAGATGTTACAAGAAACAGGAAAAATGTGACGTAGCAAACAGCAGATGTGATAGTTTGGTTTTCAGGAAATAGTGACAATGTATTAGTGGTGTTCCTAATACTTGCATTATTGATTATAATTATAAGCCAAATATACCTTTGTATTATAAATGAATAGCATGGTTTTGTAATGATTTTTAGGTGGGGTTGGTGTTAACACAAATGCTTTTTTTAATGCTTTTATATGCTTTTTTAGTTTTGCCATTATAGTGCTGACAGTTGGTAAGCCCATACTCCTCTCTTTATGAGTTTTCTGTGTCGGGCCTTTCCAGGCGCTGACCTAGTTATCATTATACCTGCTCCTCTGCCCGGCTGTCCTCAGGCTAATGAATGACAGCATTAAACCACCCCTGTAGACTTCCACTGCTCTGTTGTAACCTGAACACCTATTTCACCACGACGCGCTCTGGGCTCCCCTTTTCAGCACCCTCTGCTCCATCTGTGCAATGAATGCCACAGCCTGGTGTCTTCAAAGAAAAAGAAACTCCTTTCTCCTACTTTGTGTTTTAACACGCTGCATTTTAATTTTTTTTTAAATTTTTTGTTTATGACAGCTGTTACCAAGGCACGTAACTATGACCTTTGCACTTATAACTGTATGAAAGGTTGGTTATTTCGTCTTTCTTTCTCCTTTGGATAAGAACATATATGTTGCTCAAAATGTAATTCGGAACAACAAAAATACGTCAACCCTGAAGCTACGGAGGTTACATAGTTTAGCATAAGCTGTCTTTATTCATAATTGTTCATTGTTAGTTTGAATCCTCATTAGATTCCACATAAAGATTTCTGTCATCCTGGGTTTGTTTGGTGGCTTGAACCTATGTCTCTTACTGCCCCTTCCATTAGATCTAGTGAAGGTTTTGGTTAACCGTTTATTCAGCGTTCATTTGAGGGGCTTGTTTGTTTTCTCTAGTCTTTCATGGATGACATTACTGCAACATGTACAACAAAACTGTAATTAAAGCACGTAAATGAAAGCCTAGAAGAAGTATCTGATAGTTGTGCAAGTATTGAGGTGATTTTATTTGTAGGATATAAAGATACCTTGCATTTTTTTAACCTCAGTGGGACTAAAGCGGAACGTTTTGGAGAGCAGGTTCCTGATTTGTCTGTCTGTCGGTATAACACGCCTTCCTGCCACATGCTTTTACTATTGCGCTTGTGACAGTCACATGCCAAGAAACCTAGTGTGTTTAAACACTTGTCCTGAGGAATGTTTTACTAAGACAGATATGCATACATCACAGTTCACTAGCTGTCTGTTCTGTGTGTGTGCTGAAAATAAATCCAGATCATAGCCCTGGCTCTGTAAATGGGAAACAAACAAAGTGACTTTGACCAATCTACACAGCCCTATTCCAGCGTGTCACATGCTTATTCAAGCTCATAGACAGGACAGTGGGAAAGGTTAATGCAAATTATTTAAATAGCTGACTAGATAAATATCAAAAATATGCAGAACCAGGGCGCCCTGATAGCCTAATGGTTTATGTCGCGTGACCCAAGTGCAGCGGCGTAGCGGCTGTCATGGGTTCGGTTCCGACCTCAGGCATTATCGCATGTCCTTCCCCACTCTCTCCTGTTTCCAACTCTGTCCACTGTTTTATCCAATAAAAGCATAAAAGACAAAAAAATAAATAATATGCAGAACCAGTCTCTGCCTTTAATATTGTACTTACATTCACCAGATGGACACAGTTCTAAATATATGTGAATGCTGCTCTGTCTGCTGCATTTAGGCAATGGTATGGTACACAGCAGCCATAACAGCTTCATGGAGGATAGATACAGTTTGTACAACACATCTATGGAAAAAGCAGTGACACGCCATATTTACATAACTTGTGTTTTGCAAATTTGAAGTGTATGTGTGTTAAAAATCATGTCCCTCAGTATTGTACTACTCCTTTCTTCTTTTCTTCCTCCTGTCCTCCCTGCAGGTGCCACAGTGGTGTGTGGAGTATGCTTTGTCCTATGAGTTTTCTCAGGGCCTGGTGTGCTGCTCTCAGCCCTATTCGGTGGCAGCAGTGAGCCTGGCCCTTCGCGTGGCTGATGAGATGGACCTCAGCCTGGGTCTGGAGGTGGGCTACAGGGTGTCTCATGATGATGGCTGTACACCTGACACCCTGCTCAGGTTAGAATCCATTGATAATGCACACTGGGTAATTTAATGTACTTTCAGCCAGTAGTGGGCTATAGCTGCACTATTCCACCCACCATCCACAGAATGGGAATCAGTTTTTCCATTTGAATATTCAGAGGAGAGTTCACTAAGCTGTCAGATAAGATAAGTGTTTGTTTCAAAATTCTAAGTCTTCACAGATCTGCTTTGTGGATGAGATCAAGGCACTTCCCTTTTGGCAGTAACAACAAAAAATGGTTAAATCCATCCATCTGTCATCTAAATACTGCTTAATCTTCTGTAGGGTCACGGGGGGCGACTGGAGCCTATCCCAGCCGACTCGGGCTGGGTGACCTGGACAGGTCACCAGCCTATCACAGGGCTACACATAGAGACAGACAACCAAGCACACTCTCATTCACACCTACAGACAATTTAAAATGATCAGTTACGCTGCACAGGGTGGAACATGCAAACTCCACGCAGAAAGATCCCAGGCGTCCTAACCGGGGCGCAGACCAGGGATCTTCTAGCTGTGAGGCGACGCTGCTAACCACCGAGCCACCATGCAGCCCCAAAATGGTTAAATGAGAGATAAAAATTTGGCATCTTTGAAACTGTATTAGTGCTATCAACAGGAACACAATACATTTACCTCTTTAGTGGTTTTATTTTTATTTTAAACTTATTCATAATGCTAACAAATATCTTTTTAAAAAACACACAAAATTCTTTATTTTAACAACAGTTTTTGTGAACGATTATTAGCTTTACTACCCTAGAAAAGGTTTGATATTTTAGGAAATAGTCTTAATCTTTTTTCTTTTTTCTTGCCAAGTTACACGAGATGATTGATGCCACTGCCACATCTGTACATTCACTGTGGAGTCTGAGCAAGGAGTCAATTAGCTTAGCTTAGCATGAAGACTAGAAGCAGGGAAACGGCGAGCTAACAAAAATACCAACACCTCTAAAACTCACTCATAATTGTCTAACTAAGTGTTGTTTTCCCACAAGGTTCGGTACTGGCACCAAGGCACTGAACAAAGAAAAATATCTTCAGCATGCTGTGTGCTGAACACCAGACGTTTAGATGGGTGTTTAAGCTTTAAAGTGACCCAAGCAGGCTATTTACCCTAACTGCAATCTTCTGTATATGCTGGTAAAGCTACTTATCGCCTGCATTCAACTTCATATTAACAACCAGAAATAAGAGTAGTATCAGTCTTCTGATCAAATCCACGGCAAGAAAGCAACTGAGGGTATTTGCCAAAACAACAAAAGAGCTTCCCAGAATATCTGTATCATGTGTAACAGCCTTCTCCCCAGAGGTAATGTGGATCACATCATTGGATTTCACTAGTTTTTGTCTCGTAATGTTACTGGATCTTTATTCTGCTTACAGCCACACCTTGGCTTTCCTGTTCTCAGTTCCTTGCAATTCCATGTCCAGGGTGGCAGGCAAAGTGCTAGCAGTGTTTGCACTGGAAGTAGATCAGTGGGTTCTGTGTGTTCTCATGCTGAAATCAATGAAATCAATGAAACGTACATCCAGAAAGGTTTTAGTATTTATCCATTGTTAGCAGATGTCAGTCTCTTGGTGTTGTAGAAGTGCAAGCAGTTAGAATGATTGTGCATCACTGTTTCCTCTGTCTTGCAGATTTGTCAGTGACACTCTCTTGCTGGAGGAAATGATGTCCGACCCTCTGCTGCATCAGTATGGTGTTGTGGTGTTAGATGAGCTCCAGGAGCGTACCGTGCCCACTGACGTGCTGCTGGGCCTGCTGTGTGATGTCTGCCGCCAGAGGCCAGACACCTTTCGGGTAGTTCTCCTCACTCACCCAACGCTTGCACCTCGTCTTTCCACCTTCCTGGGACCCTCCGTTCCTCACCTTTCCCTGGACAGTCTGCTCACTGAGCCTCCGACCAGAGAGCAGGAAGAGGGAGGTGGAGTAGAGCACAGGAAGGCTGTGGACGTGGAGAAAGTAGAGACGCTGTACAGAGAACTTTCATCAGGGAAAGAACCGGTGGCTGCCGCCTGTCACATGGTGTTGGATCTGCACCGAAGAGGAGAGGAGGGAGATGTGATGGTGTTTCTGGCCAGTGCACAGGTACAGGTTTATAATTTATACCTTATGTACATCCAGCACTCTGGAATAACACATTGATTTATGCCTTTAAATACTTGCAGTATGTTGAGCTGCAGTTGAGGACAAAACTATGAGCCCCTCTATGAAATTTAAAATTTTTTTCAAAAATTTCAATGAATTTTCAACACAGCTTTTCCAAACATCCTAGTTTTATTTTGGATGCTTACATTATTTTATTTTGCACACAGAAACTAAATTATTTCACAAAAGCCAAAAACTACCAGGGTCTAAATTATTAGCCCCCTTAACAACTGACCATTGAGCCAAAACACAAACCACTGTTGTTCAATCATGTGCTTTAACTTTGTCGTGCTCACAGCTTGTAGTTAGTCAATCAGTCAAGTTAAAACTGAGGGTTGTCCTGCACTTTACACACAGTATAAAAACTAGATTAAGGGTTTGAGCTGTCAATGGAGAGAACATCATGCCAAAAACTAAAGAAGTCAGTTTAGACTTGAGAAACAGAATTGTTGATCCCTACAAAGCAGAAGAAGGATTTACAAAGTTATCACAGTGTTTCCAAGTGTCAACAAGTGGAGTAAGAAGTATGATAAAGAAATTCAAAGAGAGCCACACAGGACAGAACAAGTGTAGCAGAGGTAGGAAGAGAAAGATTTGAAAGACTCTGGAAGGAAAACTAGTGAGAGATGTGTGTAAAGACCCTAGAACAGCTACCAAACACTAGTTAATGACTCAGCCCAGTCAGGAATTGTAGTGTCAAAGAAGACAGTGACTGGAGCCCTGCACAGAGATGGACTGTGAGGATGCAGACCAAGAAAAACTCCACTTCTACAGAAGAGACACCTTCAAGCCAGACAGAAGTATGCTGAGGACAATCTGGAGAAAGATTCTGCCTACTGGAAGCGTGTCCTTTGGTCAGATGAGGGTGAAAAAGGTTTAAGTTCTGAACCTGCTCTGAACAACTCTTGATCAATAACAGTAGTTTTTATAGATATCTTTTCACTAGAAAAATGCTCACTGGCACCTCTTAAACTCATTGATATCTGTCTCTAATTTGTAAAACAAATAAAAGCTTAAAGGCCGCCTCCAGAGACAGTGATGGACCAGCAACTGATTTTGCTGTGGTGACAACTTAAGTTTGTCTGGGAGTGTCAAGACGGACTGCTGGTGTGCCACATGCATGAATGTGAAAAAAGTAAAGCTAAACAGCAATGAAAATGTAAAGTCCATTAATAGTAAGAGGTCTCACTATTTCTCAGAGGAAACATAATCATTTTCCTTGAACACAGAGTGAATACTCAGTTTCACCACCTTTGTCTTGTAGAGAAGTGAATTGAGGACACCTCAACCTGAGAGGCCTCTGGTGCATTGCAGGTGTCTGATGTCCTTGTTCACACACACGCCCACACACACACACACACACACACACACACACACAAACACTTTTTCACTCAAGGCAAACTGTAGAGGACATGTAGACAGAATATAATATTGTGTCATGTGTTCTCAATCCGTGTACAAAGGTATCTGTGCATATTTACCTTCACTATATCAAAGTCTAATGCACACGTAACTCCCTTTATGTCAACATCACTAAACCTCCACACTCGCTGTCACTTCTGGTTTCCTTTCAAAACACTGGTGTGTCTGCCTCCATTAGCTGAGGCTAGATCTGTTGGTCCAAGTCCTCTCTGCTGATGCTGATCTGTACAGGTTGATCCTCTTTGAGGCACACACACAAATATACAGTGGTGACAAATGTAAACTCAGAACACTTGTCAGGGTTTCCATGTGTCAGCTGCAGTACGCCCTCACAGAGAATGTGGCGTGTTTGAGCATGGAGATTTAAAAGAGTGGACTAAAAAGTTTATCTTTTGTAGGAAGTAGAAGACTGTGTGGCCCTGCTGGAGAAGGAGTGTGTAGCTCTGAGTCCTCAGCTTGGACCTCTCAGAATGCTCCCCCTCTCTGCTGGACTGGGTGGACAGACTCAGCGGGTCTATGAATCCGACCCCGAAGCTTCTAAACTGAGTGAAAACAACAGCTCTGATGGGATGGAGGGCTTGGTACTGGGAGTTGGAGGTCTGGGCATCAAAAGGAAAGTCATCCTCACCGATACGCTCGCCGAGGCGTCCTTTTCCCTGCCAGCCATTCGCTATGTCATAGACACAGGCCTTCAACTCAAAACTGTGAGTCAGTTTATAGTACCTACCAAATGGTTACCATGACATAAAAAAAACCATCTTGCTTATGTCTGTCTCTTTAGTTTTTATGGTATTTATTGCTGCTGTTTCTAAGTGCCACCTAAATATAAGAAATTGAATTTATATTGTACTTACTTGGAGGAACAGGCCATTATTAGATTTCCAATGAAAAAAATAGCATGTTCAGACTATCATTTAGAAAATGGACTTTTCTGTTTCAGACCTTTTTACTTTATATTCTGTCACAGGTTTACAATCCACAAATAAGAGCAAACTCACAGGTTCTGAGGTCAATCAGCAAACACCAGGCCAACATGAGAACTCAGAGGGTAAACAGCCACCTTCCAGGTACGTCAAAGGTCATAGCTTCTGCTCTCTTACCAGCTGATATACTACAATGCAGACATATCCGGAACTTTAAGATCTCACTTAAAGCACCTGCATGCAGGATTAAAAAATGTCTGGATTTGTTAGCTTCTAGTGGTGTACGCCACGAAAGAGACTGTGTCAGACCACAATGAATTGTACAAATACAACTGATTACCTGTTATATTTGTAAATCACAATGCTAACTGGTGAAAAAAGATTGGATAAAAATCAAATTGTGCAACTGCAATATTTTACTGTATTATGACCCTTTGCTGCTTGTTCTTTTGTTGCTGTGTAGGGCTGTGTCTCCGTCTGTACCCTCAGTCACTGTATGAGGGAGGGATGGAGGAGGCTCATTGTCCAGGTGTGGTGGAGGAGAACCTCAGCCACTTGGTGCTGTTGCTTAAGAGGCTTGATATTGCTGACATGGGACAGTGCAAGTTCCTGGACAGACCAGGTACCTTTTATAAACTCCTCCATACATCACCAAATGTGATCAGTTCATCACTAAAATAGTGCCTGATAAATCTCCTGGTAAAGTAAGAATTGCAGGTTCATTAGGAACCAATGGGTTCAGAGCTGTGAGCCACAAACAGAGGAGGAAAGTAGGAAAGTATTGAGAAAGGCTAAAACATCGTTTGGTCTTTTCATGGCATTTTCTGAACATAGTGAAGGGTGCATTTTGGTCTCATTTGTCATACATCAACTCACAGTCTGGCTGTGGAGAGTGTCTTCTGTAGTTTATTTACATTAGAGCAGTGTCTTCACTGACTATCGTCTGTGTTGCTTCATCAGACCATGATTATTTATGTGTGCCATTGCAGTTTGCAGAGTGGTACTCCTCACTGTCACCCCTATATTTCCTCCCTCTCTTCCTCCCCTCCAGCCCCTGAGGCTCTAATGCAGGCCTTGGAGGACCTGGACTATCTGGCAGCGCTTGATGATGATGGGAACCTGTCGGAGGTGGGCATCATAATGTCAGAGCTGCCACTTGAGCCACCGCTGGCCAAAGCCCTGATCGCTGCCTGCGAGTACGACTGTGTTGATGAGCTGCTCACTATAGCTGCCATGCTAACAGGTAAATGAGAAAAGGACAATCATTTAAACAATACAGATTACAAGATCAGCTCACACTGGCTGAGATATTATGCCCCTGATACAAGAGATATTGGCATGGCTGTGTATATACTGGGTAATTAAAGATTGATGTCAACTGCGGACATTCAAGTGACACTTTAATATATAATGTTTTAGTATATTTGTTTTAAAACTAACATTTAATCTGATCTTTGTCCTGTGTCAGCTCCTTCCTGCTTCGTGACTGCAGAACCCAGCAGAGAGGAGGCTGCTGTCGTACACTGGCGACCTCTGATGCACACAGAAGGAGACCACATGACTCTCATTAATATTTATAATGCCTTCATGGAGCGTACGTACTGTTAAGCTTTCATTACACACACACTTTCCACTGATGGTAGAATCTTTTGTTGGGTGGGGTGGGGGTGGTTGGGTGTGGGCGTTGGGTGGCGGGTGGGCCCCCATGCCCTGTGCCCCCTGGTCTTGTCCTTGGCGCGCTGGGGGTGTCGGTTGCTGCCTTCTCTTGGTCTCTGGGTCCGCGTGCTTGTCTGCGGCCCGGGCGGTCTTCTGGGCGGTGCCTCCTGGTGCTCCCCCTGCCCGGGGTGTGGGGGCACTTGGCCGGCCTGGCCCTGTTGACTTGTGGTAGTCGCTCTGGGCTTCGGTGTCCATCACACATGCATGTTTGTTCAGGGCTTACCAACTCCTGTCGAGTCCCCTTTCTGATAGTTGATGGGACCCGCCTGATTGTGCAGTCATTCTCCAGACTTTGCACTAAACTCACGCCCTTTATACACTTCTCTCTCACTCCTGTCCCTTGGCGTCCTAACTCTGCATGCTGTCAGGACTTCTGGTTTCCAATTCATTTCTGTGTTGACTATTTGTTCCCAATTCTTAGATGTGGGATCGGTTGTTGGGAATGACATAGCATTTTACAGCACTCTATAGGATTCAAATAGCACTGCCTATCTGTACCCTCCCTGTTCGTCTTGTCTTGTCCTGTCCTTCATTTGTTTCCCCCTCAATTCACTGAGGTGCTGCACTGCCCCCTCTGGCTCATGATAGAAAAATTCAATAAAGAATGATAGCTTAGTCCCAGGGGGGGCCGGTGATGGTCACGCACATGCACAAAATATTAATATATTTTGCTGCAAGACTAAAATATGCATTGATCTCATTAAAGTTGACCCCCTTCTGTGGTGTTATACATTGAGTATAAATGCAGACAAAAAAAAAAAAAAAAAAAAAAAAAAAAAAAAAAAAAAAAAAAAAAAAAAAGTAAATACAGTGCTTTGCAAAAGTATTTGCAGGTATCTACAGGTATCTTCTACTTTTGCATATTTGTCACACTTAAATGTTTCAGATCATCAAACTAAGTTTAATGTAAGACAAAGATAACCTAAAAAAACACAAAATGCAGTTTTAAAATGATGATTTAACTTATTGAAAGAAAATGCTGTCCAGCACATCTTGCTCTATGTGAAAAGGTAATTGCCTACTAGTAATAGCTACCAATCTACCAAATGACCTAATTCATTTGGCAATTGGGTTCAATCTCACCAGCCACACTTGTTGTGGAAAATCCGGATGAGCCAAGCAAAAACAGTCAAGGTGCAACAGATTTTGTCTTTGTAATTTAATAAAGAACAAAAGAAGTAACAATAAAAAATAAAGAAGAGAAATACAGAGTGAATATTTCAGCTGAAAGTCAGAGCTCTGACACCAGGCTCGTGTTCAGAGGTCTGACCCAGACAAAAGGACAAAATGGAAACTTAAACTATTATCCGTTCTTCACACAACAATCAGTCTTTTTTCTCATAAGAGAAGCTTTGCTTTTCTCATGAAAACAACACAGACTCCTCACCCGAGGAATCTCAGGGCCTTGGTGCTTGGCGCTGGTCACATCACATACCATAACAAGATAAAGAAAACTACTCAGAGTCATGTGTGTTGTGTTGTCTGATTAACAGTACAAAATAAATTTTGGCACAACACTCACATATTACTGCCAGGCTTGTTGAATCTAAACATCACTAAATAGAACCTGTCTGGTATTGAGAAGTAGCTAAAGGGTCTCAAAAAGCAGCACATGATGCCACGTTCTAAAGAGATTCAAGAGCAGATTGACATTCATCAGTCTGGAGGGTTACAAAGCCATTGCTAAAGGTCTGAGACTCCAGAGAACCACAGTGAGAGACATTATCCACAAATGGAGGAACATGGAACAGTGGTGAACCTTCCCAGGAGTGGACCACCAACATTTCTCCAAGGGTGCGCTGATATCTAATCAAAGAGTCACAAAATAACTCAGACAAACATCAAAGGATCTGCAGACCTCACTGGCCTCAGTTAAGGTCTACAATAAGGAAGACACTATGCAAAAATATAATCCATGGGAGAGTTGTAAGGTGCAAATCACTACTGACCAGTTGATGGAGCCATGAATTCTGCTCTATATCAGAAAACCCTCCTGGAGAATATCCACCCATCAGGTCATGACCCAAAGGTCAACACAAAATCGTTTATGCAGCATGACAAAGACCCAAAGCACTCAAGCAAGTCCACCTCTGAGTGGCTCAGAAAGAACTAAATTAATGTTTTTGTAGTGAGTTCTCTGTAGAGTAGTTAAACTATTCTACAGAGAAGAGTGGGCCAGCATTCCTCCATGGTGATGTGAAAGACTGATCATAAGCTGCAACAAACATTTGACTGCAGTTGCTGCTGCCAAGGAATAAACCAATTATTAGGTTCAGGGGGAAATTACCTTTTCACAAGGGTGATATAAGTTTTCAGTAAATCTTCAATAAACCATCATTTAAAATATTCAAAATATTAGTTTGATGATCTGGAAAATTTAAGTGTGAGAAACATGCAAAGTAGAAGATTTCTGTAGGGGAGGGAGAGGAATACTTTTTTGATCTTGTGTATCGAACATAAACATCTTAAAATGCAGAGTCATGATCACACTGAGTAATAAATGGTACTAATTACTCAAAGTCTCAATAACATCTAATGATACTCACATGAATAATTTAATGGTCTCTGTGTGATCATTGCAGATAATCAGGATGAGGCATGGTGCACGACAAACTTCCTCAGTCACGCCGCCTTGCGATTAGCTGTGGTGATCCGGGCGGAACTGCTGGAGGTGATGCAGCGAATAGAGCTTCCTGTTTCTCCCCCTGCTTTTGGATGTCAAGACAACTGCACGAATATCAAGCGTGCGCTCATCTCAGGCTTCTTCCTTAAAGTAAGCGCCTCCATTTTAAAAACCTGTGCAACAGAATTTAAATCTATTGCCTTTCCTGTTGATGCTTTTTCTGTGGGTACCTTACAGAGAAATTTAACAGAATGAATGATTCATGTTTTCGCTTTACACACTTTAGTCTCATGTAGTGTACAGCAGTGGAGCTCACTTCAGTGCTTTGAACATCAGTTTTGATTATTTAATGGATATTTTCACAAGCATTTTCTGTGTCTTGATGCGAATATATGATACGAGACAGTACATAACAGAGGTGAGTACATTCCTCTGAAATATAAAGTCAGATGTTTCAGATTGTGTCACCTCTTAATGGTTGCATTATTTCTTACTAGCCAAGTGATGTTTTCTCTTTTGAAAAATCAAAAACAAAGGCTGTAGAAAGACTATTTTGAAAATACAGGCTCAAAGTAGAAACCTAAAGCAACAAAAGTGAATACACCTGCGATCACTGAAACAAAAGGCAGAAAACCTGTCATCATTGAAAAAAATGTAGTCCTCCTGTGATTTCCAATTAGTCTAACTGCATTACCATGGATGTAAAAATGCTCTGTTAAAGGGCAGAACTTTCTCAGTTCTGGCCCTATGGCCTGTGTCCAGCATTATGGCTGCATGTGGAAAAGAATTGCCAGAGTCACTGGAACATGGAAACAAGGATGCAGGAACAGTGGTGACCGATTGAAAATCTGTCACAACACAGCAGTGGCAGTAACCAGTAGGTGAAGCACGACTGTATTTTACCCATTTGGGGTATTTTAAAGAGCAAGGCAAAGCAACACAACACCTCCAGCAATGAACTGCTCAGAAAATTGCCTCTGAAAGTTGATAGAACATCTCTCCAGACATTTGTGCAACACTGGTATCCTGCCGTTGTCAGTACCCAAGTGGACAATGAAAAAATTTAAAAAATGAAATCTCCATAATGAATAGTAGTAATGAAGTACAGACTGTTGTGGCTTTGAGCTCCTACTGTGTGTATTTTTATTATGGTAAATTTAAATGATTGGTTTTCAATTTTAAATAAGAGCAATTGCCCTGCTTAGCATAGATGTTGAACAGAGCACTTCACTCGTGAACAAGACCCCCGAGATACTTAAACTCCTCCACTTGAGGCAGGGACTCTCTACCAAGCCACCTTTTTCTGGTGGAGAACCATGGCCTCGGATTTGGAGGTGCTGATTCTCATCCCAGTGGCTTCACACGCAGCTGCATACCGCCCCAGTGCACGCTGAAGGTCCAAGTTCGATGAATTTAACAGGACCACATCATCCGCAAAAAGCAAAGACGAGATTGTGTGGTCTCCAAACCAGCCCCCCACCGAAATTCTGTCAATAAAAGTTATGAACAGAACCAGAGACAAAGGACAGCCCTGCCGGAGTCCAACGTGCACTGGGAACAGGTCAGACTTGCTGCCGGCAATGCGAACCACGCTCCTGCTCCGGTCGAACAGGGACCAGATTGCCCTTAACACAGGGCCCCGGACCCCATACTCCCAGAGCACTCCCCACAAGATGCCACGAGGGACACGGTCGAATGCCTTCTCCAAATCCACAAAGCAAATGTGGACTGTTTGGGCTAACTCCCATGAACCCTCAATCACCCGATGGAGAGGGTAGAGCTGGTCCAGTGTTTCACGACCCAAACGAAAACCGCATTGTTCCTCCTGGATCTGAAGTTCGACTGTTGGTCGAATCCTCTGCTCCAGTTCCCTGGAGAAGACTTTTCCGGGAAGGGTGAGAAGTGGAGGTTCCAGAACCCGAGCTGTGCACAGAGGTGAGCCCGACTATATCTTGATGGTACCTCTCAACCTCCTACGCAAGCTCAGGCTCCTTCGACCCCAGCAAGGTGATGCTCCACATCCCAACATCTAAAAGCTGTGTCCAGGGATGGGATTGGGTCAGGCCCCCACCGTCGACCACCACCCGATCCACACTGCACCCGTCTCCTATGATTCCGTCTGTGGGTGGAGAGTTTACAGGAGGTCGGGCCCACATCGTCCTTTCAGACTAAGCCCGGCCGGGCCTCGTGGGCAAAGGCCCGACCAACAGGCACTCGCGTATGAGCCCAAACCCGAGGCCTGGCTCCAGGGTGGGACCCTGGCTGTGCCATACCGGGCGATGTCACGGGCCTTGTTTATATACTATCCATAAGAGTTTTTGAATCTGTTGTGGGGAAGAAGGAGCTAAGCCAAAAGGCGGAGCTCTCAAGCTGTCAATCTACATTTCTACTCTCACCTATGGTCATGAGCTCTGAGTCATGACCGAAAGAACAAAATCCCGGATACAAGCGGTTGAAACGAGTTTCCTTCGTAGGGTGGCTGGGTGCACCCTTAGAAATCGGGGTGAGAAGCTCAGTGGGAGGAGCTTGGAGTAGACCCATTACTTCTCCACATTGAGAGGAGTCAGCTGAGGGGGCTCAGACATCTGTTCCGGATGCCTCCTGGATGCCTCCCTGGGAAAGTGTTTCAGGCATGTCCCACCAGGGCAGGCCACAGGGGAGAGCTAGGACACCCTGGAGGAACTATGTCTCTCAACTGGGAATGCCTTGGGATCCCACTGGAAGAACTGGAGGAGGTGTCTGGGGCGAGGCAAGTCTGGAAATCTCTGCTTAGACTGCTGCCTGCACAACCCGGCCCCGGATAAGCCGTAGAAGATGAATGGATGGATGAACATAGATGTAATGCAATTACTGTAAGATGATACTGTGTTACATCACTTGACATTTCAGTGACATTCCACAGGGATGTGCTCATGTCTTTTGTATGCTGTACTTTATTGTCCTCTCAGGCAATTTACGTGGGGTCAATGCTGTTACTTTTACCTGTATCTAATAGTACCTGCAAATAATATTTTCATGTCATGGTTTTTGCCAGCTCTGTACTTGAAGTGTAGATTTAAATGTGGTTCACTAATTTAGCCCAGAGTGGATACAGAAATTCCTGGTCACTACAAGAGTCCTTATGACCCCCTGATTTTTCTGCTAACACATTGACATTTGTGTTTTTCGGTTGTTGCTTTTTTCATATTTTTTAGTTAATAATGTCTCCAAAACTACAGGACAGGTTGCCCTAAAATTGCCTACATGCAATGCCGTGAAAAAGCATTTGACCCCTACAGATATGTTCTATTTTTGTATATTTGTCACAGTTAAATGTTTCAATGATCATAAAACAAATTTTAACGTAAGACAAATGTAATCCAAGTAAACACAAAATGCAGTTTTTAAATTATGATTTCATTTATTGAATGAAAAGTGCTGTCCAGCCATCACTGCCAAAAACCAGTTTTCCTGTCCAAAGAGTGTTAGTCACAAGGATGTGGTACAACAAGCATTCAAACCACAGGTATTATACTGGAGTTTATATGCTGCCCTTGGTTTGAGCCACAGTCACTGTATTTATCTGAGAATAATTTATTTGCTTAACTCTAAACAGGTGTTTACAATTCCATAAGTATAACCTGGAATACAGTGCACTGAAAAAGTATTTGCCACAGAATGGCATCCATGGGAGAGTTGTAAGGTGCAAACCACTGTTGACCAGTTGATGGAGCCATGAATTCTGCTCTATATCAGAAGATCCTCCTGGAGAATATCCACCCATCAGGTCACGACCTGAAGCTCAACACAAATGGTTTATGCAGCATGACAAAGACCTAAAACACACAAGCAAGTCCACCTCTGAGTGGCTCAGAAAGAACTAAATTAAGGTTTTGAAGTGGCCGAGTCAAAGTCTGGACTATAATCCGATTGAGTTGCTGTAGCAAGACCTTAAAAGAGCAGTTCATGTTCATAAACCATCTAATGTGACTGATTTAAAACTATTCTGCAGAGAAGAGTGGAACAGAATTCCTCCATGGTGAAAACAGCATTTTATGTTTTGTTGGTTATCTCGGTCTAATATTAAAAAAAATATAAATATTAATTTGATGAGCTGGAACATTTAAGTGTAAGAAATGTGAAATAATAGAAGACATCAGGAACCTTTTCACAGCCCTGTACATTCATGTCTGCCTCTGGATAAACTGTAGTGTCTTTGGTGATCTGAGGCTGCATGTTGGTCATCCCTTAGTTTGTCTTCTACCGCCATCATCAGGTTAAAATGTTAATTTATACCCAAATACCTGCCACACCTGTCAGTCTCAGCTGGACCTTTGTGTTAAATGCTTATCACTAAACATTTTTTATGCTAAACTAAGATGGTTATAGTTGTACTTCCTACAGTCAGCATCAGCTCAATTGAGGTTAGAGTCCTTGACAGTTGAACGCTTCAGTAGCTCACGTCACACTTCATGTTTGTGTTAATACTGTTTGACCTGTGTAGCTTTTTAAAGGTAGTCTCTCTCTCTCTTTTTAGAATAAACTAAAACTTGTCTTCATACAGCTGATAACTGAGCTTGTCCCACATGTAATTAACTGCTTTGTTTATTGGTTTAAAAAAAGCCCAAAACATATCAAATATTCAGTGTTGGTCCACAAAAATAATGTCACGTTGGAAATTTGATATTGAAATGGTCACTTGTAAAATCAAATAAACAGTTTGCTGAATAAATACGAGATCACTTGTATTTTTAATAGAACGGTATGATGCTAATATAAAACTCCATCTCCTTTTTATATCACCTTTCACAGTGCTCTTTGACTCAGTGCGTGCTTCACTCCTTCACTTACTAAGTTAATGATATCTATTGCTCTCCTCAGGTCGCTCATGACGTGGATGGCTCTGGTAACTACCTCCTGCTAACTCACCGCCATGTGGCCCACCTTCATTCCTTCTCCTCCTACCTTTGTCGCCAGCCATGTCCAAACCCCCCCAGCTGGGTACTCTACCATGAATTCACCATCTCCCGTGATAACTGCATCCGCATCGCTTCTGAAGTTCACCCTCAGATGTGAGTCAAACTGCCAAATTGGCTACAGGGACAACGCAAATGTGCAAGTTATCTGTAACTTTAGGCACAGCCTGTTTATGATGAAGCAGGGCTCAGTCTGTTGATGTTTTGGTGGAGATATGTTCTTGAATTGCCCCCCTGGGGACAAATGAAGTTTTTTGAATTTGAATGCTCTGGTTCTTTAGAGGTGTTGGCAGGGTCCAGGGAGCTAGTGGCCGTACAAGGTGCAATTATAAACTATTCTTGTTGTGCACAAACAGAGTGAAGCATGGTAATGCCCATACTACTGTTGGAGGAAGTAACTTTCCTTAGTAAGAATTCCACATGACAATGATCAGCACTGGGACCTGTGCTACATGCATTTCTGTGACCACTTGCAAGTGTACATTTGCAGTTTCAATATAAACCTGCAGAAGCAGCACTGTGTTGAAGTCTGTGAGGGTTTCCAACAACAAGCCCAAGCTGAGCTATGCTTCATGTGTAGGATCATCACTGGTGATGAGAGTTGAATCTACAGCTACGACCAGAGGATAAACAGCAGTCTTTATTGGAAGTGTGCAGTCTCCATTACTGGAGAAGGAGGGTCAGGTCAGAGGCACCAGGGCCATGTTCATCTTTTTCGTCAACATTCTCTTGGTTGTGCACCATGAATCTGTCTCCCAGGGACTGTCAAGGCAGAGTTCTATAATGTTTTGAAGCTTCTGAGAGCAGACGTTTGGTGCAAATGACCTGAACTGTGGCACAATGGCACACTGGTCCAAATAACCATGTAACTCTGAATATCTCGGAACAATAACACCTGTCAAGTTCTGGGTTACATTAAGTAGATGAACATAAATGCTGGGACAAGTCTGATCCTCCCCAAAGATAATGTTTAAGCAACTCTGTACTAAATTGGCTGTCACTGATCAAATTCTTCATCAAGTCAATCTGTGTTCCTCAGACCCCAGTCTGTTTGACAGATACCAGAGTGTTGGTTGTCAGTAGCTGTGAAAAACACTTCAGTACCAAAAAATGCATGAATCAAATGAATCTTTTTTTACATAAATGTGTTTCTTTAAACTGCTGACAATGACAATAGCTGCTAATCTTATACATGTTAATATATGAGGCATAGTACGATCCTGAAGACACAGTCTTCTGATCTTGCGAAGTGTGTTTTCAAAATGTTGACCTGTTTCTTCATTGAATACTGCAGATTCTAAAGGCCACTAAAGATAATACATTGCACATTAACAGCTCATTTGACCTCCCTGTCTTTCTGCTGTAGGCTTGTGGAGCTGGCTCCTCAGTACTTCCTGGGAAACCTTCCCTCCAGTGACGGTAAGGAGCTGCTGGTAGAGCTGAGGCAGAGTCTGGAGCCCCCATCATACGATCAGGATGGGGCGTCACACAGCAGGATTCACAGAGACGCTGACACAGTGGGAGAGACTCACAATCAGTCCAGCACTGAGCTCTGTCTCATCCAATGAGATGCGAGAAGAGGCGGAGCATCTCAGGGGAGGACTCTAAACACATGGCTGTCACTTTCTAGTCTGATCTGATATTTGGTACTTTTTATCAGTTAGTCTGTGAAATCTCTTTTTGATGTGCAATTTTAAAATAGATGCTGGAAAACTTTAATGTACAGTAATGTATTGTTCCTAATATACAGTCTGTACAGTGGCTTTGGAAAGCATTCACACCTGTTCAGTTTCTCCGTGTTTTGTTGAGCCGTGTGTTGAATTTATTTGAAATGAAATTTTCAAACACTTGCTATTTAATGAGATATTTCTTTGTTTCTACAAAACGAGTGTTGTCACAAGTCTATTTTTACCTTGAGAGCAGCAAAAAAAATGGAAGAAGTGAAGGAGATGAGATGTAATCTACGTCGAAACACTTTGGCTGAAAGCAATACACACTACGTCAGTGAGCTGACACACTGTTATAGTTTGACCTCTATGCAGATGCCATGAACAGAAGGCTTCTCAGGGCTCACTGTGATGACTTAGCGTAGCAGTGACGTACAGAGCTTCTATTTTCAACTTTTTGATACTGTTTGCATAATGTTTAGCTTTCCTGCTTAGATCTTCATTTTGCCTTTTCCTTTTTAATAGTATCTATGTGTCAGTACAGCGTGAGCTCCAAATAAATGTGTTTTTTCATGTTTGAAATTTCTCAGCTGAGTGATTTTTCACCATACAGCTTCTTCAAATAAGCTCTTTAAAAGTAAAGTACCTTCACTGCTTTTGCTCCTGCTCGCTGTCTGTAACAGTAACAAGTCTGTCTTGTATTAAAGGTAATCTACTGATGTACTGATTTCCCAGCCTTTCTAGATTTGTGAAAGTGAATTCAACACAATAAGAAAACAGACAGATGTTAATCTTCAGACTACTCCATTTCAGTGTGGACTCTGGTCTTTTGTAAATGTCCTGTGCGGAAGCATGTTTGTGTGTTTTGCACAAACATGCAAAACACACAAACAAAACACATGCAAAACAGACAAACCATTTCTATGCAGATAATCACATAACTGGATTGCAACCACTTTTTCCAAGAGCTTTTGAAATCAAAAGGAGGATGGATATGGGCATATAGTTGGCTAAAACACCAGGGCCCGTATTCACAAAGCATCCTAAGGCTAAAAGTAGCTCTTAGTGACGTCATTTTTAGAAAAATCTTAGAATTTCTCGAATTCTAAGATTTTTCTTAGACTTTTCTGGTAAGATAAAAGTTATTCACAAAGCGTCTTAGGCCTTAAGAGAGCTCCTAAGGTGAGAAAATGTTAGGAGGAGGGAGGAGGACTTTTAAGAAGCCTAAGAGTGTCTTAAACGGATAAGATGGCAGAAAGACCAGAGGAAGGAGAGATATTCTCTGTACATTAAAAGACAATAAAAGACAGCGATTTAATAACACGCTATCGGCTCGATCATGCAGGGATAATGTTTGTGGTTGACCTCATCAGGGATGAGTTTACTGTCCCACTCAGCACAGTAACGCAATAATGCCTGAGATGAAAGTCATCACAGCATTGTGATACCTGGTCACAGGTAAAATGCACCAATGTAGCAGAAATGACTTGGGTCTGACACAACCCTCTGTCAGCAGAGACCAGTCAGACCAGTCAGACCAGTACGGTCTTTCACAGCCTCGTATCGTTGTGCAATTTATTAATTTCAATCTCCGCTCTCGCTTGGGATTACAGCTCGTACCAGTGCTTCTCACAGCAACCACAGGACCTGCTGGGGTGGTTGGGGATGGGTGTTGGGTGGCGGGTGGGCCCCCATGCCCTGTGCCCTCCGGTCTTGTCCTTGGCGCGCTGGGGGTGTCGGTTGCTGCCTTCTCTTGGTCTCTGGGTCCGCGTGCTTGTCTACGGCCCGGTGGTCTTCTGGGCGGTGCCTCCTGGTGCTCCCCCTGCCCTGGGTGTGGGGGCACTTGGCCAGCCTGGCCCTGCTGACTCGTGGTAGTCGCTCTGGGCTTCAGTGTCCATCACACATTCATGTTCATACAGGGCTTACCAACTCCTGTCAAGTCTCCTTTCTGAGAGCTGATGGGACCCGCCTGATTGTGCGGAGTCACTCTTCAGACTTTGCACTAAACTCCTGCCCTTTATACACTTCTCTCTCGCTCCTGTCTTCTGGCATCTTAACTCTGTATACTGTCAGGACTTCTGGTCTCCAATTCGTTTGTGTTGATTATTTGTTCCCAATTTTTAGATATGGGATCGGTTGTTGGGAATGACACAGCCTTTTACAGCACTCTTATAGGATTCAAATAGCACTGCCTGTCTGTACCCTCCCTGTTCGTCTTGTCTTGCCCTGTCCTTCATTTGTTTCCCCCTCAATTCACTGAGGTGCTGCACTGCCCCCTCTGGCTCATGATAGAAAAATTCAATAAAGAATGATAGCTTAGCCTCCAGGGGTGGCCGGTGATGGTCACGCACATGCACTAAATATTTAAATATTTAAGTGCAAGACTAAAATATGCATTGATCTCATTAAAGTTGACCCCCTTCTGTGGTGTTAAACGATGAGTATAAATGCAGACAAAAAAAAAAAAAGTAGTAAATGACCAGCATGGACAGTAAACATAACAATAAGCACATCAATAGAATCGGCATGTTAATGAGGTACGTTCAAACATTTGAAGCTGTGTCACAACTAATTTAATTTTGCCGAGTTTCAACATCATGACATAAAATTAATGTCACGATAACATATTTCGTAATACAGTTCAAGTTATATGATCAGTTCATTTTACTGTCCATTCATTACAAGGAGCACTGAGCGTATTTTTCTTTTGTCCTTTCCCCCTTTTTGTAACAACCAATCACAGCTTTTAGAAGACTGCGTCACACCTGATTCATTTAGACTGACATATTCTTCATACTGCAGCCATGATGTTTATATTAAACAAGCATGGTAGTAATCATATGTGAGTGTGGCTGGTGAGATTGAATCCAATCACTAAATGAATTTGGTCATTTGGTAGATAATTACTTTTTCACATATGGCAAGATGGGCTGGACAGAATTTTTCTTTCAATAAATGAAACCATCATTTAAAAACTGCATTTATGTTTTCTTGGATTATCTTTGTCTTATATTTCCCTTGTGGTTGTGTTCAAGTACATCACTTTTTGCTGTAACCACTGTTTCCAGCACTTTCCATGCACTATTTTTTCAACATGACTGTATATTTTAAATAGTGACTTTTGATTTGACCTTCCTTTTGTGTGTTTTTAAGTCCTTAATCGCTGTTTGCACAGCAGAAATGAATTTTCTCCATGAATATTTACCCAGACCTGAATAAAAGTCTCTCAGAGCCATTATACAACAGCTTATTGCAGACTGAGTGCTACTAATTATGATGAATAAACTGAGGTTCATGACTAATATTGTTTCAATGTCATTAAACATCAGCGTGTTCTGCATCCTGGAGTCTCACTGAGGCTCTATCAAAGTCACACTAAACATAGAGGACTGAACGGCAGAGAATGAATCCAACATACTTTAACAGCATGATGCATCATTTTTATCTGGGAGAATCCAGACTGTATTAGAGCCATGATTAGATTTTTTTTACAACATGCGGTCAGTTAAACATGTTCTTAATAATATGCCTTCTAAAGCTGGTATGGATGCACATTAAGTGTCCCATTATCACAGCCAGGAAAACAAACACATTCCTCAGAGCAAAGTCAATTAAAAGATGTGTCATTTGTTGATTTTATTTTCGGAAGGCTGGTATTTTCCAAATATACTGACTCCTTTTTGACACCATGTTAGACTTTGAGGGTTTCAAACGTAACAAATGTAAGAAACATATCCTGTTGGAGCTTTTTGCATCATTATTCTCCGTCAGATTCCACTTTCAACATGTGTGGCTGAATTAGAACTTGTGCTACAGTGTTGAGCAGAATGGTAGGTGAGCTGCTGTGCTCGAGATGCAGTCATTACAGCTATTTCATTTTTACTCTGGGCTCTCAGAAACTAATCTCAGACTGTTACCGTCACATACACTATATTACCAAAAGTATTTGCTCACCTGCCTTGACTCACATATGAACTTAAGTGCCATCCCATTCCTAACCCATAGGGTTCAATATGATGTCGGTCCACCTTTTGCAGCTATTACAGCTTCAACTCTTCTGGGAAGGCTGTCCACAAGGTTGAGGAGTGTGTTCATGGGAATATTTGACCATTCTTCCAGAAGAGCATTGGTGAGGTCAGACACTGATGTTGGTGGAGAAGGCCTGGCTCTCAGTCTCCGCTCTAATTCATCCCAAAGGTGTTCTATCGGGTTCAGGTCAGGACTCTGTGCAGGCCAGTCAAGTTCATCCACACCAGACTCTGTCATCCATGTCTGTATGGACCTTGCTTTGTGCACTGGTGCACAGTCGTGTTGGAAGAGGAAGGGGCCCGCTCCAAACTGTTCCCACAAGGTCGGGAGCATAGAATTGTCCAAAATGTTTTGGTATCCTGAAGCATTCAAAGTTCCTTTCACTGGAACTAAGGGGCCAAGCCCGACTCCTGAAAAACAAGCCCACACCATAATTCCTCCTCCACCAAATTTCACACTTGGCACAATACAGTCCCAAATGTACCGTTCTCCTGGCAACCTCCAAACCCAGACTGGTCCATCAGATTGCCAGATGGAAAAGCGTGATTCATCACTCCAGAGAACACGTCTCCACTGCTCTATAGTCCAGTGGTGGCGTGCTTTACACCACTGCATCCGGCGCTTCACATTGCACTTGGTGATGTACGGCTTGGATGCAGCTGCTCTGCCATGGAAACCCATTCCATGAAGCTCTCTGCGTACTGTACTTGGGCTAATCTGAAGGCCACATGAAGTTTGGAGCTCTGCAGCAATTGACTGTGCAGGAAGTGGGCGACCTCTTTGCACTATGTGCCTCAGCATCCGCTGACCCCTCTCCATCAGTTTACGTGGCCGAACACTTGGTGGCCGAGTTGCTGTTGTTCCCAAACTCTTCCATTTTCTTATAATAAAGCTGACAGTTGACTGTGGAATATTTAGGAGCGAGGAAATTTCACGACTGGATTTGTTGCACAGGTGGCATCCTATGACAGTTCCACGCTGGAATTCACTGAGCTCCTGAGAGCGACCCATTCTTTTACAAATGTTTGTCAAAACAGTCTGCATGCCTAGGTGCTTGATTTTATACACCTGTGGCCAGGCCAAGTGATTAGGACACCTGATTCTGATCATTTGGATGGGTGAGCAAATACTTTTGGTAATATAGTGTAAGTCTGTCTCTTAAATGTGCCAGAAGTAATATGGGTAGAAATGAGCCAGTGTGGTCATTTAAATCAAGTTTATGCGGTCTGAGAGTGATTAAGAACTGGTTTTCCATCTGTCTAAATCTTACTTATTTACAGTAGATTCTCATGTTGGGGTCTACAATTTACAGACAATATATCTGAACGGTAAACCAAATTAATAACACTAATACGAATACTGTTACTATTACTAATAATGAATACGAAGAATCCAAATAACAATGTAAGCAGTCACAACACATGTTGTATCTCCACTTTTATTGCAGATACTGTACATGTTGTGGTACATCTGCCGCTTTAAACAGCACAACACATCATCAGACACACCAGTGATTGAGAGACTCAACACAGGGACTGGGTGCAGTGCTTTAGAGGACACTCAGTGTATTTACATGTCAGTGCGCTGTTAAGAAGTGCATCAGGACACCAGCCAGGACAGGAGCATCAGCCATGAAGGGGACTATTGCTTCTTCAGAGCTGCGTCTCTCATGGTGTGATACACAGACTCGTTCTGCTTGAACATCTTCAGCTCCATCTCAGTCTGCGTGCGCATGGTCTAGAAGCAGAGCAGAGTGACAGCATGTGGTCAGGACTGCCTTTACAAAATGAAGCACCTGTTTGGAATCTGTTCTCATGCAGTTCCATGTTTTCAGTATGTGGTTATTATCCCAAACAGTAGATTGTACCGTACCTCCAGGTCTCTGGTGATGGCGTGGTTGGGTCCATGGGTGACCATGAGGATGCCATAAGCTTTGCAGATCAACCCGTGGCCCACCTCAATCTGCCCTGCATGCCAGTGGGTGACACCTGTTCGCATGATGGCCATCCCCAGTTGGGCGTTATTGGGGTGGTACAGCTTCCTGCTCAGGAGGGGGTTGAGGTGGGGGGCAGGAGGCAAGGGGCAAAATGCATTAAAAATAGAGAACAGTCTGACGTTTGGAATGAGTTGCTTCAGAGTGTTTTCAGACTCTCACTTGTTGTGCACATTATTAGGTGGTGGATTTAATTTAAATCAATAAAATTGCTATTTTCTACACTCAATAACCAGTAATGACAAAGAGAAACATCACTTTAGAGATGTTTGCACGTTTATTTAAAAAAAAAAAAACCTGTAATCTGTAATTTGAAAAATCAAGTTTCATGTTCCAACATCTTGGTAGGGAGGCCCATATAAGGTGGCCCGGGCTTCGTTTTGCTGTCAGTTTTTAGTGGTCTTTTTACAGTAATTCTACACTGATCACTTCTTATCTTGTCAGAATCTTATCATCAGTTACTGTGTGTCCCCCTCCAGGACACAGAGCTCTGTTAGCACTCACGTGTATCCCTCCACCATCCTGCGTGCGTACTCTGCAGCCTCCGAGAAGAGCTTCATGTATGACAGCACCTCACTGACAACACTGAGCACACGCAGCTTACAGAGGTGGGTGTCGGCCAGGACTTTCTCCTGCTTCCCCAGACACTCATAACACAACTTCAACACCTGAGAGAGGAGAGAAAAGACACTCGCTGGACAGAAGGAGTTAAAGCAAGTACAGCGAAAGACAGCAAGAGAGAAGGAAGTAAACAGAAGCTGACAGCAGTGTGGTGTACCTCTTGGTAATCCCCCTGAACACGGGACGTCTCAATCTTCTCCAGACACTCTTTGCTGAAGGCGGTCACCTCTTTCACCTGATCAGCAGAGGGCTGAAAGAGAGACACAAAGTCAAGGGAAAAAGTAATAATACATTAAAGAGCAAAGTCTCCCATGTGTTCCCTCATTCACTTTGGCCCCTTCTGCAGCAGCTGCCATCAGGTCGTCATTGATGTGCTGGCTGCAGTGCTCACAGGTGCACTCAAAGTGGAAATGCTCCTGCAGCTTCTTCTGGCGGTCAGCAGACAGGTTGAGGTAGTCCACGTAGCTGACAGTCAGCTCCTCACCCTCAGCAATTTTCCTCAGAGCCCGCAGCTCGATCCTGGGACAGAGGAGGACAGGGCCAGCTCTAAGGATCTGCAGTGGGACTGTACGCACGTGTAAGTGTTTTTAACACTTCTTGACACAAAGGAGTTCAGTGGACCAGAAAGAGAATATATCAGGCTTTGAACTGCACACAATACTTGATTTATTTATTGTGGGTCGGGGCCTCTACATGGGGCTTGTGGATTTTCCTGATGAGAGTTACATGAGCGGGTTGACACCAGCGGTCTAGCTGAGCTTGGAAACTAAACTTTCAAGGCTTCATGGTGATCCATGAATTAGCATGTGCAGTGAAAAATAATGACACTGAATTATTTTAGTTTTGATTAGTGTATTTACCAGGGACAGTGTGCATTAAGTGACATCATTATTCCTCTTAATCAAATCAGTGGTTTAAGGATGATTAATGTCATTGTTAGATTGAATACCAAGACTGTAAACATTTTTCGAGCGGTCATGAAAGCAGTCTTGCTGTACTCTGTGTTGTAACTCTGTCAGGCTTTAAATAGATAGGTGGATTTAACACACACATCTTTCAGCCTGGGCAGGGTTGTGTGTATCTAGATGAAGTCATTAAAGACACTTTACAGCCACATCATGACAGACTGAGGTGGTGATCTGTGATACGTACCTCCTCTGAGAGTGGAGAGCAGAATTCACAGCTGACTGGCTGCAAAAGAAAGTGACAGTTGATTTAAACTCTTGTGCTTTACTCTGGTCGTCTGTTGAAAATAAAGCATCCAAACTAGTTTTATTGGTGTACCTCATGTACATAATACACTATATATATATATCTTCACATAAAGCTGTGCTAATATTAACTGACACTCAGGCACCTGTGTTCCAGCTCAAGAGTACTGGGTGTTACTGGGAATATATTTAAACTACTATGTGATTACTACAGTCTTGTTATTCTTGTCAGAGATGTTTTCCCTGACAAAAATAGAAATGCAGACAGAAGGAGAACAACTACAGTACACCTACAGTGTCACAGCTATTTCCAACTCACGGGAACTGCTGAGGTACTTACTTTCCATGGTTGAGGATGACCGTGCAGTTGGGCCAGCAGTCATGGTTGACCAGACACAGGTTGGGGAAAAGACCCACACCAACAGCCTGCAGACCTCTCTGGTCACTCAGTGTAAATCCATTACACTTAATCTGCAGAAACAGAATGCAGGGAGGGGAGCAGTGGTTAATATGAAGAGACAAGATGCTGTGTCTAGAGCAGTTTAAACATTCAACTTTGTGCATGATAGTAAAAAATGACTAACGATCCCAAAGATGTGTGAAATGTAGTCGACAGAGTGCTGCTTCCTTCCACAAGACCAGTATTCCAGGAAGTTGTGCACGTCGGTCTGCAGCTTTTTGAGGTCTTCTTGGGACAGGTCGGCCACGTGGTCCTCCAGCTGGTCCACTGAGGCCAGCTGACTGTCTGACACAATGCCTGTGTCCTTGTGTATACGCCACAGCACACGAGCTGCCAGGCTGGACGGGGGAGATATTAATATGAGCCAGTTAGTGTGGCCACCTTTGATTAAACCCTACATTAGACAAAACAATTTAATGAGCAATTATAGTCCATTATTGGACTGACTGTAGTCCAGTAGTGATCAACATCTGTACTCTTTGTCTAATAATACATCTCACTGATTGATTGACTAAATGATTCATTTACTTGGTCCGTGTGCAAGACTCTTGGGGTAATAACTATTATCATAGCCCAACTGTATAGGACAATAAACATGGCAGACAACGCATACTCTAGAACATGATGTGCATAATTACATAAAAGAAAGTTTGAAAAGATTGTCCTGAGACTAGCAGTGGAAGAAAGAGAAGTCTGGTGGTGTAATAATATCACAGCAGTATGGGAGTGCACAGCAGATTTTATGACTTTATCTGCCGACAAGGTTCTGAGATGTATTACATGAAACATCGACATCCAGTCATTTTCTTCTGCGTATCCAGACTGCGTCTTGGTTGCAGCAGGCTCAGCAGGGCATTCTTGACATTCCTCTATTCAACAACATTTTCCAGTTCCTCCCGTTGATCCCAAAGTCTTTCCAGGCCAACTAAGATTTCTTTCCTCCAGTGAGCTCATTGTCTACCCCATGGTGTCCTCCCAGTTGGATGTGACCAGAAAACCTCCAAAGGAAAGCATCCAGGAGTACATTTATGGCAATCTAGATTATGGTAATCTAGATACAAATGGATATTTTAGCCGATGGTGGAATTATCATTGAAAGTGTTGACAGCCATGCTAGCAGCTCTGCAAGTGTCATGATCTCTGCTTCGTCCCCTGACTATGTGTCTTTCTTTCTTTCTGTCTTTCTGTCTTTCTGTCTTTCTTTCTTTCTTTCTTTCTTTCTTTCTTTCTTTCTTTTCTTTCTCCTTTTTTCCTCCCTCTCTCTCTCCCTCTCGTTCAGCCCTGCTTTCCCTTACTCTCTCCTTCACTCTTCCTCATCAACAAGCCCTGCCTGCAGCCTCCGTGATTGCTGGAGTGGAGACAGCTGCAGGCAGCAGCTCACCTGGACTCAGTCAGTCAGCTTCCATAAATACTCAGGTCACACTAATTCTCTGCCAGACCATAGACAATGCAACCTCGTTTCCCTGCTGGTTACACTCTGTCCTCCACCTGCCTTCCCACAAGCTGCTGCCATCAGAACTCCCTGCCTCATTCTCTGCCGGGATCTTGCCTTCAGCCAGCCCATACCTGCTCCAGATTCCCTACCTGTTCCTGTTTAGTAGTTTGCCCCTTTTCTATATTTCGTTTGATTTGCTCCTGTTGTTTCTCCCTCAGTTCATTCCTTGCAATAATAAATCATGTTGAGAATTCTGCCAGTCTCTGCCTGCTCTTGTGTCTGCGCCTGGGTTCTCAGCCACCCCCTGTAACAGCAAGGTGCTCGTTTACAATGCTAACATAATGGTTTTCAGCAAGTAGCATGTTGGCTGTGATCACCATCTTAGCTTAGCACATAGCATGCTGTCATTTGCTAAATGCAGGGTAAAACTGAAGGTGAGGTAATTTTTCTTTACAAGTATTTACCCACAAATCAAAAAGTTTAGTGAACAACAATGCTAGGTGAAAAGATAAACAATTACACTTTACACTGAGGGGGACATGAATGTATGTAACACATTTCATGGCAATCTATCAAACAGCCTAAAGACATTTCAGTCAGAGTCATAAATATGATTGTGAAGAAGCATTCTTTGTCTGTTCTCCATCTGCTATCCTGCTATTCCTCACCCCTTCTCATTCCCACTCTCACCCCAACCGGTTGAGGCAGATGGCCGCCTTCCCTGAGCCTGGTTCTGTCGGAGGTACTGCTTGCTAATGGGGAATCTAAAGGAAACTTTGGATTGTTGGGTTCTCTGTTTAAAATTTGTGAGGTCTACATCTTACAATGTGAAGTGCCATGAGATGACATATGTTGTGAAATGGCGCTATATAGATAAAATTGAATTGAAGGAAAATTCAAGAGCCACAGCTGTAAGATTCATTCCCTGAAGACTGTATGTCTTCGCAAAGTTCAGTGGCAAACATCAGTATCCAAAACAAATACCTCCAGTGTTTGGTTGTCATGGAACAAAGGAGCCAAGGAGAATTTTTTGTCACAGTTAAATCATTCCTTTTTCTGCTTGTTTTCACCTCTTTCAACTCTTCTGTTATCTGATATCCGTCCTCCGTCTCTTTTGTTCTCAATTCTCTGTTACTAACACCTATCTGCCTGTTAACTTAACCTTTCACCATTCCACATTTTCTGGTGTGGCCTGCGTAAAATCCATAAATGTGAACCTTTACCTGGTGTCTCTGAGTTCAGCAGCTGAATTCTGACTGTTCTACTAAGTTGGGACAGTTTTGGCCTGATGGTTTTGCCTGTATAGATTTAGATTTAGATTCACACTGTATTCATTTTATTTGTCTCCTGCAGTTTTCTCTCAGGTCAGTGCAGGATGTACTTTTGCTTACCGAATATTCTCGCTGGGCGCCTTTCCGGTCTTCTTGATGGCTCCACACTCTTGCTTGTGTTCAGGCCAGCACGCAGTCTGGCAGGTGCGGTCACAGTAGTGGGCGAACTTACACTGAGCACAGCGGTGCAGTTCGGCCTGACGCCGGAAACAACTGTGGCACACCTGCGTGGCCAAACTGAGAGAGAAACATGGACACATTACAACTGCTCTAAACATGTCTGTCATTGACATGTCAAAAAAAACTAAGGAGGGCTTCAGTGTTTAGCAGGAACCAGTTGAATGTAATAGAAAAAAACAACAGCAAAACCATAGCATAAAAAATAACAGAAGAACAACAGACCTCTTGCATAATGTCAACTAATAGGCGATTCAGTCTTCAGTGCTGTTGTATTGGATTGTACACTGATGCACACACTGAAAATCAAACCTGACCTCTGTGTAAAAATGTAACAGAACTTTGTCAAAGCTCATCTATTGCTTATTAATAAATGTGTTTGACCACTGTTAATATCAAGGAAGGAGCAGAATTATTGTTTTATTTCTTCTTGATATATTTCTTTATATACAGCATTTTACACATTATGGGTAATGATTTTTCTTTTTGTTTGTTTATTTCCATCAGGTTGAAGTTCAGACTGTTGTCTCTTTGTTATTTTTAACCCTCTGAACTCCAACAACTTTCCTCCTCTGTCACATTTTTACTCACTATAGACTAATTTTTCACTGCAGTCTTGCTCCTCTGTGGAAACAGCACAAACAGGGCTAAATATGATCAATATGTACAACAGGGTTTTCAAGTGCTCACAGGTGTCACCAACACTTTAAAAATCAAATCAAATTTTATCTGTAGAGCACTTTTCATACAATGTGTAACACAAAGTGCTTTACATGTAGAAATAAAACACCTTCATATTAAAAACACAAAAACACGCCCCCGACACACACACACACCCCACCCACCCACCCCCAGCCCCCACTGCCCACTACCCACCCCACATTAGCTAGCAGTAGAACAATTAAAAGCAGTTCTGATCATGGCGTGGCACTGATGGACCAGGAGAGAAACCACCATCCTAGGGGGCCATCCACATTGACACAGTTGATGACAGCCACAGGGGGCCCCGCCACAGGGACCGCCCCGGCCCAGCCGAATAGGAGCCCACACCATGGTCAGGGAACCACAGTGCAGAGCTCCCACCGTCCCCAGGACGACACCACCCACAGGAAGACCAGACACAACTCTCAATGTGGAGGGCCCCATGAGAAGGAACACTGGAGTTAAAATAAATAAGGAATTATAAAATGAATTGATAAATAAATAAAAAAGACTGAACTAAAACACTGGTTACATCAAATAAAAATGAATAAATATTAAAATTGGGCTAAAATAAATAAATAAATAAATACCTAAAATAAATAATGATAATAATAGAACCATAGTAAATAAATAGATAGATAAATACATAAATAAGTTAATTAATTAATCAAAAGCTCAATTAAAAAGGTGAGTTTTGAGCCTGCTCTTAAAAAAGAGCTCTACATGTTGGATTATTTGAATGGACCTATTTTACATTGCTACAACCTCTACAAACGCATTGTTTACACTACTCTTTGCATCATCTCTGGAAAGATATTTCACCATGTTGAATGTATCCTCCAACATCTTGATTCTCTGTATACTGTTTTCGACCCTGCTACATTTGTTTCATGTGCATTATTTTGCTCTCAGTCTCTCTAATTTGTTTCCGGTCTTGTCTCCACTCTGCCCTGCGTAGACACAGCCTGCAGCTCAGCTTAAAGTCAGATTGTTTGTCAGGCGACTGTTGGTTACAGCTGAATCAGTTATGCCTTGGAGTGCACAATTTTTAGTTGTTTTTTTTTTTACAGGATCTAGTGTAAATGGTTTAGTTTTTATTGAAGCATGTAGAATGGAGTGATTTTAGTTAAATTTCACAATTTTAAGCTGACACTTGGTTAATATTCCTGGAGAAACATGCCATACAACAGGCTCAAGGACTGTCAGAAAGTCTTTATTTTCCTGGCTCTGATAAATGGAAACAGAACACATGAACCTCACAGAAATGCTCTTCTTTCAGTAAACCCAGATTTTCCAACATGATTGCACAGAACTTCATTGTCCACCTTTGTTCTACTGTTTGGATGCTGAATACAAACAGAAGCTTGCATTGTGTGGTTGAAGCTGCAAGTATCAGCAGACAGCCGTGTGTCTCTGTGTGTAAACAGTTTATTCAGTCGGCCCAGCCTGTCTAGAAGGACAGTAAACAGACTTGTTAATGCCTCTAATGACTGTTGGAAGCAACAGTTTAAAACCCCCACACATTAGCGCTCTGTCACTGGAAGCGCTTCTCTTTCTGTAGTTTTGGACAGCTCCTGTCTGACACTGGGCAGATCCTCTCAGTGCATGCCTGCTGTGTTGGACACACTCGGTGAGCCGGCATCCTGCAGCTCCTCGCTCTTATAAGGCTCTAACGCCATGCTACCAGATCTGTGTCTGGCATTTGAGCACATAACCAGGCTGCACCCAGCTTTAACATCCTCACAGTAACTATTTTCAGAAAAGTCCATAATATCATTTGTACTACTGTAAACACTACTTCATGACTTGCCCCAGCATGAGCATGAGATCATATTACATGTTGGAACATCTTTCATCAGTGTAACGAGGATAAGTTAAAATTGTTAATTAATAAACTCCTAAGCAGAAGTGTTGGACTACGACTACTGTTTACTGGAAATTACGCATCTGAGCAGACAGAAATAGTAGGAGCTCCTCAAGGCTTGGGCCTCTTCTGTAGCTGGAACGCTCAGTGACTAACATTCCTGACGTTGGCATGTGAGATCGGTGGCTCATATCCTGGTGACCCTGACGACCCTTAGGCAAGGTCCTTAGTGCTACCCTGCCTACCTACCTAGATCCTTGCTTGTGTTGTATCTACTCTCAGATGTATGACTCTTCTATTAAATATCTCCAGAATTTTGTAAGTTCAGAATAATGAAAATACCTTGTGGATGAAGACATAATGTCGCTAGAAATGCAGGTTCTCAGTCAGTGTCATAAATAAACCACCCCGTTCCTCCAGTTAAATGGATAATTCAGTACTTTTGGAAAGCACACATCTTGTTTATTAGTTAAGTAGATCACTGTCTTCAGCTTAGCTTAGCATAATGTAAAGACTAGAAGCAGGGAAACAGGGTCCAGTTCATGTAACTCTCCTTAATCACACTCTGTTTGTGCACTTTTGGATTGCAGATCCCGACTAGCTGTGACCCTCTTCCAGTCTTCATGATCAGCCAAGCTGCTAACACCAGCTATATAGGAATGCACGGGAAAAGTGCATCAATCTCAGTGAACTCTTAGCAAAAAAAGCTTTCAGTGTGTTGTATTTCCTGGACTATTACTTCACATAATAATCAAAAACTGGTTTTGGTGGCAAAAAACAACAACAACAACAACAAACATGTAAAATCAATGTTCTTTTTGAATTCTTAATATTAAAGATTACAAACTGAGTCAGAAATGCTGGTGTAGTTCTGAACATTCACTTTAAAACCTTAACCTCAGACAGCTGCAAGTTATTCTAAACGTTTCAGTTCCAGTCCTCATCAAGACCAGGTTAGTAAAACACGTCTAACTTTTGCTCTATTATGAAGCATCCAGCCCTCTCAAATGATCTGAGACTGGTCTGCTTTCTGTCTCCAGACTCAAAGCTAAACACAGAGAATCAGCATTCAGATTCACTACATACCTGGAACAAAATGCTACCATGTGCTTTTTAAGTCAACATGTAAAGCATTCTTTCAGTTGAAAGGTGTTACGTTACACCCACAAAACCCTAAACACAGCTTTACCATCACAGTGTTTCAAGTGTAATGTGTGTGTGTCATTTCAGCAGCACTGCATGCAAGGTCACTGCAAATTCTTACAAGAGATAAAATAATAATAAATGTTTTTGAAAGCGTCAATAATCCCTTTGGTGGAGCCTCCTTGCTTTTGAAAACTGAATCCACAAGTATGTCATGCTCAAGTTCACATGACACCTGACATCTTTCTCATTGCTGGCGTCATGAGAATTTGGGGATCCAGAAATGAGGTCACGGCCCACAGAAGGTGAGGAGGCCTCTTTTTCACACACACTGCAGTGCGTCTGAAAGGTCCGCAAAAATCAGCTCAGCGAGGAAAGACCAGTCCTTCTACCTGCCTATCTAGTCAAAAAACTACAACAACCAAAAGACTCATACCTGTCGAAGACCACAGCGGAGAAACTGGGCTCTGTGAAGATCACATCCCCAGTGTTGAGCTCTTTGGTGGCTCTCAGGCCTCGACCTTTCTTCCCAGCGTCAAACAGCGCAGCGCTCTCCATTCTCCCGACAGTCATTGTACTGGCCAAACAAAACACAGGACACAGAGAGAAAGACGACAGTGGCTGAGGGTGGGACGGGCTGAGGGAGTGGAGGGTTCTCACAAAATTCTCAGTAGGTTTCGGGAGCGCTTGCCCCCTCTCTCCTTAGCCCGACCCCTGCAACATCCAAAAATAAATTCGCCCCCTCTAGGGGTTGTACCACCTCCCCAGAGTGGGAATGGGACGAGAAGAGCTGGGTGAGAGAAGGGGGCGGCAGCAGAGGTAAGAGGTAGTCTGAGGATGTCATAGTGGGTGTCGTCACCTTGTTTGGGTTGGTTCCTCCTGAGGTATTTTGGTCCAGGGCAGCTGTAACTGTCTGTCAAAGACACATGACAGGAAACAGAGCTGCAAAAACACGCTCAGTGGCAGTCTCAGTGCTCTATCTTTACTTTTCACAGTACTGTAAAGGTGAGCATGTACTGTCCCTTTCACCCAGTCAGTAACCATTAATTTATCTCTGCATGATTGGTCAGTGGAATTCTTTGTTGAGGCTGAATATCTGGCAAACATCCAAATGGCTGGTCAGACTGATATACATTTGCTGTGGATACTCAAATAATATATAAATACAGACACACTATATTGCCAAAAAGTATATGGACACCCTTCCCAATAATTAAATTAAGGTGTTCCAATCACTTCCATGGTTACAGGTGCATAAAATTTAGCATCTAGGCATGTAGACTGCTTCTACAAACATTAGTGAAAGAATGAGTCGCTCTCAGGAGCTCAGTGAATCCAAGCGTGGTAGCATGATAGGTTGGCACCTGTGCAGTAAGTCCATTTGTGAAATTTCCTCTACTAAATATTCCACCGTCAGCGGAGCGGAGTCAGTGGATGCTGAGGAACACAGTGTGTATTAATCGCCAACTTTCTGCAGAGTCAACAGCTACAGACCTTCAAACTTGGTGTGGCCTTCAGAGTAGCTCAAGAACAGTGTGTAGAGAACTTCATGGAATGCATTTCCATGGCCGAGCAGCTGCTTCCAGGCCTTACATCACCGAGTGCAATGTAAAGCATCGGATGCTTTACATTGAGTGTTGTAAAGCATGCCGCCACTGGACTCTAGAACAGTTGAGATGTGTTCTCTGGAGTGACCAATCACGCTTCTCTGTCTGGCAATTTGATGGATGAGTCTGGGTTTGGCAGTTGGAAGGAGAACAGTACTTGCCTGACTGCATTGTGCCAAGTGTAAAGTTTGGTGAAGGGGGATTATGGTGAGGGGTTGTTTTTCAGGGGTTGGGTTTGGCCCCTTAGTTCCAGTGAAAGGAACTCTTAATGCTTCAGCAGACCAAGACATTTTGGACAATTTCATGCTCCCAACTTTGTGGGAACAGTTTTGGGATGGTCCCTTTCTGTTCCAACATGACTGCCCACCAGTGCACAAAGCAAGGTCAAGGTGAGTCAGTTTGGTGTGGAGGAACTTGACTGGCCTGATCAGAGTCCTGACCTGAACCGATAGAACACTTTTGGGAGGAATTAGAGCGGAGACCAAGAGCCAGGCCTTCTGGTCCAACATCAGTGCCTGACCTCACAAATGTGCTTCTGGAAGATGGTCAAAGATCCCCATAAACACACTCCTAAATCTTGTGGAAAGCCTTCCCAGAAGAGTTGAGGCTGTAATAGCTGCAAAGGGTGGACCAATTCCATATTAAACCCTACAGATTAAAAATGGGGTGTCATTAAAGTTCATGTGCGTGTAAAGGCAGACGTCCCAATACTTTTGACAATATAGTGTATATACAGTCATGAACTAGAGTAAACATATACCTGTAAAGACCATGTATATCATGGTGGTCTTGAGTTTCCAATGACTTCTATAGAACTCTGAATTTTCTATGACAGAGTCCTTAAAGCCAAGCATATTTATCACAAAAAACAATCATGCATTTTGGTTCTTTTATAGATTAAAGGTCTTCTAGAAATAAGACAAAAAAAATCTGCTGGGACAAAAATATACATACAGCGATGCTAATATTTAGTTTAATAACCCTTGGCCACTTTCACCTCAACTAGACAGTTGTAGTAGCCGCCCACAAGCTTCTGGTTGTATCTTTGACCACTTCCTCTTTCTGACAGATTTTTTTCTTTATCCCCAGGACTTTGGGGAGACCAGTCTAAAACCTTAATTCTAGCCTGATTTAGTCATTTCTTTACCATTCTGGCTGATGATTTTAGGTTTTCTAGAAGAATGTGGAGGTAATTCTCCTTCTTCATTATTACTTTGTATAAAAAACCAGTTCCACTACCACTAAAACAGCCCCGAAGCATAATATTACCACCAACTCTGTGCTTGATTGTAGCTACTCCAAACATATTTCTGGCCATTGTGGCCAAAGAGCTCAATTTTTGTTTCATCTGACCACAGAATTTTCCTCCAGAAGGTCTTTTTTTGTCCATGTGATCAGCAGCAAACTTCAGTCAAACCTTAAGGTTTCACCCCTAGAGGAAGGTCTTTCTTCTTGCACAGCAGTTTCTCAGCTCATACGGATGTAAAACATGCTTGACTATGTAGAGTTGGCTGGCCCATTCGGCAATATAGGCAAATGCAAAGGGCACCGTGGCCTACAGAGGGCGCCACAAAAATGGGGAAAAAATTCACCTTCAGAATAATTAAATTAAAATTGGTTATTACTGTTAACTCTTAAAATGGAAAAGCTCACACTGATTCAAATGTAAAGCAATGCTCAATTAATATTACTACAAAAAATGCTATTGGATCTCTTTTGTAAGCGGCAGTTTTTCCAGCAGTTTTTAGGTAATTCTTGGTTGACTCTTGACCATCCTGACCAATTGCTGCTCAATAGCAGGTGGCAATTTATGTTTTCATCCTGACCATGGCAATGACACAACTGTACCGTGCATTTTATACTTACAGTTGTTTGCACCGATGTTTTTGGGATCTGTAGCTGCTTTGAAATAGCTCATAGGGACTTTCCTGACTTCACCCTGATGATTTGCTTTTTTTAGATCTTTGTTGAGCTTCATTGGCTTTCCCATTGTAGCGCTTGTAGCCAAGTCTAATGGGTGTATGAAATGGGCCCTATTTAAATTGGCTCAGAGGATTCAGCAGCTGTGGTCAACTGTCATCACTCAAAAAAAAAAGTTAGGAGGCCATACTACTAATAAATTTTAGTCACCAAACACCAAAACTGATAATTCACACCAAGTGGTGTGTTGATATAAAGTGGTACTGTTACGGACGGTGTGCAGAAACTCAGGTGCAAGGCAAGAAGACACAGCAATGAGACTGAATTTAAGGATTTCTTTAATACAACAAAGGAAAACTTATCCAAACACACACACTAACCCACACCAGGTATGACCAAGCTAGGAGAGTGAACATAACAGACTGAAACTGGACTAATAAGTTTCTTAAAGATACTAACAACTAAACAAATACCTAATGGCAAAAGTACTGACTGACAGACAAATAGCCATTAGCAGAGTTCAGTCACGACTACGTGCCGTCTGAACTCACAGACTGACTGAGCGGCTACAGGCCAAAAGCAAACAGACATTTCTAACCAACTAAACTATTTACAAGACGTATCTGCAGAGGGGGAAACAGACAGGTTGGGCAGGCGGAGCATTTGTGGCGATAATGGACTGGCAAGCCAACAGGCAGACGTGGCAGGGAATGGCGGATGGAGCTGTTCTGGAGAGAGGATCTGGTTGTGGTCTTGGCTGGCAGTGAGAGCTGAGGAGGATTCCTGCTGTCTTTGTCCAGTTGAGGCTGCAGCTGATCGGAAGGGGTTTTGGAGATTCGCCGGTGATCCAAACTGGTGAGACAGAGAGAGAGTTTTAATGTTGGCATTTAAGGTAAAGAGCTAGACAGAACTGAGAACAACAAACTGACTGTTACGGTCCAGTGATGAGACAAAGACTGGCTGCAGCCTTTAAGCAGGGCAGAGTGAATGCAGTTGGCAGCTCACAGGTGTGCCTCCTCTGCTGATCAGAAACCTGCTCCACATGAGCACATTCCCTGCTGCCACAAACGCTCACACCCACCTAGAGAGAAGGGAGGGAGAAGAGAGAGAGAGGGAGAGCACTGCCACTGCCAACAGCTGCGACCGTGACAGGTACGTTCATGTGATCATTTTTGATGTCCTGACATATTTTGTATGTAGACTGTCAGACTGTTATCACAGGCGTGGAAGGCATATATGAAAAAAGAAGAAATAAAAAATAAAAACTGTTGTTTCTATTCATTTATTTCTGTAATACATAGGCAGCATCAAGTTTACAAAACTGATTTGGATAACAGCCTGAGGTAAGCACATAGAAAGCCATAAATCTCATTAAACATTTACATAAAAATAGTGAATCATACATTTAGAAGTGCATAAAAAACTGAGTGGAAAAGAAGATGTGAAACATTTTTCCATTTCATGCTGAAATGGTCAGGATCTGCATTACAGTAGCATCAATCACTGTTTACTCATCTAAGTATTCATAAAATACTTGATTTAATTAAAAGATATCATAATAAGGCACCTGTTCAGTACAAGGTCCATACTTAAGACACAAAAGGTTCAGGACACAATAATAAAAATATTACAATGACAACATCACCTGAATACCTGAACACAGAGGACGCTTGGACTCTTGATTCTACCCTTCCATACATGTACAAGAATGCGTTGTTGTTGCCATTAAAACCAGTTTATGCTTTCCACGTCTGTGTGTCCCCAAAGACACACGACATAAAGTTTACCATCCACCCAAGTCCACAAGAGTCAGCATGGACCCAAAGTGTGCCGACAGCTTATGTGCCAAGAAATCAAATGGTGTTTAAAACATAGAACTGTGACAAGGAGAGACTGTAGGCAGAGACTCACCATCCTCCACACCTTTATAATTCATCATTCAAAGAGTTGTACCTGAGGTTGTCTCTGCTGGACTTACATACCAGCATACATACCTTCCATTGATAATGCACAAACAGGAAGTTCTGAATAGACGTGTGCTGAAGTGAACAGAACTGCCTGCATGTCCAGTTTCAAGTTCAAAGTCTGCTTGGAAGACTGTCATTCCTCAGTTTTGGTTTACAATATAATTCTGACATGGTTGTGGTTTCTTCTTTAAATCTTTGGTTTTTCATTTACATTTTGCAACTTATAGCTTTTGTTTTACAGTTTTGGTATCTTATAAAAGCCTTTCCTGTTCATGGTGGTCCAGCGGTAATGTGTCCTGCCTGGTGTCTTTGCTGCATGTCTAACGCTTTGTCCCTCCCTCTACTTCCTGTCTGCAGCTCTACTATCACTGTCTAATTAAGGCAAAAATAAGAAGCTTCTGCAGCTGCAGGACAGGGAAACTAAATGCTGTTCAAAGGCAAGGGACACAGGTAACCACATGACATGCTAGCATTAGTGCCCTGAGGAAGCTGTAGTATCACATCTACCCCTCTCCAGTCGATTCTATGTTTGAAAAAACCCCATTAATAGCACCGCACTTGTCATGCTACATAGGAAAGCAAGAGTAATCTCTAGCCATCTGTAAAACAAATACTCCAAAAGTGCAAAAGCATTCAAGATATGACTAAAATAACTGAGTCCTTTATCATCTGTTTTACTCTAAATGGGACCATCATTTACAAAATGAACATCTTGCTGTACTCAGAAGGTCTGAACTCCAGCTCCTGAGACCAGAAACTCATTAGAAGACTGTTTAGTGAGGCAGCAAATCAAGTGAAAAATACGATCATTTTCTCACAGACTTATATACAACAGACTTCTTTTTGCACCTAAAGGAGTCGCTCCCTGCTGGCTGTTAGAAAGAATGCAGGTTTAAGGTGGTCAATGTGATTTCTGGTATGTCCCACTTTTTTTTTACAGTGAGAGGAAGTTTTGACACGTCATCTATCTTTATGTACAGTGTATGGTCTATGGTGCATGTGGTGACTGTATGGAGATCAGCCTGGGATAATGCAGGATTCACACTGCTACCCCAGTCTGTCTGTGGTCACAGAGGGAACAAACGTTTATTTAGGAATGTTTTCAAGAGGAGTCTACTAATTATCGGTTTGGTCGATAACTCATCGTGTGATTTTTAAACTGATCTTAGATCATAAATTAAAATGTGCTACTTTGGCTCTGATGCATCCACCTCTTTCTGCCTGTAGTCACAACTCTGTGACCTCCAATATTCAGTGCAGAAGAATAAAGTAAGAATAAATAAAAGAGTAAGAGTGCACATTTAGTCAGCTATTACCTTTTCCAGTCTATAACTACCCATTAAAATGTATGTATTAGTGGAATTTCAATTAAAACCAAGGAACAGATATACACAATGTCACGAAAAGCTAGGTGTCTGATGGACAGTCTACACATCGTAGACATCGATGTGAGCTCCTGACGTGTACTTGTCTTCCAGCAGCAGCTTCATCAGCTTGGCACAGGACGCCTCACAGGTGAGCAGTTGGCCCTGATCGAACATGTTTACAAAAGACTCCCTGATGCTGGGATCAGCTGTTCTTGTTCTGGCCTCCACCTGCATGGCTGTGTCCAGAGGCCCTGGTTCAACAGAGAGAGCAGACAAAGAAAGATCATTATGGCTGCACTGAAGGCATGCTGAGTCTCTCTTACAGCTTATTGTTCTACTGATACACCTGTATCTTTAGGACTTTCAGATGGAATGATGAATGCAAACTAAATTCAACCATATATGGAGCTTCAAAGTGGACAAATTACATCAGTAAATAAGACATTATTAAGTCATACATACAGAAATTTCCTACTTTTTCATGACATTTTAATCACAGTTTATTATTTTGATTTTAAATAATTCCAGTAGTTTGTTTTCTAAATGTATTCTTTCTGATCGTTAGTATTTTTTATTCAAGCTTTGCGACTGGCTGTTGCTTCGGTCTGAAAGAACAAACTGTTAATACATATGTTATTAATTTTATGTAATTTGGAAAATAAATACTGAGCGACCAGCAATCTGTCTGAAACGTTTATTCATGTGTATTTTCACAATGTCTGTAACTAAACTGCTGTATTTTATGACTTAATACCATTTTTTCCTGTCTGATTAAAAATTTATTTAACTGAATTTCAGTGAGACGTTACTCATTAAAGTATCTGTGACCTCTTGCATGGCTCCAATGCCGTCCATACTCACTGAGTCACCTTTCAGAAGCTTTTCAAAGCTTTTTTCCATCCACTTCCCTTCATCGTGCTTTGAGCTTTGATCATTTCAGAAATGTTGCAACAACTTTAAAATGTAGAAAACAAGAAATAATGCTACTAATGTAAACACTGGCATTGCTGGTCTGAACCACTTGTCTACTCCTTTAGGAATAGCTCTCAGCTCCTCCAACCCAGACTCAATGGAAGATGCACCAACACTCTGTTCCCACCTGGAGAGTAGTTGAGCACCCGGAGGTCAGGCTCCTCTTCCGCCAGCACCCTGAACATCATCTCCCGGGCGGCCTTGCCAGAGCAGTACAGCACCCAGGAGCGGAAGGGCTGCAGGGCGCACAGAGAGGTGACGTTGACCACGGTGCGGCGCAGACCTGGACGCTGTGGAAAGGACTGCAACACCCTGGCGGTGAGGCACAGGCAGGAGCTGACGTTCAGGGACAAGTAGGAGTCCACCTCAGCCATGTCAGTGAAACCTTTAACGCTGCGGGACACATCACCCAGAGAGGCTGGAAGGAGAAGAAGGGAGGCGTCACTTCTGCACTGTATGTTTTCTACTAGTGTTGTGCAGATGGCCTCAAGAGGAGCTAACAAGAGGACAAGAGGGTTTCAAGTCACCACTGAAATAACTGGGGCCTGCACCACAGTTAAACCATGATGAATTATTTCAGACAAAATGACGCATTTTCTCTCTTTCCTCTCCTGATATCTACGGCATCTCTCTGTGTGACTTCCACATCAATTTCAAAGGTGAACTGCACCTCATATGCATTTGAGAGTCACATTTTGAAAATGCCAACAGTGCCACACCTTCAGTCAGTGGCCATGTAAGTCTAGATAATCCACAGTCACAGAGCCGGCCCCACCCAATGTGGAGCCCTAGGCCAGATTTTAATTGGCACCCCCTCCTCTGTGATTTACATACGGTTACTAAAGAAATCCAATAGCATTGTTTTGCAGTAAAATTAATTGGACATTGCTTTACATTTGAATCAATGTGAGCTTTTCCATTGTAAGAGTTAACAGTAAAACACTAGACGTCAGGGGAATGTCTGCAATCTGAGTGAAGCCACACTGTGAACAGTATCTTTTAATAATTGTGCCCAACAACATGGAGAAAACATGAAGATAATTTACTTAAGTACATAAGTCACAATGCCAAAGTCTATAAATAGTATGCTGCTGTTTAGTTCATACAACACATATACCAAGACATCATAAAAATCCAACGACTGAAGCATTAATACTCTCACTACAACCAATTTTAACACTAATGTTATAAAATGATGAAGCTAAGATGATTTATATGCAAAAGGTCAGCTTCACTGTGGCCTCACAGGGTCCTGTAAAAACACCTTTGGGCCAGTATTCAACACCATCAGGGAAGAATGGAGGGAGACTGTAGGCACATTTCACTTCAGGCTACTGATCTGGTGGCACTGGACAGACATGGATGTAAACTACAACGTCACTGTCAGGGCAGTAATTCTGGTGTTAAGGAAAAGCAGTGATGCTGCACCGTGAAAACAGTCCACTAGTCCTGCATTAGAAATTAACATCAGAGTATATTAGTACCTATTCTTGAAGTGACACAACAACAATACTACTAATAAAGAGCATATAACATTGTATTATATGTGTACAAACAGCTTCAGTTGTAGCTCTTAGTTGATTTTAACAACATTAGAACATGTTCTGATTGTTAATGTATCACTTCTTAGGATGCTCTCAGTTTTGCATGTAGAAGTTCATCTACAGTCTCACAGGTATCAGGTAAATGCAGAGGAGCAAGGAATGAGGAACATGGAGCCCAGGACTGAGTGTCTGAGCGGTCACTGACCCTGCTGCAGCTCTTACCGGCGTTGTTGACCAGGATCAGGTGATCTATGTGTTCAGAAAAAGCTTCTTCAGATGACCTGACCACGCTTTCTATTCCCTCCGTCTGAGCCATGTCTGCCACCACACTCTCCACTCTCACACCCGCTCTGCCCGCCTCCGACTCGGTCAGCTCCGCCTGCACACTCCGCAGGTCGTCCCCGGAGCGGGCCGCCAGGACGAGCACCGAGCCGGGCTTCACCAACCCGGACATCTCCCTGGCTACAGTCCGGCCGAAGCCTCTGGAGGCCCCGGTGATGATGCACAGCACCCGGCCGAGGTGTGCAGAGGAGTGAGCGGAGGACATGGTGCAGAGACCGGAGCAGCAGCAGCTCACTTCGGCTCAGCCGCTTCTTCTTCTGGCCTTTATACGGCCGCAGGTTCACTTGTTGCCGTGTCGCCATCTCCCGTTTCCTCTCCACCTTATTTTTAAATGAAGTTATGATTGTTTTTGTGTCATAATAGTTGAAACAATGCCATTAGGACAAAGGTTACCAGAGTTCAGTCCAGATATATTTATGTCCCTGTGACCATGAGCAGCCTCACAGACTGTCTTTGCACCGACTAAAACAAAGTTAGATAAAGAAGAAACTCTTAGAAAATGTAAAAGAGAAGCAAGTCTGTCAGCACCCATTCCCTGTGTGACCACTTCAGTCAGCTTAACATCCTCAGTTTACTGAAGTCATTTTCAGCTCACATGTTGAGGCTTATTCTCAGAGCTGATGAACTTAAAGGGTTTCCAGTGGAGCCACGGTAACCTCAGATATTATACTTGAGCTGTCTTAATGTCAGTTTTACCATACTGATTTAAGTTTTACATTATTATTTTTACAGTATTATTTAGTGACAATTCACATAATAAGTCTTCAGAGGGTAAATCACATAAGAATATATAGCAGAGAGAAACACAAGCAATGGTGGTATAGAAATGTATATAGAGAGAAAGAGACTGAAGGAGAGGTGCTCAGTTCAACCTGTGGAGTCTCCCAGCAGTCTAAACCTACAGCAGCATAACTAAGGGATTGTTCAGTGTCTCCTGAGCAGTCCTAACTATAAGCTTTGTCAGAGGGAAGTTTTAAGCCGTATCTTAAAGTAGAGAGGGTGTCTGCCTCCTGAACCCAGACTGGGAGCTGATTCCACAACAGAGGAGCTGATAACTGAAGACTCTGCCTCCCATGTGATAATATGGTACTGAAGACCCAGATGTCATTACAGAGTCTGAGGTAACCTGCTAAATGTAAGGATTAAACATGTGGTTGCATCGGTCGCATACAGAGAAGAGTTCTAGGTGTTTGAGTTCGAAGCACATCTGTATTCTAGTTGTTCAGTTAAATACCAGATGTGAGCAGGCTTTGATTTTAAAGTGTTTACACCATAACTATATTTAAACCAGCAGGATGAATGCGACAGTACTGATGATTTTCCCAGGGAAGATCCTGGAAAACAAAAGAAGCATGAAATCTTTGAACATCTGATGTAGTCTGGTGCATGTGCTGTATACCACCACCAAATTCTTAAAGGAGTTCCTCAGCATCATTCAGTTCTTTTTAGGATCAAAGTATTTGACGTTACATCAGAGTTTCTTTAGTAAAGTAAGGGGAGGATCGTGTGATTGCTTTTAAAAAAAAACTTCATATGATTTGTTTTCTGTGCACCATCTATCTCCTGTCCTAAGAAATGTTTACTTCAGTGAGAAAAAAACCCTGCAAACATGTGACAAATTACACAGTGGTAACATTGTGGTTTGTACCTAACATATAGTGCACACTGTGACATCACTATTCATCTCACTCTACACACTTCCATGTTGTACTGCCTTATATCCAGTTTATATCACTACTTCAAATTAAATAACAAAATAGTGAGTTTTTACACAAGTAAAAGTAGATGTCTGTGTGAAAATCAGGTTGGTTAAATTTACTTTTCCTGTACAATATCTCACAAATTTACAACATTCAAAATCAGTCAGTGGGAAAAACAGAATACAGATGCAGTTTAAAAACACAAGAAACAGAAAATAATAGATACACAGTAGTAATGAATGACGACGACTAGAAATGAAGCTTAAAATCCATCAATAAAAAGCCAACAAATACAAATTCATGCTCCTTCATATCTTATTCACACTATTTATCATAAATTGAAACAAACAAATAAAAACAAACACATTAATAACACAAGGAAACAACTTGATTTCAAGCATGAAAGCTGCCACCAAAGCATCACATCTTTTACAGTATTTACAGCACTACTTACAAGACAATAATCATTACACATGAGCTATTTCTGAGTTATGTTGTTAAAATAAAAGCAACATGTGCTGCTGGAAAAAACAATATTTACAAATGTACACGCTCCTCTCTGAACAATGGAGATCCTTTCTGTGTGAACTGTTACTTTGACCATGACTCGGCGTCGACTCAGCGGGATGTGGAGCTGATGCTCTTCTCTGTGGACGTGGAGGCCTGCTGGGTGTCTTGGAGTTGCTCCTCCTCCAGAGGGAGACACATGTTAGTTGGGTTCATCTTGAGGTGTTAATATATTCCTCTGTTACATCACTATTTCAATATTAAAATCAGAAATCATTGTTTGGTTTATATTCAAATCATGTTTTGACTTTGGGGCTGAAGTTTAAAAGGCTACATTCAAAAAAATCAAGCAGTACCTTCTAGAAACAGCGTCTGCATTACATTTTTTGGGTGGATTATTCACACTAACAAGGACACTGTGACTGTGATTTTTTCCCCCTGTTCTGTATGTATTTTAGCTGGTTAAAATGAGGCAAAAAGATGTCTCACACCATAGAACACCTGGGCCTGTATTCACAAAGCGTCTTAGAATTTTCTAAGAGAGAGATTCCGAGCAAGGAATCTTAGCTTAAGAGTGATTCAGGACGTGTCTGAGAGCAACTCTGTGCAAGGAGGGCAACCAAACTTTTATCTTAGTGAGGAGGCGTGGTTGACCCCGTTGCTAGGTGTGACGCAGTCTTCCAAAGGCTGTGATTGATTGTTATGAAAAGGGGGAAAGGACAAAAGAAAAATACGCTCAGTGCTCCTAGTAATGAATGGACAGTAAAATCAACCGATCATATAACTTGGACTGTATTACGAAATGTGTAATGGTGACATTAATTTTATGTCATGATGATGAAACTCGGCAAAATTAAATTAGTTGTGGCACAGCTTCAAATGTTTGAACGTACCTCATTAACATGCCGATTCTATTGATTTGCTTATTGTTATGTTTACTGTCCATGCTGGTCATTTACTACTTCATGTGTTTGATATTAATGGTGGACACAGACTCAGCTGTCAGCAGGTCCTGTGGTTACTGTGAGAAGCGCTGGTACGAGCTGTAATCCCAAGGAGAGGAGATTGAAATGAATAAATTGCGCAGACCATACTGGTCTGACTGGTCTGACTGGTCTCTGCTGACAGAGGGTTGTGACAGACCCAAGTCATCACTGCTACATTGGTGCATTTTACCTGTGGTCAGGTATCAATGCTGCGATGACTTTCATCTCAGGCATTATTACGTTACTGTGCTGGGTGGGACAGTAAATTCATCCATGATGAGGTCAACCACAAACATTATTTCTGCACGATTGAGCCGATAGCGTTTTATTAAATCGCTGTCATTTAACGTCTTTTAACGTACAGAGAATATCTCTCCTTCCTCTCGGTTTTTCTGCCATCTTGTCTGTTTAAGACACTCTTAGGCTTCTTAAAAGTCCTCCTCCCTCCTCCTAACAGTTTCTCACCTTAGGAGCTCTCTTAAGGCTTAAGACGCTTTGTGAATAACTTTTATCTTACCAATTCTTAGAAAGAGTTCTTAGAAAAATCTTAGAACTCGAGAAATTTTAAGACTTTTCTAAGAATGACGTCACTAAGAGCTACTTTTAGCCTTAGGATGCTTTGTGAATACGGGCCCTGGTTTTTTAACTAGGAATCAACACTGGTGCTCACTGGGTGACTCCATGTCACATTTTGAGCTTCTGTGCACCGACTAAAATGCTCTTTAGTTTACAGAAGAAGTGTTTTGGAATATTTTTACAGTGATTAGAACTAACTTACTCTGTTCTTACCAGGAAACCTTCTATGAAATTTCAGTAAGATGTATGTGTAAAGACTTTACAGATATTCTTGCCAGTGAAAGATTGTATGTTCGTGTGTGTATTTGCAGCCACCGTACCTCAGAGCTGTCCTCCAGAGCTTGCATGACTGCAGCCACCACCAGGTTCAGCAGCACAAACTGGGCCATAACCACAAAGCTGCTGAAGTAGAGCGGAGAGGCCCACCACATGTAGATGATGCCTAAACCACCAGGACGACAGGTCATCAGTGTGTCCTGGAGAAAAAGAGCAAGACTTTGTTATTCAGGAGAGAATTAACTTGGAATAATTGGACACAGTAAGTGAACAGCTTTGATTCAGGTGTTTGGTTTTGGTTATAGTAGCAGGTAGTCAAGATATAAGCAAGATATCTTCAAAGTGGCTCATTCTCAGCTGATATTTTTACTGGAGTTTTATTCTGTACATTACTGCTTTTGGACATCACTGGCAGTGCTTCCTCAGTGGTTGGAGAATAACACATGCATGGAGCTTGTTTGTACATGAGTGAGTTCATACTTTGAGAATTCCACTCCAGTTGTCTCCAGTGCAGACTTTGTACAGCGTGAGCAGGGCCAGCCCAAAGTGCCTGAAGTTGGTGTGCCGATGAAAACCCAGGCAGGGGCAGTCAATGGTGCATTCTGATTAACACAGAGGCAGCAAACAAGACAGACACACAGATATAGACTCTCTGCACTGTGTGAATTCATCTTCATCTGAGAATCAAACGGTTTATTTAGCGAGCAACAGACAACAAATTACACTGAAGTGAGAGAATTTAACATCTTGGCAGTGTCACATCAGAGTAGGCCTGTATTTGTACCAATTCAATATGTTATAGTCCACTATGATTTAAGTGTTTGCTAAAATGAAGTGATGCACTAGTTTGGCAGTGGTGTTCACTATGTTGCATCTTAATTCTCCTTAAGGTTTAGCTAAAAAGTTCTTCTACTTGGGAAATAAAAAAATCTGCCATTGGACCATGATCCTTTGCAGTAAACCTATGTGCCTGGTATGCTTGTAGCGTAACTGACCTAGCTTGCCAAACAGCTCCACTCCCAGTGCAGCGTAAATGTAAAGGAAGAACGTGAAGAGAAGACAAATATTTCCCACCTGTAATCATAATGCATGTTAAAACTGCTTTGCTCTCAGTGTCCAGGATTCCTCAACTCAAATACGAATCCAGACGGCAGACACTTATCCCTCTGCAAAACTACATCATTCATACATACTTTGCATCTGAATCAGGTCAATCAGAAAAAGTCTGTGTTTACCTGTGACAGAGTCCGAGTAATGGTCTTCAGCAGAACTCTTATCGTCCTGGCTTTTAGCACTGAAGAGAGAGACAGGAGCTGTCATGGAAATCCTGGTATGTATGTATTTATATACACAACTGTGTCTACTAAACATACCTTCAGAGTGTGTGTCAGAGTACGTGTGTGTGTGTGTGTGTGTGTGTGTGTGTGTGTCTGTACCTTGTGCTAGTCTGAGGACCCTGGAGACTCTCAGGATGCCGGGATTGATGGGAATTGTGTCTGCCATTTCCAACTTGGTGTAAATGATGCTGGCGATGGAACTTAAGACGACAAAAACGTCCAGCAGATTCCAACTAAACACACAAACAAGCAGCACAACAGCCACTTACAAAGCCTGACCTAAAAAAAGGAATTTAAAAAGTTAAGGTGTCACTTATTCTGGTGTGTTACCTGACTTTCATGAACCTCACTACGCCAAATGCCACCAACTTCAGCAGGAGCTCAATGAGCAGGATAGTAGTGAAGACCCAGTGCGAGTACTCGGTAAGATCCAATACATACTGAACACAGAAACACAGGTTGATGTCTACCACCACCTCCATAGAATTAGTGCAAATCAAGCACTTCTAAGCTTGATTTGTTAACAGTGAGTGTGTGCATTACCTTAGGCTGATTATGATGTTCGAAAGACATCATCAGGACACTAATGAAGATTATGATTGTCATGAAGATGTCCAGAAACTTGCTGGTACACAGAGAATGTATCCACCGACGTATGGGGGAGTAATATGTGTAATATGGTACCTCCTCTTGCTCTGGAACACACAAGTCAATGTATACATGCACAAAAGTGCAGATATTTACATGTACAAACACACAAGATGGAAACAAAGATGTCAAAATAGCTTCAAACTGTCAAAGGACTCAGTGACTACAAGTAACCATGTAAGAGGAGTCTCTTGTAGGGATGAACACTTACATTGGTAAAGTTCTCCCCACTTCTTCATTTCAACAAGTTTCAACTCAGTGTTTTGGTTCTGTCGTCATATATACATCTTGATTTTACTGTATAACTTGTTTGTGCTTACTGTTACAGCAACAATATTTCTAGCAGATGGTTGTTTGCAGCTAAAGAGCTCAGATGACCTCATTGTGCACTACTTGTCTTAATACATGCATCACAATGGCATAGCTCACAGCATTACCCAACCAGTCTTTCATCTTTGCACCAACTAGCCCCTCCATTCTCCTGACCTGTGCGCCTTTCCTTCAGCTGTTCTGCTCCCAAAGCCTTGTCTGCTCTCTTTTGCTCCTGCTGACACTGATGGAAGGTTTCCACCATCACACCAATGAACATGTCCAGGAGGAAGAAGCTCATAATCATGAAGGAGATGAAGAAAAGAAGCATCCATTTGTTGTAATTCCTCACAGGCTAAAAAGAAGAAAACACAAGAAAAGATAGACTGATTTTTGTTACATATTTATGACACTGCTGTATCTCATGCATTTGGTAACTCTCTCTGCAAACTGATGTACATTTGCTGCAGCCTGAACAACAACGTGTCTGTATTCAAATCAGACTGGAGTCATGAAGGAGGTAAAAATGAAATGAAGTGAATAAAAATGTTCCTTAGTTTGAATGCTGCTTTGACTTTTACAGTAAAGTGGCTCAAGGGGCTGCTTCATACTGTCGTGTGAAGCGGACATATTTACAGTTATCTAAATGTCTGCAATGTAAAGCTCCTTAACTACAGATCATACTTATGCTACCATTGTCAAAAGAACTAAATAAAAATTTAGCTGTACTTTTTCAAATGGATCAAGCAGCCAGATTTTATTGATATATCTTAAGGATTCAGTTAGCAGACCTATGAAACTACTCAGTTGAAGTAATCCACAAAGACTGCATTGACCATGTGCTTTATGTATATCAGTGCAAAAACATAAATGAGGCTTAATTACCTGTTGATCTACTCCTACACCATCCAGCCCACTATACATGATCCTTATCCAGCCGTCCTTGGAGTACATTACAAACAAGCTTATCAGAGCCTGAATGGGCAACACAGAAATAATGGTTAAGTCAACACATACTGATTTTCCAGGTACTAATATTAGTAGATGCAAACAGTCCAGACATGTGGGTAGATGTGGCTTCTTATACCAGGAAAATCTGGGATTTACTTCTATACCTCACAAGCATATGAAACCAAACACATGACAATAGCTAGTGCAAGGCTGCCGAGCTATTTCCTCTCTGTTATCTGTGGCAGTTAAAGGCAAAGGCATTTTGGAGCAGTAATCCCATACTCGAACTATGATCAGCCTCTGCACAACCTGCTCCTGGTAAACATTTTGAGGGTAGGAAGCTGAATAAAACACAATATTTAAAATGTTCAATATCAATAAAAAAACACTTCATTTGTTCCTGTTTGACGGTAATCTCTTCCTTCCTCCCTACATTGTTTTGTGCATTACTGAATAGTATTATGAGACTGGTGTGTTAGTCCATACCTGGGGAAGGCTGTCAAAGTTGTACTCCTTCTGAACCCACTTATAGTTGGCCGAGACACAGTCAGTCTTGTTGGTGATGTTTCTTATGTCCTCACCCACACAGTGGTAGAACTTCCCCTTGAACAACTACAGTATTTGTGTGACAAAAAGACAAGGACCGAGTGTTACTTTGCCATTCCCTTTCATATCATCTCAACCCCAATAATAAGCTAATGCTTACTAACCTGGACCCCAAGGATCCCACAGAAAAAGATGAAGACGCAGCAAAGGAGAACGATGGTCCCCATGGGTTTCATCGAAGCAATGAGAGCTTTAAAAGCAAGCTTCAGTTTCGGGATTCGCTTTATCACCCTGGAAAACACAAACATAATCAGATGTTGTTTTCAGAACCAGCACACATATCTGCAGACAGAAACTGACACAAATCTGAAATAAACACCTTTTTACACAGACAAATAAAGTGTGTACCTCAGTGGACGAAATGTACGCAGCAGGCGTAAAACTTTGAGGAGGCCCTTAAGGTCATCTCTACCAGCGGTGGCCACTCTGGCAAAGATGTGGACTACAGACAAAAACACCAACGAGCCGTCCATGATGTTCCAGAAAGACCGGCAGTAGTTGTGTTTACCAAACACAAAACCAAGGGCCACAACCTGATGTGGAAGAAACAATTCATCAGTGCAAATTTTAGCCATTGTCAAATCAACTGAAAATAAAATGTAGGGGCTGCAAAACTGATTTAGAGCTGGAAAACTGTTAATTGGTCAAAGTTAAAAAACATTTTACCTTAACAAGCATCTCTACCAAGAAGACAGCAGAGAGAACATAGTAGGATGTATCCAGGATATCTCGTTCCTAGAAGAGAAGAGTGGAATTCATTTTTATCCTAAATGTATTTAGCACTGCATTGAATCAAACTTATCGTGCACATTATTTGTTTTTAATGAAATAAGTGTGTCTTGGGGCTACATCAAACATTACATGCAGCATAACAACACTGTCCAGAATTCAATATGCAGCATGTGTTCGTGTGTGTCTGAGTCGACAGGTACTTGTGTGTTTCGGCAGCATGTGAGGATTTACTGTACATCCCTTCTTGGTGTTACAGTGACTGTGTGTCTCACCATGCTTTCAGGGTCTATATCAGGCCTCTCCATAGCAATAGTGATGCAGCTCATTAAAATGAAAAGCAGAATCACGATGTCAAACGCCTTGTGAGAGATCACACGCTGGCAAAACATACGGTACCTAAACACAAACACACACACTTCACTTCAGATAGATAAAGAGAATAAATGATTGATGGGGTAAAAAAAACAATCCTATCTTTGTCTTCCTGTCAAATATACTGTAAAAACATTTTATATTGGCTTTCTGTTTTACAAAAAACATAAAGAAAAGCCTGTACAATTACAGATTTTATCTGTGAATGAACAACTCAACAGTTATTTTTAGTAGTATGTCAATAATATCCATTACGAAAATCTACTATATTTCTATACAAATAGTTAGCTGTGATTAAGTATGTAGTTTTATATATAAAGGCTTATACCAGTACTGTCAATTTCAAGTTTTCCTGATAATTTTAAGGTAAACCTTATTAGTTTTGTAATAATGTGTATTTGTATTTTATTGCATCACACAAAATAGATCTCCCAGCTAAGTTAAACCAAAAGGGCTTCGGAATCAATAGCAGTGTGACCTTTATTTGTCTTCCAAAATAAGACTTGTGTACCGTGTTAGCACTTTACTGAAGGTGTTTTTTGCATCAATTTGGAAAAAAAGCCAGAAAATATCAGTGTTTCTCTGAAAAACATAATGAAAATGTTTTTAAACACATTGTTTTTCCACTTATGAGTTAGGATATTTTACATTTTTTGTTACTGTTTTTGTATTCAAAGTTTTTGTCTGAATCTGCTGTGTGAACTGTACAAGTTCTAAGTAGTGATTCACTAAATCAGATTGCATCTTTAAATTGTAAGAAACCTCTATGGTAGTAAAGACTTTTGTGATGTGTAGATCAGTGTAGTTCTGTGTAATTAAAAGCAAAACATGGTCAAAGCTATAAGAAAAGCAAATGAGTACAGAATTTAAAGGACTGACAAAGAGATTCTGTGTGTTCATGTGTTGATATGTGTGAGACTGACCTGTTCTGTGGAGACAACACAAAGAATGACCATTCTTCATGCTCTCTGCACCAGCGGAACACTCTCTGCCTCCAGTTCAATGATCCCTGTGGAGGTCAACAGTTACACATCAGTCAGCTCGCTTTTGTAGCTCGAACAAAAGAATTACAAGAATCGCCAGGGACACTAATGAGGTTTGGTACATAAAACATTTTGCTAGTGGCTCTGATTGTGTCACATATCATGTGTGAAACCGTCTTAAATCTTTACCCAAGATTAAGTGTTAATTAAACACCAAACTAGACTTTGAAAACTACCACTTTTAGAAGCTCACGTTGTTTTCGGGAGCTGTCGGTGCAGAGTTTTCCTCAGCACATCTGAGGTGAATCAGCTCAGATGAGCTGGGCTCACAGGCAGGGACGGAACAGTCTCCTGTGGTTCTTGTGGGGTCCTGCAACAACATGAGCAAAGGAAAAAAGGTATGCTTGAGCAAGTAGCACCACCAGTCTCCCATTTGTGACCATTGTTCAGTTACTGGTAGTCTACCACCTGAGTCACAGCTGTTTGCATCTGTATCTGGAGTATCTCAAGAAGTTAAAGGCACTCACCACAAGCACTCATCTCAGAGACCTTTAAATAACCTCTGAAAGGAACTTACTTCCTTCCGTGTCACGTCAGCTGGAGTGGACCTTCCAGACTGCATAGAAGAGGCTGATTCTTTGGACGGCTGTGGAAGGAAACATGAGTGCCAAACTAGAAAGCCATGTTGGATGTTTTTCAACACATTCTTAAGCATGTAGCTCCAGGAAAAGACTAAGACAGACGTCCTTACCCTGGCCTGGAAGCTGTCAACCACTATGCCAACCAGTACGTTGAAAAGAACATTTTTCCCAAACACAATGACGCCAATAAAGTAGACAGCAGCCCACGGGGAGGTGACAGCCATGGCATTTTGTTGCACTAGACTCCACTCCTTCTCAGTCAGAATCTGTATCCATAGATATAATAAAAGAAAGTGACACATAAACATAACAACACATACTGTAAATTGCATAATTATAGAATACAATGATTAAGTCCAAAACTGACCTGGAACACAGTCACCATGGACCAGAGTAAGGTGTCGAAGTTCTTTCTGTCCACAATAATGTCTCCATATTGTGACTTGAAGCCAAATTTACACCCGAACAAGTGCATGCCGATTATACTGCAAACAAACATCAAAACGCAGCAACAATACTTCAAATGTATGCATGCTGTGGCTGATAATAAAGACGAGAACAGGATTTGGCATTTGTTGTGACATTCCTGGCGCTTACAAACAGACACGTGGGGAGGATTTAAGTGTGTGCATACCTGCAGATAAAAATGAAGAACAGCATTAGCCAGCAGAGCGTGGCTGCATTTCCAATGGTCCTCTTTAGCACAAGCAGCTGTCTCTTCAGGTACGGGAGGAAGTGGACCAGCCTCAAAAAACGCAGCGCTCGAAACGCACGCACAACTGACAGCTTGCTTTCAGCGTTGGTAGTTGTTTCCCACAAACTGAAAACCACAAACAGCTGCATATTAACATGCTGTGCCATCTGAACACTGTGACCATCTATCTAATATACAGCATGTCCAGGTTGTATCTTTTATGTTGCTAATATTACTAGTCTAGCCTGTTACTAATACTGGTTACTAGCCCGGGCACACCCTGAACACCCTGTAAACCATACAATGGAATATAAAAATCATCATGGCAAATATTACAGGACAAAGCGAAGGTTCATACCTGACGATCACAACGAAAAAGTCAAACAAGTTGTCTTCGTCTACAAAGTATGTCCAGGAGAGCGCGCCCAGCTTTAAGGTCATCTCCACCACAAAGACAGTGGTTAAAATTATGTTAATGATCTGTAACATGTGGGTCATCTCTGGGGGCTGCAGGAAGAGAAGATGAATTAAGGAAAAAGGGCAAAATGAGGCAGAGGGGAAGAGAGATATAGACAGAGACAGGGAGAAGGATAATGTGACAATGAATCAACAGGATAGCACCTGTCCATGGTACTCCACAGCCATGGTGGCGATACTGAGGAAAATGGCAAACATGATCGATCCGATGAAGGCTTTACTTTTGACCATCTTTTCCAGTTTTTTCTGGAGAGACATCCAAAACAGAATCTGGAAGATGAGGGAACCAGGGAAATGACTCTGAGTTAGTGAGGAGGTTACATTTCAGCTACTGCTGCTGATGGCACTGCAGGAAGTTGTTGACTCCACTCACATATGAGGCACTTCTTTCTGTCTGGCTGTCACTGGGGTGAACTCTGGGGTGGCGTCTATTGGTAAAGACGAGACATGATTAAAAATAACAGTAAATGGACTAACAGGGTGCTATTTAGAGCTGACATAGGCAAACTGTGAATATGCAAGTTACTGCATGTATCTAGCATCTATATAGTGTGCTTTAATATGTGTTTTATTGCATTTATTTTTGATAAATCCCTTTTCCTTTTTTTGTGCTGCATTCCAGTGCAGGCAGTTGTTGCCAAGATCAAGTTCACACTCTGGGTAAAAATGAAATACATGCTGTCTGGCCTGAAACACCAAGTACTTTCAAGGTTGTGTACCGACACACTGGAGACTACAAGTCTGACACCTTCCAGCTCATACAATCACTCAATACAGTATCTGACCTGTTCAGGATGATCTGTTTCAGCCACTTGATCAACTTGTAACAGAGCCGTTTGATAGATACAGCACCACCCTGCTGCTCTCCTGTATCTCTTCTCAAGGCCTCTGAGAAGTGGTTGGCGATGACAACCGCACACACGTTCATGATGATAGAAGAGCCCATCTGGTTGTACAAAGTAAATCACGGAAATGCAGAGTAAGGATTCAAAAACTTTGCTTCATTGGTAATTGCTCAAGCAACATGAGCATAACTTGAATTTCAGTATTGCTGTCCTCAATTTAATATAGTCCTGACAGAGATAGCATCATGGATTATTCATCATTTGACACAAAAAAGCTAGGAAACCTCTTGTTTAACAGGTGGTTTCCTAAAGGAGACATCTTTTCTGTTATGGAGCATAACAGAAAACTTTATTCTATTTCTATAATCTAGTTTAGTATGGAGTGTTTTTTCACTCCACACTAAAAGAATTTTTTTAATAACAACACGACAAAATTCGAGAGTTACTGGTTCTCAAATCATTAAATCTTCAGAGGTTCAGGCTTGTGACTTATGCTGGTTGATGTAGCACTGGGCCAGATATTGTGAGGCAAATCAAAACTCAAATTCTCATGTATTCTGCTGCTGTATTTTCATAGTTAAGTCATTTAAGCAACTTTACAAAGCAACAAAAACTAATCAGTTAATGGTCAGTTTTTGTTGACCATTGTGTCAACCACAACAAAAACTGACTACTATGGAAGAATACTAAAACATAGCTTATATTTCAAGATGTTTTTGAAACTCAAGGAAACAGTCAAATACCAAGGTTGTTAATTAAAACATGAAGAAAGACAAGTGGGTACTTACAATAGTGATGAGTATGAAAAAGATGAAACTCCAGAAGGAAGAAGAATCCATGACATAATACATGACGCTCGTCCATGCTTCCAGAGTGACAACCTGGAGGTAGAGAGAAGCAGAGAGTGATTCAAATATAACAGTATTAGTGATAAGTTGAAAACACACTGAAGAGTAATGATGGAAATGTTGGACTCATTTATGCTGATACATACATTGCAATATTCAAAACCTGACCTACCTGGAACATGGCTATCCAGGCATAGCCGATGTTGTCAAAGCTGAGAGCTCCTTTGTTCGGGTTTTGGTCTCCGGCGCGACAGACATTGTAGTACAAGTTCCAGTTGACACAGGTGCTAGTGTTGACCGCAGCCACCAGGGGAGCAGGTGAACTGTAGTTAGGAGGAGTCAGCAAGCAGGTCGTCCCGTTGTCACGGTAAGGAGGCACATCATGGCAGTGACGCATCCCGTACTTGCCATTAGGTGAACAGACGAATGGGTTTTTCTCACCATACATGGTCGAGAAGTATGGGCTTAGGGACACGTTGTACATTCTGGATGGAAAAAAAAGCTCATAAACATTAGAATCTGTAAACTTTTGATATCACACATGATTTCACAGTCCATTATAGATGTTTTTGTGCTGTGTCAAAACAGAGTTTACAGACAGTGGGCCATATTAGTGTTACGTACAGCAGTTGTACCACTGAGTGAAAAACTAGGAAACATTATTTGACCAATACTGGAAGAAATAAAGGGCTTCCACATGCAAGAAAACTTTTTTGCAGATGCTAAATCAAAAGAGAAAATCTTCAGAGCACGAAAAACACAAGGTCTACATACAAATCTGATTTGCCTAAAAAGATCCCATCAATTTGAATGTTACACAGCAATTATTAACAAAGTACAGTGAGAACCCAGCAGGGTGCAGACTTTGTCTCTTCAAGCATTTATTTGATGTTTTTGAAAATATGAATTTGCGTCTTGTTCAGCATTTCAATATATCAAAGATAGGAAAAAATTCTTATCAATGTGATGATCCTGTTTTAATCATATGGCCTCTGCAATACCAGAAGGTCTTAAAGACGCCATTTACCATGTAAGCAAATGCAACAAATCCTAGTAGAGCTGAAAATGATAAGTCAATAATCAATTAGCTGATTCACAGAATGTTTTCTGACAACAATTAACAAGACAGATTACACATTCCAGTTATTTTTCAAGCAAAAATGTATAACAGTCACTGCTTATAGCCTCACAAATGTGAGGATTTGCAGTGTTTGTTTTGTTTTTTATATTCAGCTGAACCAAATCAAGATGTCTGCCTCGAAACTTCTCATATTGCCTTTTGGCTGTATTGTCACTACATCTCAGAGGCCAATATTGTACTTTTCACTCCACTACTTTTGTCGGACCACTTTAGTTACTAGTTACTACTCAGATAACTATATTTCATACACTACCCGTCTAGTGAAAACCACATATCATCAAAAGTAGTAGTTTTCAATGTTTGTGATCAACTCAAAGATTAAGTCTTCCTTTGTGGGTGGAGAGAATGCTTTTCAGAGGACACAAAAAGCTGACATGTTAGAGATAAGTGGTTCTCACAGGACAGTGAAAATACAGACAGGATGATTTTATAGAATATGAAGCACTGCTGTAGATTAAACTACCAACAGTATAGAAAGTAACTCAACATTGCAACAGTAAGATCAATCCAAAAACATCACATAGAACAGAAAACCACAGACCAGGACCATTTCAAAGCACAATCAACACTTGTACTTTTGGTTATTAAAGTATATTTTACTGATAATGCTTACATACTTTTACTTAAGTAAGGTTTGGACTTTAGAGCCTCTGTGGTTAACTACTTCCTAGTGGAGTAGTTTCACAGTACTTTCACTTAAGTAAAGGATCATCTTCTACAACTGTTGTCTAAGCAGCGCAGAGAGAAAAAACACAAATGCATATAATGTAAGAGCAGACTGAGCAGTTTTCTTACGCGGGGATGTCCTGTCCCAAGAAGCAGCGATGCAGCAAATCTCCTGCCCACAGCTGGACTCCCACAACAGCAAAGACATGGATGACAAATGCGTAGAGGAGGAAAATATTCCCCAGCATGGGTACAGTACCTAGAAGAATTGACACGAAGTCTCGCATACCTACACAGACAGAAACAAGCAGGTCAAATTGAAGTTTCCATATGTGATCGCTACAGCTTCTTTTGACCTTGGAAGCTTAAAGTAATAAATGTCCTCCCTGTAACCAAAAACTACTGTACAGTGATTAATTGTGATTTTTTTATGAGGCTGACATTATCTCACTGTCTGGGATTTGAACTCACAGCTTCCCTATGGCTCGTCTTGTTTAACCACATGTTCAACAACATTAATGCTCAACTGTCTGTTGGATTTGACCTCATAACTGACATATTTTGAGAGTTGGCACTGAAGTTTGTTATCTTGTTGCACTGGATTGCATTAAATTTCATAGTGTATGAGTGGACAGAAAAATGAGTAATGGCTTTGACTATGTTTCTACTAAAATTCAATGTGACAAACTTAGTTAAGGGACTGTTGTACTGAAGTGCATTAGATATCAAATGTAGTCATATCTTTTAGCACTTCTCAATATTGACATTGTTCTTGGTCATATATAATATGAAGACTGGACATTGTATTATATTAGTTTACATTTTTGTTATCTAAAGCTAACTATAGCATTACCTGACACACTCATGTGAGAAAGGTCTGTATGAATCCACATGGACTTGACTCTGACTTTGACTTGTTTACATGTCAGAGACAGAATTATCAGAGGGGGTGTAATTTAGTTCTGTTTCTCAAACGTAAAGGACAGTTACTGTATGTACTTTATGTATTGGACAGAATGATATTTATCACAGCCATCTATATCCACCATGTCTGACTGACATTTTAAAATGTCTAAATATAATTATCCTCAAGACACTGCTAACATAGATGGGTGACAAATTAAAAGAAAAGCCAACATTAAGTGTCTTTGTAAGGTGTTCGGCTACCGTGTGCCACAAGAACAATACCAGTGTTCACTGTCATTGACTCTCCAAGTCTCTGGAACTCTTCTGCAGAAATAAACAGCATTTCTCCAAAATAAATCTCCCTCTTTGCTGTTTTGATGATGGTTGTGGAGAGGGCAGTCTGACACATCAATCTTAAATCTAGTTTTTTAGTTGGGTTCCCATCCAGTGATGGTGAAGATCATAGCAAATAATTTACATCATTTTCATCCAATCTTTTAGTGGACCCTTGTGTCCTGTAGATGGAAGCACTGTCATCCCAGAAGAGACTGTTCCAATCAGGGTAAAAATGTTTCATCACAGGATAAAGGGGATGAGTTACAACAGCTTTGTACTGATTTGCAGTGATTCTTCTCTCTAAGGGTCAAGCAAAAGCAAACTATGCCAGGAAAATGCCCTCCACAGCATAACAGAGTCACCAGATCCTGTAAGAGTCAAGGGCTCGGGCTTTTCTTTAACTTGTCATCTATCTATTCTTATTTTCTGAATAATTGTACAAATTATCTAAGGCTATATTAAGAGACCAACTTATACTTACTAGATAAAGTTAATATAATATTCACAAAAAAGTGGTCATCTTGATGGATTGAGTGACAAATTTTTAACATTTTATCTAAGCTACAGCTAAAACAAATCACTGACTAAGCAACTGACAGACATTTATAAAACAATCATCATTTAGAGCCCCAGCCTAAATATTTTAATCAAAGTTTGAATTAATACATCAACTTTAATTTTTCCATTTTCTGAAATTCAATGCCTATAAAGAAAACCTTCAGGACCCATCAATGTTCCAACAAATCCAGTAAATGTTTAAATGTCAACACTTACTTGGTTCTCTGCTGATCAGTCGCATTGGCTTAAACGCATAGGATACATTGAAGTTGACACCAATGGCAGGAACAACATAATCCAACACCCTGAGGAGACAGTTGCAGGCAGGTACAAGAGATTTACTCTATTCTTTAACATACCAAAATAAACACGAGCATTTCAGTGCTGAAGAAAACAAACTGTGAAAATGTAATGATTCAAATATCTTTTCTGTTTCTTTGTTTTCAGCCTAATAGTCTGACCGAGTTTGTACTTAGGGCTTGACTGGCGTGGTTTTTTTGGGGGGCCAGTACTAATTATTGGTAATCACCTGACTTACATTTGCAAGCAATGATCAAACTTTGGTGTCAAAACTTTAAATAGCACAAACTCTAACACATGACATTGTTTATTTTTTACATGTATTTAATAAAAAGAGAACTTTTTAACATGATCCTTTAGTGTTGACAGACTACTACTCCTGACGTGTAACCAATCAGATGTGTGTGCTGTGTGCTGTGACCGAGACATCACACCAGACCACAAAATGATCACTGCAGATAGAGAAGTGGCTGCATGCGAGCCAAATCAGTGCATTTTCAAAACTATTCATTTTATCTGAAATCAGTAATAAAAAATAAGAATATTGATCACCTGAACAGTTCTGATCATCACATCCAATAATCGATCAAGCCCAGGGTTTGTACTTAAATATTATTTTTAAATTGGGAACTGAGAATTTGGTGGCTGCAGTCGTCTACTGACATACAGAAGTCAAAACAAAGACTTTTGTCAGTATGAGGCGTTGTGGGATACTTACTCTGCAAACACGATGAAGACATCAAACTTGTGCCAGTTGTTGCTAAGGTAACTTCCATCATGGCCAAAGACTCCAAGGGCAACCATCTTGACCAGCATTTCCACCACAAAGTATACAAAGACCAAATGATCCAATATCTGGCCAATTACAGGAAATAATTTATTGTTAACAGTCAAAACTAATGCAAACATAAACGACAAGAATTAGAGATTATCCTGCTACAACAACATACTCAAGCAAATGTGCCAAGTTGGCGGTATGCTGTAAACTTTGAATTAAATTAAAGCGTTATCATAAACAATAGGTTATCATTAGTCTTTAATGTAAGAACTGAGCTGGAAAATTGTAATTCAACCAAACTAGTCAGGACCAGAACTCCAGTGAGCTACAGTCTAGTCTTCCAGTGCCAACTTCTAAAAATGCTGGACTCATACTGACCACTTCAATGGGGCTCTCTCCTGTACAGGGGTCATACATGCCCTGCTTCACACAGTTGAGCAACACAATCAGTACGGACAAAAAGTCCAACCAAGTGGAAGAAGATGTTAAGGTTGGAAACATTCAGACAATTCAGCAAATGGAAATTTCACATGGTTGTATTCAAGTTCTTTTTTTTCTAATCCCTCTCATACACTCAAAAATACGAAGTGCTCATGATATCTACTCAAGGTTAAAAGCTGTTTGTACGACTATCACACATATTTGGTCTTACCAGGCATCACACAAGGTTACGTCTAGCAATAAGGAAGGATATGTGCTACAGGTTATCTTCAGGCACCAGTTACGTGGTCTTGCAGTTTGATGTAAGCCGAAGCAGACCACTGAGGCCAGGGCTGGATAGGGCAGCTGCCCCCCCTCCTCCGTGGAGTCCTTGGCTGTGCTGTGATCTCCTAGTTCTTGTAAAGGGATCCCCACCTTAGGCCGCTTTTGCTTCTGGTTCTTAAAATCAGTCATGATCAACTTCAAGAATATCTTCTGGAGGAGGATGAAACAAAAAGTGAAAAGGTACAGAGTGAAAGCGGTAAAGATAAATACAATACAACTAAGTAGAACTGATGGAAGAAACTGCTATTTCAATGTACTCATAAACAAATTTACACAAGTTAGCAGGATAATTACATTTCCATTACAAGTGAAAGTCTTGCACTGCAAATGTAAATGTCTTAAGAGAATTAAAGTACAATTAGCAATTTGTGCTAAAAGAATCAACAGTTAAAGTAATGTATAATGCACAAAAATCCTCATGTGAGTGCGACACTGGTATATATACACTCCACTCCAAAAGTATTGGAACAGTGAAGCCAGTTCCTTTACTTTTGCTGTAGACATTTGGGTTTGACATCAAAAGATGAATATGAGACAAGAGATCAACATTTCAGCTTTGATTTCCAGGTGGTTACATCTGGATCTGATACACAACTTACAAGATAGCATTATTTGTAATAGAAAACCAGATTTTTAGGTCAGCAAAAGTGTTGGAACAGATAGACTTAAAATAGATTCAAGTGAATAACACTTAATATTTAGCTGCAAATCCTTTGCTTGCATTAACTGCTTCAATCCTGTGACCCAGTGACATCACCAAATGTTGGCATTCTTCTTTTGTGATGCTTTTCCAGGCTTTCACTACAGCCTCATTCAGTTGTTGTTTGTTTTGTGGGGTTACTCCCTTCAGTCTCCTCTTTAGCAGGTAAAATCCATGCTCTATAGGGTTTAAGTCTGGAGACTGACTTGGTCAGTCTTAAACCTTTCACTTCTTGCCCCTGATGAACTCCTTTGTTGTCCTGGCAGTGTGTTTTGGGTCATTATCTTCCTGCACAACAAAGCATCTTCCAATCAGTTTGGTTGCACCTTTCCTTAAATTGGCAGACAAAATGTTTCTGTAGACTTCTGAGTTAATGTTGCTGCTGCCATCATGTGTTACATCATCAATGAAGATTAATCCCAGAAGAAGCCATGCAAGCCAAAGCCATGACATCACCTCCACTGTGTTTCACAGATGAGCTTGTATGTTTGGGATCATGAGCAGATCCTTTCTTTCTCCAAACTTCAGCCTTTCCAACACTTTAGTATAGGTTCATCTTTGTCTCATCAGTCCATAAACCTTTTTGAGGCTCACTTCTTTACATTTTGGCAAATTCCAGCCTGGCCTTCCTATTCTTCTTGCTAATGAGTGGTTTGCATCTTCTGGGGTAGCCTCTGTACTTTTGTTCATGAAGTCTACTGTGAACAGTAGATTGTGATACCTTCACTCCTGTCTTCTGGAGGTTGTTGCTGATGTCACTAACAGTTGTCTTGGCGTCTTTCTTTACAACTCTAACAATGTTTCTATCGTCAACTGCTGCTATTTTCCTTAGTCTACCTGTTTGGCATCCATTAATTAGTACACCAGTGGTTTCTTTCTTCTTCAGGACATTCCAAATGGTTGTACTGGCTATGGTCAATGTTTGTACAATGGCTCTGATTGATTTTCCATCTTCTCTCAGCGTCACAATTGCTTGTTTTTCACCCACAGACAGCTCTCTGGTTTTCATGTTGGTTACACCTCTAACTATAAATGCAGTGTGCACAGGCAAAACCCAGATCTGAATGTAAACATCCATTAATTAGTCACAAAAGTTGACAAATAAGTGTAATGGAGTAAAAATGTTATTAACAATTGAAATGTGTCAACATGTGTTTCCAGAGAATGACACTGAGCTTTATGTGTAATAAAATACAAAAGATTAATGACTTACTTGGCTGCTGCTTGTTGTTGTTGTTGTTTTTAGCATACTCTTAGTTGAAGCTCAAAGCTAAAACCAAGTTTATATCTATAAGCCAGACTCGATGCTACATGCTATGTTAACTTTTGCTACGACTTCATAACTTCTAGGTTATGAAAATGAAATTCTGAAGAAAACCACACATTCAAGTTGTTCATAACTTATTAAAGTTTGTCTCGGTTAATGGGTGGGTTAGCTACCTGGTGTTGGTGATAATTGTAGCATTAGCAAGCTAACGGACTAGCCAAGTGTCAAAATAAAACATTCAAATGTAAACAAGTTGGTTAGCTTACATGGAGGTGTACTTTGACAGAGGTAAGACGTGTAACTAAGGGCACTAAAACAACTTAACCGGTTTTCTATTTTAGGTAAATATTAAATAAAGTAATTAAATAAAGTGAAGAAAGTAAAACAGGTGTAAAACAAATAAAGCTCTTAAATCAGCTACAACAGTTCATTCGTCCAAAGCTCTTACCAGTCAGAACCAGTCGATGACCTGGCTGCAGTCTACCAGCTGTCTACTAGTAAATGTCTCCTGAAGTCCATTCAGTTCAGCATGAGGCTCTGAAGGCAACACTCAAGTGTGAAGATGAATGATGATGAATATTTGACTACAAACATCAGACACAACAGATACATTCTGGAATCAGATGTCGAGATTTAAAAATATTTATAAAACAATACATTAAAATGTTCAAGTTTTGAAGAGGTTTTGGTCAAATACATGTAGTCTCTGTCAAATATCCAGGTGTTTCACAGGTGTTGGAATTGGTTTTTAAGTGTTTTTATTTTTTAAAATGCAAAAACTGTAACTTTAAATATTGCATGTGGTGTAGGAGTAATGCTGTTGTTTAAATATGAACCCTCGGAAGAATAGGACAGTTGTTCCCAAGGTAACAATTAATGGAGATCCAATTAATTGATTGATATATATATATATACTATTCTGGATATACTGATAAATCCTATGATAAAGATAAATCCTTAAAAAACTGTATTTTACAAGGTATACAGTCACCATGATGATAAATCCATATGTCAATAAAAAACAACACTTCATTGACAAAATGGCCTTTTATAAAACATCTGCACAGTGTTTGAGAGTAACTGTTGTCATTTAGGGAATGTGATGTTCATGGGGCAGAAAAACTTCTGTATTTGTGGTCAATTTAATATGTTTTTGCCGCAACACCCTAAGGCCAAAATAGGACCAGTTGTAGAGTAACGCTGTATGTTTTTAACTATCAGTACATGTTTAACTACGTCTCTTGATAACTGCTGTCACTCCCATTCATGCCACAAGCATTCACACATTCAGATTCTCACATCACCACTGCATGTTTGTAATTAAATGTTTATCATCCAGTAGATTACTCTGAATAAGCAGGATGCAGACATAAAGCTGATCTCAAACCACTCCCTCATTCATTTATTCCACTCTGCATTGAGCATTTAAAGGTTTGTAGTAAACAGTAAAGTGATTTTTCACACTGCTGACTCCTCATCCTTGTGCACCATGTAGTGTCTTAGAAAACATCAGCACCTTGCATGGTAGGACATGAAGTATAATGACACTTATGTGAAAAAAAAAAAAAAAATCCAGATCACCATAGGATGCTTTGCAAATTTTTACACTTTAAGACAAAATGAATACACAAAAGGGAAGTAAAATAGAAATATGAGATTCTAGATTCTTATCTTTTTGATCTTTGACACTTGCTCTGCTATTTCTATAAAGAAATATACAGAAATTAAATATTGGAAGTCATTTTTATATTAAAATTCCAAAAGATTTAGCAAGGAATGAATTTGCAGCCAACCTGCTGTTGCACATGTCGTCCAGTAGGTGGCAGTAATGCACCTCTTAGCTGGTAGGCCACTCTGTCACATCATCACAAACCCTCAGTACACATGTACATTTTACTGTTGACTACTCTAATGCAGTATTTACTGGCCTCCCTGAAAATACCATAAGATATTTTCAACTCATTCAAAATGCTAATGCTAGAATGATTCTTAGATCCCTACAGTGGATCCCAACTCTATATACAATTTAGGACCTACTTACTGTCTGTAAGTCTCTAAATGTTCTTGTTTTTCTGTCTTTTTCTGCTGTTTTAGCCAATCAGTTTTAATTATTCTAGAAAAAGTAAGTGTACTCCATTCATCTTGTCTAAATAGTTTTTCATCAATTTAATACATGATATTATATTCTGCTGTATTCTGTATTTTACCTTTGCCAGTAAAGAACTTTGAATATGATAAGATGCTGTATAATTAAACCTCAGGATGGTGCCAGGAATAGGTAATAAACTGACCACAAATACAGACGCCTGTAGGCCTCATCAACTTGGAAATATACTCTCAAAACCATTTTCTGAATAAAGCATTGCTTTTTTTATTGAGTTGTATTATTGTCATATGAATTTATGCTAAATGAATATATTATTAAATACAAAATACTGAATTCAATGATTTAAACATGTTTCTTCCTTTCTTTTGGAATTTTAATATAAAAATGACTTCCAAGATATTTCCAAGGTGTCTTTATAATGTCAAAGATCAAAAAGATAAGAATCTAGAATCTCATATTTCTATTTTACTTCCCTTTTGTGTATTCATTTTGTTTTAAAGTGTAAAAATTTGCAAAGCATCCTATGGTGATCTGGATTTTTTTTTTTTTTTTCACATAAGTGTCATTATACTTCATGTCCTACCATGCAAGGTGCTGATGTTTTCTAAGACACTACATGGTGCACAAGGATGAGGAGTCAACAGTGTGTAAAATCACTTTACTGTTTACTACAAACCTTTAAATGCTCAATGCAGAACCAACCAACCTGATTTTCACACAGACAACTACTTTTACTTGTGTAAAAACTCATTATTTTGTTGTTTAATTTGAAGTAGTGCTATAAACTGGATATGAAGCAGTACAACATGGAAGTGTGAAGAGTGAGATGAATAGTGATGTCACAGTGTGCACTATATGTTAGGTACAAACCACAATGTAACCACTGTGTAATTTGTCACATGTTTACAGATTTTTTTTTCTTACTGAAGTAAACATTTCTTAGGACAGGAGATAGATGGTGCACAGAAAACGAATCATATGAAGTTTTTTTTTTAAAGCAATCACACAATCCTCCCCTTACTTTAGTAAAGAAACTCTGATGTGACGTCAAATACTTTGATCCTAAAAAGACCTGAATGATGCTGAGGAACTCCTTTAAGAATTTGGTGGTGGTATACAGCACATGCACCAGACTACATCAGATGTTCAAAGATTTCATGCTTCTTTTTGTTTTCCAGGATCTTCCCTGGGAAAATCATCAGTACTGTCGCATTCATCCTGCTGGTTTAAATATAGTTATGGTGTAAACACTTTAAAATCAAAGCCTGCTCACATCTGGTATTTAACTGAACAACTAGAATACAGATGTGCTTCGAACTCAAACACCTAGAACTCTTCTCTGTATGCGACCGATGCAACCACATGTTTAATCCTTACATTTAGCAGGTTACCTCAGACTCTGTAATGACATCTGGGTCTTCAGTACCATATTATCACATGGGAGGCAGAGTCTTCAGTTATCAGCTCCTCTGTTGTGGAATCAGCTCCCAGTCTGGGTTCAGGAGGCAGACACCCTCTCTACTTTAAGATACGGCTTAAAACTTCCCTCTGACAAAGCTTATAGTTAGGACTGCTCAGGAGACACTGAACAATCCCTTAGTTATGCTGCTGTAGGTTTAGACTGCTGGGAGACTCCACAGGTTGAACTGAGCACCTCTCCTTCAGTCTCTTTCTCTCTATATACATTTCTATACCACCATTGCTTGTGTTTCTCTCTGCTATATATTCTTATGTGATTTACCCTCTGAAGACTTATTATGTGAATTGTCACTAAATAATACTGTAAAAATAATAATGTAAAACTTAAATCAGTATGGTAAAACTGACATTAAGACAGCTCAAGTATAATATCTGAGGTTACCGTGGCTCCACTGGAAACCCTTTAAGTTCATCAGCTCTGAGAATAAGCCTCAACATGTGAGCTGAAAATGACTTCAGTAAACTCAAGATGTTAAGCTGACTGAAGTGGTCACACAGGCAATGGGTGCTGTCAGACTTGCTTCTCTTTTACATTTTTTCTTCTTTATCTAACTTTGTTTTAGTCGGTGCAAAGACAGTCTGTGAGGCTGCTCATGGTCACAGGGACATAAATATATCTGGACTCAACTCACTGGTAACCTTTGTCCTAATGGCATTGTTTCAACTATTATGAAACAATACAATCATAACTTCATTTAAAAATATGTTCTACATAGTTAGATGTAGAAATATCAAAGACCTCTTGTGTTGAAGTGTGATTGTGGCCTGAAAAGTGGAAGGAGACATTTTAAATTCAGTGACCTAGAAATCAGCAGAATTACACGAAGTCATCTAGAAGAGGTCAGCTGAACGGACTAAAAGCCTTCATGAGGTTTTACGATGGAGGAGATGATGTCTGCAGTATTCCTTGGAGGCACTGATGCTCAGTCATGTGATGTTTGGTGGAGAGGAACCGGGAGATGGCGACACGGCAACAAGTGAACCTGCGGTCTCTGCACCATGTCCTCCGCTCACTCCTCTGCACACCTCGGCCGGGTGCTGTGCATCATCACCGGGGCCTCCAGAGGCTTCGGCCGGACTGTAGCCAGGGAGATGTCCGGGTTGGTGAAGCCCGGCTCGGTGCTCGTCCTGGCGGCCCGCTCCGGGGACGACCTGCGGAGTGTGCAGGCGGAGCTGACCGAGTCGGAGGCGGGCAGAGCGGGTGTGAGAGTGGAGAGTGTGGTGGCAGACATGGCTCAGACGGAGGGAATAGAAAGCGTGGTCAGGTCATCTGAAGAAGCTTTTTCTGAACACATAGATCACCTGATCCTGGTCAACAACGCCGGTAAGAGCTGCAGCAGGGTCAGTGACCGCTCAGACACTCAGTCCTGGGTTCCATGTTCCTCATTCCTTGCTCCTCTGCTTTTACCTGATACCTGTGAGACTAGATGAACTTCTACATGCAAAACTGAGAGCATCCTAAGAAGTGATACATTAACAATCAGAACATGTTCTAATGTTGTTAAAATCAACTAAGAACTACAACTGGAGTTATTTATACACATATAATACAATGTTATATGTGCTCTTTATTGTTGTTGTGTCACTTCAAGAATAGGTACTAATATACTCTGATGTTAATTTCTAATGCAGGACTAGTGGACTGTTTTCACAGTGCAGCATCACTGCTTTTCCTTAACACCAGAATTACTGCCCTGACAGTGACGTTGTAGTTTACATCCATGTCTGTCCAGTGCCACCAGATCAGTAGCCTGAAGTGAAATGTGCCTACAGTCTCCCTCCATTCTTCCCTGATGGTGTTAAATACTGGACCAAAGGTGTTTTTACAGGACCCTGTGAGGCCACAGTGAAGCTGACCTTTTGCATATAAATCGTCTTAGCTTCATCATTTTATAACATTAGTGTTAAAATTAGTTGTAGTGAGAGTATTAATGCTTCAGTCGTTGGATTTTTATGATGTCTTGGTATATGTGTTGTATGAAATAAACAGCAGCATACTATTTATAGACTTTGGCATTGTGACTTATGTACTTAAGTAAATTATCTTCATGTTTCCTCCATGTTGTTGGGCACAATTATTAAAAGATACTGTTCACAGTGTGGCTTCACTCAGACTGCAGACATTCCCCTGACGTCTAGTGTTTTACTGTTAACTCTTACAATGGAAAAGCTCACATTGATTCAAATGTAAAGCAATGTCCAATTAATATTACTGCAAAACAATGCTATTGGATTTCTTTAGTAACCGTATGTAAATCACAGAGGAGGGGGTGCCATTTAAAATCTGGCCTAGGGCTCCACATTGGGTGGGGCCGGCTCTGTGACTGTGGATTATCTAGACTTACATGGCCACTGACTGAAGGTGTGGCACTGTTGGCATTTTCAAAATGTGACTCTCAAATGCATATGAGGTGCAGTTCACCTTTGAAATTGATGTGGAAGTCACACAGAGAGATGCCGTAGATATCAGGAGAGGAAAGAGAGAAAATGCGTCATTTTGTCTGAAATAATTCGTCATGGTTTAGCTGTGGTGCAGGCCCCAGTTATTTCAGTGGTGACTTGAAACCCTCTTGTCCTCTTGTTAGCTCCTCTTGAGGCCATCTGCACAACACTAGTAGAAAACATACAGTGCAGAAGTGACACCTCCCTTCTTCTCCTTCCAGCCTCTCTGGGTGATGTGTCCCGCAGCGTTAAAGGTTTCACTGACATGGCTGAGGTGGACTCCTACTTGTCCCTGAATGTCAGCTCCTGCCTGTGCCTCACCGCCAGGGTGTTGCAGTCCTTTCCACAGCGTCCAGGTCTGCGCCGCACCGTGGTCAACGTCACCTCTCTGTGCGCCCTGCAGCCCTTCCGCTCCTGGGTGCTGTACTGCTCTGGCAAGGCCGCCCGGGAGATGATGTTCAGGGTGCTGGCAGAAGAGGAGCCTGACCTCCGGGTGCTCAACTACTCTCCAGGTGGGAACAGAGTGTTGGTGCATCTTCCATTGAGTCTGGGTTGGAGGAGCTGAGAGCTGTTCCTAAAGGAGTAGACTAGTGGTTCAGACCAGCAGTGCCAGTGTTTACATTAGTAGCATTATTTCTTGTTGCATGTATGACTTAATGTCTTGTTTACTGATGTAATTTGTCCACTTTGAAGCTCCATATATGGTTGAATTTAGTTTGCATTCATCATTCCATCTGAAAGTCCTAAAGATACAGGTGTATCAGTAGAACAATAAGCTGTAAGAGAGACTCAGCATGCCTTCAGTGCAGCCATAGTGATCTTTCTTTGTCTGCTCTCTCTGTTGAACCAGGGCCTCTGGACACAGCCATGCAGGTGGAGGCCAGAACGAGAACAGCTGATCCCAGCATCAGGGAGTCTTTTGTAAACATGTTCGATCAGGGCCAACTGCTCACTTGTGAGGCGTCCTGTGCCAAGCTGATGAAGCTGCTGCTGGAAGACAAGTACACGTCAGGAGCTCACATCGATGTCTACGACGTGTAGACTGTGCATCAGACACCTAGCTTTTAGTGACATTGTGTATATCTGTTCCTTGGTTTTAATTGAAATTCCACTAATACATACATTTTAATGGATAGTTATAGACTGGAAAAGGTAATAGCTGACTAAATGAGCACTCGTACTCTTGTAGGATGTAGACTGTAGGCTTCTACTGATAAATTGACACGATCAAACTACAGTCCAATCAAGGAAGCAACCGATGTGGTTTTTTCAGGGCCAATACGATTGTTAGTGATCGAGGAGACCAATTAAAATAGAACTTTTAATTACAACAACACTGATCGTTTATCCTACACTGTTATATGTGATGTGTAACCAGTCAGATATGCTGACGATGCAGCATATGCACTGTGAAAATACACTTGTATGGAAGGGTAGAATCAAGAGTCCAAGCTTCCTCTGTGTTCAGGTATTCAGGTGATGTTGTCAGTGTGATATTTTTATTGTTGTGTCCTGAACCTTTTGTGTCTTAAGTATGGACCTTGTACTGAACAGGTGCCTTATTATGATATCTGTTAATTAAATCAAGTATTTTATGAATACTTAGATGAGTAAACAGTGATTGATGCTACTGTAATGCAGATCCTGACCATTTCAGCATGAAATGGAAAAATGTTTCACATCTTCTTTTCCACTCAGTTTTTTATGCACTTCTCCATGTATGATTCACTATTTTTATGTAAATGTTTAATGAGATTTATGGCTTTCTATGTGCTTACCTCAGGCTGTTATCCAAATCAGTTTTGTTCCAGAAATAAATGAATAGAAACAACACTGTTTTTATTTTTATATATGCCTTCCAAGCCTGTGATCAGAGTCTGACAGTCTACATACAAAATATGTCAGGACATCAAAAATGATCACATGAATGTACCACTTTATATCAACACACCACCTGGTGTGAATTATCAGTTTTGGTGATTAAAATGTCTTAGTAGCATGGCCTGCTAACTTTTTTTTTGAGTGATGACAGTTGACTACAGCTGCTGACTCTTCTAAACCAATTTAAATCGGGCGCATTTAATACACTTATTAAACTTGGCTACAAGCGCTGCAATGGGAAAGTCCAAGAACCTCGGCAAAGATCTAAAAAGCAAATCATTGAAGTGTTTCTATGTGCTTTACATAGACAGAAAAGTCCCTCGGTGCACTTGCAATACTTCCAGTAGGGAACTGTCCTGTACTCATGTGACCAAGTATCACATGAGTGATGGAGATGTGGCGGGACAAGGAGATGAATAAAAGTCCACGGTCCCCCGAGAAATAATAGCAATCACCAGGACGTAGTGATGAGGGTCCCTGAGGAGAGAAGATTCAATATTTTAGCATCCACAGTTGAGAAACTGTTTTTATGTCCACTGGGTTTCATATTAAACAACAGAATGTGTTAAAAATGTAACTACAACAGTAAATATGTGTGTAATCTGTACCTGAATCACTCTTCCCTGGGTATTAGATTTAAACTTCCAGCAGAACATCCTCAATATCAGCCCTGTGTCTTCATAGGGCCAATATGTGTCAGAAGATAAAAGCTCTCTAACTCTGGCTCCTGCTCACACAGTCAAAGGGACACATGTTAGAAATCCATCAGTTCCGATAATAAAAAACAAGCATGAATCATAATGACACAGATGAAGACTGTGAGGATTACTGACCTTGTGATGGTGGTGTCTGATGTTCTGCCTCCTAGTTTCAAAGGTTATTTGACCTTGGGTTTGGTATGCCTAAGTTAAAGGTTAACTTTTAAGCATTTACTGAGTTGTGGTAAGATCTGGGCCCTTTCCTCCTTAAGATGCAGGGTGTTTTTCCACTCTTTTAATAAGTAACTTGTGACCTGTCTTATGTAAGGCCATCCCCCTTTATAACCTTGTGGAAGAGGCTATTTGCTGTGTGGATTCTATTTGGCTGTGAGTCTCACCCAGGCAGACCTTGGTGCCTGAAGAGGCTGAACTTGTTTCAATAAACCTTTTTATATATAAACAAGACGGTACCGACAGAGAATTTCTTCATCCTTCTTCGCATCATCGCTACACAATAAACTACGACATGGTTCCATGGTAGATTCTGTAATTGTGTCCGCCAGAGGAGCGAACATGTCCATCCTTTGCTTGAAGGACCAGAGTTCCTGCTGTGCTTCTATTAATTGCAGCTTTATATCTGTTATTACTGAGAGACAAAATGCACATAAAGTTACAAATATGTTTCCTCCTAGCAAGGAATCTGAACCAGTGGCTACTATAAAAAACGATTTCAAGTCACTCACCAAAAAACAAAGGTAGCAGGAGGACGGAGCAGCTAATGGTCATCAGAACATGTCTCACTGCTGGGACTATGAAGAGACAAACAGGGTGATTAGATCAATATAGTGTTAACAAAAGAAAGAGAACTTGAACCCTCTACTGCTCACACTTTGATGGTACATGATGACAGTGATGGGAGCCATCTTCACTGTCACTGGTATCTTGAGTGTCTATAAAAATATACATCAATCAGACATAACATTATGACCACCCGCCTAATATTGTGTTGGTGCCCCTTATGTGGTCAAAAATGCTCTGAACCATTGGGCATGGGGTCTCGACAGAGACACAAAGGATCCACGTTGGCAGTGGCAGTGGAAAAATGTATTTTCCTTTTCCAAGAAGAGCAAGAAAGAGTGCTTACTCGACCAAGCAGGCAAGAACAGTTTAGGAGATTTATTGATAAACAGCAATAACCAGGAACCAAGATAGCCCATCAGAGCGTGAGACAAACCTGCCAGAAACAAAGGACAGGTATAAATACACAGGGGCAGACTGGGAACTGGGAACAGCTGAGGTGGGTGGGTTGATAGTTTCTGTTGTCCTTTTAAAAATCTGATGTGCGCTGTGTGTTGGGCTGGTGGGGCACCACTTGGAGACAGCAACTGTGCTAAGAGATTTAACCTGGACGCAAATGCAGAACACTGGACAAAGTAAGCAACTTACTGTCACAGATGTGCTTTATATGGACCTTCATGTGGACCCAGAAGCACTGAGCCTGATGAAAAAGCTGAGGCTCATGGGAAGCTAGAGTAATGGGTGAGGGAGCTAGCTGGGGCAGAGAAGGAGAGTGTTGCCTGGGACCCAGGAGAGATGTGGGTTTAAAACACAGACAATAAACGCCAGTGAAGGCGAAAAACAAAGAGAAAAGGAGCATTGTACTGTCATGACAGTAACAAGGTTAGAGAAACATCTCTACAGTATCACCACGTTATCACCTCCTTAAAAGTTTATATTAACCAGCCATCAGCCCCAAGTTGTCTTCATTTTCCTGGGAGATTTTGGACCCTGTGGCAGACAGAAGAGCATTGTGAAACCCAATCTTTGCACTGAGTGGGTATTATATTAGTCAATCACTGTTCACTTCATAATGATAAGTTCGAGCAAAAAACGCTCACAAATGCCAAATGCAGTTCCTTGAATGTCCACTTTGGGTTGGCTCTAAAAGCAACTTCATCCCCATAAACAACAGGGTCAAAATGTCCGACGTTACAGCAGAAATGGACATGTTCACAGCCTGGTATAAAAAATGGTTTTGATGGTTTTAGTTGTTTGTCAGTCTTTGTACATCTCTTACTGACAGTTTTGTCCAGCAAGTTGTCACAGCAACGATTTTTAGGTTTGCCCTACCCTTGCAAGACTTTTGCATTCCCTCTGCTGCAAACAAACGGTTAGTGTGTTGGTCCAATAAGCGCTTATGCACTGCCAATTTAGAGAAACGCTGGCAGCTTAAAGGGCGGATGATGTGTTATTCATGCATTTATAACTCATCCCTCATTCTAAAAAGCCATGCAGTCAGCCAACAGTCCCCAGCTGCTCTGCCTGCTGTGATGCTGACCTGGAGCTGGAGCTGGAGCTGTGGATGGTTACAGGTTATAGTTTGGCCTTCCACCACAACAATAGTGACAGTGACAGCCACAGTGGCAGCCTTGGACGATAGCTGCATTCCAGCATCTTCCTTTTCTTTCTGCAAATCCAATGAAAAGACAAAAGCACTAGCTTGTTGTCTGTCTCTCAGTACTTTACTACACAGTCCCTGCTGTGAAGAGCAGCATTTTTCCAAACACTATTCAGTAATTTAGCTTTTTAAAATCTTTTCTTCCTGGCACATTGAGCCATCCACCATCCAATATAATATGCATATACACTATATTACCAAAAGTATTTGCTCACCTGCCTTGACCCACATATGAACTTAAGTGCCATCCCATTCCTAACCCATAGGGTTCAATATGATGTCGGTCCACCTTTTGCAGCTATTACAGCTTCAACTCTTCTGGGAAGGCTGTCCACAAGGTTGAGGAGTGTGTTCATGGGAATATTTGACCATTCTTCCAGAAGAGCATTGGTGAGGTCACACACTGATGTTGGTCCAGAAGGCCTGGCTCTCAGTCTCCACTCTAATTCATCCCAAAGGTGTTCTATCGGGTTCAGGTCAGGACTCTGTGCAGGCCAGTCAAGTTCCTCCACACCAGACTCTGTCATCCATGTCTGTATGGACCTTGCTTTGTGCACTGGTGCACAGTCATGTTGGAAGAGGAAGGGGCCCGCTCCAAACTGTTCCCACAAGGTCGGGAGCATAGAATTGTCCAAAATGTTTTGGTATCCTGAAGCATTCAAAGTTCCTTTCACTGGAACTAAGGGGCCAAGCCCGACTCCTGAAAAACAACCCCACACCATAATTCCTCCTCCACCAAATTTCACACTTGGCACAATGCAGTCCCAAATGTACCGTTCTCCTGGCAACCTCCAAACCCAGACTGGTCCATCAGATTGCCAGATGGAAAAGCGTGATTCATCATTCCAGAGAACACGTCTCCACTGCTCTATAGTCCAGTGGCGGCGTGCTTTACACCACTGCATCCGGCGCTTCGCATTGCACTTGGTGATGTACGGCTTGGATGCAGCTGCTCTGCCATGGAAACCCATTCCATGAAGCTCTCTGCGTACTGTACTTGGGCTAATCTGAAGGCCACATGAAGTTTGGAGCTCTGCAGCAATTGACTGTGCAGGAAGTGGGCGACCTCTTTGCACTATGCGCCTCAGCATCCGCTGACCCCTCTCCATCAGTTTACGTGGCCGAACACTTGGTGGCCGAGTTGCTGTTGTTCCCAAACTCTTCCATTTTCTTATAACAAAGCTGACAGTTGACTGTGGAATATTTAGGAGCGAGGAAATTTCACCACTGGATTTGTTGCACAGGTGGCATCCTATGACAGTTCCACGCTGGAATTCACTGAGCTCCTGAGAGCGACCCATTCTTTTACAAATGTTTGTCAAAACAGTCTGCATGCCTAGGTGCTTGATTTTATACACCTGTGGCCAGGCCAAGTGATTAGGACACCTGATTCTGATCATTTGGATGGGTGAGCAAATTCTTTTGGTAATATAGTGTATGTACACAGATGTTTAGCAATGTGAACAATTTCATGATTGATATTGTCATTTTATGTTGTAATATTGTTACAGGGACAAAAAATGATTGCACACATTTTAACAGACAACAAGAGCCTGCTGCTGATGTGGAGAGAGAGGACACAACTTGCAAGTTGGAAGATTCCACTGAGTGATGCTTTTTTGCATTATTTGTTATGTGTATGAGGAATGCATCACACATACGTGTGTGTGTGTGTGTGTGTGTGTGTGTGTGTGTGTGTGTGTGTGCGTGTGTGCGTGTGTGTGCGTGTGTGTGTGTGTGTGTGTGTGTGTGTGTGTGTGTGTGTGTGTGTGTGCCAAGCTAAAGTCCCAGTTTCTACTATTTGATGTGCCAAAATGATGATGCAGACTCACTCATATGACCACAAAAACAGGTATGCATAGAGGGTCTATATATTGTCATTATATGTGCAAAGTTGATAGTTGCTTCCGTGCTGTCCATCCATCCATTATCTATACACCGCTTAATCCTCTGTAGGGACGTGGGGGCGCTGGAGCCTATCCCAGCTGACTCAGGGGACACCCTGGACAGGTCACCAGTCTGTCGCAGGGCTACACATAGAGACAGACAACCAAACACACTCTCATTCACACCTACGGACAATTTAGAATCTATCTCAGCATGATTTTGGACTGTGGGAGGAAGCCGGGGTACCAGATGAAAACCCACACTGCACAGGGAGAACATGCAAACTCCACACAGAAAAATCCCAGGCGTCCTAACCGGGACGCGAACCGGGGATCTTCTAGCTGTGAGGTGACAGTGCTAAACAACGAGCCACCATGTAGCCCTTCCCTGCTGTCTTAATGTTGAAATTAAAAAACATATGAGGCCTGTTATTAGAGACTTTTACTGCCTTCCACTTCAAGGCTCTGCTTATTAAAGAGTATATTGACAGTAGCTGTTGTATGAAGGGGAGACAGTGTTCATTTATTCATCTTATTATCTGCATTTCTCCCATGTTAGCAGTTGATGTGCCTATCCTTTACACTAACCGCACACAGTGATGGTCTGTTCAGAGAACAATACCACTCTCAGTGTGTGCACTGTGTACTCTGCAACCCACAGCAATTTATTTGATACACCAACATGCAAAATATTCTCTTATGATACTTATGATGATGCTTTTAGATATGGAAAAGCAAGAAAGAGGAGAAATAGCTCCATACCATCAACATTTCAAACAAAACTAGATGGACAGAAAAGGCTTTTTTCTCTTTATTTCACTGAATAAAGAAAATCTAATACAATTGTTTTCACAAAAAGTTGTTGAATCCCAGTCTTCAGCATCTGTTTCGCGCCTTCATAATGAATGCACAGACTTCAACATATATTAATCATCCAACATATTCACTCAGCTCATGTCTACAGTGAAGGGTAGAAAAAATTTCAGTAAGTGTCAAAATATGAAGGCGCGTACACATGTGTATCGGCAGTTCCAGGCATGTGAGAAGGAGTCTGAGTCTGTACCACTGAAACATAAAACTCACAAAAGGTCTAATACTAGTCACATAATCAATAACTAACCAGCTAATGTTGGGAAGATAGAGAAATTTAACTTTGTTAATAAAATTTGAATGTAAGTTCAGTAAATTACATCTTGGTAACAAAATGATAAAAGTTTGAGTGTGTTTTTCTTAAGATATGTATAATATCTTCTTCTCCATCCCTATCTAGCAGCCAGCTTTTAGTTCATGCTTGGTGACCTTAGATATTCTGCAGTTTTTTCAAAGCACCTCTTCCTTCTCACTTGCTGAATCCTGAACCCAGCATCAACAGTAACCTACGTTCACTTCAGCCTCTACATGAGTGAAGTTAAGATAGTCATTAAATTAGTAAATATACAAAACAGAAACTACCAGTCCTATCTGAAATATATGACTGATGCATATTTTAAAGGATCGGATCTTTGTCAATTTGATTTAAAGATGATTATAAGAAAGTCATCACCTCTGGAACATAACAATAAAGGAATGTTAACAAAGCCAAAATGTCAAATAATTACAGTCAAATTATGGTTAACAACAACATCTCACAATGAGGTCCCTACTCCCCAAAACAGAACCAGCTGTAATTATTTGCACGTGTTCACAGATGAGGGCTGAGCTACATGTTCGATTCACTGTGAGCACGTTTGTCATTTTCAAAATCACTATCCTGGGAGATAAGCTTGTAGGGCTTCTTCCTCTCCTTCTCCTCCAGCACAGAGTTTCCCATCTCCACATCTCTGCTGCGGAGCTCGTGTCGAGACAGGAACTCCACGATGCCGGCTCCGATTGAATCCCCCAGCACGTTGGTGGTGGTGCGCAGACGGTCCCTGCTCCCCAGCAAGAGACGGAGATTAAAGGGTGAAGGTGTAAGTGGTAAAACAGGAGGTCTAATTGTGAAATTTGACAGCAGTGGTATTTTTGACGGTTTTGTTGTTGTTGTCTTTATTGATTTCTTTGTATGCAGTGGCAATGAGGTAAAGTCATAGTCAAACAAACAAAACAATGAAAGGTATAAGCAGCTATGCAACTTACACCTACTAAGTTTTCAGGAGGCATTGTGTATACTCATAAATCCCCTCTGCTGGGCATCACGCAGTAGTGTGCTGCAAGTCTTTTTATTTTCTAGAATGGCAAAGATGTGACTCTTCCTACTTTGCCTCTGATTGACTGTTATGTGTTGGCTTTGCTGGTTGAGCTGTTTAGGGCAGTTTCTCATAGCCAGACCATTCTCTAGCACTGACTCAGCGTAGAATGGTCTGACTGCACTACATTATCATTCAGCTATAGAGGAAAAAAAACTGACTATTTCTTTCAACCAATCAAAATCTTCTTAGGTAAAGGAAAGGACAGGATGTTTTGACAGTGTTCACTTAAAACAGTAACAAGGAAATTGTTTTAGGGGAACATTTGCATGCAGGGAGTCGAGCACTATCACTACAATTAATAATGAACCAAAATAAATGAGGGTTGCTTTAATGCACAGTCTGAACCTAGGATTAGACTGAACCCTTCATGTGTCAAAGTGTCCTTGAGGAACACCTTTAGAAGATCTAGGCCTTTAGACATTAGATACTACACTTTCTTCTGTTCAGCGTGGAAAGTCCTCATGAAGCAAGACGTTCATATTTGGTCCATGCTAGTCAAAGGCGAGAAGGGTTTTTTCTTATTACCCCAGTTAGCTGAGTAATTTCTGGGAAGGGTATTCTAATTGAAATGATTAATTTGGGAAACCTAATTATGTTTCTATGTTAAAACTCATTGCAAAAATATTCAATACAAAAGGGAAGATGTAGAACAAGACTCCGGGGAAAAGGGAGAAGTGTGTCACTAGGTGGTAGTAGATGTGGGGCTGCTTCTGACCTTTAAAATGACACAGATGATTCACGTACAGTTACAGCAGTTGACAGAACATTGTGTAACCTAACGAATTTGATCGGATGTTACACTGGATTTTTGTACACATTTTTACCATACAGGAAGCTACTCACAGAAACCAATCAACCGCGATGATGAGAGTGATGTCATCAGTAGGAAGCCCAACAGAGGTCAGTACTATCACCATGGTGACCAGGCCTGCCTGAGGGATGCCAGCAGCTCCAATACTGGCTGCAGTTGCTGTAATACTTAATTAAGGAGAAAGCCAAAGATGAAACAAAGTGTGTTACTGCTTAAAATATTTCAGTTTTACAGCATAAGCACTGACTACTTCCGTTAACTTTTACCTGATGGTGATGATCTGACCAAAGTTCATCTCCATATTGTTGACCTGGGCAATGAAGATGGCTGCCAGCGCTTCATACAGGGCCGTTCCATCCATGTTGATGGTAGCACCCACAGGCAGCACAAAACGCGTGATCCGCTTATCAATTCTGTTGTTTTCCTCCAGACACTTAAAGGTGACAGGGAGGGTGGCAGAGCTAGGAGATGACAGAATGCAGTCGAGTTTTTAAAAAGCATTTTAAAGAAACAGAAAAATTAGTTTTATTCAAAAATGGTCTATATGACACTGTGTTCTGCATCAGTTCCTGTAATATTCAGTCAATTTCAATGACCTCAAAGTCTCATTCCGGTCATTGATTAAACCCATAACTCCCCATGAATGAGGGAGACTTGAGCGGAAATGAATTGGCCCAAGAAGAGTTTGTACAGGTATAATTGCGGACAGCAACGCTACTGTAAGAGACACCCCATCCACATTTAAGTCTGAGGTATGGACCATTTAGGCTTTCGCAACATTGAGGGAACAAGCAAGCTGGACAACGACTATGCCATACACAAGAACTGCTTCGCAAAAGTAAAGTACACAGGCACCACCACGAACACGCAAACCCACCTGCAACACCACCATCCTGAACTCATTGCCGAGAAAGCGGCTGATGCAGCAACGTTTCAAGTCAGCCTGCAGCCGTTAATACAATGCCTAAAGCAAAGCTTCCTTTCTCGTCCCCGAGGGCTGCTGGCATTATAGCATCCATCACTGGGTTCATTTGCAAGGACCTCCATCCGTACAGTGCTGTCAAAAAGGAAGGGTTTCGAAAAATGCTACACACACTTGAACCAAGGTGTGACTATGTCCAGGTTATAGATATCATGATGTATCGTTACGTGATTGTCTTGCAATATGTTGATTACCGTAGTATCGGTATCATGAGCCATGTATCAGGTATCGTTTTGTATCGTGAGGTACCCTGTGATTCCCACCCCTGTCAAACACTGTAAAACTACTCTGTAATATTGCAGTAACTCAGCAAAACATGTTCATTCCCGATTTGGAAGAGGAATAATAATACAGAAAGCTCCACCCTGCAGGCTGACAGGATTGGTTCCTTGTGTTTGTTATGCTGGAAACCCTGGAAGTCTGAGTCAGTGCCTTTTAACAGTCTTTCATCCAGTCCTGTGCAGTTCTAAGGTGTGATGGTGTTGGCTGCTTATTTCACTCATGTTGGGTTTTCTAGCATATAACACTATATGAAAATGTAATGAGTGGGTCATTAAATGAAGGTCAATTAAAAGAAAATAAATAATTTTTCCTATGCAGAGGAGTTGCATCCTGTTTAAATGCAATTCAGTAAATGAGTCTTCTAGAAATTACATTCATATTTATTTTTCTTTTTTATTATAACTTCTCAGGAAACCTGGGGTGAGAGTGCAGGGTCAACCCCACTACAGTGCCCCCGGAGCAGACAGAGTTAGGGGCCTTCCTCCAGGGCCCAGCAGTGGCAGTTTAGTGGTGCTGAGGTCCCACAACCTTCCGATCAGTAACCCGAAGCCTTAACTACAGAACCATCCACTATCTACCACTACTAAATTACTTTTCCAATTATGTTTAGGTGAAACATAGTTGCAGACTCAGTTATATTCAGAGGTAGCACTTTGTTTTGATTGAGTGAAGCACCATATTTCTATACTGTTTGAGAGTTGAGAAGGTGGTTGTGGTAGATGGTGGATGCTGACTCTCATACCAGAGACCAGGGCCCGTATTCACAAAGCATCCTAAGGCTAAAAGTAGCTCTTAGTGACATCATTCTTAGAAAAATCTTAGAATTTCTTGAATTCTAAGATTTTTCTTAGAATTTTCCCTCGGTAAGATAAAAGTTATTCACAAAGTGTCTCAGGCCTTAAGAGAGATCATATGGTGAGAAACTGTTAGGAGGAGGGAGGAGGACTTTTAAGAAGCCTAAGAGTGTCTTAAACAGACAAGATGGCAGAAAGACCGAGAGGAAGGAGAGATATTCTCTGTACATTAAAAGACAGCAGTGATGACTTGGGTCTGTCACAACCCTCTGTCAGCACAGAGACCAGTCAGACCAGTCAGACCATTACGGTCTTTCACAGCCTCATATTGTTGCACAATTTATTAATTTCAATCTCCGCTCTCGCTTGGGATTGCATCACGTACCAGCGCTTCACACAGGAACCACAGGACCTGCTGACAGCTGAGTCTGTGTCCACCATTAATATCAAACACATGTAGTAAAATGACCAGCATGGACAGTAAACATAACAATAAGCAAATCAATAGAATCGGCATGTGAATGAGGTACGTTCAAACATTTGAAGCTGTGTCACAACTAATTTAATTTTGCCGAGTTTCATCATCTTGACATAAAATTAATGTCACGATAACACATTTCTGAATATAGTCCAAGTTATATGATCAGTTAATTTCACTGTCCATTCATTACTAGGAGCGTGGAGCAACTTTTTCTTTTGTCCTTCCCCCTTTTTGTAACAACCAATCACAGCTTGTAGAAGACTGCATCATACCTAGCAACGGGGTCAACCACACCTCCTCACTAAGATAAAAGTTTGTGTGCCCTCCTTGCTCAGAGTTGCTCTCAGAAACTTCCCGAATCACTCTTAAGCTAAGATTCCTTGCTAGGAATTTTAAGGCTAAGTTAGGAGCTCTCTTAGAAAATTCTAAGACGCTTTGTGAATACGGGTCCTGGCACTCTGGTTGAGGATAGGAAAAAAAGGGGGCTTTTGTTTAAATACAAATTTCCTAACTCCCTGTGGACTTTTCTGTAACAAAGTGGACCACTGTCTTTCATTAACCAAGGGGCTGCCAGTGACAGTGCTGTTTTCAGGAAAAGGGATTAGAAATGATTTTGCAGTTATTATTCATGTCGTTTGTTTATCATCACTGTTGTTGTTAACATTTCCTAATGAGTTTATGGCCTCAGTCGCCAATTTCAAGTCTCCATCAACACAATATGATTTAAATTGTGGTGTCATTCAGGGTAAATCTGACAACAAAGTAGGAAATGCTTTATGTAATTGACAAGCTGCTACCACAGCAGTCTGTCAATCAGTACAAAGATGTAGTAATGTGTCTGCATAGTCCTGTGGACATTCAAACAGTGAACTTGTTTTCGTCTTAGAATACTGACCCTCTCACAGTGTGTTTTCAGTTCATGAAAGTTAACTAATATTTCGGTCGTCTAAAAATGTTGGACTTACGTCAAATGTTTGGTTTCAAGCAAGTTTTGGCGCTAGCAATGTGCTAACCAAGGTACATTAGTTTAACTATTCTGATAGTGCCCTTGTTGTCGGTCAGATTGACCCCTCACTCCTCCCAAGCTCCACCATCCCATACAGGGTCACTTCTGGTTCCAAAAACCCGAGATGGCATTGACCAAAATGTTAAATTCAAGGCTTCAAAACAATAGACCACAATCCAATGGGTGAGGTCATGCTGGCTACATCCATTTTTTTCATACAGTCTGTAATTGAAACTGAATGTGATTCAGAGTTTTTCTGAACGATCAAACATCCTGTTGAAGTTGATGTTGATGTTGATGTTACCTGCAGCTGTTGGTAGGATGAGTATCACAGTTGTCTCCAAACTGGGAAAGGAGTGACCTGTTTATTGCTCATTAATTAAAAAAGTTTGTACTTGATTTATGAAAAACTTCTTGAAGTCTATCGATATCAACAGACGGGGCCCAAGTGAATTGCTGCGTAAAGGCGAACGTCCTTACCTCAGTGTAGAACTAGATGTAACAGTCAGCAACTATGCAGAGGTAGCATTGAAATAACTACCAGGTTTTGATTTTAGAAAGTAAGTAAAATCAAGTTGTTATTACAAATGCTAAGACATCAAATGTTCACGGAAGAAACTGTGTGGTTTATTATTTGATTGTTTTGTCCTTCGGTTAGGATGTGGAGAACTACCTGCCACACTTGTGATTTGAGCTGCTCATTAAGTCTTATGCTATGTGTCATCATAATGTACTTTTTCTTTCAATCAATTCTCTATGTAGTGATGACATTATGTGGAGCTAATCTATATATACAAGATCAGCTTTGAGTGTTTATCTTGTTTATTTCCTGGTGGTCCTCTTTTGCAGTGTGAGGTCAACTGAGAGGATGGATGGTAAATGCTATGTATGTTCTTTGTCTCTAAAGCCGCGGTTGGATTAATTTCCTCCTCCTGAGGGCAACGTGGAAAACCTCTTTTGCTGCCTGTTATACACAATAGCTTCATTATTCACTGTGTTAGCCAGTCACCAACCAGGAGGCCTGCTCTAGAGCTGACCAGACAGCCGTTTATTAACTAGTTAACTGTCTTAGTCATGTTTAACATGAAAATCACAAAACTTCTCTGGGAACAATGTTTCAGGTGTGAATATTTTCTGCTTTCCCAGTATTCTTATGACAGTTAACTGAAAATTTGGGGGTGGGGGAGAGGGTGTGGGGCTTTTGCTGTTGGCAATTTGACCATGTTAACCTAGTCAGAAAATAATGACAAGGGTATTTCGCTGTTTTGTAACATTAACTGACTGCGAAACTGGTCAATTACCAAAGAAAATATATGTCTGAGCCCTGAGCAACTGACAATAAAGATAACTGTTGAGGCCTTCCTCCTATGATAGAACAATACAACCTGACTGAAGGTTTTTTGGGGTAGAAAAAAGTATTGTAAATATATTGATGTGGACGCCAGAAAGAGTAGCTGCTGTAACAAAGACAAGATTGGTTTTGTAGTGGTAAAAAAATCTGTTTTAAAAACTAGACTGCAGAACTTCTACCCATAAATGAACATCTGCTACATTCAAGCTCTGACCAGACGAGTTCACTCGACAGTGATCAACCAACACCAGGTGAATCTCTGTTTGGCAGTACACCAGAGTTTAAATCTGACGTCTATGGAAGCATTCCCACACTGGCAGCGATGCTCCAGATGAAATTTGATGAATCTGATGATCAAATTTCCACCTGTTTCCAATAAATTGTATCAATAAAGTAGTTTAGACGTTGAAACAACAGCAGTGTCAAAATGCTACACTTTTTGTTTTATTTACTGATATCTGGGAGTGGCAGGTAGTACTCACCTGGATGACGTCCCCAGGGCTGTTATCAGAGCTTGCAGCAGCCCAGCAATGAAGATAAAGGGGTTTTGTCGAGTGATGACAAAATAAAGAGTGGGCAGGATAAGAATGGCGTGGATCATCAAGCCAATGATGACTGTGATGGTATACATGCCCAGCTGGCCACCCATCTGTGTCAAATCATCCATCTCCACAATCTTTCCTGCAATCAGGAACAGGATACCAATGGGAGCATACCTGAGAGGAGGAGAGGAGCACAGCAAGTTACTGCAGATAAGTATGATGGCAGCATTACTTCAAAACAACTCCTGGTGAAGTCACATAAGTCTTACCACATGATGATGGCAACCAGGCGCATGATGGCTTCATTGAGGCTGTCGAAGAAGTCTCTCAGGAGCTGGCCCTGCTCCTTCATGTTGCCAATTATTAGACCAAAGCACATGGAAAAGACCACCAGCCCAAGAGCGTTGACCCCATTCACCTGACCCGGCACTGGGATCACTTCCTCCCTGGAGATCTCCATGACCTCCTGGGTGCCATTGGTTGAGTTGAAGAGGGTGTCATTCACTGTCACCGTCACATGGACTACTCGCTTTCCATATTTGGTTTTGAACTGGAGAATGAGATTATTAAAATATGGAGGTTATAGAAGAAGAGTTTGATACAGCCGAAACAGATCACTGTGCTACGCTCAACCTCCAGAATCATGTAATAGAATCATGTAATACCCCTTTGTCAAGTCACACCATCAGATCAGAATGTCCACTTGACCAACGCAAAACAAATCCCTGGATTTTCTGTGGTTACTCATGAATTCCTGAGGATGACTCTAAATGTTTTTGTGACCCACAGACCTTTCCTTTAGCGCCACTCTCAGGTCAACCTCGTCTATGTCTACAATGAACTGATCATGGAATGTGCTGTGGATATTGATGGCTCTCAGAGGATTCAACATCCATGGATCATTAACTGGTGGTCACAAGATATCAATGCAAACACATTGGGTTTGTTCTAATTGTTGATGCATACAGAGGTAGGGTTTGGCAGTGTGTAACTAGCAGTGTGTTGAGTCCTGATGATTACATAATCAATGCTTTTTAAAATAGCCTTGCTGTCATAGCTAAAGTCATTGTTATGGTGAAAATGTGGTGGAAAAAGCCATGGGACATTTGAGTCTCACCTGTCTTTCAGATGAATTGCTCTGCACAACTCAGGTAATACTATGTCTCAATGCAACTTTTTTTAACTATTAGGTGATGTCAGTGTTATCAGCTTGCTCTGCTGTTAGCTTTGGAAAATATAAAGACTAGAATGGATAAATGTGTAACTTCTTAGGAAATCTGAACTGTGGAAGTCATGGAGAGGTAAAAAGGTCAAGTGGCTGTATCTCAGTGTCTAAGGGTATGTGTGAACGAGAGGAAGTTGGAGAGGGTGAGAGAAGGCTAAAGGAAAGGAGACGAGGAGAGATAAATAGAGTTCTGGTAATAGGACAGTGGGTGTGGGTTCAAGCTAAATAAATTTGCAAAGTGTCAGCCCTTATCTGGGCTGGGGCCTACATGGATCAGAACAGGTCAGTCAATGGCCAAGATTTCAGGCCCATTGAAATATTCTACTCATTGCCTACCCTCCAGCACATCATCTTACTAAAAATCCCATTTGTGCATGAGAAAAGCCCACTCATGATCTTCAGGGGATAAACTCTACGCAAAAAGTCAACTTTGCTTATTAGATACGACATGATTCGAGGAGACCAGTACACTCATGCTCCCAGTGGGCTATAATTAAAGCTGTGTCCACACTGTCTGCACGACACGTTGTGTTCCATCTGTACCTACACAGGAGGTGTTCAGCCATAGTACTAAACCATAGTCTGCCTGAGCAGAGTACAAATAAGCAAGAAAAACAAATATGTGTGAAGCATAAAAATATGGTCTGATTGTGTTTAAGGGTGTATTGCGTGACTAAAACATGAGCTGCCTGTGTAAACAACTGGACTGATTGAAACAAAAGCGTTTCTGTTCCACCAGACATGTGAGAGGGATGACTGAACAGCGTGGTTAAAACACTGTGCATCAGCATGCTGTAGTCACGTTAGCATTTTGCTGCATGTTAGTCCAAATAGCCCCAGTAAAAAAAGAGTTTTACAGAGAATAACTCAAACATTTTTGTAAGTCTGTAAAATTAGACACTATTGTAACACAACAGTTATTTTGAGGTTTATGGAATGTCAAATGTATTATATTTTTACAGAAAATGTACTTTATTATTTATACCGATGTTTGTCCTTTCCTTAATTACGTACAAATGTACATAAAATGACAATAATTATCTGTAGTTAAATATGCAGCTCTTTATAGAAAGGTCTATGCCAATACTATCAAATTAGGATTTTTCGTTGTAACTTTAAAATGCATTTTACTACCCATGCTGATGGAGTCAGCCATGGGTAGGGCGGTCACTGCCGTCTGTCTGTCTGTCTGTATGTCAGTGTGTGGGTGGCTATGTCCGCTCCATAACTCGTGAACAAATAGAGATAGGATAATCAAACTCAGCACAGATGTTGATCTTGACCTGCTCTGGTCACTCATTCATTTTGGTGTCAAAGGTCAAAGGTCGCAGGGCTAGGTAGTGCAAAATCCCCTTATAATCTACTATATAAGCTTGCAATGATGACCTTTGGTATATCTAAGGGTAGGACTACCACATTGCACCTGTTGGCCTTGAACTTGACCTTTGACCTTGAACTTACTGCCATCTGTCTGTCTGTCTGTCTGTTTGTATGTATGTGGGTGTGTATGTCCACACCATAACTATATAGCAAAGACAAATAGGATAGTCAAACTCAGCACTGATGTTGATCTTGACCTACCCTGGTCACCCATTAATTGTGGGGTCAAAAGGTCAAAGGTCAAGGTCACAGGGCTACCTGCCATGTTTAGGAAGGCATTTGGTGTGGGTCTGCATTTCACTTGAGTACATTCTAGTTAGTTTTATATTTATGTCTACTTTTACATTCAGATAACGAGTACAAAGATGCACTGCTCTCTGGGCTAAATCTTCAGGCATGTTGTGTCCCTCTAAAAATTTAGGAAAAGTCTGTCAAATAACAGTGCTTCTTTACAAAGCGTATAATGTAAATTTCTGCACATTTATTGTGTTGGACCTTGTTGTGATCATTTGACAGTTGATTTCTTTTCAACAGTGTGCACTAGGTGACATTTTAACACCTCACTGATACAAAGCAGTGACAATTTGTGAAGTATTAACAGCAGAGCTCACCTGCTGTGTGCAGGCTTGGACCAAGTTAGGTGGGAACATGTTTCTGAAATGAGAAGACACGGAGATTTAGAGATGCTGCTGGTGAGGTACAGTCAGACTTTAGGAATATCATTGTTGCTCTTGCAGGATACCTGATTAGATCTAGGAAGGCATCAGCAGGACTGACTTGCTCTATAGTCTGCTGCTTTCCAAACTCATCTTTTGATCCTTTTCCTGGGTGGATGATTAGCACGATTATGATGCCGATGAAGACTGCAATAAAGGTTGTAGTCATGTAGTAAATCACAGCTCTCATTCCCATCTTTCCTGAGGCTTTGCTGTCCAAAGCTGCCATTCCTAATGGAGAGAGGGGTGGAAATGCTGTTAAGACTGGAGCATTAAGACACATAAAACTCTTCTTCGTAAAGGACAGTCATTTCAGCACCAGCATTTATGATGAGTTTGTTCAGTTTTAATCAGTGCACAGATTATGAATCAGTCATGTAACTGTGTGTCATGTTGTTCTTTACAAACATGTATGCAGTACTGTGCACAAGGCTCAGGGACTGCTTAGGGACAAAACAAACAAGGAGTCTTGCAACTGATGGTCTGAACCCCAAAGAGCTCCGACTATGAAGAAAAAGAATACGCTGAGGCAGACTAAAGTTATCTGAGGTATTTAGAACACCCTAACTGTCAAATACATTAAAAAACAATGTGTAGGCGTTTTAAAAGCAAAAGATGCTACTGTTGCTTGAGCATATGGATAATATATGAGTTTCATGAATTAGCATTAAATAGTTTTAAACACTGGCACTGTATTTTCAGTAGAAAAGCATTGCAGCATTTACAGTCACACCCAGCTGTGATGTAGCTTTGCACTAGAACTACAGGAACTGTACTGCATTGTGAAGAGGGAGGAAAGATGACAGAGAAAATGTTAGATGCTGCGTGAGTAGGATTTTCATCTTCAATGTGTAGTCACTCCTTAACACACATTCCCCTAGACAAGTGGATCTGAAACTTTTTCTAGCATGCCCTCCTTTAGAAGTCAAAAAAGGTCACCACACACACACACATACAACTTTTATCAGTCATTAAAGCTGGGACTAGCAGATTTTTTTCTGCATACTGTAGCTCAAGTGGTCTGAGAGGAAACACACTCCTGCACTTTTTCCTGTCTCTGTTTTCGGACCTTAGAAAATCTAAAGTCTCAAAATCGAATCATGGAACTGTAAAGTGATTGGATCAGCCACATGTAAACGCAACGCAGTCTGTGCAGCGTGACCACCGTCTTATGGAAAAGATCCACCCAGCCGGTTGAAACGTCGCCTAACTCCACCTTCTCTGGCTAACTTTAGCAAGTCTGACAAAGGCTACAGGTAGTAGCACTGATGTGAGCTTGGCAATTGCAAGCACAGCAGAGCCTTACACGACCCACCGAACTAATTCAGCTATTGAGAGCAGATCACCAGATGTAAACGTATGGACTGAATGTCAGTATGTAGATGACATATCTAGATGCAGATCACATGGTAATACTAGGTTTAAACTGAGCATCTTCTGCGTTGTTTCCACCCAAATAATAAATCTAACCTCTGACTGGCACTTTCATCTGCAAAACAAGTTAATACTGTAGAACTGATCTCTTTCTTTCTGTCTGCTGTGTGAGCAAATCAGTGGAGATGGGAATCTCTTCATCAGTTGGCAGGGGGTGAGGCTGGCCCTCTCACTGATGTAAGGATGACCTCTGTTTGAACCACTCCTGCTGAGTCACTGGACCTATTTAAGACACTGATGATCTTTTCACAATGTGAAAAATGCTTAGGCGTGTGTCTGTAGCTGTCACATGGTTACCATGGAACCACTTATGTCACTCATGTGTTGCCATTATATTCACGCTGCAGACTTAAGCATCCCATCCATCTATACACATTGCAAATCCATACAATGCACAAAAAACACAAAAGGTATTTTCAGAATCCTCAGAAACAAATCTAACCTTTTGGATGTAAAAATGTTGTGTGATTTGTTTCCCAAATGTGTCTTTAATCTGGAAATGACGCACTGTATCTCACTCCTCAATTCATACAGCATAAACCAAAATTTAAAGTGGTCGTTCTGTCAGTAACTATTGACGATACTTTGTGATATTATATATTTCCACACAGAAAGCTTGTTAACATTTTGTTTGTGCAAGGATGTGTCATTTCAGTCTATCTGGAAGAAGGAATACAGTTGTAACAGTGTTAGACAGTGTTATGTTTGAGTCCAAGTAGGTTTCATGTTATGGATTTTTTTCTGACCTGTTCAAATATTAACCACAAAACATTAAGGGAACAGGTTGGATCAAAAAATAAAAATGAATTTGAATTTAGCTTAAAGCTTATTGGCTGAATGCAGCTGAAGCCAGACTACAGCAGCTGTGCCCATCAGAGCTCCTTTGTCAAGCGTGTTTTTGTTATCAGCAGATTGAGAGCAGTGAGAGCCATTACAGTTTGATATTTAGAACACATGAATGTGAAGACCATAAATGTGTGAATGCGCTGTACCTGTTATTAGACTGGAGATCAGTAAAGGCAGGACGAGCATCTGAAGCATCCTCATTAGCAGCTCCCCAGGGAAAGAGAAGTACTTCACTTCTCGATAGGTCATCTTATAGGGGCGCAGCGCGAACCCAAGAACAATACCTGCAGACACAGTAACAGAGTGGATCTCCTCTGCATTTGTAAGGCTCCGTCTGAAGGAACTCTGAGATGTTTCCACTTAGACATACACACCTACAACAACAGCTCCAACCGTAAAGAGCACAAAGGCATTCTTCTTGAGGAAGGCCTGGACGTCCTCTTTGGAGATCTCCTCCACTTTCCTCTTGGCCTTCATAGTGCGTATGTGAATGCCTTCCCTGAAGCGCTGCATCCTGCTAAAATAAGGAAATCGGAGAGTGTAGAGAAATGCCAGGAGGCCAGTAAATTCATGTATATGTGAGGCTTCAGGATGCATCGAGTACCTTTCTAAATCTGGTGCCTCATTTTAGCTTCAGCTTTAACTTTAAAGTATATTTTTGCTCAGAGTGAAGGAGGTTGGATCACCACCTGGACAACCCTCAGAGTATCCAGGCTTTCATCTCTGTCCACTTGATGAATCACTTATTGTTACAAGTTTGCATCTCTTAATGTAGCACATCAGCTCAGTCAGACGGTCTGTCTTGTAGCTGTTTCTGCTTAGCTGTGTCCACATCCGGTTTAAAGGCCTTCATTGTTATAGTTCGAGTTTATGTCTTGTGAAGTTGTGCTTCATCTAATCTCTAATTTTTTTTTCTGCATGTCAGGTATTAACACAGAGAAGACCTCAGGCCGGGTCATATTATTCTGTCATAGGAGAACTGCTTTTGTGATCATTAATATACAGTATGTAGCAAATGTTGAGTGTATAAACTAGTGGCAGAAATGGTTGTAGACAGTAGAATATTCCATACTCTTACTCCCTGATTTGTCAGACCAATAGCCATAGACCAAAAGAAACAGAAGAAGTAGCAAAAGTTCACATTTAAGATCATTTTGTTGGCATTGAAAACGACTAAATCAGCCTTTAAAAACTGCTTTGACTCTCCTATTGATCATCCAAGCATGTGGGACTGGTTGGCTTCCCGGGATGCCGGGGAATAGTGAGGCTTAACAGGGCTTCAGCAGCCATCCTTTTTCCCGGAGAACTGTGGATTTAGTTCTCCATCTCCTCCACTGAAGCCTTCTCATTTACAGACCTTTTAATAAGAAGCACATTTTGCTGAAATTGATTTGTTGTGGGGAAAAAAAGAACATGGTCTTAAATATAAAAGTAAGTTTATTTACACTTAAATTCATGCAGCAGCGGTTTGCAACACGTCAGATAAAATTGTTTAAGATTTATACCAATTTATTACGTTGTACATAAAAGGAAAGGTTCACAATTTTTCAAATCTGTCTTTGAGCAAAAATAATGTGTCCATATAAAACATGAACAGGTTTGGCTTGTTGTGATCATTCCTTCTGTTAACATTGGTCATTGAAAGATCCTCGTGTAAAGTGCTTGCATTAAAGTGATGAGAGACAAAATCCATTTTGACTGTTTGGTGTCAAAATGTATTTAAAAAGTTTAATACAAAATGCCCTCTTTACTATCAGTATTATTATTATCCTCCCATCGCATCTCAGCATGGAGACACTTTTTGCACATTTGCCAAATGAGGACTGTGGATTTCATCCCACGTCACTTCTTTTAGAAATGTGTTAAGATTTTTTAGTGGCTGAAATGAACAAGAGGGACAACTACAGCTAGCAAACACAGCTCCAGTGTTCATCTGGGCGTCTTGCTCCTGTTTTAAGACAGACTTTAAAAAATTAACTTATCCTTTAAATGGACACAAGGAACATTTGTTAAGACTTCATAAATGCACAGTAGCTGTAGAATTTATGTATGTGTGACAGTAAACTATTAGACACACAGTTCTGTTTTCAGTAATACTTGATAAAAATAAACTAATAAGAAAAGTCCTATTTAAAAGGCCAATTCACCTCAGTTATCAACTAAATCTATCCAGTGAACATATTATTGCCTGCTTTTGAGATATTTCCAGTGAAGCTTTACACTACTGAGTTTTGTCTAAGTTTTTAAAAAAAAAAATCTATCCATACACATCCATCCATTTTATATCTATCCATATACTCCGCCTAATCCTCTGTAGGGTCGCGGGGGGTCTGGAGTCTATCCCAGTCGACTCGGGCAAAGGCAGGGGACACCCTGGACAGGATGCCAGTCTGTCACAAGGCTACACATAGAGACAGACAACAAAACACACTCTCATTCACACCTATGGACAGTTTAGAATCATCAGTTAACCTCAGCATGTTTTTGGAGCCGGAGTTCTCGGTGAGAACCCACGCTGCACAGGGAGAACATGCAAACTCCACACAGAAAGATCCCAGGCGTCCTAACCGGGACGCAAACCGGGATCTTCTAACTGTGAGGCGATGCTGCTAACCACTGAGCCACTGTGCAGCCCTATGAAAATCACATCCACCCTAAATAAACTGGGGTGACAGAATGTAACTTGGAACCGGACAATTTTTTGTGAGTGTGATTCTGGTGGACTGAACCTTCTCATATTTCTTTCACGTTTCTATTAGAAGAGTCAACTAATGACATGTGACCAATAGTGAAACCCAGTTCTTTTAAAACAAAAGACTTTGTAAACTGTCATATTAAACATATGATGGCTGTAATTGCATTCTAAAATAGAGACTTTTTATCACGTACCTCTTCAGGCCGGTGTTGTGGCTCTTCAGGAAACAGCGTTGAGGGTTGAGCTGGCAGGCCTGTGAAGCAGCAGCAAAGCAGGCTTACAGGTACAGGACTTCTGCTGGAGCTGCTGGGATTCAGTGGGACAGAGCGGCTGGAAGATGGAGCTCTAAATTGCAGCGCTTCAAGCGTGTGGGAAACAGAGCTCTCCTGCACCTACTGTAATCAGAAAAGACGGGAGGGGAGTCATCCAGAAGAGAGACAGAGAGGGAGGGAGGGGGAGACAAGGAGGACAAATTAGATAATGGTCCTCCCATAATAACACTGTTAGCCCTGTGACACAGTTTCAGGTAAAGCCCAGGTGTATGAAAAACTTTGTTGAGACTTGTTCTGAAAATCATCACTGAATTATTTGGTTGAAGAATGATCCACTGCATTCAGTTCCATCTCTTCCTCACCACTCCTCTTCATCTTCACTTCCTTCCTTCTTACTTCCTTCCCTTTGTGGTTCAGGATTCAGTTTATTTATGTTATGTCTATAGTATTAAAGTTTTTTTCACTCGATTGTTTATTAATTCTTTCAGAACTCTTAGTGAGTAGCATAAACAGACTTCATGTGTAATTTTGTTATACAATCTTGTCTTGCATAATTATAATTAAACTGAATCTTGTGTCTTGACTTTATGTAGAATTATGTACAATTGCCTCTGGCATTAAACAATAACCAGGTTTAAATGATACACATCATCTCACTCGGGACGTGTTATAGTTTGAGATAATTCCGCAGAGTAAATGACACACCACAATTAGCTGAAAAAAGTGGAGCTTGAGCTGTAATAAGTGACCTCACTGTATGGAAAAATATTCCCTGGTGAAGTTGAATATAATTAGTGAAGAATACCCCTCAAATCAGGTCACAGCCTTTTACAAACACTACTCCCCGGTCACGATTACACTAACGAATGAAATATTTCTACAGATGTTTGTTGGTGATTAATAATCACCGAAACGTCTGTGATTGTATCTGATGGATTTTGGTACACTTATCTCCTATTTTTAATCCCTTTAGTTCTCATTCCACTACTAATCCCTAGAAAAAGACTGAAGAAGATCTTTCTGTTGTATTTTCAATACTGGATCACATGTAAATGGGTTCACTCATAGTAAGAAATCAATGCAGAATTATCATCAAAGTCTGCTCCAAACAAAACCCTCAAGCAGAGAGACCAATAATAGGCCTCTTTTCACTGCAGGACGTCAAGGTGGCGCCAACGTTAAGTCGTTTTCCACTGCAGGAACTTGTGTGAAAACAAGCTGCCACTGGTTACATGGCTGTGGCTCAGGATGTCCACTAATCATAAGGCTGGTGGTTCGGTGCCTGGCCCACAGGTGTCGTACTGTTCTTGGGCATGACACTAAACCTGGAGTTGCTCTCGCTGGCAATGGAGCTTCTTGCCGTTATGTAAACTAAACTCAGAGAAGGACTGTTATTTTATTGGCCTTTTGAACGTCCTCATTGTCTTCTTCTCTCTAACATCCACATCAAGAGTGTTAAATTCACCATAAAGGGTCACAGAGCAAACCTTCCACTGGTCTGTTTCCTACTGGAGTTAATCTCCAGTAACTACTAGTAGTTCTGGTAAAGGCTGAAAGTGCAGATAGATTAAAATGTTTGGAACTGCCCAGTAATCAGCCCTTTTAGTCTTTCTGTTTCCATTGAGGTCTAGTATCTGAGAACTTCATGAATTCCAAATGTGCCAAAACAACGACAACTAATTCCAGTTCTTTGAGGAGGTAGGAAACAGAACATTGGAGGGTTTGTTACATTAGCTATATACAAACTGCAAATTCTGTTCTTATCAACCTCCCTCCCAGCAACAGCAAGTTCTAAAAGCCCACAGAGCACTACCTGCTCAGCACTAAACAGCAGACAAAGCTAGAGCCTGTCAACACTGTGGAGCATTTAGTAACTAAAGAGTCAAATGTTTTTCTTTAGCTGCTGGTGGAGACTGGAACAGAGCTCCAAGGAGACTCAACGTTCCCCATTTGGAGTGATGATATATGTTCCTTACCTCTACTCCGTGAAGGCAACCCCCGACAGGGTTGCCTCAATCAGTGACCCTATTCAATTCAATTCAATTCAAATTCACATGTCATCTCACAGTGCTTTACATAGTAAGGTACAGACCTTACAAATACCCTTGTAGCAGCAAAAAATAAAATAATTATTTGGTTAGCTTTACCAAAAGATTGGGGTTTGGCTTATACAAAAGACTCTTTGTTGTCATTGTTATGGAACAGCCACATAAAAGGAATGCTAGCTCATGGTCTCAAATGGGAAAACAACAGTGACCTTTTGCGGTCATCAAAGTTGTAGTAACAAACAACTTTCCCGTTATAGAACAGTCACGGTTAAGACAGTCAGTGAAAGCTGATCGGTTTGAAACGGAAAATGAACAGTGGTCATTTGAAGACCCCCACCCCTGTGGAAGTCCAGATTTTCTCACCTTGTTAACATGTCAACATGGTAGGAAAACACACCATAGACAAAATAAGCAGCCCACAACATGTCTGAGTATTTCCACCTTGAAACTTCAGTGTATTGATGACAGCGTCAGAAACGTTGATTCAGACCTCATTAGGTTTCATATGTGACAAACTGAAGGAACCAGACCTGTCAACTTGCAGGGTGGGATGCAGAGCCCCTCTTGAAAGAATAAATGACTTATTACTGAAGGACTAGACATACATAGCTGAAACTGTATTTTAGTAATGAAATTGTACATATTCTAATTCCCCATGATGGACAGTATATCTGGGGCCTTTAGTGTTCATATGTATGTTTATGTATTTCTGAGTGTTTGAGATAACACCAATACTGATCAATGTCAGACCAACAACCACATTATTATATTAACTAAAGATGCTCTTCTGAAGTATTGAAGTAAGTAAACCAAAACTCAAAACAAAATTCACTGATATCTGGCCGTAAACCTATAAATGACGCATACATTGATATGGAATACTTTTAAAAAATGACTTGTTAATCCCAAACACCAGAGAAGTCAATGAACAGTAGCAGATGTTTGTTGAAGGAGGCAACAAGGGGCAATGTCCCCTTAGACAAACGTCCAGCCCCCTTAAATCAGACTTTTAGAAGTTGACAAAGAAAATAAAAGATTACCCACAAAGTGAACATAGACAGTATTTACTATAGTAGCTGAAAAATCTGCTGGAAAAGGCACAAAAGAGATGACAGGTTTCATCTCTTCTTCGCTCCCCCCACCCCCCGCCCTCCACCCCCCAGCCAAACATTTACTCACTGTTGGTATGCAAATGAGCTGGTGTCAGGTAGGCAGAGCAACATGAGCTGCACAACAGAGGGAGTCTTTGAGGAAGCAGTAAATCTCTGTCGTCAAAATCATAGTGATTCGTGAGAAATTAACTAAAACATACGCGTGTACTTGTACGGTCAGCTGGTGAATGGTCCATTGTTGTTCTCAGAGTGTCAGTGCCTGGACTGGATACCTACCTTTCATGTGGGGCTTCTGTTAGTAGTGATCGTCCAGTGGAAGAATTATCGCCTGCCACATGGGAGGCCCTGGTTTGATTTCTGACCAACGTTTAATGGTGACCCCACGGTTAAGTCTCTGGGCTGCTGATCAGAAGGTCAGAGGTTCGAATCCCAGTGCCGCCATTGTTCGGCCCTTGAGCAAGGCCTTCCCCTTCCTGCTCCAGGGGACCGTACCATGGCTGACCCTGAGCTCTGGCCCCAACTGGGATATGTGAAAAACAACATTTCACAATGCTGTAAAAATGTCTTTGTGAGAAATAAAGGCTTGTAGCCTGTTAGAGAAGTGTTTCTTGATCCCATCCATTTTAGTTTTGTAAATATTGACTATATTGGGAGATCTTATTTTATTCTTACTTTATTTTGAACATTTATTTGAGAATTAGGCCATCCAATGAAGATAAATTTTATGTTGCTGGTTGTCAAGATCAGCAACATAAATTCTTTATTACCTTTTATTTTTTTTTAATTCTATTTTTCAGTTTTATTTTTCAAGACTTGGTGAATTGGTTTTTATTTTTAGAACTTGGCGTATCTTTTTTAGTTTTGTTAAAATTGGCAATAGTGAGAAGTGTTATTGTTGGATTTGAATATATTTGATATAAACCATTCAATTCAGGTAAATATATATATATTTTTAGTTGTTATAATCTGATGAGTAATATTTATATTATTTTTTTGTTTTTTTCAGTTTTCCTCCTGAGGGATTGCCACCTTATTGTGGTCAGGGGGTTTGTATGCCTCAGTGACCCTCAGAGCTACACCAGCAGAAGCTTAGCCCTCTGGTGGGACACCCAAGTTAGGCAGGTCTTAGGGTAGGGGCCTGACAAAGTGCACTCCAATTACATGACAAAATCAGTTATCCAATTCACAATTGGATCCCCCAACTCCCCCTAAAATATTCCCCAATGCCCCCCGCTGTCGCCACCATGTGCCCTCTTCACATTTCTGTCTGCCTCCTCATATATGCCAGTCTAGAACCGGCCCTGTCAGACATACAGCATAACCAGCAGCCCATATAACTGCATATTACAAACCGATGGACGCATAATTAAAACTTCACTGAATATTACATTTATCTTGACATAGTCTAATATGCATATGGCGCGTAATGTTTTGGCAGTATTTTGACCTGATATTCATGCCAATAAAGCATGATGAATTGAATTGAGTTGAAATGTAGCAGTTATATAAATAAAAATACACAATTTTAAGACACTTGTTGTAGTTGCTGAGTAGGGGTGACTCATGAGTTTTAAAATCCTGATCACGGCTGCATTTCATGATTTATATCCAAATCTAGGATAAATTGTATTTCTGATCTTTTGCGTGACATTGAACGCATCAGCATCACGAGCACGAGCAGCCGAGCGGCAGTCAAAACAAAACGTCACTGCGTCACTGCAACCAGACGTTCACGCAGCCAATCAGGTTAAACGCTACGTAGCGAAAGTACAACTTGAGTACGTGCCAGGCTGCATGGTACGTGCTGCCGCCACTCTTCACCTGTGTTGTCGTTCATTCTTGACCTGTTCATGTGTATTAACTCGTGTTTAAAGGGCTTTAGGAGCTGAGGAGAGCCGTTTGGCTGCAACGTGTCTGTGGTGAGAACAAACCCAGTCGAAGTATGTGATATACAGCCTTACAAACTGTCAACAAGCTGCTAGCTACTTTTAGCCGTTGAGGCTCAGCTGGTAACGTAATGCTAACCTCTAACCTACCAAATACGGCTATTTGTATGATAACTAGTTAAATAGCTAGCTAACGGCTGTTCCTGCTGTGTTGTCACGGGGCTAAAGAAACACTTGTAGGTGAAGTTATAACCGGGTCACCCGCAGCGAGGGGAGAGCCCGGTGACCTTCCCTGACAGCTGGGTGTGTGTCCCACTTCATGGCTGTGAATGAACTATAACTACATCTGGCCAGAAGCCTGACAGGACCCAGTATGTCAGCTACGTAACAGCGGTACACAGAACGACCCTCACTCAACACTTGTAATTGGACTTAAGGTTAAGTTTCTGGTCGTGTGTCCACTTATAAAAATGGCCCGCCGCTCAGCGGTGAACGTGTGGTGCCTTGGGAGTCGAGCTGTCAGCCTGCTGTATGGACGCTCCATTCGTCCCCTCCACACCTCAGTCTGCAACGCTTCATCAAAGCCCAAAGCTGGATTCAAACCGGAGAAAGTAGCAGTGGTTACAAAGACGACACGATATGAGTTTGAGCAGCAGCGGTATCGCTATGCAGGCCTCTCTGAAGAAGATTTGAAACAGCTGGTAAGACTGCATTGTACTTTCAGACCTTAGTGTGACCTCCAAGGCAAACACAACTTCTTACATCTGAACTGCCAGCTCATTTTTGTTGAGGTTTTCTGTGTCTCTGTTTACAGCTTGCTATGAAAGGCTCCAGCTACAGCGGCCTTCTGGAAAGACACAACATTCACACCAACAATGTGGAACACATTGTAAAGAGCCTGCGGTAAGACATGGCCTCAGTGCATAGTTACAGTGTTTTCTTGGGCAAAAGAAAGAAAAGGTTTGTATTTTGCTGCTGTGACCCTATTTGGATACTTGTGTGTTTACAGAAAAGAAGGTATTGATGTACGAGTAGTGAAGAGAGGAGAATACAATGAGGAGGTAGTGCGATGGGCAAATGCCATAATCTCTGCTGGAGGTAGGAGTTTCACATTATTTTGTCATTGAGGTTTTGACAGGTTTTTCTGTGTTACAGCCTCCTCTACCTGTGACACTGACTAATTACAAATGTGTAGGTAGTACATGGGAAGTCCAACCTTGTAATTGTAAGCCTCTGTAGTTATTATAACTACCATTTTTTCACATAAATAAACACTGAATAAAGGAATCTTCCTTGGCCTTCAACTTTTGTGTCCAGGCACGATGCAAAGAATGGTCAGGATTTTAACTTATTCATCCCAGGGGGGGCGAAAAGTCAAGTGAACAAAGGCATTCAGACAACGGATGCAAGAACACAATACAAGTTCTCTAACTGCAGTTTGTTTTGTTAGGTGATGGAACAATGCTACTTGTTGCCAGTAAGGTTTTAAGCAAGGACAAACCAGTTGTTGGAGTAAACACAGACCCTGAGAGGTAAAACACTGAACTTTTTGGGAAAGTTGAATTAGTAAAGAATGTGTTGTGGGATTGTAGCTTAAAAGTAATCTTGTTGATACTTAAGTAACCTGAGCAAATGATATGATATGACGGTGTTTTCAGCTGAATTAAATTTCAATTTTGCTCTCACCAAAGGTCAGAAGGACATCTGTGCCTGCCTGTACGGTACACTCGTGCCTTTCCAGAGGCACTTGACAAACTCTGTCGGGGTGAGTTCAGGTATGTATTTACCTACAAATAGTCTTGAATGCTGTCATGCCTTCCTTCTGGGGAACATGCAGGCCTGTCCCTTTGTGTGTACGTTGTCACTTCCATATTTGTTTTTGTAGCTTATTATATGCCTGGTGATAAAGTGATAGCAATATGTACCAGTGACAGACACTTCATCAATAACATAAGGAAAATGTATTGTTAGTATGTTCGATAGTTTGATGTAAGTGCATCAGGTGGAAACCACCATGAAAATGCAAGAACAGCTTATCATATAATGAAGCCCCAAGGCCCTCCGTTACTCTCTCTGTAGCCTCCACGAAGGTCTTCTGAGGCATGCTAGTCTGTGGCTGCTGAGGCCTAGTCTTACCTGTTATGCCTCTGGTGGAGGTTGCAGTTCTCAGGGACCTGTGGTCGTTCTTGTGGGATGGGCTTTGCTGTGTCAGACAGCCAGGACTCGGTGTTCACCATCACCTCCACCTAAGCGATACACTCCCAGCAGCCTGCTCCAAGGGCTAATGGACTTAATGTTGGACCTTTTGTGGAGGCTGGTACAGGGTCTCTGTCCACTTTGAATCTAAATTTCAGCATGGTGCAACAGCTTAACCATGGTCGCCCTCTATGTGGCTCTGGGTTCTACTTGCTCTTTTTTTTAATGTGTATCAAAGTGAGATTGTTCCAATTTTTCGCTATGTGTCTAAATGTATGTGCTTTTTATTGTTGTGCTGACATTACATTTATTATATGTGTACCTTAAGAAACGGGTCAGAGTGGTTCAACTGGAAAAAAAATTAAAAATAGGTCAGTGCAAATGATTAACAATTATCCTTACTGACTGAAATAAAACATTTCATCTTGATATATTCTTGAGCTCTATCACTCAGCCTTAGTTTATTACCAACTACAGGTAAGATATGTTGACACCTTAACTGTAATCTGGTAAACACTTTGGAGCTGTTGGCCTGTCATTAGTGTGGAGTCCAAGACAAGTTTAAATCTATGTTGTCTGGAAAAAAAGTCACATGATGTCTAAAACCGCAAAGCTGTGTCCTCAGACTCAGTGGGATATCCTAAATCCAGTTACTGTCCTGTAAATTTGACCTACCTGCTCCCACAGGTCAGTGTGTTGTGAGGTTCATTTGAAAGCTGCTGCACAGGATGCTTCAGTCAACGTGCAAGTTAGAGTTGTGTGAAAGACCCAAATAAGAGTACATTTGGTTATATTCAGGACAAACTATGTCTTCATGTTGAAGTAAATGTCTGCATACAAATTGATGCCATACAAAAAGTAACAAAATGCTATAAGGCTCTGAGCACTACATCACACTGTCTTTGCATGAGCAAAATGCAGTCATACAAATTCAGGAAACAGTCTGTACTAAAAGTTTCTTTCACATGACAAAGATGATTGTAGTTTGAAAAGCCTTTCAGCCCAGTATACAAATACCTACTCAATGCGTATTATGAAAGTGTTTTTAAGTACTTACAAAACCCAACAAGAATAATGTTGTGAAACACAAATGGGATTAAATGTAAATGTGAAAATGATAAGAGAGGCTCTAAAATATAATTAGTAAATACTAATATAAATAAGGCTATCTTTTACTTCTTGTGTTTTTTGCTCAGAGTGCAACATTTTTTGTTTCAATAAAGTACAAACATAAAGCAAAATGGCCTCCCTACTACAGTGAGTTGCCTTTTCCAAATATTGATAAAATAATATCACAGGTACCTCATCCTGCTTTTGAGTAAGATGCAACCTTTTTCTTTAAAGACTTAAGCATCTCTGCCCTGTTGCAGTTTTATCTTTTTCCATTCTTATTCGTGATGTGAGATCCAGAGCCAAACAGCTGCTCATTGACAGTGTTGATACACAGAGTATCCAAATAGTTGTCTGCCATTGCTGGAAATGGAGGGGTTTACTTATCCTCTGTTTGAGTGTGGTCTCCTTTCTGGAATGGTGGCCTCAAATAAACCATTCAGTTACTGTGATGCCCTCGTACTTGGCCTTTCTGGTTCTTTTTTCTTCAGAATCTCATCAGACATGTCATGCAGACTCTGCCGTGCAGCTTCCATTTGTGTTTTTCTGCTCTGTGGGCGATCAAGCCCTCGTGCATCTCATCTGGCAACAGGAATGTCCCAAAGTCAAAGTATTGGTCCTCAAATTTGGGATCTGGTGAAATTGCAACGCAGAAAATGGGATCAGACTAAATTTGATTGAAGTATTTTTTTACGTTCTCTAATAATCAAATCAAATCAAATCAAATCAACCTTTATTTATAAAGCGCTTTTCGTACAGAATGTAATTCAAAGTGCTTTACATATTAAAATCATTCCCACCTATCCCGACCCCATAATGGGATCTTTGTTATTTTAATACCATCATCTGCGTCAGCGTTGTTGCTTAAAAGACACATCAGGCTGTCAACGAGGGGACACATCAGTGACATCAATACATTTGATGAGCTGATTTCTCTTGTCAGTTGTTCAAATGGGAAGAGACGTGTGAAAAAGTTTTCAGCTAAACCCCACTGGTGCACAGTGAGGGTTGTGTGTAGATCATAGTCTGTAGCATGTGTAGCAATGAAGTGCTTTGCTTTAGAATGCTTCTTATCGTGTAGAATGTACTATTTCCCTGAGCGGCAGCATCTGGCTGTAGCCTTTTTAGTTTCATCCTTAACTGAATCTGTTTGTTCGACTATCTGTGAACCAGCACATCCAACATGTTACTCTGGTTAGGTATCCCGTTGTGGACAGCCAGCCGCAGGGTGTGTGCCATGCACCCAGAACTAGCCAGACCACTATCTGTTGTTATCTCTATCTACTAGCTCTGGCCATATATATGTCATTGTCTCTCATGATAGTATGCACTTTGGATATGTCTAGTTTCTGTTTTTCAAACATTTCCTGCCTCTGAGATCATTAATGTGGAGTGGGAAACTGTGAACTGCTGTCAACTGCTACAAGTTAACATCTTTGTTAATCCACTATACTGTGAGGGTAAGCGTGTTCACAGGGCTAGCATCCCTATTCTAGATATCAGTTGTAGAACTGACTGCAAGGATGCCATGTGCTGGTAGCTCTTGAATGCGTTTGGCCACAACATACATTTTAGACATGAGTTAAATGACTACAACTGGACAGTGTGTTGCAGGCCTCTATTTATTCAGTCAGACTTCAAAAGCCCATGTTCTCTTGTTCTCCACAACTGACAGAGGTGGGTTGTTCAATCAATTGAAGTCCATCACTGTGTTAGTAATCCCTCAAACTTTGACCCTGACCGTGCAAATTTTTTTTCTCAAATGCTGTGGTTACCATCCGAGTCTTGCTGATTGTAGTTTGTACTTTCTTGGTGTCCAGTTCAATTAAATTCAGATGTATTGACTTTTAGTGGTTGTGTCTTCATGCCTGCCTTTTAAATGACTGATGAGATCATATAGCAAGTGGCTTTTGTTTTATGGCATACTCAATGTGACGGGTCGCTGTGTGCTTCATGTGTGAGGAGGACACACTTTGCAAATTGTAGTAGGTGATAATACTGTGTGTCTGGGCTGTTTGTCTACCTGAGGTTTTCTGCCTCTGGGGTCCAAAAAACTTCTTTCTAGGCAACCTTTGCTTCTGACATATTTTTCCTCACCTTGGGCTCATTTCAACAGCAGTATAAGTCCTACTACACTACAGGTTTTGCAGTTCAGAGGGTTAAAAAGTGAAGCTTTTTACAGTTTGAAAACATAATAGTGTTGTCAGTACTATGAAAAGGGTTTTTCACATGTTAATGAACATCAGTTAAATGCTAGTGTCCCATTGACAGGAATGTATACAATTGTATTTTAAAAAAACATTCACAAAACCGGTTTACTTTAAACCTCGTGTTGCTTTGAGACAGCAGATCTCGTCCCCTCATATTTCTGTGCTGTGTTCAGGTGGCTGTGGCGTCAGAGGATCCGTCTGCACTTAGAGGGCACAGGAATAAATCCCACTCCCGTGGACCTGCACGAACAGCAGCTGAGCCTGGAGCAGCACAGCCAAGCTCACCGCATCACCACCATGGACAGCCAGCGGAGTACGACTCCATCACCCAGCTTGTGTTCCTGTCTCAGTCTGTCTGTCTGTGTCGTCCTGTCTGCTCTTCTGTGTTGCTTTTGCACAAGTTAAAATATGTAAATTGACTAAATTGGGGTGATACTTGTCTCAGATTTAAATTTTGATCATTGTTGATGTTTTTCCCGAGCTGCTGTCCTCCTAATTCAGTGACATTTTTCAGGGACAGGAACGCTACACGAGAGTTTCACCAAGCCTAGCCTCCTCCCTATTAGAAGCTTGAATGAAATCTTCATTGGAGAATCCCTGTCTTCCAGGTACCTCAGTTATCTAACCTGAATCTTGATGTTCATATTAGTGCATGTACAGTGCCATTGTCTGTGTGCATGTTGTTACCTTCATTGATCCACAGCCCCATCACCACCACCCTGCTCGTTCCTCCAGCACTCATCAGGGAAAATCTCTGTCCACCACAGGGTGAAGTTAAAATCCTTCAATCCCCATGTTAACCTCTTGCTCCATAGGGCTTCCTACTACGAGATCTCAGTTGATGATGGCCCTTGGGAAAAACAGAAGAGTTCAGGACTCAGCATTTGCACAGGAACGGGATCCAAAGCCTGGTACGGCACAAGTTTCACCAACTTTCTAAATAACATCAAATGTTTAACTGGTGCCACAGATTCTCCAAAGTGAGTGAAGAAAGAACTTTAGATATGACTCAGGACTAACAGTGTTAACAAAGTAAGAGTATTTCAGCTATTCAAATGCCATTGGGAACAAGACTGAGTCAGTCAGTTTTAGTCTGGTTCAAGAGGAAAAAGGGGCCTTGCCGGCTAACAGGCTGAAATGACATCAACTGCATACAATTGATCAGCTTAAGCCTCACCAGGAGAGGAACTAGCAATGTGAAGTTTGTCCTTAGAGCTCATCAAAACGTCTCTTAAGCTTTCCTCTCACACCATCATCAGGCCTGAATGTCAGCTTTGCACACAAGAGATCTAACACATAAAATGCCATGAATTTTCACTTTATCTTCAAGAAAGGATGAAATCTGTTGATCTTAAACACTCATGACCATTTTCTTGCTCACCTGGTGTCAGCTATATCAAAAATACCTTTCTGTGGTATTTTTCACAGTAAATATCTGCTGTCTGTAGATGTAACAACTCAGCTCACCTACTGTGTCTTCTTCTGGCATTCACTGGTTTGCTTTCAAAGTAGTACCCAGTGTGCCCATATCTTCTTATGTGGATCAATAGAATAGAACGCAACTGCAAAGAAAACTCTGCTAAAGTAGGCTAATCAAAAACCTGTTGCATTCTCTAAAGATGCTCCACAATACAAGCCTTCGACGGTCTGGTAATGGAAAAACTTAATCCTCTGAATTCAGCAGTTTCTGGGCGGTTTTGCTCCTGTCACATTTTTACTCACTGTGGACTCATAGTTCTCTGCAATATAAAGTCCTGCACCTCTATGGAGACAGCTAGTAGTAGAGAAAACTCAGAAGTGTCAATGAAAGTTGATTTTTTTTTTTATTATTTATATTACAAAAACTGAAAAAACCTAGATTAAACATGTGCAACATTTTTCAAGGTGCTCTTAAGTGCTGGTAATACTAAAAAAAACGGAAGCGAGAGTATGAATGTCTGCACTATGCAAACACAGCCTGCAATATCTCCTCCTGATCCACTAGCTGTCTTTTCTCTGTACCTCTGGTGTTGGTATACACAATGACTCAAACAGATCCACATGACACTATTCCAGCTTGTCTTGTGGATGTTCAAGTTCTCCATATTCATGCTTTTGCACAGAACAGGGGGTAAGGGGGCAGTGGGAGTGAGACGGACGGTCAACCAGGCACTTGTCTAACTAGCTAAATGTTAACAGTCTTCTTCCAGAATCACAAAGCCCACCTTTCAAAATCAAATGTTTGTCTTTAGTTTAAATAAAAACTAGCTAAACAAGTCAAGCAAAGGAATCTTAAATGCCATTGGAACTGAAATCATTGCAGCTCCTAAGACCTTTCAGTGTTTATTAGCTACTTGACATAGTTATCAGACACCCCATGTGCTAAATCCTGTCTTAGTCCTTATGTCATGTCCATAATGACTTTCTGTCTTGCTGTCCACAGGTCATACAACATCAACAAACTAGCTGAACAAGCTGTGGAAGAGGTTCTTAAAATTGGTATGTACATGTGCAGGTTTTGATGCTAAAGTTCAGCAGAATAAAGATAATAGACAAATCTCGTCACCTGACTTCACTGAGCTGTTCTTTTTTTTCAGGAAAGTCCCAGGCAGGTCTTGATATCCCACTTGACCGAGAATTTATTGAGAAGGGTAAGCGATAATCCTTCTGTCGGTGTTGTTGACTTCTTCATTTTTGGACCTTTTTAAATGTTGCAGTGTCTCTGTGTGTGTTCAGTTACAGACAAATACAATGAATCTCTGGTGTTCAGTCCAGACGACAGACGCTTGTTCTACAGCATCAGGGAGCCCATCGTCAACAGAGTCTTCTCCAGCAGTCGGCAGAGAGGCTTCGCCAGCAAGTCAGTGATGCTCCTCTATTTAATAAGTCCCTCTTTACATAAAGATGTAACAGTTGTGCCTCTGCTCCATCAGGGTGTGTGTCCGCTCTCGGTGTTGGGATGCCTGCATGGTGGTGGACGGCGGGACCTCCTTTGAGTTTAATGACGGTGCCATTGCCACTATCAGCATGAGCGAGGAGGACCAGCTCCGGACAGTCGTTCTGGAAAACTGAGGCGAATCCAGAGCTTAGGACACCTGACTGGTTTCTCTCAAGCCAACAGTGTTCAAAAGGATGTGGTCAAAGGGAAGCCCCTGCTTTCAGCCTCCACAGGGGCTATTTTTATACCTGGCACAAGGTATTATTGTTGCTTTTGTTATTAACTTTGTGTTTTTTCCCCAAAGACTTTTTTCTTTTGCTTTTTTCCTCCATGCCACTGTTCGCCACTAGACTATACCTTGTTAAAATCCATTTTGTAAAGACTGTGTGAGACGGCATTTGAAGTGTGTCACCAGAAACTGCCTGTCACCGCATCAAGTTCACAGGGAACATCTAAGCTAGAGCAGAGAAAACAGATCAGTGATACAGAGGGCTTATGTCAATAGAAGGCACATTGACTGTTGTAAATATGTATCTATTTCACATTTTGGTGGGAGCAGAGACTTGTGTCATCCTGTCAATCAACTTATACATAGCCTTGATGAAGATGCATGTCTGTCTGTGCATTAGCGGCTGTATTCACAAAGGATCTTCTCTTCCGACTAGGAAACTCCCTAAAAGGCACTAAAAGTTCTTGACCAAGAGTTCCACTTAATAACTTCACCTTAAGCTCCTGTCCGACACTTCTAGTCAAAGAACAGAGAGAAATGAGAAGTGAACGGTCTATCCGAGAGTTTTTATAAGATTTTATGGTCATTTACTGTCAGGCAAAGAGGGATTTAAAAACATTTCTGGTTTGATAAATAATTGTCTGCCAGCTAAAATATTTCAGTTTAATCAGGGTGCAAATTCTATTTTTCCCATGTCATGTAGCAGTTTAAGCTCACCTCCTGTGTGTTTTCTCTTTTTTCAACTTGACAATGAGCTGATTCAATCCTGCCGAAACAAGACTCACTACTTGCAGTGCATCACTGTGAGCAGGTCCTGGTGCAGAGATCCACTGCTGCCTTTACCTTCACTTAGATTTCAGAGCTACTTTTAGCGGTAAAAGGCATTTGGAATTATTGTCAGACCAAAACGTGAAGTTTGGACTAACAGGACTGTAGTAGAACTGTCTCCTATCGCAGCTACTCAGAAGTTACTTGTAGCCTGAGGATGTTTGCGAACATTGCCAACAGGTTGGGATATGGTTTCACACCAGTTTCCACTGGTTAATGACTGTTGAATGATAGGATAGAAGTCATCATATATATTTCTTTTTTTTTTGTTGTCAGCTGATACAACTCATTCTTGCTGTGTCTGTGGATCTCAGCCTCAAGTAGCTCACAGTTCTATAATTCCTTAAACATCTGGCCCCTCTTTTATCAGACATTTCTCAAAAAAGAAGAAAAAGTGCATTTATTAGGGAGTTTTTATAGCGGTGGATTAATCTGCACTTGGTGCTATAGTGAGTGATGTGGCAGCAGGATGGTGTATGTGGGACTGAGGCAAAATAAAGTGTGTGTTCGTAGTATTGAAGAACATATTCACTGACATGTTTTTAACAGTTTGTGGACACGCCTTTGATACACACACACACACACACAGTACCCTTTAGCAAGATACAATCATTGTCGGTTTGGGTCTGCACATAGGATTTGTTGATACTGAAAATAGAATCTAGAATGTCAGCAGACTTTGTGCTGAACGTGTAACAGATGTACATTTATGTGGTAAAAGGAAAGCACAGCTGCTGTTACAGCTTGTTGTTTGAGTATAGATATTTTTGGAACATAGCTTCTATTTTTTCTAGCTGCTTAAGCCATGCAATAATTACAATTTTTGGGGTGTGAAAAACAAAGTTAAAGTGAAAATAATTAAGTGCACTAAAGAACTCCGTGTTTAAAAGAGCATTTTGCTCCATATTTTTAGGTCAAACGTATGTCTTGTTTTGTCACAAGACACGAAAATGAGATCTTTGGATGTGCTACTGAAATAGTAGCATGTGCCTGCCAAACTGCAGAGTTTAAACTGTATGTGACTGAAACACATTTTTAGCCTGTCACAACACTAAATATCTGAACAAAGCTGTTCACACATTCTGAAATTATACAGAGGACGCAGATTGATGAGCACAGTGGGGCGGTTGTAATGGTTTAAATGTGTAATAAAAATCGAGCTGATCTCTTGCATACTATTATAATTCCACTTCATCAGTAAAAAAAAAAATCTCTAAACACCTCCTGGCCTGGATGTGGAGCCAGAGGTGTGTTTTGGAGGTTTTATATGAAACTGATCAGGAAATTGTGTCATGCAGCGTGCCAAAGGCAAGGTTCCTCATGGAAACACTGTCACTGTGCTGAGGTGTGTTTTGTTTGGAACTGGATAAAGTGGTTATGAAACAGAAATGCTTTTGTCCTTATTTAACCTCATGACACTGTGTCTTCAACTCATTTGTCTTTAATGTGTGGTTAAGTGCATTTTAGCGGGCTGAGAAATGGTTCTAAAACAGCTGAAGGTGAGGTTTGTTGATCATCCAGGTTACTGACTAGTTAACTTTAAACCGATGTACAGTCAGTGTTTTTATGAGATCACCTTCACCTCTGTAGTATCATGATGCAGACACAAACCTTAAAACCTGAGTGAGTCAGTTCCAGCAGACATTCTAAAAAGTACAATGAATTACAGTAATGTATGATGCTTTAGATATTGAAATGTAAAATATCCTCCCAACAGGGATGGTGATTTTACTCCACTACATTTCAAAAAGAAAACTGGTGTCCTTTATTCCACATTTTACACATACTTCATGACGTAACATCTGAACTTAAAATACAACACTGAGATGAACCCAGTGATTGCAGAGACAATTCTCTAAAATTTGACTTGTAGAAAACTTATTTTCCCTCTCCCATTTATTATCTCACAGGCCCTCCGATTCATCCGGTCACTCTTTGGAGGACCAACGTGCTGTTATGTAATTTCATGATTTGTTATATTATTCCTTGATTCTACCATGATTGGATTTGCTATATTATTTCCTCAGTTTGATCATTATTCGTCTAACCTTATGTGTCCTTGGGGTCGTAGACAGTCTGCACTCGTTATCTTTGTTTCTATGAGAACAGGAATAGTTGCACTCCCAGTTTCTGCCCTATCCTGTTCCCATGGACAGTTCACCATTAATATGAATTAATTAAATGAAGAAGGGAGTACAGTGCTCACAGTTCCAGTCTTATCTGTATTCAGTAGTTTCGATATTCAGCTAAGTTCTGCATGAGAGTGGCAAAATAGATGCACGCCTTAACGACAACACACACACACTTGTTTAAGCACATACCAGTAAATCCACGTGAACAGTGGTTGGCGTGTTCACGTCAGAGATAACTGGCCAATGAGACTCGGTTGCGTCTAAGTCCAACCTGTGTACGGGGCAGGCCCAGCCCAAGAAGATAAATGTGAATTATACCCGTATATCGGGGCTCACTCTGATGGAGTTCCTGCGAGAACTTTGTCATTTTGAGACCAGCGCTGCCATACTTTACATGTGACCTAAATAAATTCTACATCTGTGAACTGAAAAGTCCTCTAGTTTGTTCTTGAGCTTCCAACAAAAGAACCGGGTTTAACAGTGTCTAAAGTGGATCAAACTAGTTCCACCAGCAGCAGCCAATGCAGGTACATATTGGTGCATTAAAGATCTAAAAATGTATCGGTTATACATTTACAAGGGTCAGTTTACTACCGAACCAGCATTCTCACTGATGGAGATTGTGCTGAAATGGAGGATTTTGACTTAGTTGTCCTCTGGCTGAAGTATACATGAATGTGTGCACAGTAGTAAAAACAAACACACACACTTTACAGGCTAAAGTGTTTTTTAGCCTGTAAAGTTGTTCTAAGCTGTTCTAAACAACTGTGTGTAGAGGTTAAGGACCTTCTACAGTCCGGATATGAATGATCACAAAGACGTCTGTGGAAAGGTAGTGTCCTAGAAACCACACACAGCTAAAAGGCTATGAAGACCACTGGAGAACAGTCCTGCAGAGCAAGAGTCAGACTTTAAAATGTTCATTATAGACGGTGTGTGAGAGGAAGAGATGGAGAGAGGTACAAGGTTGGGGCTGATTTTCTTAGTGGTGTCTGGGATATTGGAAGGAATGGAATCACGAATGCTAAAAAGTGCAGGCATGTTTTGATTAAAGATCATACCATCTCATTAATTTTTTGCTAATGCAGTGGAGAAAAAGGCTGATTAAACTGACAGCGATGGACTGTCCTCCGGAGTCCACACCTGAGTATCAGATGTACAGGCTGTGTGGGTTTATGTGGGCAGAGCAACCAAAGAACTACTCTGGGAGGTGCTGAATGAAGCTTGGTCTGATATACCAAAAAAAAAAGATTACTGAGGAAAACCTCCAGTCTACAAGAGAGTTCAAGACTTGCTCAGTGCAAAGAGAGGTCACACTGAAGACTGACATTAGCCTGGAGAAGGGATTTTGCTCAGAATTGTTTTGTGTAAATACTGTGGATATGTTGCCCCTGTTTTCAGGTTGTAATAAGAACCTGAGAAATAAATATATATGCTCTTTATAGCCTTGCTAAAACAACAAACCCAATGTTGGGCAAAGACTTGCACAGTACTGTACCTTTCATTTATCTCAAACACTAATTTAGTTGATCGATATGTGTCAGTTGTAGGTTTACACGTATGTACATGCACATATAGTTTCATTTTTACAAGAATGCTTGTCAACAGAATGCATTATTTTAGCCAAATCTAAACATGACTAGTCTGAATCCTCAAACAGCCATTTCAAGCTAAGGACCAACCAAAACGGTTCACAAGAGCTTCTGACTCAACTGTCTTCACACATGCATGTGAGCCATGTCCATGACACCTGCTGAGGACGAGGAGATGTGGCTGAAGGTCCTGAGAAAAGCTATCAAGTGGACCTTAAATGAAGAGCTTTCAAATAAACTGATATTTTCAGAGTCAAAATGAAGACAAACTGAATTTGTTTCCATGAGTTCAAACAAAAAGAACTGTTTTCAGCAGTTTAATGTTTAGGATCAACGGGGAAACTGAACAGTTAGAACTTCAGTAAAGTTCAGTTGGTTTGACATTAAAGTGGTAAAAACGAGACATGGACACTGACCTAATGTCCAGCTGGACAGAAGTGAAATGTGCACTAACTCAGTCCAGTTCTTACAGTGGTGAACATGTGTGTGAGCCTGCATATAAAAATAGTGTCTCTTTAGCAACATGTGGTAAAACAAGGAGATCCAGAGATTCAACATCTACACATCATTTTACATTCAAACTTGTTCACTGATTAAAATCAACTGTTCTCTCATTATTACAGCTGACAACAGGAGCTTTTACCATCAAACTATTAAAATGCCAATACTTCATCCAACATCATTAATCTGAGCCTTTTAAACCATGTTCCCCTTACAAAATACTTTAAATTAACACATTATTAGAACCCAAAACAAATTCAAAGATCCATTCAAAGTTTCTGTTAACACATCAAGCAAGAGCTGGATTTAAACATTCAGAACTGACTCTCCTAAATAAAAGTATTGCATTTCTCTACAAGCTTGCATGTTCAGTACTTAAAGGCCTAGTCCACCAAGTGGCCTCTAGTACCGTTAATGCCACAAAGACTAACAGCATCCCCTGTAACACCAGCAAACACTGAAACGTGACTCCATCACTGCACACCAGGTGGGAATACCTGTGTGTGTTAGAATACTGCAGAACCCAACGCTCGGCAACAGAAACTACCTCAGCTTAAAACACACAAGGGAGGCGTGGTGGTGCTGGTGGTTACAGCCTGACCCTCAGTCGACACCGCCTGTTCCACATGGTGTGGTCGCTAGAGGAGCTGACCACCCTGCTGGCAGGCATGGGCCGGGCAACGCTGGAGAACGGCCGGGAGTTGATGCGGACGTGAGGCATCTCCTTCTTCAGAGAGGGCAGGTGACTGTCCTGTACGAGGCCGAACACGTCCAGCAGGCCCAGTGTAGGAAACAGCTTACCCAGGTCGCTGGAAACATGACACCAGTTAGATTTAGACTTATTAAGTGTCCCAGGGTCCATCTGAATATGTGCTGTATTAGCAAGTGTTCAGGTGCATCTTAACTTACGTGAGAGCAGCAAGGTGAATGTGATAACAGCGACTCAGGGACAGATGCAGCAGACGCTTGAGTTGTTTGAGGACAGGGAAGACGTCAGCCATCAGCAGAGTGCTGTCACTGTAGCACAGAGGAGCCAGATTTAAGAAGGGAGGACCAACACACATTTTCAAAGCTCAATTTACTGATATTTGTGGCCATTTAAGGGCAGAGAAACAATCAGAATGCATGTGGGGCGTGGTATCCCTTCATCCCCAACAATAACCTCATCTCATTTCACTATTCTGAGCCTCCTCGTCTCCTCTGTCCTCCAGCCTGTGACCTGGAATTCAATCTTTGTGCACCATGTTGAAGAATGTCTGAATTCCTAAAAGGAGGCTGCTGGAGGAGCCATGAGCCACAGGTCAGTCTTGCCTTATCCTTTGCTCAAGCCTTTTCAATAGAAAATACTATTGAAGTGATTTCAGAAATATTTAGGCACTGTCAGTTGTTGATTAGAGAAAGATGGTTTAACAGATAAAGTCTATAGGAATTTCCGAGACGTGTTTATTAACCACCATCTTTCCCTAAACATAACTGAAGTGACTGTTGCCCGACTGTAACCACAGGCAGGACTCAGTGCGTTGGATCTAGGAATCCAGGTAATTACTGATCAAGAAGTTTCTTATGTCACACATTTGTGTTAGCTTTCCAGTCCAAAAAGGTTGCTCATTCCACTGAGTACGTCCCCTAAGAATTGCTCTTGCTTACATGGAGCTGTAATACATGAATGATTAAAACACAGCATGGGTAATAAAGTCTTACCTCAAATCTAGAGTTTCAATCTGGGGGCATCTCTCCACCAGCACCTTCACATCTGTAAAAAGAGACATGATTCTGTCATCTCAATAAGGCAACCAGAGGAAGTTTAAACTGAATCCCACAGATCCTGAAAGTCCCAAAGATTATTTCAATTCCATCATTAGGAAGTTAAAAAACATCTCACTGATAGAACTGAGCAGTAGTAGACCGAGTTGGACTGGCGTTAATATGACCAGACTGCCTTTGGCTCCAGACTGACAGAAATGTGGCAGCTGGGTTCTGATACCTCCATCTCCTCTAAGTGGTCTGATTTACAGATTTACACGACCGTGCACTGTCATATGTGGAATATGTAGATATGGCCTACTGCACATGCCTGGAACGGAGGGCTCCCAGTGGAATCCAGCACATGATTATACCACAGCAGTAGTATAATCATGGCAGCTATGCATCTATGGTGTGTGCGGCTGCTACGTGCACACAGGAGTTTCAAGGAGGGTCAAAGCTTAACACCACTTTCTAGTCTGCTCCACTCTCTACATGCGCAGTAGGATGCATCTACACATTCGGAGCATGCATACTACTGCCCTTGTAGCGAAGTCGCCCCAGACTCTAATTCTGGCTGCTTGCTGACTAGACGACCACATTTAAATCACGTGGGCCCTAATGTACACTGAAGTATAAAGCCTTGTAAATGTACTATTATAGTAGCTTGAGGAAGCTCACGTCGACAGCTGCAGTAAACAGGGATGAGCAGTTGCTGCCATTGTACTACTTTCTAGTCTGCTTGGAGGACTCTGTTCCATATATGCACAACCAGTCATATCTACGTATTCCACACGTGCATGACTGCACTGTAGTGTTGCTGCTGCAAAGACACAAATTTAGGATTGGCACGCATGTATTATTTATTGCAGCACATCAAATCACTTTTGTTTTATTTAAATTAATAGAGTTGTTCAAGTACTGAGTACAAGCTTTACTGAACAAATGATAACTAAAGTAGGAAAGCCACTAACATCCATACAGCTGCAGTGTTTAGGATTTGACAGCAGATGTCACTAGATGACAATCAAAGGTTTCAAAAAGGTGATTTTCCACCATTATGAAAACTTGTTGTAGCCAGTACAGATACTACAACCAATTACATTAATCTCTCAAACATAAATTTGTGAAAAGAAGACTAAATCCGCATATTTAGATTTAAAGGTTGTTTTTATTTACCCATTTAGTTCATTTTCTGGTATTTAGTCTCGCTCTAAACTATTTACAGCCTGGTGTCATCAGTGTGACCTGTGACTTGTAGTTCAGCATAAGCTCAGCACACTTCAGCTTTACTGTCAGACAGTAAACATATCAAACTCCAGACGCTGAATTGGGCAACTGGTTGATTATATATTGGATTATAGCAGTGTTCATAGCACTGTGTTTATCAACGTTAGTACTCAAGGGCCCCTTTTGTTTCTGGGTTCCATAGACATTCCTTACTTTGTAATTCATTGTGAAATCTGAAACCAGTCTACACTAGCCTGAGAGATCTCTACATAAAACAACAAGCAATGTAGATTAAGACACAGGTACAGTTAGTGTACAAACTACAGACTGTTGTGAAACATTGTGCACAAAGAATTATAGCCTGAAGAGAAATTAGATGATTCGGATCAACAATTCCTACATTCCTCACTTACCGGCTAATGTGAGGCTCTCTCTGTAGCCGCTGAGGTTGAGGTGCGTAACGCTGGGACTCAGATTATTTACAACACTCTTCACATGATCATTGTTAAAGCTGCACCATGAAATGTTCAGCTGATCTATACTGCAAGACACAGCAGAAACACAGCATGAGTAAACTGCACAGATGAACGATGAATAAAAGCAGTGCTTATAGACTGAACAACTGTGGTCTGGACAGATGAAATGAACGGAGCAGCTGACCTGGAGCAGGACTTCAGCAGGTCAGCCACGACGTGAGCAGAGAAGCCAGAGCAGCTGCTCAGGTTGAGCTGCAGCAGGTTGGGGTTTTCAGCCAGAGAGCTGAGAGAGCAAGAGACCAAAACAAAACATGAAGTATCAAACTGAATCAGTTACAGAGAAGGCTGAAGTTCAACAGCCGCACACACACCGACAGCAGCAAACATGCCAAGCTTGGTTCACAGGCTTACTAAACAGACTAAGTAAAGCTTGAACATGAAACAGATATTTTTTTACAGCTCAATTATTAACACCATTTTGCAGATTTATAGAACATAACGAAGAACACATGCCCTAAACTGGGAGGTGACTGAAGGAGCAGCATGTCTCCCACCTCTGGTGAGGCTGAGCAGGACATCTTTCTCCATGCAGTGATGACAGTTGATTAAAAGAGCTGAAAAGTTTACCTGATAATGTTGTCTGACAGCTGCAGACCCTCTAGGCTCAGATACTCCAGCAGTCTGCAGTGACTGATGATGCTCTCCAGAGCAGTAGTGGGGATGATGGAGCTGGACAGATCCATCTGAACTAACTGCAGGGGGCTGGACAAAAACAGACAGTACCTTCAAGTATTGGGTCTTTTTTGTAGCTCTTTGCTGTTTTTAATAGTTTTTTTAGTTTAAACACATCAATGGAGCTTTTAACCCAAAGGAATGAGATCAGGTTTGGATTCATAAAAAAACAGCTGGTAGGATGCATTAATCGGTTTGCTCTCTTCTTTGATTTTCTAACAACAACAACAATACCAAATACCACAAACTTTTAAGCATCATTCAGAGTAACAAAAATTAAACCTAAAGCCTGAGTTTTAGAGAACAGAATAAAACCTGGACTCAGCATCACCATCTGCTGGACTCACTCTGTGCCAGTGAAGTGAAGCTCTTCCACAAAGGCGCGAGGGCAGCGCAGCCTGCGGACTCCAGTCTTCAGCACCTGCTGCAGAGCTGGACCCATGTTGGTCAACCCCTCCAGATCCACGCTGTGCCAGAGAGACTCATCAAACCTGGACAAACACACAGGCAGACAGGGTGGTGTCACGCAGTCGAACACTACAGTGAGTCTGCAGTAAATAACCTGAACAGTCCAATCCAGCCGTTGATTCTGTTCTGTTAGTAAAAGTCAATGTGTAGCACATTACTTGTCATTAGCAGTATAAAGTCAATTGTTTTTAGCAACGCAACCTTATTTACACTTCTAGCAGTTTCCTGACCAACACTGTCTTAATTATATCACCATATATAATCATTTCACTCGGCATCTTTGCTGTCACACTGATATTTTACATGCCATGTCATGCAGACATGGAAAAAAAGCCAATCAGAACTTCATTTCTGTGTATACATGACAAAAAAACGTCTTCTGAAACTTACATTATGTCAAACATTATGTCTGAACAACTTTTGGAAAAGGGTACAGATATGAGCATATGTGCCATGTATGAACAAGGAGCTAGCCTTGGATCTCAAATCCTGGGAGCCTTGTATGTACTGCAGGATTAAAGTATCACACCAAGATGACAGAATCAGCGATGACTGGGAAAAAACGTGTCAAGGGTGGATGTGTGTCAGGATAAAGTCCCTTCTACTATCTGTGTATAAAGGGAGAAAATATAGAAAAATATGCTGGTAAAATACAGCTGCCAGGTTTTTGGATTTAGCTCTAGTCTTTAATTTTATGGACTATGAAGAATTAAAGTGATAAACTAAAGCTGCATGGAAATATCACAACAGCATGAAGCAGCAAATCAGGACTGTGACAGAAAATTTCACTCCCGGGTCACTCTGTGAAAAATCCCTGCTACCGGAGACTCACACCAAACGATGCCAGCGCTTGCAAACTTCAGATACTCTGAGGAGGTCTTGCAGAGGGACGCAGAAGAGGATCCTGAGGAGTAGCTCGTCTGGTAGGCGGTCCCATGAAATCCCTGTGTATGGAAACATGTATGATAGTTTATCATAGCTATAAAAAAAACACACACACAGTGCATTGCTTTAAGGAGGTCAGAGGTGTTCTCTACCTGTCGTGGGTTCCTTCCTCCTCCTTGATCTCCTGGCCAGGACAAACTGGTTGTCGTCATTCTCTTTCCCCTTGGCGAGGAGCCGCTGGTGCTTGTGTGGTGGTGACCACTGCTGGATGAGCTCCGTTGGAGTGCACTCAGTGTCCAGGCCCTCACTGAGGAAGCCTCTGGACTTGCGTTTGTTGGTTCTGTTAGACTGAGACAACATGGAGCCCTGAAGACCCAGGCAGGGCAGATCCTGCAGTGGCATGCTGGGTGAAAAGAGAAGCCAATCAGATTGTAAAAGCCAAAATTCTGGCACGAATAAAAAAAAGCCTGGTCCTGTTCTTTCATGTGAACATCTCAGAGGAAGCCTGCTCAGGGATGTAGCCTCTTCCATAGAAGCCCCTCTGTCTGCCCGCCATATTGATGCAGCGACCAGCGACGTGACCGCGCAAATTCTAACTGCAGAAGAAAATCTAAATACTCTGTCCGCTGTGTTTCAAGAGATACATGGGTCCAGAGTTCTACTAGCCTTTTATTCACACATGTCGTAGCAAGTTTACATCAGTAAGGAAGCGCTCATAGACATGGACGGAGGCCTAACTAAGAGGAAAGCGCGGTATCGATTATTATTCGTTGCGGTCTTTCACTGAAGCTGCTCAGAATGGCGCGTCACAAAACACAAGTCAACAGTAAATTAACAAGTTTATATTGATGTAAAGTTGTAATGTTAGGTTGCGAAATGGAGCAGAGCAGGAGAAAGTTATCCGAACATAACTGAGGTGACGGAAGTTCTGTCGGTGTTGGCTCATTTTCACATGGACGACACGTTCAGAGTAAAGCTACGGTACCGCCTGTGCAGATATTTATGTTAACGCAGTGTAGAAACATCCCCATACCTGTCGTGTGGCATCTCCTCCGGTTCAGAGCAAACAGTGTGATACTACACAGGCAGCAGAAGCCTGACCCACCGCTGCTCTCCCACCAGGACTCTTTAAACTGGCCGCCACCGGTAGGGCGCCCTGGTTTCACGCAGAACGTGTTGCGTCATACGTTTCAACGTGCGGGCAGGCACGTTGAAACGTATGACGCAACACGTTCAGCGTGGCATTCCAGACCTCCTCGTTTTTTTCGCTTCCTCCCCAGTATGATGAGAGAAATAGTGATAGGAGTTCTTATGGCTCGGCTCACTAAAAAGAGCAGGCTCTTTCGGTTCCCAAGAGGCTCCTCAGATTTTTTGTTGCTTAAATTAATTTATTACCAAAATAATGTAAAATAGTGTGTAAAATGAATTACTAATGTGCAAAACACACATTATATTAAATGTTTATTATTTATAGGGCTTATAATACTCAGCGTGGAACAGAGAGCTACAAAAATACTGTTAAAGTACTAAAACAAATACCCATCTCAGTTTGACAAAAAGATCCAATCTCCATCTGTATATATAATATTTATAAACTGTTAACTATTTACAGTGAAACCCCACAGAGAAGCTTAGAGAATCACACAACAAAATATAAACTAAAATGTGTAAAACAAAAAGAAAAAGCAGCAAAGTGTCTCCTAGAGCTCTGGTGGTGATGGTGGAGGACTGGATGATGCTATAGACACTGCAGCAGCAGCAATAGTTGCATTTTCGTCAGTAGCAGGTTTGTCTTTTTTCTTCTAACTGTACCAATGGATGTACAGTGGTAAAGTGCCTGTGCAGGTTATTTGTAGAGCCTGCTCCATATGACATTTTAACCTTGCATACTCTACACTCTGCCATTGTATTATGGATGTAACTGAGATGCATCCAAATTTTACAGCGTTTCCTTCGGTCACTCATTTCCTCAACTTTTCAGTGTGTTGTGTTGTCTCTGTAGAGGCTTCTCTCTCTCTCTCTCTCTCTCCCTCTCTCTCTCTCCTGCTCAGTGTGACACACAGAGGTTACCACACGTCATGTAGTTGACAATCACGTGCAGCTTGACTAGAAAAAAAGTAGTCGACTCTAAGAGCCGTTTCGTTCATGACCGACACATCACAAGCTTCCAAGTTTTAAGCCAACAGTAAAACATCACAGCAAATGTTTTCTCCATAGAACAAACTATAATATACAGTACAGATATGAGTACACTCCTGGACAACATCACTTACATGTAAAATGACTGTATCAGCTCTTAATAACTGCATTATTTCCAGCTTGAGCAGAAGTGTATTTCCTCCTGCAGACCATCAAAAACCAATTCTTTAAAAATATTATATTAAAAAACTGGCCCTGAAAGAAAAACTCTACCTGTGATCACTGACACAGGACTTACAAAACCTGTGGTCATTCAAAGAATACTGAGTTCCTCTGTGATTTCTGCTCAGCCTAATTGTATGAACATGGTGATAAAATGAGATTTGAACACCAGAATCTTCTCAGTTTCGGAACTATGAGATGCATCTATCTGCATGTCCGCGTCCATCACTGAAAAACCTGATTGTGACAAAGATGGAAGAGGAAAAAGAAAAATCAGTGACCCACAAAAGATCTTTCACATCACAGCTACAGTGATAATCAGGAGGTATAGAAGGAGCCATCGTACTACAAATCAGAGCCACAGGAGTTGTCCTTGTAAAAGGATAGCAGACAGTGCACTGCTTGCACAATCTAGCTCTGAAAAACAGACAGGTATGTGGCTCAGACTCCATTTTAAAGCACATATCTATCAATGGAAATCAGAGTTTCTTGGCAGCTCAGATAGTGCCAAGGATACATCAGTGTGCTAATGTCAATTTATGTGGACAACATCCAAGAAGAAAAACATTTGCCTGCTCTTCAGCTTAACAATGCAAGATCAACATGCACCACTGTTAAATATTGGGAGCACATTCTTTGGTTAGATTAAACCAAGATGAATTTGTACATTTGTCCCACATGTGTGTGTGATGAACCTGACCAGTACTACCACAGTGGATGCATTGTCATGACAGTTGGTAGGTGGTAGATAAGATGTGGCTGTATGAGTGCAAAAGGTGTCAAGAGATGGCATTTACTGATGGATTTTTGAATGTTGATAGATAAACCCAAATACTGCTGACAAGATGACTCCCAGTCTGCAGAAGCTTGACAGACAAGGGATTCTCCAGCATGATATCCATCCAAAGAACACTCCCAAAATCATACAATAGCTTCTAAAGCAGAAAAAAGTAAAGACTATGACCTGGACAAGTCTATCACCTGACTAGAATCCAGTACAACAGCTTTGTAAAGAGAAAGGCAGAGCAACATAACCCCTCCAGCAAAGAGCAGTAGAAAAACAAATGATGTCTGAACAATGGCAGAAAATCTGTGTAGAAATCTGTGCAACACTGGTGTCCTCCATGCTAGTTACTGATCACAAAAATGAAAACAGAAGTTATTTCTGCTTCACTTTCATAACAGATTGAGGAGGTAGTTGTACCATAGAAGCGTCAGCAGATTCTGAATCCTATCAAACTAATTTGAGGCTTATCTATCTGATATATCAAATTTTACAGACACCATTTCAATTTTTTCTAATTTGTGTTTGTGTTTATCATTTAAAAACACAATTTAAGTAACTCATAGATGGTCGAACAGAAGGCCCAAGATGATCTGAGATTAAATGACCCAGTAGTGAAGTCGGTTTTAGGGCTACACACATACTTGCAGAACTGGTGTTAAATCCAGTAACCATTCTTGTTCTGGCAGAACTTTACTGGAATCATTTCTCTATGGCCATTTTCCCCCATTCAACCACATGCAACCAAGTAGTTCTGATTAAAATTGTAGCTATCAGCCTTTCAAGATGTTAATTAATTCAGTGTTACATTAAAGCTTATTATACACTTATCATATGTGCTAAGTATGTGAGTTCTTATGTACTTCTACATTTCTGCATATGCAAATGATAAGAGTGAGTTACGAAAAATAAATAAGATTATATGGCCGACAGTGATTTGCTGCCTTCCCCTGCCACCCTGCAAAAACTCTCCTGCCATACCTTTGCCACACCATGTAACATGTTCTAGATTTGACACTAGTTATAAACTGGAAATAATCAAACCTCAGATGTCTCACTCAAGCTACCAGCTGCTACATACAAGTCTAGCCACAGCAGGATGACTGAAACCTGACTCAGGTAGTCATGCCAGGTAGGTAGAGAGGCCAGGTAGAGAGATACAGGAGATAACCAGCATCTGGAGTAGAGCTTTCTAGACATATAATACTGTATGTGGCCCTATGTTTTTATTTTACTGTACATCCGAGGCTGTATTCACAAAGGAACCTCTCCCAATGGGAGTCCTCCTGTGATGCTATGAGAGGCTCTTATTTAGGAGCAACTCCTGGGTTAGGAGAAGGGATGTGGTTGACCACCGTTGCCATAGAGGACATCAGGTGTTATGAATTCAATTACACACTATGTCTGCAGTGATTGTGTCAGTAAATTAGTATCCATTAATACACATATAAGTGATAGACAAATATACTGTAGATATATGTGGTGGGTTTTTTTAACTGATAGATTAAATCTTTACAATTCAACATACAGTATAAACTTCACATGAAATCCAGTGGTGGGTAGTTCAGTCAGTGTTGCTGTACACTTCAAAAATAGCAAGCATTGAGGTCTGAAGATCATTTTGATTTGGTTAATAATTCTGGCACACAGCAGAGAAATTCCAAGCTGAGAAGTCTTTCAAAGTTGTGAAGTACTGACAGAGTAGTAAATTATAGCCACAGTTCCTCTTTTTGCTCATTTTGGACCACAGCTACCAACACCCCTCAGAGGTTTAATTCAGTTTAAAAGAGTTAAATTTAAATTTCTGTCTGACCCAACCTACCCTAATCTCAACTAGGCGCATTCCATTTTACCTTACCTCTTAGAAAAGATGAAGAAAAAACAAGGCGGCACAATAAGCTGCACAAATGTCATTTCAAATGACAAGAAACCAACATAAATAGAAAGCGTACACTTAAAACCTGATGCCGACTCTTTAAAAAAGTTTTGAAAACATATTTTAAACTGCTCATCTTGCCCCTCAACCTGTGGCACTGACCCAACTACAAATGCAGCAATTCGTATTAAAGATTAAAGTTGTCCCCATGTTTACTAGGAAGGTAAATGAGCTGAGAGTTATTGTTGACACAAATAAAGTTCCTGTCCTCATTCTGATAAATTAAAGTGCTTGTTTGTCACAATTGTGCGACTCCATAAACAGATTTGAGAAGTGGGTGTGTGTCTCTCTGGTGTAATATGTGACTGGTTTCATTGACAAGCTGGTTTGAGAAAGCAGTTTTTTAGTCATTTATAAGACCATAGTCACTTGATATTGCTTATGGAGTTCCTCAAGGTCGTATGTTGGCTACTATTTCATTGTCTTTACATGTGCTCCCTCCTCTACAAAACATTTCAATGTAAAAAACTGCAGATTAGAGACAACTGTATATCCATATCTGTATGTTTTCCCAGATTGCCCAACTCTTTAAATACTTTTTAAAATCTGATTCAATATTTTTTTGAACAATAATGGTCAAAAAAGATTTTACTTTTAACACTAGCTCAAACTCAGAAGCAGTTCGTGGCTATCTAGCCCTACAAAGTAAGACACAAGTTGCATATTCAAGGGTGAATTTAGACTTGGACCTAAATATTTCTTCCCATTTAACAAGGTTATTACAGTTTTTCTCAATTGGTTTGGCTCATTTCTCGAAACTGAAATTACATTCTTAAAACTCTAAGATCATTTAGCAAAACAGTCTTACAGTTCAGCACAACACCATAGCTGACTTGCAAAAGCTCATATCTCCCCCAAAACCTTTCACTCATGCTTCAAAACTAAGTTTCTGTCTCATATAAATAGTCAGTGCCACCAAAAATGCAAGGATCCTTCTCAATTGCTTTGGCTCATTTCTTGAAACAGATCAGACGTTCTCAACACTCTTGGTACTTTAGCCAAAATAGCCTGGATGGTTCAGCACAACACCATGGTTCACCTGCAAAAGCTCATATCTCTCCCAAAACAGTTCACACGACTGGTCAAAACTAAATTCTGTTCTCATATGAACAGTCAGTGCCTCCAAAATGCATCGTCCCTTTGGCATTGTGTGAGCACTGCAAGTCAAAATGTTTAGATGTGTTGTCACTATGACAGATGACCATTGAAATACCCCTCATGTCCACCTCTCAGTCTGAGCCCAGTCCTTCATTCACAATGGTTACTGTGCTAGTTTTTGTTTGTCCAGCTAACAGAATACAATTGTATATAAAACTGAAAAAATAGGATTTTACAGTAAGAGTAGCCTCCAAGGATTGTCATCACACATTGCATTCATACTGCCAAAGAAACTGTAACTTTTTACAGTTTTTCTCAGTTGTTTACACACAAATACTGGTACTTTAGACACAGTGACCACAACATGTAACTCATGCACCAACCCCCTGAACCAGTTCTGCTAAACTTACAAGCACAATTCATGCTTTACACTCACATTGCAGTTCTAAAACACACTTTCTGAAAACACTACAAACAGTTCTCTGCATTTGAAAATCTCTTGTTTTCTCAAAGAACACACTGTAATTCAAAATTCTAAAGTTAATTGTCCTGCTATGCACAGTGACTCATCACATGGACAAACACCTGTCACACAGTTTTACAATTAGCAGTCAGAGCTTCAGCATAAAAGGGCAACAGGTGAGTTCTTCTGTTTTGGAACAATGGTTGCCAACATTGGAAACAGAGCCAAAGGAGTGAGAGCAAGAGGAGTACTGTAACTGTAAACTGTAAATTCTTCTCTTGTTTGTATATTTGTGCACTGTATGTGCAACTTTGTGTTGGTTGGGGTGTTCACTGTGTACATAGTTTTAGCGGGAAAAATAAAATATATTTGTTACTGTGCAATTGTGTGTTCTGAGTAAAAATAACAATAGTCTAAAATATTTTACAACACACTCATGTATGTACTGTCTGTAGTGAGCATAACAGTGAACAAAAAAAAGGCCTAAGTCCTTCTGATGAATGGAGAAGAAGTGTTTTCTGTTCATCATGGTGTTTTACACTGAGCACATCAGTGTTCAACTGGTTCTTATAAATGTCTATTCATATGATGGTTTGTGTCCTTGTGTGTAGAGTTCTGAAAGTATGAGGCATGCTTTCAGAAAATGTGTGTAAACAATTGAGAAAACTGTATTGACACACATAAAGTGACTTCATACATCAGAGTAAAAAGAAAATCTATACAGCATAACATACTGTAATATAAACACATAAACAAAAAACAAGGAACATTATATGGTTCCTACAGTGCTGTAAATAAAGCTGTCCTCACCGTCCCTCTCCTGGCCACTGTATGTTCATGACTAATCCTGACAACTGAACAGACTATTGTGCATGTGATGACTTATACAATGAAATGATGCTGACATGTTTTGGAGTGAACGACCATTAGACTGAGAAGTCAACAATCAGTTTAGATCAACAAGATCTATTCACTTGGAAATTGTACTAAATGAAGGCTACATGTACTAAATCATTTGCAAAGATGTACTGAGACATCGAGACCAGTACTAAGATGTTTTGATGAAATGAAGGAGAAATGCCAGTCTGTTGTGAACAATTGCCAAGTAGTTTGGAGGTTTGTCCATGTTGTTTTGAGAATGTAATTTCAGTTTCGAGAAATGAGCCAAACCTATGGAGAAAAACTGTAAAACATCTTTTCAAATCTTAAATCAAATAATAAATGCTTTGCACATCTAAATGAACATGTGCATGCCTGCTAACCCTCAGGGAGAGTTCCTGCCGCTCAAAATGCAGACAGCATATTTATTCTACTTTCAAAGGATCTTTTTAAAAGATGATGAACTGACTGTCTCTTTGGTCATTTATCATACTGTAGTCCATTGAGGTGCCTGAGGCAGGATGTAAAAGTGATGCGCTCAAGGTTTTAAGGGCAATGCAGAACTGTACAAAACAGAACATGTGTGGTTTCCTGGTACAGTTGTTAACGAAGGTTTACATAGACTTGTAAAGACCACGTATATCATGGCAGTCTTGATGGATCACTGAAACCCAGGCACCTTTGTCACAAGAAAACAGTCATGATTTTTGGTTCTTTCATAGATTTAATATAGGAGTCCAGAAATATCACGGTTGCTCTCACGCCGGTTATCAGGAAGTGCTTTGAGAGACTGGTGCTGGCCAACATCAAGGCCTCCGTTCCACCAGACTTTGACCAGAACCAGTTTGCATACAGAACAAACAGATCCACAGACGACGCCATCTCACTTGCCCTACACACAGCCCTCACCCAGCTGGAGACCCTCAACTGCTACGTCAGGATGCTATTTGTTGACTTCAGCTCGGTCTTTAATTCCATCAACCCAAGCAAGCTGGTCAGCAAACTGCAGACACTGTAATCTGGAACCCCCCTCTGTCTGTGGATCAAAGACTTCCTCACCAACAGACCCCAGCATGTCAGGCTGGGCAACGACACCTCCTCTACCATCACCCTGAACATTAGTGTTCCCCAAGGCTGCATCCTCAGCCCACTCCCCTACTCCCCTCAGCCCACTCCCCTACTCCCCTCAGCCCACTCCCCTACTCCCCTCAGCCCACTCCCCTACTCCCTCTACACCCATGACTGCACCTCCACCCACAGCTCAAACACTGTAATAAAATTTGCAGACAACACAACCATAGTGGGTCTGATAATGGACAGCAACGAGGATGCATACAGGGAGGAGGTCCAAGCACTCTCCACATGGTGTGGGACCAACGACCTGAGCCTCAACACCAACAAAACAAAAGAACTGATAATGGACTTCAGACTCCACAGACGATCCGTCAACATCAGGAGAGACCTTACTGTAGATAGATAGATATAGATAGATAGATAGATAGATAGATAGATAGATAGATAGATAGATAGATAGATAGATAGATAGATAGATAGATAGATAGATAGATAGATAGATAGATAGATAGATAGATAGATAGATAGATAGATAGATAGATAGATAGATAGATAGTAACTGGACACTCAGGACTGCCATACATACATGGCCTTCACAGCTGTATGTAAACTTTTGTTCATGACTGTACAGCCAATCTAAATCAAGGGGTTTGCAAAGTGGCATTAAGACTCCTGTGCACCTCCCCCCCATCATGCTTTCAATATATCAGTGTGACAGCTTAAATTAGATTACTGTAAAAAACAATCTAAAGATGGAAGATTTCTTAAGCAAGTCATAACATTATAAGGGGTGTCTTTTTGCTAACTCAGACTATAATTTTTTATCTCTAAATCATGTGTAACAGCTAATAATAGCTAATATTGAAGAAAAGTCTATTTCTGTTCATATGTGTTTTCAGGCAAAGGAAGGGACTTTTCTCTGGTTCTGATGCAGTTTACAATTGTGCTGATTCATTCATTTAAATAGGCAACAAATCTTCAGCTGTGCAGGGGATTGTGGGTCAGAACGGTTGAGAGCATGCTGGCTTGCAAACTGCAGAGTGAGACCAGATGTAGTAGGACACCCTGGTATTTCTGGTACTCTGCATTTGACTGACTTTGTACTACCACACAATAAATCTTTTCCGAGCAGGGAAGGCTAATGAAACACAGCCTACCAATTGCTCGTGCAACAAGAAAAAAATTCATTTCCACACCAAACTTCCACTTCAGCCCAGTAAGTAGCAGAGGGCAGAGTTACGCTTTCTCTTTCCATCAACATGTAAAGCTAAATTAACCGACTTGGTTTATGACGATGAAAAAGTGCCATTGTCCCTATTGCAAGTCAGTGTATATCAAATAAAGCTGATATTTGAAGGTGGAACAGTTGCATGATGCTGTTTTAACTTCCTTTATGAGCTGCAGCTCCTCAAGCTGATTGTACAGATCAGAACCAAATCTGCAGTCAAACAGCAACAACTTCCTAACTGTAGTTTATAGAGCACTAGTATGCACAACGTCCCTTTCACCTCAGCCAGAATGTCCACATAACACAGTTCCTGTTAGCATTTTTTATTTGAAAAAATTTGCAAAATTTGTTATTGTTAGATTTTTTAAAATTTTATTGTAAACAAAGAACTAATTTATTACAACGACAAACCATTGGATATAAAGGCAAACAGAGCAGTATATGTCAAAAGCACAACAAAGTGGAACTTAAGATGTTGTCAAGGCATGTTGACAATGATGAAAATCACAACACAGAATGTCCATGCTACACTGGACTGCTGTTTTTGCAGGCACACCACAGTGTATTTTACAGGTCAGTACAATCATCAGTGTCCTGCACTGATTAGAAACAGTAACACCTTTAATATAAGTGAACATATGTAATATCCATAAAAATATACATGAAGTCTAGCCATAGTGAAGCTCTGTCTCACCTCTCTGTTTGGGTTTGACTGATTTATAGCAGACCACAGCCAGCCATAATGTGGGTTTATATTTTCTGAGAATGATACAGTCTCAGTGTTTTTCTAATGAAAGTACAATACAATCAGAGAACTGAGTCACAGCCCTTCAACTGATAATAAGGACTACTGAATGGCTCTATAAAATGCTCCAAAGGAGTACAGTGAATAATGAAAAGAACAGGTTATTGTGAATGTGAACAACATATGAGGTACTGGTTTATGTTGCCTACAGAACCTTAAATAGCACCTTAAATAATGAACGATGTGGCACATTCATTTTTAACATGCTGCAGTGAACATCACTCTCCTGTTGCAACTGTGACACAAACTGGTGCTCTGCAGCACAACAAAAAGCAAAAAGCAACTCAGCCTTTCACCACATCAGGTCAGAATCAGCACAGCAGTTTATCTATCTTCATGCTAAGGCTGGAAACACTTGTGTTAATAATGACATTGCCTCCCTGCATCAGCAAAAATGAGTCATTTCCTGACTGGTCCTGATTTCTTTGTATTAAATGGTTTGCAGATAAGTTTCTGCAGAGCTACATGATTTATGGTTGAGGTCAAAGGAAACTGCGGAAGCAGTCAAAGCACAAATGCAATTAATAACAACAAATAATTACAGTATCATGGAAATACAAATAAATGCCAAGACTGTAAAATATGTCAGGCTGAGTAGATGGAGTTAAAGTTAGGGTTAGCAGCCTTCCAAACTGCAGCGATGCACTTCTCTACGTAATGTCAATATCTCTGTAACTTTGCCAGTCTCACAGGGCTAGTCATTTGTGCGTCCAGCAGCAGTATACATTTGGGACAGCTGTGGTGAAATTAGACTTAAATTATGGTGTGGGCAATTAAATGATGAATCCAGGTTTAAGGTAGTGGCATCGAGGAAAAAGACTAAAGACATTTTACTATCAGCAGCCTGGAGAAACATATTTCGTCTGACATCAGGTCTGTGGTGCTGATAGCAGGTGTTTGGTGACAACAAAACACTGAACGTAAAAATCTGAGTTAATGTTGACACTGGATGAAACAGTCGACTTTGCTTGTCACTGTGTAACAATGGCTCAGTTTCATCAAGTAAACCTGTCAAAATGTCTGCTGAGAAAATCTGTCCAGTAAATTTAGTTGAGATACTTCAGTCTGGACCAAAGTGATCCGACCATCTAAGACCAGTGTTAAGTCTTCATTGTACTGCCGTTTGACACAGACACACACAGACGTGTAGTCATTTCTAGTCCTCAGGAGTTGCTTGGAAGACTCACCAGCATATAAGAATAGTGGTTCACATCTATGTATTACTTGTATACACTCTACTGCTAAGCATGTGCACTGTTGTTCTTGTAGTGTAGTTATTGTGCAGACATTAATTTGAGGCTACATGCAGAGATGTGTGGAGGGGACTTTGTATTAACTCATACTACAGGTTTTAATGGGCCTTCCTGCAGCCAGAGCATGCCATTTCTCTGCACACAATGAATGTAAGCGCCAAGGCGGTACTTGCTTTGTTCACTGACAATTCAATAACGTTCATTCACACAGGATGGCTCCGTCCTCAGCTTCTTCTACTTTAGTTATCGTGCCTTCACTGACGGGCTCTGGTGACCATAATGTTTTTCTGAAGCACATATGCTTGAACATGGACAACTTGTCAGTGGGTTTTAGGATCAATTCTTGGATGTGAAGCTTTGTGAATTTCATCACCATCCATAATTTCATCCAGCTGTCTCCAGATGTGTTCTCAAAATGACGTAAACACTTGTGGCCCTGCAAAGGTTAGTATATACTGACTTACTTTTTCAAACTTATACTCACAGTAAAGTCTAGAAACCGAACATGCACATGTATGTATTTTTAAATCTTTACAAATACGTCAAATTTCTAATGTTTTCAAAAATAATTTGGGTTCAACAGGGAATGACTTTGGCAAGAGTTTGTTGTTATATCCACATGGTACTTCTGAATGAAGTACATCAGACTTACATATATTTCCAAAATATCTGTATGGGAGATTAAACTGATGAATAATTCCACTGCTCTGCTGAAGTGTAGCAGATCTATGTGAATGAACTTATTTAGACAGGGAGGCAGAGCAGCCAAAGAAGTCCATGCCGATGCTGCGCGGGTAGCCTTCCAGCACCTTCAGCCCCACAGGGTCAAACTTCCAGTAGTGAAGCCCACTCAGAAAATTGGCAAATCCTGTTGGAGGATGAGAAAAGGCAACCATCAACTCTGGATGTAAGCGTTAAACCAATCTTCCACTTACCAGGCACTACGTCATTGGCAGAGAAGCCTATAATGAATTTCAAAACTGTCTGACCCCAGGTCTCACCATAGCTGTCCCAAAAAGCTCCATCGATATGACTGGGAAGTCCTCCCCACTCATGGATGCTGCGAGGATGGACGTCATCGACTCGATTCTCCTGAATGCTGAAGGGCCAGTAAGAAGCAGACTTGAACAGGTAGACCTTCTCAACATGGTCTTTTTCCCACTTCAAAGCTGCTTGGATATCAGTTACAGGAAGACCCAGCCGCTGCACTGAATCTGGACCTGTTATCTTCCTCTCAGCATCAAACACCCAGTAGCTGTCACCTGCCATGGCAAAAAAAGGAGACAATACTAGCTGACATCTCAGGTGACACCTTTCAGTTTATACACTATACTCAGATTCTACTAGCTTTACTCGGTTCTTGTACTTAAACTGACATTTCACCATGCACTTTCATTTCAACTACCCATTCAGCTTCTTTCAATAAGCATATTTTGAACTACGACTTTGACTGTTGCAGCATTGTACTTGTAGTTTGCTACTGTACCTCGGAAGAACCAGATGTTGCCGGACTTGTCTTCATATGCAGCATCGATGTGATCAGGAATTCCTCTCCAGTGGCGTGAAGACAGAGCTGGATATCCAGGTTGAAGCTGGCCGTCACGGATACGCCAAACATATCGAGACTTAAAGAAGAACAGCTCTCCCCTGATCATGGACACGGCGTCAAAGTTTGTTCTGCAGGCATCAGGCTGGGACACAACATCATACACAGCAGTCACATTTTTGTCTCTGGATTAACGTAAATACAAGCCTGGTAAAATCTTCTAATCCAGTACATGTAGCTGTGACTGGCCAGAGTCTCACCAATGCAATGTCAATCTCATTGGTCTCCGTTATCTGAGGTGGTGTGTGCTGAGGGGGTCCATAAAGATACTGGATGCCCCTCTTGTCATCCTCGCTCAGCTGCAGAGGGTAGGTATCGCTGTAGAACGGACACATGATAGCATCAGGCTCCAGGGAGTGCTGCAGGCCGAGGACATGGCCAAACTCATGAGCTGCCACTTGGAGCAGATCTGTGCCTGAACAAGCAAAGAGACGCGAAAATTAGTCGATGCATGAATTTCTCTTTGAGGAACCCAAATGAAGGCCCCCATTTACCTCCAACTATTTTAAATGTACTGACCCACATCGTTGCCCACAGTCCAGTGCTCATCATAGTCAAAGTGGACTTCTCCCTCTCGGTGAGTGCGGGGGAAAAAGGCGTGGGCGAGGATTCCTCCAGGGCCATCGAATGGTAAGCTGTCCTCATGCCAATACCTGCACAAGCACTTCTTTTATTAGACATGCTAACGTCATATATCACACACTTGCACACAGCATGTAGTAAATCCAGCTGTAGGATAATTCTGTTTTCTGTATTCTCTACTCTGTTCTATGTACAGATGCTCTCTGAATGCTAAATAGCTAACCTGGACATTCCTCCATTCTTCTGATGGCTGTCAAAATCTATGTGAACCAGAGAAGACCTGCTGGCTGGTAGAGAGCAAATAATAACAACTTCCTGAAAAATCTTAATTCCCATGAACATGAATGAAGTGTGTTGCTTTACAGGTTTTTTCATTTTCATGTTGACTTTTAAATAACATACGTAATGCAAGTGGATGAGTAAGCAAGAAGCTACCTTTTGTGTGTTGCCTTGTAATCCTTATTAATGCAGAAGAATATAACCAGAGTTCTTTGTTGTTGTTTTTTAAGAGCAACTGTCTAATTTGTTTCCTGGGCATCTATGGGAAGTGGATACAGACCCACTGGCTAGCATAAAGTATCAGTACCCTGTGTGACACAACTGCCCAAAGCAAGATTAAAGACAATTCATGTTCCTGCAAGTGTCCGTGAGAGTCTGCAAGGATCTGTGCGACGTAAATTTAGTCTTTCACCTAAGTCAGCAAGGATCCACTTAGACCCTCTGTGGATGTTTGTCTGCAGCCCAACATTCCAGCAGTGACTACTTCAGGTACATCTCTTTAATTAAGAATTACAAAGATGTGGATGACCAAGAATCTGTTATTACAACCTCCTAATAACAAGCACTTGTATTATATTCAAGATCAACAACCTCCAGCGGGTGTGGCAGGGCATCCAGCACACCACCGACAAGACCAGATACTTTGTGTCTGCTGACGGTGATGCCTCACTGGCAGGGGAATGTAACTGCTTCTTTGCCAGCTTTGAGGTGGTAAACCACAGGCACAGACACCACACCTTCACCAGCCTTAAGACAGCCACAGCCTGACTGTGCAGGAGCATGAAGTGAAACGTGTGATCAGGACGGTGAATCTGAGAAAAGCTGCTGGCTCTGATGGTGTGACAGGAAGGGTCCTGAATGAATGTGCAGATCAGTTCTCTATGGACTTCACTAAAATCTTCAACCTGTCCCTGTCCACATCCATCACTCCACCCTGCCTGAAATATTCAGCAATCACCTTACACCTGACCGGTGTGGGGTACCCCCACAACGGTCAATATGAAGTGCTTTGAGAGGCTGGTTCTACAGATCATTAAAACCAGCCTCCCACCCACCTTCGACCCAAACCAGTTTTCCTACAGAACCAACAGGTCTACAGAGGATGCCTTCTCCACTGGTCTTCACACTTCACTGACCCACCTTGAACACCAGGGGAGCTATGAGACGATGCTTTGAATAGACTTTAGCTCTGTCATCGCCAGCAGACTGGTCACTAAACTGAGTGAACTCAGACCTTCAAAGCCCACCTGCAACTGGATCAGGGGCTTTCTAAACCAACTGCCTCCAGACAATCAGGATAGGTAACCACCTCTCCTTCACCATCACAGTCTCCAGTCTCTTTTGTGCTGAGCCCCATCCTCTACTTACTGTACACATGTGACTGTGCCCTCATCCATAACTCTAACACCATCGCACAATTCGCTGACGATACGACTTTGGTTGGACTCATCTCAGAAGAAGACAAGTCTGCCTGCAGAGATGAAGTCCGAAGACGGATGGTGTGGTCCTGAACTCCACAACAACAGAACAACTCTTCATGTGTGGATGGACTGTGTGGAAAAGGGCTCTGCCTTCAGGTTCCTGGGTACACACATTAAAGAAGGTCTTTACTGGACTACCAACACAACCGCAGCAGTGAAGAAGGCACAGCAGCGATTCCACTTCTTAAGGAAGGAAAACAATCTGCAGGAAAAGCTACAAGTGTCCTTTTACCACTGCTCCGCCGAGAGCATGCTGACGTACTGTATCATTGTGTGGAAAGTCCTCCAGAGGATCATCAACACTGTAAAGAGGATCATCAACACCGTAAAGAGGATCATCAACACTGTAAAGAGGATCATCAACACTGTAAAGAGGATCATCAACACCGTAAAGAGGATCATCAACACCGTAAAGAGGATTATCAACACTGTAAAATGGATCATCAACACTGTAAAGAGGATCATCAACATCGTAAAGAGGATCATCGGCTGCTCTCTGCCTTCTTTGAGGACTTATTCTGCTCTCGCTGCCTCAGTAGAGCAGCAAGCATCCTTAAGGACCAATCCCATCCTGGAAACCGTCTGTTTCACCCACTACCTGAGGGTCTACCGATGCTTCAGGTCCATCAATTCAAAACCAGACTGACAAATAGACAGTGTGGTGTGCTTAATCCATCAGCCACCGAAATATCACCTTTGCTCACTTTGTGCCTGTGAAAACTGTAATTTACCAGCTTTTTTATTAAAACTTTTACATTTCAACAAACACATCTGTTTTGTTGAAATTTTAGTGGTAGTATACGCTCATTCTTTTCGAAGTCAATAAGACCTCCCAGTTCTGCCTTTTAAACTGAATATAAAAAATCACAACAGATCATACCAGCAGCAGTTATAAAAGTGAGTTTTAAGGTAACTTGTGTACAGGTCAAAACTCGAATTAAAAATGGCTTGGCAGAGTAACTGAAACGTGGGAGGACACTGAGAAGCAAGAGAGCTGTTATGACATGGAAGTATCGTAAACCAGATGCCAAGATGACTAATCTGAGTTGATAAAAATGTAGCTGGAGGCGCACTATTAAAAATCCTGCCAAACAAGTCCTGTATTGCATTCATTCATGCCTGTAATCTGCTCTCGGCCTTGGCCGGGACACATCTGGTTTAGTTTTCCTGGGTCACACAAACAAAAAGATCCAAAAGGTTCGCGTCTGGGTTTGTATTTACAGTTTTTACAGTTGGTTACATGCATTTGTCAATACTGAGATCACTCTTTCTAAACTCTGCCCACAATCAACACAACAGCAGTCAGTGTGAATTAAACTGGGGAGAACTTCCCTTCTCAAACTCAATACAAACTATTTTTTTGCACAAGTTTATACACTATTTTAAAACTGACCTCTGTTAAAAGCAGAACATAACACATACATGCTGTAAACTGAATGTATATGTTCTAACGGGGGGGTGTGGGTGCAAATTGGAAACTGAAATAGCAAAAGTCAAGGTTGATGAGCACAGCTGTAATCTATATGTGTCAGTATTTGAGCTGCACGATATTTCATTTCAGCATCAACACTGCAATGTGTGCTTGAGCAAAAGTCATATCATGGGAATTACGATGTGAAGTAAGACAAATGAACTCAAACATGTCATGGTACAACTGTTTCTGCTGCCTGATGGAAAAACTAAACTCACACCACTCTTATTTTCCATCACTAATCTAGAAGTGAAATCTGTCTGGTGGAACATCATTTATTCTGATTTTAGGATTCTTGGACACATGCTTTTTTAAAAACTTGATGCCAAAAAGACTTGCAGTTTGTTGACATGCAGGCTCCACATGTGCACGGCAAAATGAGTGTGGAACATGAGAGGAACACTGAAAAGGAGGACTTGGTTGCAAAAAAGGAATGCAACATCAGTAAAAATGCTGCAGAGTTAATGGAATATGAATCAATATTTTGCCTTCTGACAGTCAAATAAACATGATTGACTGTGATACTGATGCATAAAATGTTTGTGGAAAACTCTGCTAGTAGAAAATAGCCCATGTCACTTGGTTTCATCTTGAGTAATCTGACTTTAGAATGCCTTATTTCACTCATAAAAGGGATTTTTGGGTGCCACCCCTGTCTGAGCCGCTGCATTGCATCTTGCTTCCATTGTAGCCTTCATGTGAAACACTTAGGAAACATCTGGAAACTGCAGTGTTATAGATCTGTTACAGATAAGCAGAACTTTAACAGTGCCCATTCTAGCTGATGCTGGACAGCAAGATGCACCCTGAATAGGTCCATCGCAGAGAACAGCCAGCCAGCCAGCTAGCTATGTACACACACAGTTAGACCCATGGCCAATTTAGAATGACCAATGAACCTCAGCATGTCTTTAGACTGTGGGAGGAAGCCGGATGTCCAGTGAGAACCCCCACAGTCACAGGGGGAACATGCAGACTCCACACAGAAAGATCCTGACCAACCAGAAGATTTGAACCTGGACCTTCTAGCTGTGAGTGCTAACCACTAAATAACTGACCACATGTTTTGGCCACAGACATGATGAAGTTGACCAAAAATAGGTTTTGCAGTATAGCATAGGGATTTTACTAAATCGTAAACATTGGGGTGATGTAGGCCATATGATTGTCGCTGACTGGCTGTCCGACTGGAAACATAGTCATGTGAGAAAATAAGTACATCTCATGGAAAACACTGGATTATTCATACATTATCTACTCAAGTACACATTTGATTCTCTGTGAAAAAGAGCATATAGATAACAGTGATATACCTAAACTAATAACACAAAAAAATTACATTTTTGTCATTCTAAACTGTTGTCTAAGGCCTATGGATTCTACCTGTAACAAGTAATAGCCTATTAACACTGACAGATAGATGTTAAAAAGTTATCTTTTAAAATAAACATGTTAAACATAAATAAACTAGAAAAGCACTGGGAGAGCGCAGACCTCCACCAAGCAGCTCATTTCACCCCATATTGGGATTTATACCCAGAAATAATAGTCCCAGGATTATTTTATCTACATTATTAGATTCCTCGACCAACAAAACCCTTAGCATCTGGATTCACATTGATATCATCATTAGTTCAATAGTTTTTCACCAGAATCTCTTTCTGGGTCATGGTGGTTTCTTCTGGATCCAGCCCCATAGCTGTTGATTCTACAACAGATCTGTTGGCATCCTCCTGATTCAGCAGAGTCTCAGCTACATGTTGGTGTTGGCTGCATGTCTGGATCTTCATCTGTTACCTTACAGTGATGACCATTCCACAGGCCCTCTAGTTTTTCCTGTTCTGGATTATAGTATCTGGAATTTTGCCCTGATATGGATCAAATTTTGACATGTTGTAGAAATTACCAGGAACTTATCCTGTATTTTTTCCCAAGCAGACATTTTTTGTGGCGTTACATGAACATCTACATGCACATTGCCCTATCTCCCAATGCTACAGAATCCTGCAACAAACCCCTGGATCTAGACGGTGATCTGGATCAGCACCAACATCTAACCATCTGTTCCTTGTCCCATTATCTACCTTTCTTAAAAACTTCATCAAAATCCGTTCCGAACTTTTTGCGTAAAGTTGCTAACAGACAGACACACAGATAAATGCCGGCAAAACATAACCTCCTTGGCGGAGGTAATAAAGGCATTTCATCAACTTTCATGTTGAAGTTATTCAAAATTTTCACACTAAGATTTCCATTTTAAATGCAAATATGTATATCAGTTCCAAAATCAGTTTTTGGTCTCCTTGACTGCTAATAATTGGTGTCAGCCCTGAAAAAAGGAGGTATTTATCGTTTCCTGACATTCCTTCTGGTAGATCACCCAAATAAAGCGACATTGGAATCTGTTGGTCAAGGATATGCTGCATAATTCTCCAGATATGTTCCCAAAATATTTGAATCTTAGGGCAGCTCCAGATAATGTGGTGATGACCCACCCCTTCCTCCCCACAATCTCTCCAACATGTACCTCTTGTTGGCGTTAAGTGTGCTTTCATTTTAGGGGTGACAAAAAACCGAACAAGATTCTTCCAACCAAACTCGCGCCAATACATAGAACATGATGTAGAGAAAATTGTTTCACACATATTCTCCCATTGTTGATTGGATATTTTATCATTTAATTCTTTCTCCCATCTCTGCTTGATGTATGTTGTCGTAGTTCCTCTGCATTTTGTGATGTTCTGATACAATTTTGATACTAAGGATTTAGGCCCTGCAGTGTCTGCCTGTACCACCAGCTGTATTATGCTTAGTTCTGCCACTTAGTTCTGTAGTTGCTTCATTTTTCCTAATTTCTTTTAAATAGTACTGGCGTAGCTGTAAGTATCTGTAAAAATCATAAATTTGTAAACTGTATTTTCTCTTGAGCATCTGGAAGTTATGCAAAGTGTTTTTCTCAATCATAGTACAATAAGCAGTGATACCCTGATTAGTCCAATATCTAAATCTAGAATCTATACTGTTTGGTTTCAATTCTGTATCATATCCAAGCCATCTGAGTGTTTTTAACTGGCTCCACAAATTTAATTGTTTTATAAGCTCAAACCATAAGGTAAATAAGCTTATGGGGTTCAGATGGTCTAAATTTAAAATCTCCACTCATTGCTTGTACTGGGACCCCCTTGCATTCACTCTCTATCTCCTTGCATTAAGCCTCATGTCCGTTATCACACCAACCAACTATTATTCTTAACTGGGCAGAATAGTAATAATCTCCCCTCCTTCCCTACTGATCGTTGTACTATATTTAATCCTCGGTTTCTTTCCATTCCAAATAAATCTGGAAATTTGTTTGTCCCATTCTTGAAACTGACTCGTTGGAACTTTCACTGGAAGTGACATGAATAAATACAGTAATCTAGGTAAAATTGACATCTTAACAATATAGTAGGGTAGTAGACAGTAGGGATGTTGACCAATTACAAAGATCCTCTTTAATTTCCTTATTTACAGTTTCATTTTTTTTTTTATACAAAGCAGTGGGACAGTGTGTTAACCAAACTCCAAGGTATTTGATTGCTTCTTGAGACCATTTAATTGGTAGTCTTTGTTTTACCTCAGGTGCTTGGTTGTAAATTAAATGATAGTACTTGCGTTTTTTTCTATATTTAACTTGTATCCTGAATATGTACCAAATATGTGCAGGAGATTTAAAAGGGAAGGAAGGGAGATGTCTGGATTTTGGACATATAATAAAACATCATCAGCGTATAATGCTATTTTATGTTCTTTATTATTTATCCAAATTCCCTGTATATTACAGTCTTCTCTTATTACTTGTGCCAATGGTTCTATGTAGAGTGCAAAAAGGGCTGGTGAAAGAGGGCATCCCTGACGAGTAGATCTTTCCAATTTTATGCGGTCAGTAAGTCGTCCATTTATCCTGATTCTTGCTGTAGGAGCTGAATATAAAGTTTTAAATATATTAATAGACTTTTCATCAAAACCAAGTCGTTCCAAGACCAAAAACAAATATTCCCAATTCACACGATCAAAAGCTTTTTCAGCATCTAGACTGATCAGCACAGCGTTTGATTTTGTTTTCCTGATATTTTCAATTATATGAAGAGAACGTCTAATATTATCCTGTGTTTGGCGTCCCCGGACAAAACCAGTTTGGTCACTGTCAATTACGTCCAGGATAAAGGAGTCTAATCTTCTGGCCATAATGGAAGCATACAGTTTGTAGTCTTGATTCAAGACTGAAATTGGTCTGTATGAGCTACATAGAGTTTTGTTCTTGCCCTCTTTTGGGATGACAGAAATGACAGCCTCACTCCACAAGGGAGGGGCTGACATTTCCTTAAGATTCCAATTAAAAGAATTCAAAAGTACCGGAGTCAACTCTTCTCTAAACATCTTATACCACAGGCTGACAAAGGATTTTTAAAAAATTTCAAATTATTTGGAATAAGTCACTCCACTGTGAGGAAAATCATCTACAAAAGATTTCAAATGACTGCTAATTTATCCAAGAATGACTGCCCTGGCAAATTCAACCCAAAAGCAGAGCTTTTGCCTCTAAGAAGCCAAGCTTCAGTTGCAGAAAGACAAGGAGAGAGACTGCACAAATGTGGCCTGTTCAGGAGGTATTCCAGGAAAAAGTCCTTGCTGTCCAAAAAGAACATTAGAGAAAAATCTGAGTTTGCCAGTAAAAAAAAAAAACAACCAAATGAGGTAATGATGGGATCTGAACAACAAAATTAAGGAAATAGGTGTTTGGCTGCAGTAAAAGTAGGCATATTTCAAGAGAGCAACCTGACATGGTGGTGGAATTGTTCTATAGTCTACTGTTGCTTTACTGCCTCAGGGCCTTAAGATATCTGTCTAAGAACTGAGGTTGAACCACAAGTGAACCTTTCGACAGGATAATCATCACATGCAGATCCACCAAGGAATGGCTCAGAAAGAAAAACATGGAGGGTTAAGCAGGTTATAGAACGGTCTCGTCAAAAATTTCAGCAAGCCGATGTCAGAGACTGATGGACAAACTGTGCAAAACACCTACAAGAATTTATGTCAGTTAAAGGGGGAAGTACTCGCTTCTGAGACCAAAGGTGCACTTACTTTACCACAGCAGAATGTTACATCTATTAATATATTTGTTTAATAAATGATTGAAATAGCTAATCTTCCTCTTCCTGTTGATCGAGTGAATCACCTTTATCTGTAGTGGACTCCTTGTTAGTCTCTATTGCTGTTTGTCAGCCCAAAAAACCCAACGATTTCCAGTTTTTCACACGACTGTACACGTGATGAATCACTTCTTAAAGGTGTCTTTTACACTTTCATTAAGTTGCTTGATAAATACGTCTTGTTCCTCACTGTCTCACCCCATATCGGCTTCTTTAAACAGACTTGGTTAAGTTGTATCAAACCAAACTGTGTGCTGTGCTGCATTCTGGAGACCAGTTCTGACCTGTTGAAATCAATGATGATGTCAGGTTTCTCATCGGTAACCTCTCTGAACCTCAGAGGAGTCACTGCACTCCACACACCAAACGCCTCCTGGAAGACACGTCGCACCTTTTCCTTGCTCATCTGCCAGGGGAAGCGCATGATCCTGGTGGGCACAAACAAACACACACACACACACACACACACACACACACACACACACACCAATTTGTTGTTTTATCATGAGCAAACTAAAGTACATGATAACAGTCTGTAGTCTTCGAAAGGAAGTGCTGTTGAAGCTTTCTATGGTTTTCCATATCAGATTACATCTAATCCAGCATTATCTCCTCCATTATTCACAGAGTTCAAATCATAAAAATACACAACTATAACCAATAAATCTCTGTATGTAAAATAGTCAGCCTTATCACACAAAGTCCTCATGGTTACTGGTATTCATGTGAAAACCTTAATATTTATTAGGTAAATGTAGGTTTGGTGAAGAATATAGTAGAAAAAAACTACCTAGCAACATCTGTGACTGAACAACACACAACCAATAATAAAATAAAAAAGCACATTTATATTTGTTATTAGTCATGGCATATTATACACACACACACACACACACACACACACACACACACACACATTCCTTGTTTTGGCAACTAGTCTGGCTACATGCATGTGAGCTCCTCCATCTGAAACTGTTGGAGGACAGTTTCAGATGGAGAAACTGTCCTCCAGTTGTGATATTTTTTTCACTATATCACACAACTAACATGAATTTTTTGTAAGGTTACCAAAGTAAAATTATCAATCAGCAGTAATAATATGAGCGAACAAGGTATTTCCTTGAATAAATGAAATGAAATAAATCTGTAAAACTGCGACATCACTGAACTCATACAGTACATGCATGAAATCCGTAGGGAATGATTACAAGCAGTCAGTGAAATTTAATAGTCTTCATCCCACCCTAGTGTGTAAAACATACTTCAAAAAGCCACACACAGTATTTATGCACATGTGGCAATCACTCCATTCAGTGTTATCCTCATATTGGCCTACAGACACCGGTTAGAGAATGGGTTCTTTCTGGTTGTTCAGCTGTGTGGACATGCTCAGACATGACGCACAGGATGTAAAATGAACCTCTTTACCTTCTGCACTCACTGGCAGACAGACTAAAAGAGATGATAATGCTCCAGTGGTGGAGGTGATGTTGTTACCATTGTGTTTCCAGCAGTGGAGAACACTCACTCTTCTGTAACGTGGCAAGAACCACGAAAAGTAATTATTATTCAAAATGCTATGCTATTGGGTGGCGGTCTTCTGAAGCTTTTTATGGTCCTACTAGAGTTGTAGAAAGTTTGAAATTGAAATAATTCTTTTTAGAGCATCTTTAAAGTGTAAAAACCATCATTCAGTCCATCTGTATTAGATTCTGTAAACTGAGTGTCTATGGCCGTCAGTGACTGAGGCTACAGTTTATTCAAGCTTGCTTGTTCTGCACTGAGTAGAGCAGTTTAACAAAGTTTACATATTTTGGACTCAATGTTTTATGTCTTGTCATTGCTGAAGACAAACACCAGTGTTTTCCTGTTATCCTGCAACTGCTTGCACCGGATGTTCTCTCAAACCGAGTGCGTAAAGACTCACAGCGAGAGTCTGTGCAACGACGCACAAACACACTTAACACCCACTGAATGACGCAGTGCTGGCTTGATTTAGGGCTCGGCCTTTGTCCCACTGACCACTCTGATAAACATAAATAAAGTTTCTACAGATATGCTAAGCACAGAATTTTCCTGTCATCTCGATCAAGCCAAGGGATATGTCTATGCTATTTATTGATTTTCCATTTACATGTAACATTGTAAGACTGCATATGTTAATGGAAAGGCTGGTACAGTTAAAGGTGACAGCAGAGATGGTAGAGACACACACCACAGACATGCAGTTGTATCCATCTACTGCTGAGCAGGTGCACTACTTGCCTTATAGCGTATTTGCTACGCAACACACATTTTGTGTATGGAATGTATCACTCCAGTCAAAGACCAGGACACACAAACTACACTACAAGGACAGTAGTGTGCATGAGTTGAACATGTCGATGTTGACCTACTGTGCAAGTAGAGAATGAATCCTTCCAGGGAAGTGGAATAGAAAATAGTAAAATAGCAACAACTACATGTCTGTGGTGTCTCTGTCTCCATAAGGTAGTATAGTCAAGGCTTAATGGCTGCAATGTTTTCTCCTATTATCACCAAGACTGGTCTCATTTACTCTTCATACAAATGAATGTAGTCAACTGATTGCTAGAGTCGTCATGGAAACTAAATATCATAGATGTATAGTTGAGTTTGTTAATTGGTGTCACTAGTTTTCTCAGTTTAATACCAAGAAGACTAAGGACAAGACCTTTGATTTCAGAGCTTCAAAGACACAGCAAAAAGTAGCTATTAATGATGCTGAATTAATGATGCCTGTGCTGAAGCTGTAAATGAATATAAATATCTAAGGACAGGAACTGATGAAGAACTTTAAACACAGGCATCATGAAGATGAGACATCATGTGGAAGCTTCAAAAGACACACAGTGGTCCTTTTTTATCCTTCCTTTGTGGAGATTTGTCTGCCCTATTTCCTGTTATTACTTGGGATTTTCTCTCTCTGTAGTAAATGAGTACAAACTCAGTGAGGTTGTTAATATGGGACGATTGCAGGTCAAAACCAACACAGCTGTGTGAGGTTTCAGTGGGGAGGAAAGGGCAGTCAGTCCTCAGTGATGTATCACAGCATCTCTTTGTTGAATACAAGCTGTTACCATCAGGATGGAGGTGCAGAGTACCGCCTGTGTCCACAGATCCTTCATACCTTCTAGTTTTATGAGGCAAATCTGAGTATAACAAGGTGTGTGTGTCTCACCTGTTACTGTACATGCTTGTGTTTCATGCTTGTTGTTGTGAAGCATGTCTGACTGTAGTTGTAATGTCTTTTCTGTTGTGGTTGAATTTCTCAGACAGTTGCCACAGACACAAAGAATTTCTAAAAAGACAATAAGGAAAACCAACTAGCTCTAACCATTATTACATATTGTAAGTTCTAATTACAGGATGATTGCACAATTTATGAGCTCTCTACTTTGCAGCCTTAACAACTTCAAACAATCTACGCCACAAGCCTTTACGTACGGCTAAAACAAACACATTTTCCAGTAAGTAACCCTCCCTCCATCCTTCTTTCAGACCAGACACTTACTAAACTGAAGCCATCAGCTTTGTTTGGCTTCACCAAGTGCTCTTGGGTAAAATGGATTTGTTTATGTGGAGGTCATGACAACCTGGAGCCAAGTTACAGAAAGAGGATGTCCATTAGCGGTTACTGGAGAAGGCAGGGCAGTGAGATGAGGAGGCTGTGGTCAGCAGAGCTCTTGTAGTCTAAAATGATGGGAATGTAAGTTTAAAATTTGCACTGGTGAACTTCAAAAAGTCCCAGTGGCTAAATCAACCTAATTTTAAGGATTTGTCAATCAGGAAAAAAACACAAGTCATCAAACCTCAGCAGAGATCATAAATACATAGCAGTATCAGGCCATTCCATTTAAGATTAACCAAATCTGAAGGAAGCTCCCACCTGACCCTCTCAGGATCAGCTGATCTTTTATGCACAGTGATGTTAGTATATTTAATGACGCAATGCAAAATGTTACCTTCAGACTATGAATATCTTCAGGGTTACAGGTTCTAGAAGTCCACAGCGGTGAGCCCACGTCTCACACTTTTAGGAATACTTTCCTCATCATTTCTGAGCCTCATAACTTCATCAGCACAGCAGACAGACACGTGCAGTTTTCAGGGTTGAAAACACATTTGTTAAAAATGGCAGTCAGATCAATTATATAGTCTCTACAGGTGTCACAATCTAAAGCCAAAATTTCATTTTTGTTTAACACATTTTTTATAACCAACTTTTAACTTCAAGTATTACATGATATATGATAGTTTCAACAGCAAAACTGTAGCAGTTTAATATCTGTCATAGAAACAGGCATTGGTACCCAGGATGATTTATCTGGTTTTTGATAACCCTAAAAAGTGCATTTTGGGTAAATTCTCAAGGATCATATCACCATGTGGGACAGGTGGTTGGTGAAAACTGGTCAAAACAAGTCATAGTGAAAACAACTCAAATGAAAGCTCTAATTTTTATTATTTTTTAAAAGTTTTTTTTTGGGGGGGGGGTCCCATTTTAATGATAGAGGAGAGACAGGGTAAAAAGGGTAAAAGTGGGTAGAGAGAGGAGAGAGACATGCAGCAAAGGGTCGTGAGCCGGACTCGAACTCACAACCACTGCTGGCGACCTGCGCCTACATGGAAACGCCCTAACTCAGTAAGCTACCATGGCGGCCAAAAGCTTGAATTTTTAAACTAAATTTTAAACCAGGCTCATCTGCTTGCCGTGATTCCCTCTGTGTAGAAACAATTTTCAAACAGACGTATTTTGTTAATGGATAGTTGCAGAATGAAAATCAGCTGATTCTGATGGGAGGCACTGTTGGTTTTCATGGAATGACCTCAGTGAGAAAAACAGGAAAGATATTTTTCTCTTTTCTCTCTTTCTTAAAAAAAAAAAAGTTCAGTCCAAGTTCCTGACTAAGAAAGTCTCCCATCACAACATTCATCAGAGCATTCATGAATAAATGACAGCAACAATAGCAGTGGAAAACTACTGCAAACCTGAATCAACCAGTAAAACAATCAAACAGAGCATCTGTGTGTCTTACTTGTAGGTGAGGTCGGTCTTCTCCCAACGCCCTCCAAAGAGTGCAAACCGCTTCTTGCGCTGCTGTCTACTCAGGCCTCCCTTCCTCTTCTTCAGGCTGTAGTACGACATGTCGGCCTGCGTTAAGGTGGGGTAGTCTGGGACTCCGCAGCGAGGACGCTTCCAGAACTCTGTGTCGTTCTGGGAAGCTGCAACGAACTTTAAGTGGTAGTCTTCATTTAGCGTGTCCTGCTCATGTCTTCCTCTCTTCTTCACACCAGTGTGACTGCTGCTGTGAGGCCATCCCTGCAAACACATACATTTTCCACCTGAGAACTGTCAAGTGAATTGCGGAATCAGTCTGCACAGGCCCACAGAACTTTTACTGCTCAAGGATCATTTTCGGCTTATGTTCTTAAAAGACCAATGTGTAGGATTTAAGGGGCTCTTCTAGCAGAAATGGAAAATAATATTCAGAATCAGTTTAGTTTCATGTTTTCTTTAGCCTTGAATGAGCCCTTCATATGTTCATAGTTAGCAGGCCGTCCTCCATGAAGCCCAGCCGTGGTTCCACAGCAGCCCAGAGCAGACAACAGATTATTCAGTTACAATCTGCAGCCTCACAGCTAGGTGCCACTAAATCCTACACACCAGTCCTTTCTGAGGCTTTGATGTACACTGCTACATAAGGCTAACACAAACACACCCAGGATAGTAAGTGATGTAATGCTATGATAGCAAAAGTAAATAATACCACAATGAACACATGAAGAAAATAATATGGCGTAAAGTACAGTGCTGTTGTTATACAGTGCTCGTTCACTAGTATGTGAGGGGCTTTGTGATGTTTCATGCTTTCCACGTCCACATGACTGAGACTGTACGAGGAGGTTCTCTGTCATCCAATGTGGCTGCAACACCTCAGGAATAATCACTGACAGCGTGCTACTGTCCCATATGTAACTAACTGCTATAATTACAGACAGCCTGTCAGAATCATCCATAGGAGCCTGCTGTGTCTGTCTGTGTTGGCTGTTTACGTAGCCAACGCATACCTACGATAACATTAATAGCTACACAAGTGCTTTCAGATTCTGAATGGGTCTGTGCAAAGGGATGCAGGTACCATGAGCTGACCTTACAATGAGTGTGTAAGGGACAAGTAGTGAGTATAGGAGAGATGTCACCTACTGGTCACACACCTCACAAGCCTTCTTTCAGGAGACCAAGTCATCAGGTCATAATGATTTAGCCTTTGTCAAAGGTTTTCACAGAGGCCAACTTCTCCCACATTCTACTCACTGACTCAGTAAATTGACCATTGTTTAATACATCCTAGACCCTATATGTGCCATTGAGATAATCAACATTATTCATCTATGTACACTTCTCTTTCAGTTAATCCAGCAGTCTACTCAGGCAGTGCAACAGCATTTTGCTGCTTCAGGTCAGTTTCCTTTCATTTTAAGTAATAAAGAAGTTTGACTAATTAAGTTAAGCATAATAATTATGGACTTACAAGTCCAGCTTAATAAGTATGAGGTTCAACAATGACCTGATTAAGTACAGTTGCCAAAAAAGTTGGAATAAAATATTTTTTACTTCTGTGTCTTCTCCACAAACGACGAAGGAGGCTCTCTGGTATTTTCTGATTTCTACTGCACAGATTAAACAGCTGCCAATCATCTGGTCTGGTAGTTAGTCGTGGTCGTCCTGGAGATTTTTGTGGCCTCAAATGACCCTCCTCTGAATGATGTTTGAGGACTTTACAGACCGTACTCTGCGTTATTCCAAGGAAATCAGCGATGTTGGCTTGTTTGTGTCCTTCCCTTCGGCACAAGCACTCTTTGGTGTATTGCCAGTTGTGTTGGACGAGGCATACAGCCTAGGGAACTTCTGTGTCAAATCTGGTTGAAAATTATGCAGCTAATTCTGAAAACATGGACTGACTGCATACAGACTTTCAGCAGGAAAAAGACAACACAGCCATGGACTCAGTATGTAAACACTGAACCTGGTCAAAAGTGATACTGATGAGTATAAACAGGAATAAAAGAAGAATGTGTATGAAAAAAACATTATTCCAACTTTATGGTCAACAGTGTAGATTGGGTATCAGCAAAGCCTCTTAAACCATCAACGTTATTAGGGAACTTCTGCCACCTCTGTTTGTAGCTTTATACAAATCTCTGATCTCATGTTGCCCCATATAAAATGTTTCCACTGAGTTCAAAGCAGTGGGGTACACAGACTTTGAATGTGATTGCACTGGTACTGTATCAATACAATCAATAGAGGGATGAAATGCAACAGATGTCCCAGCCAGATTCAAACTGAAGATGGTCTGGCTACAAATTAATAACCAAAAAACAATTACTGGTGTATGAAAGTAGTCCCATTTAAGAGTGTTATGACAGTGACAAAAAAAGAAACACTACTTGAGCTCAAATCCATCTAATGACACAAGTTTACAAGTGTGATAAGGTGCCACACTGCTTCCTCACACTCTGACGTCACCTCCTTGCTGACTTGGTTTGGTTTTTGTTTTGCTGATGTTATGGCTTTAAGCCAGCAGTGTCAGCTGTCCCAGGTTAGCCTATGATTGTTGGTACGGCTGAGGTTCAGAGTTGCTGAGTGGACGGCTTTAAGCTGAGAAGACAACAGGCTGGAGCAGTATACCAGTATAATAATAATATATGGAGCTGAGGTCTGCTAAGAGGGTGGAAATGAACTGGTTGATCCCCTCATGGGTTCATTTGTCATGAATTACTCCTCACATTGCTGACAGAAGATGCGATAGTTCTTCAAAGCTCTGTTCTTTCTGATCTGAGAAACATCAGTAGTTGGAAAATTGAGCATATTTCATTTTCTTTGAAAACATGGAAACCTCAAGTCATTCTGGAAAACATGTTTGTACAGTCTTTATCTGATGTACCGCCTAAAGTTTCCCTGCTTTGAGCTCCTGAAATAAAGTGCCTGTCAGAATGAACTTATGATATATGAATCCACTAATCTGTGAGCTGAGACAAACACCTGTGCTCTTTGTTCTGTGAAGCTAACAGTGAAACAAACACAGCCATTCTGACTGAAGAGACAAAAGTTCGGTCTGAGCTTTAAGTCGGGTTAACCTCAGTCCTCTCCACCCAGTATAAAGTGGAATTAAAGGGTCTAATTTATTATTAATTGTCCTTCATGATTCGAATGAAAAGACGACAAGCAATGAGAATAGTTTCATACGTAAACAAAGCTTCAAAAGCTCTCCAATGTAAAAAGATTATGGATCGACTTTTATTCAAACACTTGACAATTAAAAGCCTGGCTGGCCATGAATCAGCCTCAAAAACCGAAAACAGCAAGCTCTGTGGAATGAGGTGAGCCAGCTCGGCCAAATCCAGCTGTTTGTTGTGCAGTCTACTGTGTACAGTGGTTTACTGTTAAACATGGTGACTCAGTGAGGCAAGTTTAGTCCTCAGTTTATATTCCACTGTTTGCCATTATCAGTAAAGGAGCAGTCCATTGGTGGTGCACAGGGAGTCCAGTTTATGCTTTTACAGCTCTAAAAAGAGTTCTGCAAAGGTTTAAATAACCTCAAAGACACCAGCGTGATGTCAGCTTTGCTTTCTTTCAGGATGCAGTGACAGTTGAACAAAATACCCCACTGACTCCAAAGTGTTAGGAGCTTGACCTGATTTCTGACACAAAATACTAAGTCTCTAATGGTAGGAGCTCCACTAGAACAGTTCTGAACTGAAGAAGCCTCTTGGATCAGAGGTGAATCGTCTTCAAGACCCTACAAGAGAAGTCCAGTTGGTTTCTACTGGAGCTGAGGACTGAGAATCTACAGACACTAAGTCTCTAGTGTTTCAAAGCCAGTTTTATCCAAGGTACCACTTCCTCTCATGGAAAACTTCTAGCTCTCTTTTGCATAGTCTCATACATATTTCTAATATATTTATATTTAGATTAAAACATCGTGACTAGGGTTGCAACTCGCAGTTCTTCCCATTTCTGATGAGTCTGTTGTTTATGTTCTCAGTAGTAACTGATCATTTTATCAATAAAATGTCAGTAAAAAATACCCATGTAAGCTTCCAAGAGCCAAGAGATGTATTTTCAAGTTGACATGTTTTTCTGAAAATCACTTTTGGCATTTTTGATGACAAAAACAATTAATAAATTATCAATATAGTTGCCAGTGACTCCTCTGTTGATTTATTATAGGTCTAGAGGTATTCCCTGCTAGTTAAGTGGTGTTAGACAGGTATGTAAGTTGAGGGCAGGTGAAGGATAGTCTGGAGTATTTTTATTAAAATAAAGTCTGTACTACATTGTATCATAGTGATGCAACTTTGTGTATTTCAGTTACACTACATTCCTACAGCAGTCACTGTTCCGGCAACGCTGCTCACTTATGTAGCTTGAAGAGTTCCCACTGCAGGGTCTCAAACTAGCTGACACCAGCAATGAAATGAGTCCACTTCTTATCAGAGTTGCAAACCAGATGGAGACGGCCCAAACAACCACCCCCAGAAGGGACAGATGGGATTTATTTGTCCTCCATGGACCCAAGCCATTGCGTTAAATATGAAACCAAATATTCTGACTTCAAGAAAACTTGGAGCATCTTTTCTAAATCACACACGTGACTTTTGACTGTGTCCCGCTATGGAAAAAACTATGAACACACTGGAAAAATCAATCATTCATTGAATAGTTTCTGCTATTTGTACTCCCACTGGATGGAAAATGCTTTGCTGCCCAACATGCATACCATAATAACCCAGTGGTGGGTCTGGCAGGGCTGAAGAGGTTTAAACACTTCAGCTAAATTGAAGCCACATTGGCTGATCTTCCAGGCAGTTCAGTTGAAGGTGAGTGACAGAACTACGACAGGAGTGTTGGCAAGTAGCGCATTTTCATTTAAAAAGCATAAACACAAAGTCGTAGGCCACTGAAACAAAGCATTGTGTATGGGGGAATCCTGCTGATGGGCCAACGTGTCCCTGCAGGACACTGCGGTTGCTGCGTCTCGCCCAAATTGGCGTGCCAGAGCTTCAGCCCAAATTAACTGCTGAGCCCATCAACAGAGAGAAGCATTGTAGTTTTATCTAACAGGTGGCATCTGTTACATTAGAGAGTCTTTGTGGATGACACTCAAACATGTAAACACAATTGGTGAGAGCAGGTATGAACATGCACAAAACCAAAAAATGTGCACCACACACACACAGGCACACAAACGTATTCCTCAAACCTCCACAAAGCTACATCACACACAGTGAGCAGATGTCTGGAAATTCCCTGTTCAGTCATGACATCAGGTCATCTGCACCATAACACAGGGAGTGTGTTATGAAGCTCCTCAGGGATGCTGATATGACAGTATTGGGAATGACTAACTTTACAACTTGCAATAAAAAAAGAACAGAATCTGGTTTAATTCCTCAAAACACCAAACTACAAATGTGATAAGATCTACTCCCCGATAAATCCTTTGTTTGAAGGAAAGCAGTCCAAACTTGAGATAAAAGGTGAGGCATGGAAGAAATCTTTCAAGGGTAAAAATTTAACCACAAAAAGTCCCACATATCAGCAGGCATCAAGTGTTTTGCACACAAACCGGCTGATTATGCCAAGTGCAAGGAATGTTTGCAGGATTAAGAGGATCAGCATGAATGGAGATGAGAGGCTGTAAACATCTCTCACTTAACATTCAGGCAACACGCTTCCTAAAAAACCACTTCAACTCTTCTACATAAAGCACACCTGTGAGAGTTACTGCTGACAGGGATGAAACTATTCACATCTGTTACTTCAGTAAAAGTACAGCTCACTGGATAACTCATTTTAGCTCCGATAGCAGTGTCCAGCACCTCTCTCTAACAAGGGATGATGAGCTCTTCCTTCGTGGGGTGCTGTTTCCAGGATTTGTTGAGCACTGCCCTAAGCATCCTTGTATGGGTCCTGTCAAGCATCTTTTCCAGTTTCTGTCCTAAACAGAAGTCTAAACTATTAATAACACTGAACATTGCAACTTGCACAGCAACTTTGCCTACACAACCAAACCAACCACTACCACACATTCAGATATTACAGAAGGCTGCTGAAGTGAGAGCACGTTTCCAGTGGGTCTAACTAAGACCAGTCTAGGACTAAAATTGCCCCTTGTGTTTGATCCTGTTTGTAAAGGATTTCAAGGCTCAGCTGGGGTGAGGAGGGTGTCCAGTTTGGAGATGATGTGGTTCTCTAGCCGTCATTAGACCATGACCTTCAGCAAGCAGTGGAGCAGACTGCAGCCCACTGAGAAACTCAGCACCTCCACATCTGAGGTTGTGGTTCTCTGAAGGTAGACCAGTGGATTGTGGGGGTCAGTTTGCTGGCCTAAGAGAATGAGTTTAAATATCTCGCAATCTCACAAGTGACAGGAAACAGAGGGATTGGTGCAGCGTCAGCAGTAATCCAGGCATTGTACTGGATTGTTTTGGTGAAGAGGGAGCTGAGCCAGAAGCAAAGCTCTCAAATTGCTATTCCATCTACGTTCCATCCTTCACTGATGGCCATGAGCTCTGGGTAGTTACTGAATGAATGAGATTGTAGATACAAACGGCCTAAGTGAGCGTCCTCTGTATGGCGGCTGGGCTCAGCCTTAAAGACAGTGTGAAGAATTGGGCATCCAGAGGGAGCTCAGAGTAGAGCTGCTGCTCTTTCATGTTAAAAGGAGCCAGCTGAGGTTCAAACCTTACTGCTTGTCTTTCCCCACATGTCCGGTCTTTCTTCACTGTCATTTCATCTCATGTCTATTCAATAAATGCCAAAAAAAACAACAACAGAGAAAATGAAAATGTGCATCAAAGATATTTTAACCTCTTTCTTCCGTCACTGTTTTGGACCTATCTGGACAAACGCTATTTAGTATTTCAACCAAGTTCTGTGTGAGTTTTTTATTTCTAAATTTTGACACCAGGATTTTAGTTGAATGAATTTAAATGATAATAATCAGTATCAGTCCTGAAAAAAACCATATCAGTCCCTAGCTTTTGAAACTATTCATGTAAACACCACAGCCATTACATTTATGAGTATAAATGACTTCATTTATGATGTCCTTGTTAATGAAGGATTTGTTTTCTGGACTGGCCTGCATGGTGGCTTGGTGGCAGCGTTGCCTCACAGCTAGAAGATCCCCGGTTCGCATCCCAGTTAGGACGCCTGGGATCTTTCTGTGTGGAGTTTGCCTGTGCGGTGTGGGTTTTCACTGGGTACTCCGGCTTCCTCCCACAGTCTGATTATTCTAAAGGTGTGGTGTAGGTGTGAATGTGAATGTGCTTGGTTGTCTGTTTCTAGACTGGTAAGCTGTCCAGGGTGTCCTCTGCATTTGCCGGAGATGGCTGGGATAGATTCCAGCCCCCCGCAACCCTACAGAGGATTAAGCGGTGTATAGATGATGGATGGATGGTTTTCCAGATCATATCCGGTCATTGGGTTGGATTATTTTTAGCGCCAGGGTTAGAAAAAAACCTAATAAAGTCTAAACTGTCCGATTTGCGCTTCTTAAATGTGAATATATTCTGGTTTCTTTCCTCATCTGATAGTAAACTGAATATCTTTGGGTTGTGGCTAAAGCAAGACATTTTATTTAACAATTTTGATCATTTTTCATTCACATTTTGTAGACCAAACAACTGTTGAGGTTCTAATCGATGGAAATGCTTGCATTTGGAGTTTCTTTCTTTTCATTTAAGAGCTGCTCAGAAGGAAGGGTTTGGATTTGTCGGGGTTCTCTCTACACTGTCTCTGTGATTTGGCTCTATGTGGATAAAAGTCAAATGGATCGAATTTTAAATAATGCTTAGCTGGACAGGAGGGGAAAGAACCAATTTCACTGCAGACTTAAGTCCAAATAAATGAGCTTTTAGTACATTAAACTATTAACAGTCAAGTCAGTGTCCCTTAAACAAATCAGTTTGTCAGATTACTTCACTGTTAGGGTGAGTCAGCTCATGTATAGGGTTTTATGTAACATCTTAGAGTTGACTATTCCAGCTTTAAAATAAATGTAGCCTCACACAGTTTAAGTATAAAGTAGCAAACAAAAGGAAATTACAGGCACTTTACATCAAAATTGTATAAGGGCAGCAGTTGACTATAAGTTACTGTCAACCACTGACTGCTGAATGTGGTGATAAAGTCATGTAAAGCTAAATAGCAGTGCAAACATCTTTTATTGTGAGTCAAGAGGTGCCTTATGGGTTGGCTTACTACTCACACACACCACGCTGCCAGGGCTTGACAGCATGTTGGGAAGATTAACTCGTCAGCAGCAAGTCAGGTTTGGTTATAAAGGTTGGGCACTAAAATATGAAGAATGGTATGATGAGCATTGATGCCTGCCTCTGTCTGCTGCAGCGTCGTCCCGTTTGTCAGGGCTGGTTCTTGTCTGCAGACTCTCACTATAGTGTACAAACAGCCTTGGTGGGGGTTGTTCAGTCGATCGCTGTCTGCTTGCCTGATGTGACTCTGTCTAAGTAGCTGTCTGATGTTTTCTTCTTTCCCCCTGAGTCAGCAAACGAGTGGCGTTTTGAACCTCCACCATTTGCCAGATGACTTGCCTCTGCCTGCACAATCTGACTCGCTCACTCACCGGAGAGCAGGTTTGGCATCCACCGAGCTGCAGAGAGTTTGAAACAAGTGTTGTCCTAATTGAGCATAAAGTACATTGACAGCGCTCAAACTGTGTTAGTGCCAGAAAAAAAAGCATGTTGGATTCCAAAGCAAGCAGTCGTTTCCAAAGCACACTCATCTACTGAAGATGTTCAAACTGCAGGTCAGAGTGATTTCAGCCCTCAGCTATTTCACATCGTCAGCTTCAAATCTGAGCTGCTGATAAATGAACCTCCTTCCACTGAGTGAATCCATCTTTAATGACAGCCACACTATAAAAAGGACAACTTGGCATTCGTTGTTCTCAATAGGGTTTTTAAGCTAGCATCACTCATGAATTAAGCACTGCCACTTGCAACCAACAATAACGAGCCAGCACAGCAAACTTCTTACTCTACTAGAGTTTTGATGAGACAGCAACAAGAATTCATTTGTTGAAATTACTTGACTTACATTTCCCTGGATGGAAACCCCATAGAAGGGCATAGGATCCGTGTGGCCATAGTCATTAGGGTTCAGAAAGAGCGCAACGCTGCTTTTTAGCTCACTGAGTTAAAGCGATACCACATGGGTTCAGACCCTTAGCTGAGGTTGCGAGTTCGAGACCGGCTCAAGACCACTTGCTGTGTGTCACTCTTCTGTCTCCCCCATTTTCACTCTGTCTCTCTCTACAAATAAAATGGTCCAAACTTAGCAAAGTCAACTTTGGTAGTCAAAAGTTGAGAAAACTTAAAAGTCTCTTGCATCACGTTGTCTTGAAATTTTAAGTTTTGACGGCTTTGTTTTTTTGTTTTGTTTTGTTTTGTTTTGTTTTTTACAGTACAGAGGAATCAAAGTATGCTGCAGAACAAATGCACAGTGTTCAAGTTTTAACTACAGAAAGTTTGGCGAGAAACATGCATTGGCTTCTTTGAGCCACAGGCTTCACTCATGCGACCTACATATAGTGCTATTATACGATCAATGGACATGATGTGTACCGGGACCTCCGTGTGTCTCCGGCACTCACTCTCACAGCATCCTCTGCCGTCCTCCACTGCTGTGTGGATCTGAAGGGAACTCTGCCACACTTCTGTACGTCTGTCTGCCAGATCCGTTCCACTCACCTGCAGCTGCTTCACGGTCCTCCGGTCGTGCACCGGCAAAGAATGGACGCAAAGGAAAAGGTGCAATGGCAAGATGCTGCCGCAAAACACGAGAGCCCGCATCATGTTCTCCCACAGAGAGCGGAGAGGAGGAGGACTGCACGGATCTCACTGCCGCCGCTTTCTTTGTCCTCTTCAGATGACACTTTTTACAAGCTCAACCCCATCACACGTGATTTAACCCCTTTACTCCCAAGGAACAGCAGCTACAGGTAACAAGAAATAACTCCAGACTGACGATTAAAGCAGAGAACACACACTCGATAGAATGAAGGAGCTGTTCAGCTGCTTGTGAAGTGAGGCGTTAGTCACTGCAGAGTACAGCTGTGTGTTTTTTAATGGTTCTGTGATTGTAAGGTGTCAGCTTGGCTCTATATGAAACCACATGTTTGGTCAGATCTTCAGGAGGGTCTATAGCCTCACTAACCAGAATGGAAGGATTACTGAGAGGTGACTGGCTCTGGGGAAACAGAAAGAGACCAAAAGCAACCACAAACAGATGCAAAACCACTATAAAGAGACAAAACAACTACAAAGAGATGCAAAATGACTACAAAGAGACAGAAAACAACTACAGTTGACTACAAAGAGATGCAAAAACTATGACAAAGAGACAGAAAAAAGCCAGAACTAATAATAGAGATGCAAAAGCGAAGAGACATAAAACAGCTACAAAGAGATGCAAAATGACTACAACAAAATAGAAAACAACTACAACTGACTACAAAGAGATGCAAAACCACCACAAAGAGACACAAAGCAACCATAAAGAAACACAAAACAACTACAAAGAGACACAAAATGATTACAAAGAGAAAGAAAACAACTACAAAGAGATGCAAAATGACTACAAAGAGACAGAAGACAACTAAGAGATGCAAAATGACTACAACAAAATAGAAAACAACTACAACTGACTACAAAGAGATGCAAAACCACCACAAAGAGACATAAAACAGCTACAAAGAGATGCAACAGCACTACAGAGACATAAAACAGCTACAAAGAGATGCAAAATGACTACAACAAAATAGAAAACAACTACAACTGACTACAAAGAGATGCAAAACCACCACAAAGAGACACAAAGCAACCATAAAGAAACACAAAACAACTACAAAGAGACACAAAATGATTACAAAGAGAAAGAAAACAACTACAAAGAGATGCAAAATGACTACAAAGAGACAGAAGACAACTAAGAGATGCAAAATGACTACAACAAAATAGAAAACAACTACAACTGACTACAAAGAGATGCAAAACCACCACAAAGAGACATAAAACAGCTACAAAGAGATGCAACAGCACTACAGAGACATAAAACAGCTACAAAGAGATGCAAAATGACTACAAAGAGACAGAAGACAACTAAGAGATGCAAAATGACTACAACAAAATAGAAAACAACTACAACTGACTACAAAGAGATGCAAAACCACCACAAAGAGACATAAAACAACCATAAAGAAACACAAAACAATTACAAGAGAAAGAAAACAACTACAAGAGATGCAAAATGACTACAAAGAGACAGAAAACAACTACAATTGACTACAAAGAGATGCAAAAACTATGACAAAGAGACATAAAACAACCACAAAGAGATGCAAAATGACTACAAAGAGACAGAAAACAACTACAATTGACTACAAAGAGATGCAAAACCACCGCAAAGAGACATAAAACAATCATAAAGAAACACAAAACGACTACAAAGAGACAAAATGACTACAAAGAGAAAGAAAACAATTACAAAGAGATGCAAAACGACTACAACTGACTACAAAGAGATGTAAAGCAACCACAATGAAATGGAAAATAACATTAAAGCTAATGTTTGGAATGAACTGCCCGACTTGAAAAACTAATGCAAGATTAAGAAGGAGAACTTTTAACAGAGGCTATCCTTCACCTGCCTCTTTAAAAAGACACTGGCATAAACAACTGAAAGGGAATAGCTTTAAGTAAAAAAAGAAAAAACACACACAAGATAAAAACAAACAAAACAAACAAAGAAAACATCCATCAGTTCAACTGCTTTGTTTAACTCTGGTTATAAACATCCTGAATAATAACCAAATACAAAAATATCTCATACACAACAATCCATTAAATCGACAGAATCCAAATTCAAAGTTAGACATGTAAGCCTAATTCTAATTCTGCTCCCTGTTAAGGAAAAGCCAGTCGCACTAACTCAATGAGAAAAAGCCTTGAGATGATTTCAGCTCATGGCGCTGGGTGTGACTGGGTTCACAGCAGGTAAATAGCCTGTAGACTGCCAAATGACTGCAGTTCATTTCAGTCCGTCTCATTTCCATGCATTTTTATTTCTGTTCAGTTCTGAGAAGTGGGGGTGTGTTTTTCAAAGGGCCAGTTAGGGTAAGAAGTAGCGAGCAGGAGTGAGAGTGCACCGTCAACTAAGGCAAGAGAAGAGGATACACCTGGAGTCACATCTGAAGGGTGCAGCAAAGACACGGACTTCCAGCAGAGTCTGAACAGGACAAAGAGGAGGTGGAAGCAGTTATGTTCAGTCCTGCTCAGAAATCAGTTCCTTTCTGACCAGGACACTTTCACAAGTCCAGCTTTTTCTTGGTTCCAGAGTCACTATGTTTACTTTAACATGACACGATTTGTGGTTTGGTCTTCCACGATATTTTTTATTCCTTATTACCATCCTCTGTCTTCAGCTGTGTGAAGCACTCTCTCAGCTGTTCATCCTGGGGTTCCATCTTCCTGATGTATTCATGAAATGCTCTTTGCTCCCTCTTGGATAGTGGCTCTGACCCTCTCTAATCCTCAGCCTTCCCTCTTTCTGCTGCTTATAGACCCTCAGATTGCTGGACTTTCGGCATATATCTCCTCATGCGTCTAGCTTTCTATTCCAGCTGGTATGTGATGACTGGCAGGGCACATGTGTTAATATCTGGGATCCTTATTGCGCAATTTGATTTAGTGAGTCAGTTTGAAACAAGTTGGTAGCTACTAAGAATTTAGGATGATCTTAACATTCAAAGCTGGATTCAGAAAAAGACAGCAAGTTAAATAGTGAACTCCTGTTTTTACTGGCTTCCACAGTACTTGAACTAAACATATGTGCTCTTCAACCAGACAACCATCTGCTAATCAAACACAGTAATCATTAGCTCTGTGGGTACACTGTAGACTATATCCCTCTGATGTGTGGAATAGGGGATTCTCTGTCTCCTCTCAGGGCTTCCTCTAGTGATGTCTTGCTCATCTGTCTTTACCTGTCTGTGCATCACTTTTTGCTTGCAGGGGTCGGAAAATAAGAGCTGTCCTGTCTGGAAGCAACAGCCTGCAGGTTCCTCATGTGAGACATCTTCAGTGTGACAGGACCGGGAATGTCTGGCCGGTAGATGCAGGTTCATTCCGGATAACAGAAATAGTTCATCATGCATTGGCGTTGTGCGCTGACGGTTTGATGTCTGAGTTTAAAACTCCTCAGACGGAGTGACAACACTGTCTAATTACTGGGTTGTGTTGGAGGTTGATGACAAGTTCACTCTGCACCAGCAACATGTGAGCTTTACTAATTTACACACTCAAGATTAATGTGGAACACTTATTGGTGAATTGTTAAAGTGGCTGCATTTATGTTCAAATTAACAGAACTGTATCAGTGAAAATGCAAATATATAATAGGTTTATAAGTTCAGTATACTAAAAGGTACCAGCTGACGGCTACATACTAGGATACTGTACAATCTGTCCAACAAATATTTTCTTAATAAAGGTTATAATATTCAGTGTTGGCTGACACTGTGCCATATACTCAAATCACACTTCGATTCCAATAAATAAGCTGTAGGTGGTGATAGGTTTGTTATTAAGTATTTTAAGCATTATGTTTTCTACTACATACAACAAAATGCAGTAGACAACTACTGTCTACTGCATTTTGTTGCAGTAGACAACATGATGCTCCTAATTTTAAAAACAACCTAGGCATTTTTTTTGAAACGATTCGTTCAGTTCAATGAGTGACAACTGTGTTAGTGCCTGAGCTCTGGGTTTCTTAGTCTGGCTTGCCCTCTGCTGTTATAACTACTATAAATTGATCTTCACAATGAATTGCAGGCAGGTGCAGATCTTCATTGTAAGATATTCAAGTAGCATAACTACATAAAAAAGGATCCAATGAACAAATCAAACGTAAAAACAAGCAAATGCAAATCTGTATACTGTGGAGCAGTGCTCCCCAACCACCTGGTCGCTGACCGGTACCAGGCCATGGGTCAGTTGGTACCGGGCCGCACAGAAAGAATAAAAACGTTTTATTTATTTCCGGCGGAGTCCGCATGATGTTTTATTTTGAAAATTTACTGGGTCGTCCTCTCGTTACTTCCGCCTGGTCGCCCAATCTGACCATCAGACCATCATTTGGGACACTTTTTTTTATTTAAAAAACCGTTGCAACCTTTTTCGCACCACTGACCGCTTTCAAGCACGACAATTTTCTACGGACGGGTGGAGGAGACCATAGACATATATACATATACGTATGTATGTATATGGAGGAGACTATCTGGGTACCAGCAGGGGGCGATGTTATGTGAACGTTGCACAACAGACGCCGCTGACGGGAACGTCAAGTTGGCGGAAGTTAATGCTTTTTAAATATCACCTTCAAAATAAAGACGTAATAGCAGCCACCAGCATCTAGTGAACATCTCTCAAAATGAGTGGCTGTGGTAAAACGCATTATTTTTTGCTTAGTTAAAGCGTCTTTCATTTAATTTTGGCAGTCATCGTTGCTCGGAGACTGTGTCGACCGTGGAGATTTTTTAATTTTGAAGGATCGTGCAGGTTATGTTTAGGTTGGCTTTAGGTGACTTGACGATGTGCTGAAAGTTGAAAATGTAGGAGCGCTGAAGAGAAGAGGAAGAAGAAAAGGAACCCCCTAGCTTGCTAACTGCTTTAGCAATCTCCTGTTTTTGATAATGGCGCCTTTAGACCTTGATAAGTATGTTGAAATAGCAAGACATTGCAAGTATCTGCCGGAAAATGATCTAAAGGTGAGTCTAAGCTGCCGGATAAGGTTAAGGTTTATTAACACTAGTGGAGGCTAACGGCTTTTTAATACACGAAGTTTGTTCAACAAACGTGGCTAGTAACTTCAACATACACCACTCGGAGGTTTTAAGAGTTTTTTGTTATTTCTAAGCTCCTTTTTTAGCGTTGAGGCAGATTATAACGAGCTAACAAGCTGGACTGAAAACGTCAGTTCGAACAGTGAAGTCAAATAGGAAGCGTAGCGCTCAGTGCTGCTAGCTAGCAGTCAGTAATGGTGGGAAATAATATGGAAACCACGGCAGCGCTTTCATCAGCAGTGCGTTCGTTAGTAGTTGTATCTTCTCTCATTACAATTCACCTGCCTACTGCGGTAACATATTCAAATGCCTGTCATTTAAATGGTAGGGGAAGGGTAACTTGTTTAGATGGGGAATTATTGTGCAATACTGTTGATACCAGAGCCTGCTACAAACACCTAGAGCTTAACTGATTTTCATATCATCTCTCACTAACATCTGTTAGTCAGAGATGAGATTTAGATTTTTATTCCTAGTTGTCACCACAGGTAAAAAAATGTATCACTTGCCATCCTAATTAAATGGCTTCATATTTCTGCTATATTCTGAAGAAAAGACTAAAGCACTTAGATTAGTGTACACTAGTTCTGAATCCACATATTGTATTGCCGGCATGCTTTTACCAGTATTAGGGAAAGTATTCAGATCGTTTACTTGACTGAAAGTACAGTGCAGCAGTGTAAAAATCTTCCCTTATAAACTTAAGTCCTGCTTGATAAAGTATTCGTAAGTGAAGGTATTGGCAGCAAAATGTACTCAGAGTAATAGACTAAAAGTTGTAGTTTAGTCTCTCTGACTGATATATAGTACACTGTATTTTTAGTCTTGACACATTAGTCTTTAAAGAGGTTGGTATTTGGAACTGATACGTATTTACTGTAAAAATTTAGAATACCACAAACTTCAACACTTAACTTTAACATATTTACCTCCGCCAAGGAGGTTATATTTTTGGCAGCGTTGATCGGCGTTGTTTGTCTGTTAGCAACTTTACGTGAAAAGTTCTGAACAGATTTTGATGAAGTTTTTTAGGAGAGGTGGATGATGGGACAAGGAATTGATAATTAGATTTTGGTGGTGATCCTGATCACCATCTGGATCCAGGAATATTTGGCAGGATTCTTTAGCATTGGGAATAGATCAATGTGCATGCATGTGTGCATGTAACTCCACAAAAAATGTCCAGGCTGCTTGGCAAAAAATACAGGATAAGTTCCTGGTAATTTCTACAACATATCAACATTTGATCTGGATCAGGGCAAAATTCCGGATTCTACGATCCAGAACAGGAAAACCTAGAGGGCCTGTGAAATGGTCATCACTGTAAGGTAACAGATGAAGATCCAGACATGCAGCCAACACCAACATGTAGCTGAGACTCTGTTGAATCAGGAGGATGCCAACAGATCTGTTGTAGAATCAACAGCTATGGAGCTGGATCCAGAAGAAACCACCATTACCCAGAAAGAGATTCTGGTGAATAACTATTGAACTAATAATGATGTCAATGTGAATCCAGATGCTAAGGGTTTGTTTTCTGGTTCAAAGAATCTAATAATGTAGATAAAACAATCCTGGGACGATTATTTCTGGGTGCAAATCCCAATATGGGGGGAAATGAGCTGCTTGGTGGAGGTCTGAGCTCTCCCACTGCTTTTCTAGTTTATTAAATAAATTTATTTGAGAATAAGAAAAAAAAATAGATGCAGTAAAATATTTACCTGGTATGCTTTCAGTGTTCTGGTTCAGTGATGATGTTTTTTTAACACGATGGTTGTGACCACTAATTATTGTCATCTTTTCCTCTTTTTTTCTTTTTAGAGATTATGTGATTATGTTTGTGATTTGCTGCTGGAAGAATCAAATGTTCAGCCAGTTGCTACTCCAGTTACTGTATGTGGCGATATTCATGGTCAGGTAAGTCTGACTGAATTGCTAATCTCACACCTCCAAAGATGATAAATTAACCTCAGTGCTTACCAAATGGTAGAGTGTCCTAAAAGTAATACCACTTTTTTATTATTGCTTAAATTAACAAGTGTATAGATATTAATGGATGGGTAAAATGGTGTCTGTATATCGCTGCATTTAGAAATAGCATGAACAAAATTAAAGCTGCAAGGAGCATTGGGCGGGTCCTCGCTTTGCACTGATCAGTGACTAATGCATATCATCAGGACTGGACTTTGATAATGCATGTAAAGTTTTAGATCGATCAGAGCACGTATAGACAGCACTTCCTGTTTCATTGCATGCTGGTGACTGAGACAGGAAATCGCCATATGCATGTCATCAGGTCCGGACTTTTATCATGCATGTTGAATTTTTTGGCCGATTGGAGAACATACAGGCGAGTTAGAGTGCATTTCCTGTTTCATGGCGTGCTGACGACTGAGACAGGAAATCGCCATATGACTGTCATCAGGGCCAGAGTTTGATCATGCATGTGAATTTTCAGGCCATTTGGAGCACATACAGACTAGTTGCACAGCACTTTGTGTGTTTTTCATGGCTAAATCCCAAAATGGGAAAATGCCGTGGGCCGCCACAGGCACGCCTTCATGCTTTTGCAGAACATTTTAATAACTTTTGCTCACCAATGCCTATATACTGACCAAATTCTAGATGTGTGGGAGTTACTCCCTAGGACAAGTTTGCTTGAGAAAATTTGGGTGTGGGTTGTTGAGGCTTTTTTGTGCGTCTTGTCGTGATGTATATGTGTATCGAATTTCGTGCCTTTACATGAAGCCAAGTTCATTATAGACTTTTTAAAAACATTTTCTAGGGGGCGCTGCTCAGCCATTTTGCCATTTACATGTGATTCCCCAAAAATATTAGATTTTTCACCAGGTCAAATTATACGCGTTTTTGAGTAGTGTTAGGGTCTCAAAATTGCAATTTTACACTGTGGAGAAAAATAACATTCCTCCTTAGAAGAACAGTAGGGTTCTACGCACCGTTGGTGCTCGGACCCTATTAAGTATTAAAGTCCCTCTACAGTCGTTGATTTAATACCACAAAGCAAACCTGTGTGTATCGAAGCTAAATATTTAGAACTTGAGCACACAAGCTCACCTACAGGTCTGCTGAAATACTGTAAACCTTAAAACTACTCTACACAAAGGCAAGTTGTGATGTTGGAATAGTTCAGCCATACATGGTGGAACTGGAAACCGATTCTGAAGGAGATCAATGATACAGAAAGCTCCATCCTGCAAGCTCACACAGAATTGGTTTCTTAAATTTGTTATGTATGAAAACCTTCCAGTCTGACTCTGTTTTTGAGATGGTCAAAGGTGAGCCATACTGTTGACTGCTTATTTCACTCCCACATATAAAAAACACAGTATGGACAGGTTAGCAAGTTTAAAAAAAACTTCATTTTGACTTTAGGGAGTCTTTAAAAACCTATTTACATTGTGGTACATATGAAATTCAGTGGTCTCAGTCCCACTTTTACTCTGCCTTGGCTTTGATTCTTATTACTCATTTCTTGCTACATTCTCACAGATAACAGTGTATAAAAGGCATAGTGTTTAATAAATGTTTATCACATTGCTAACGCTGAACTAATTTGGAGGCATTTTTGTTTACGTCTATAAAAAAGTAATAATCAAGAATAATGAGTCATTTCAATGTTCCTGTCTAGTTTTATGATCTGTGTGAGCTCTTCAGAACTGGAGGCCAGGTTCCAGACACTAATTACATTTTCATGGTAAGCAAAAGCTTTACTTCTTTACCTACATTGCAGTCGAGTTAAATATACCAGAATAGTGCAAAGGCTGTTCCCAGAGTGGCTAAAACACCCACCAACCATAGTTGTGAAATGAAGTGTGCACATCTTTTCCACTGATTTGTTCATCGCAAATACATATCAGTCTAGTCAGTCCTTGTACTTTGATATTTCACAGCTGATTCCCTAACAGACAAACATATCTTCTTACACTTGAAAGAAACTAATGTATCTGTGCCCAGGTTGTTCATCTATGAAGCTGCACTGTTTTCAGAAGGCTTTTTAATGTTACAGTCTTTGAATATATCTTCTTTTCTTTCCTCAAGGGAGATTTTGTGGACAGAGGATATTATAGCTTGGAGACATTTACACACCTGCTAGCTTTAAAAGCAAAGTGGCCCGATCGTATCACACTTCTACGAGGAAACCATGAAAGCAGGCAGATAACACAAGTGTATGGCTTTTATGGTATGTACTTTACCTTCATTATTGGTGTCTGCAAATGTTTTTCTCTTCACTAAGCTCATACCTCATTGCCATGTATGTTTTGCTTATTTTTAGATGAGTGTCAAACAAAGTATGGAAACGCAAATGCCTGGCGGTATTGCACAAAAGTGTTTGACATGCTGACTGTGGCAGCTGTAAGTTAATTCATGACTTTTTTACATTGGTTTCATAACATTTTGCCTGTTGTGCCTGTCAAAAAGTGACCCTTTGATTATAGTTAATGCATGCAAGGGGTAAATTTTACTTCTTCCCAAACAGCTGTTTAGAAATTTAGGCCCAAAGCAGTGTACAGCCATGTGCAGAATCAGCCCAGGAAATGCTGCATCCTTACAGTTTAGACTACAGGAAAGTAGGAATGTCAAAAATGTGACTTTCATGCCCATGATAATTATTTGGGAAACACTAATATCTGACCTCAGAGTGGACCTCTGAGTGCTCTTGTGCAGGTTAAGCTGCACAAGAGCACATAAACACATTGTTGTAAATCTAACTCAGATATGCTCACTCATTAGATGGTTAAGTCTCAGATACAAACATACTGGTCTGTAAACCAACAGTAACTTGCAAAGACATAGTTCTGCAAATTAGTGACACTTCTGTTGGACAGCAAATATGATAAAGGTGACAGCTACACTTCTCTGTTAATATGATAACAGTTAATTACTTCCACTGAACCATTGTTTTATCGATTTATTGAGAGTATACTGAGAAGGAGATGGTGCAGGGAAAGGGCAAAGCTCTTGAGAATACCATCCTCTGTAACATGAGAACCTTTTGATATTTTGCTGAATTTCAGGAAATACGTTTCACTTGAACAATATACATATGCCTTCATGTTTTGGGAAAGGATTGGTGCCAGTAGAAGGGATGGTAGTGGGAGATATTCGTTATTTAGCTGAAATATTCCAAATAATAGGTCTGATCCAGAAACTGTGTTCTGAAGACAAATCCTGTGACACTTAAATGGAGATATTTAGTAGTCACAGTGATTTGATAATCTGTCCTTGGAGAAACTGTATTTATGTTGTACCACTTCACATGGTAACAGTACTGTAGGTTTACTGTGTGTCGAGTATGACAAAGAGCCCCATAAACAAAACACATTTTATCATTGTAGCAGCATTAGTAACAGAATTATTTTCAGTTTTAAGTGATTAAGCCTTGCTCGTCTACAGCATGGCTGTATTCCCACAGTAATTCAGTGGTTGGTAATTTGAGAAGTTGTTATTTACAAGGGCAGTCACTGCTATGCTGCAGTCACTAAGGTTCTTAGGTTATGTACAGTAGGCAGTAATACAGGCTGGACCTTTACTTGAGTGGAGACCTAAACAGAGTGATTTTTAAATCTGATGTGCTGTAATAGTTGTTAAAGCATTTACATGATAACTGATACCACGTAACACTTTGTTCTTTGAGATTATTTGTCAGATCAAGTGATCATAGAGTCCCCTTTAATCATGTGTATGATGGGACAGTAAAAGAATGAGCCAGGCTGGTGTGGAAACGGCTCCACTGTAAGACTACAGTAGGCAAAATGACCAAACCTAGTACAAACAAGAATGGCATCATCAGCAAAGCCTCTCACACGATTAGTGTTTATGGATAAAATTAAAACTACTGTGTGTACATTCTGAATCATGAATAAATCATAAAAGCACTTTATGCAGTTTTTTCTTTAAACAAAACAAATCCCCTGTGGCCCTATATTTAATGTCTGTTTCCAGTCTTTCTGGTGTTTAGATTTAAAACCTCCAGAGTTGATCTGCTCCTGCTTTAAGTTGACAGTAGCATTAAGAACAGTTATACACAATTGTACATGCTCCAGGGTTTAGATAGGTGGCAAATATACAGACACACACAGATGGCAGCAGTAGACTGACTTCATTACTCCTACCACATACTATGAGTACAGTTTGACAAAATTCAGTCGACTTTTAGTGGACTTGTCAGGTTTTTTAAAAGGTTGTTCTAGCTTTCATGTTTCTACAGTGATAAAGCCAGTAGGCTCAGGTCTGTCCATTGTTTGAGTGCAACTATGTTCTTCCTCTTCAAAGTCAGCTGGTGTGATGAAACAGTTTCCATGAAGTGTTCAAGTTTCCACTTTGAAGTGTTATGAATGTAATGTGACTTTTCCTGTTCAGTTTTAATAACGGCATGCTTATCTAATGATATCTGTCATACATACCATTCTCCCAGTTGATAGATGAGCAGGTGCTGTGTGTCCATGGTGGTCTTTCACCTGATATCAAGACTTTGGACCAGATCCGAACCATTGAACGCAACCAGGAGATTCCCCACAAGGGGGCCTTCTGTGATCTTGTGTGGTCAGACCCAGAGGATGTGGACACCTGGGCTATCAGTCCACGTGGTGCCGGCTGGCTGTTTGGCTCCAAGGTCACCAATGAGGTAAACTGAGTCATCAACATTTGAAATCTCATTAGTAGAAAATAGAGGAGGACACATAATTTGACCTTAGACATTACTCACAGATTTGAGTAAGTATTTCTCACATTTCTGGTTTTAGTTTGTTCACATCAACAACTTGAAGCTCATCTGCCGTGCACACCAGCTGGTTCACGAAGGCTACAAGTTCATGTTTGACGAGAAGCTGGTAACTGTGTGGTCAGCACCCAACTACTGCTACCGCTGCGGGAACATCGCCTCCATCATGGTCTTCAAGGACGTCAACAGACGGGAGCCAAAGCTGTTCCGCGCCGTCCCCGACTCTGAGCGCGTCATACCTCCCCGAACAACCACCCCATACTTCCTCTAATGGCAGGAGCCAGATTTCTCTCTGCTCCATCTTCTGGAGATCTCAACTTTCAAAACTTATTTATATGCAACATATTTTGAGAAATTTACAGGAGTAAGAGCTCTTTCAGGGTCTGGAGCATTGTCTGTATCAAAGGCTACAGTTTGTTTGCACCACTCTCACTTTATTCTGTCATAAGGGAGAACATCTTCTTTTCTCCAATAAGAAAACCGTACCTTTAATCTTCTTTACATTTTGAATGAGATGATGACTCATTTTGATGTTATGTATCCCAGTGAAGCAAATAAAACATTTAAATTGAGTGGTAAATGCCAGTCATACATACTGAGTAAACTGTCGTGTCAAATCCAATTTTCGTTATGTAGTATCTTTAAAAACAACACAGTGTTTTCTAGGTAAAAACAGGACTAAGAAAAACACAAGGGAACACAAAACATGATAACCAAGGTAAAGTGGAAGTAAAACTGAATTTCAAAAAAGAATAGCGTTAAAATAGAAGTCACATGAAGTGAAAAAGTGATGAAAGGTAATTAGAGACAACAGCAGATAAAACATAAGAGGACTAAAAAAATATATATCAAGATTGGACTTAAAGATTAAGACGCTAACGGAATAAACTAGAAGCACAAGCAAAGAGGTGGGTTTTAAAAGTGATTTAAAATCGTCATTGATGGGACTTTCAGAACCTGGGGGCAGCAGCAGAAAAGGCCCGGTCACCTATGGTTTTGAGACGAGAGTGGATGAAGGAGACCTGAGTGGCCTGAGGGCTGAATATGGAATTAGCACATCAGTGATGTCCTGTGTGACTGATGCACTGAGGACTTAAATAGAATTTTTAGATCAGTTGGATATTCAATGGTAACCAATGTAACTGAGCCAGAACAGGAGACATGATACATGCTTGAGCTTATCATTGCCTTTTCAAAGACTACATGTTGGCCTCTTACCATGAATATTTCTTAAATTCGGAAGTAATATCTGTTGGATCTAATAAGCTCAGACCCACTGTATACACAGCCATTGAGCCCATTCTGCCTTAAGTGCTGGTTTCATTTTTCAGCCTCATTTTTAGATTTCCTTTTTAATTTATTCACTTTAAAATAGCCTGTATTACACTGTGCACACAGTTTTTTATTTTTTTAATTAAACATCCACAAGTGTCTGTCTTAAACTGGCTCTTAATTCAGCATTTTCTCATCACTGTGTCTGAAGTGTGAAGTGTTACTGAAACAGTGGCATTTATAAGCAATATCATGTATTTATGAAATGAACTTTGCCCGTGCAGGTGCATTTCCTAGAGTAGTCCAGTGCAGTAGTTGTATTTATAGCAAAGAGCAGTTCTATTTGTTTCCCTGTTTTGTAATTGAATAAAACATGATTCATTAATTCATTGTGAATAGTAGTCACTTGAACTGCAAACAGGTTATGTTGATAACCAGTTAATGTAGTCATAACCACTGATCATGCAGTAGAGCTGCTCTGACATGGCGACACTGACCGGGATGATGGTGGTCACAGTGATTCTGCCTTTCCAACCTGTGCACTTGATCGTTTTACCTGTACCTAAAGAGAACGAGCTGATGGAGACCCATGATTAAAGGGGGAAATTAACATTTCACATGAAAACATGATAAATGTATTAAATACAGATGCATAGCTAAAAACTACACTGATTATTTGAATAGTTGAGATCCAACAAGGTCAAATTACCCTAGCTTTGATTACAGATGGGAGTAAAATACAAGTTCAATTTAAAGTGAATCTACTGAACTAAACAGGGTAGATGTCCTAAAGTCTCACACCTGAACATACTGCTGTTTTGCAGTTGTCTTGAATATGACACAAAACATTTTGTCACAGATGTGAAAAGTGGTTGAACAACTTAAAAATGTTCATTAATTTCAGAATAATCTTATTCATTTGCTCCCTTTCTCTTTAGTGACAGCAGCACTCGAGCTGCATGGACTCCAGCTGATAAACCATGCTATCCCAGCACGATGCAGCAATGTTCCAACGACCTTCTTTTCATGTCAGGGGTGTTTGTCTTTCTCTGTAAGTGTCCTGTAAATGTTCAGTGGGGGTTGAGGTCAGGTGACCGTGGAGGAAAGCCCATGACAGGCAGCACGGCTTGGTCTTTTGGTTTTCTGTTTTTTCAACCAAGAATCTTAAAGATGAGTTGGAGCAGCTGCTTTACCTCACTGAAGTCTGAGTGACTGGCCACTACCTGTAGCTGCATCCTAGGGGGAAGCATGGCTTGATACCAGAGTACTTTACATATTAGGCATTAAACCCTTCAACAATGACATAAACTGTTGCTGTACTTGACTATAGTATATATTAAGGTGTAAACCGGCAGTGTTACTAATTATGGAGAATTACATAACTAATGCAATAGTAAAGCAAAAACAGAGAGAGACTGCATGTAACTCCAGCTCTTTAAGCTTCTGTGTAGCCCTCTAACAGGCTTCACAACTGGTTGAGTTTAGTCTGTGGTGGGTCACCCCGTACCACCACTTGGTTCCACCTCAGACAATGGTAACGTCAATGTCTTCTAATTTAGAGTATTTATTTAACTACATTGTCAGGGGGCAGACTGGCCAAGATTTCAGATCTCAGAACTGGGTACAACGGCCTTCCTCTATTTTGCACCCTGGCCTTGGAATAACCTTTGGAACAAATTACAGCTTCATGATTTTGTCTCTGGGAGAATTCGAAGTTCTGATCAGACCATATTTAAGTGTAGTGTGCAACTGCTACTCTTAATCTGAATTTTTGTTTTGTGTATCTTTAGCTCCTTGGTTGTTTTAATGTGCTTAACTTTTGTCCTGTGTCAGTTTACACTCTTATAAGTTTATAGGGGTTGCTTTCTTGGCAAGGTCTTCCTAAAAAGAGTGTACTATTGTTATTGTTGTTATTATGATTATAATTAATAATCATAACAATTATGAATGATATGTAAAATACAATGACATGATCCTTTAACAATTATTCAACGTGTATATTACATATGGTGTAATACTAATTATGATTATATACTATGACATAAAAATATATAATAATTGCTATTATTATAATGTTATTATTAATTATATATTCATACTATATAGTTTATATATATTATTATATACTTATGGTAGTACATTATTAGTATAAATGATAATAATAATACCTGTCTGTTTAACTGGATTGTGCTGCCTATGTCATTCAGTGTGTATTGAATACAAATGTATGATGAGATATATAAAATAATAACAATAAAAAATTAAAACATTAAAAACAAGCTCTTATTTTGGAAGGGTTGACCCGGCAGCAGCTAGCCTGTAGTGGTGGAGCGGAGCCAGCGGCTGTGTGTCCTCACAGAGACTGTCCTCTCCACACTGTCCTCTCCTGGCTGCCACAGGCTCTCTGCTGTCTCCTCTCGGTCTGTCACAACCTTCCACTCGGAGCGTCCAGGCTTTGACAGACGACAGTCCCGTCCACGCTGCGGGGACACTGGGCTCGTTAGACGGCGGTCCGGCGGCACTTCCACACACTGAGATGCCAACAAAGTCGCACTTCACCGACAGAGCTCGTCGTGGCTTGTGCACTCATTTTTGAGGAGCATCTGTGGTCCCGTTCATCACCGTTAGCCGGCTGCCGAGGTAAGGACAGGCGGGAGAGGCGGTGCTGCAGCCTCGGTGAGCTGCCTCCGCTGGCTGACACACTGAACGTCGGTGGTTATCTTTGTTATCCACACATTAGCATTGGCAGGTTTGTTGTGTTCATGGGCTGCTGTCCTCACTTTAATGGGGACGATAGAAGGCTGAGTGTTAGACGCACTGAAATAGCGTTGTTGCAGCTTACGGCCCATTTAAGCTTGGTTACATAAATTACTATTAGTTTGTATTACAGTTGACCTAGCTAACCACCGATATTAAAACTAGCTAATAACTGAGAAGCACCAGCGACCCTTCACCATGTCCTCGGTGTTTTATGTGTGTTGATATTGACATGCCTCCCACGAAGCCTCCTTCAGTCAGAGCTCTTGGATTTATTCAGTCTTGCCGCTCTTTGGAGGTGTTTTCCTCTTATTGCGTCCACACACGTACGGTCATATCCACAGAGATCTTTCTCTAAAACGGAATGACAGATGCTCCATTCCCTAGAGACCGGGTCTGCATGTTTTGTCAGTTTAGACGCTGACATGAACACACTCCGCTCCGGTGTCTGTGCTGATGATAGCCTGATAGGTGAGCCGTAGTCAGACAGGCTGAACATGAAGACACGAAGCCTTCCCTCCATCCTCCAGAACTGTGCACAAGTTTTAGGCATTAAAGAAACAGTGAGGATGCTATGTCAAAAATACTTTTTGCTTAACATCATACAAAAGGTATAATGTGTAATATAGTGTACCAGTTCTCATTGGTACAGTTGGCACAGTTTTTAAGGGACTTGGCAGGTAGGTTGTTCAAGACATCCTGGAGAACTCGCCACAGCTCTTCTGAGGATTTAGGCAGTCTCAGTGCCCCGTCTCTCTTCATGTATTCCCAGACTGACTCCTTGATGTTGAGTTCAGGGCTCTATGGGGGACACACCATCTGCTGCAGGACTCCTTGGCCTTGTTGTGGCTGCAGAGAACTGCTGCAACCATTCGATTCATCTTCCAGTTGTTTTCTCAATGAATCAGTCATTTGTTGGATATCTGACACAAAAATGTTTAACACAGTTCTCCACGGTTCAAGTTGGAACTTTCAAATGTCCTATTTTGTCCAACAGTCCAAAAACCGGAATGTAACCAGCTTAGAGTGCAATAAAACAGAAAAAACAGCAAATTCAAACGAGAGGCCGGGACCATGGAATGTTTAGGCGTTTCCACTTTTAAAAATGTATTTATCAGAATAGATGCAGATTAATCAGTGAACTGACTAATAATGGCAGCTCTACTGAAAATACCTCTTGATGATGTGCTGTATGTTTGGCCCTAATATCCCACTGCAGAATGAATGACAGACTGATCAGGAGTCTCCCTGATGGTTTTATTTCAGTGGATAAAAATCAAAATGTCTAAAACACCTTTAACCATCCTGTATATAGGCGCATACACAGCCTCCCTATCACATAAGGCCCGTAGCCACGGAGCTTTAGTCGGACATTTCCATAGCAGAATAAACTTTTATTGAATGTAAATGAATTTAAGAATCCACAGCATAAGCTGAACACTGTGACCTGACTGTGTGCTGCCTTGACCTGATTGCACATCCGTCTTAGAAAACTGGAGGTTGCAGCCACTGTGAGAATGAAATCTGGGACAGCCCAGGTCAACCTAAAAAAGGTGACCATGTGACGCACTTCCTCCATAGTCTCTTATTTCTGTTCATATTTAAGTAGGGCACCTGTGAGACACTTGGATATCTTCAACCAGCAGTCTGTTTTTGGTGAAAAGAATATGAGTATCAACATATTTGATATTAGTAAGTTATTGTGACTGCATGTGCCTCTTGTTAGACAATCAGTCAATCAAATTTTATTTATATAGGACTTTTCAGAAACAAATGGCATTCAAAGTGCTTTACAGAACATAAGGACTTGGAAACTAATGCACACGTTGTCAAAAAATAATGTTAGTTGAAATAATAAGAGATTAAAAGATTAGAATAAATTAATATGTATATAAAATATTATATAAAATTATATAATTATATAAAATTTAAAAAATAAATGAAAATAAAAGCTTTTATAAATAAATAAAAACCCAAGTTATGGTAGGACACTCATAAAAACCAGACTAAAAGATGGGTTTTAGCTTATGTTTAAAAGTGTCAGTGTTTCTAACTCCTCTCAGATCCTCTGCCAGGCTGTTCCACAGTTTTAGAGCATGGTGGCTCAAAGCGGCATCGGCAAATGTTTTCGTTCTACTCGGTGGAACAGTTAAAAGAGAAGAGCCAGAAGATCTGAGGGGCCTTCCTGGTTCATATAATAAAAGCATCTCTGGTATATAATCTGGTGCAAGGCTTATGAACTAATAAAATAATTTTAAAATCAATACGAAAACTAACAGGCAGCCAGTGTAGGGATTTTAAAATAGGGGTAATGTGTGCTCTCCTTCTGGTCTTAGTGAGAGCCTGTGCTGCACAGTTTTGACATATTAGCACATCACAAGTTTACATTGGTACAAGTGGTACTTTGGTCTGATGGCCACAGGTTCCAGTATTTGGTTGCATAGTTTGTCTGTATTTTAAATACAGTACATCTCAACAGTCTTTTTCTTTTTCTTGTAATCAGGTGTGAAAAGTCAGTGTCATGACTGGAGCTGAGACCGAGGATGATATTCCATTAGGCGAAAGGAAGACTGTCACTGATTTCTGCTATCTCCTGGATAAATCCAAACAACTCTTCAATGGGCTACGGTTAGTTTTAACTCACTGTCTTCCATCTGGTACATTTTGTAATCAAACATGTGGTTTCACTGGCTGTGTGTGGGAAATATATGCAACGAAAAGGAGGAGCCTGAGGCAGTGTGTTTGCATTGGACATTTCTGCAACATTCAGTGCAAGTGCAGGAACAGTGTGTGGAGCTCAGGGTTGTAGATGGGTATGTAGTGCATCGTTACTTGCATGACTGGAGTTTGTGTCGTGTCGTGTCGTGTCCTGGTCTACTCTGTGCTGGAGTCTTACTCTGTACTGTGTTTTTAAGGTACTTACTGAGTTTGGTGTTTGATAGCTTAAACACTTTGATATACAGGGATATAATCTGCTTTTAGTCCAAAAAATACAGTCAAGATTTTTGATGGGGATACCCTACTTATTTTTAGTAAGGTCTAATCGAGATATGCACTGAGCAGAGTGTCATGCAGATGAAAAAGAAACTAGTTTAATTGTTACAAATAAATATTTGAGACAAGCTACTAGTACAATATTGTCAATGAACAACATTGGATTCTGATGCACCAGCTGTAACTGTACTGACTAGCAAGTAGCACATATGTTTACCAATATGTGATTAGTGATTTATTAGCCGTTTACCACTGACAGGCCATGGCCTTAGCTAGCTTTGTTTCTAACTAATTTAGCAACAGATACTGACCAAGGAGAAAATGGTATAGCCTTTGTTTATTTACGGACTAGAACTGTCTTAGGGACTGTTTCACAAATACTGTCAAATCTGTCAGCACGCTGTAGCCAAGACTATTCAACTTGCTGTTAAGTGCATGTGTGGACTGCTTTGACACGGCTGAGTCGACTGCTGCCTGCCTTAATCAGGTTATACAACTTAGAAATGAGGCGGCGTTGTTAATTGTCATCAATGTATTACATGTGAAAATGAGACAGATCTACAAACGCCAACTCCGGTTTACTCTGCAGTGGTCAGATGAGCTATGATGCCTTCTGTGTTTGCGTCTTGTTAGGAGTTGAGTTGCCTTGTTCTCTGGTGGACAAGCCACACAGTATCAATCCTGGTAATAACCTTTACGTTACTTCAATTATTTCATTTGCCAAAATAAACGCAGATAGAGTTTTTTGCAATTACTTGCAACTGGACAATAAAAACGGCATGTTGATGGTCAGCCTTTGCCTTACAAGTATGATCAGTAGGTTGCTCACGATACTGAGTGTTGGCCATAATGTCACACAAGTGACTCCGAATTAATACAGTTTCTTTATCAAGGTCATAGTAAAATTTATATCCATTCTGTTGCATTCACTCAGCCATGAATGTACTGAGTGAGGTTTACAGATTTGAAATTTTGGAGAAAAAAATAGTCCTTGGGTTGCAGAGTATATATGCTCTGTTTATTTGCCTCTCCAGCCACGAAGATGCTGCTGCATGACCCTCTGATTGATGGAGGTCGCAGCTGCAGTATGAAAGGGTGACTGTAGGCACAACTCACGGCTTGAAAACATCTGACGAATTCTCAACATGTTTTTAATAAACACATTTTAAAAGATCTATATTTGTATGTACGCACTCACAAAGATGCTAGAATTGGCTATTGACTAGGACGGGTCCGAGTAGCAATTTCTCTGCTCCGGATTATTTGTTTCTTTATTAACACAGTAAGTGACTGAGATATACCAATGCTTCATGACAGTAGAGTAGAGCCGAGGCGACGGAGGCCTTGAGTGTTCGGATCTCAAAATCATTATCTGGATACCACCACAACGACCGGATATTCGGATATTGGGGTCCAGCCCTACTATTGACCAAACATATGGCAGGAAAGGACAGTTTTTAGTAAAGATTCCAAAAACAGTTTTAGGTCCATGAACAGTAAATGTGCAAAATGTGATTTTAAGTGGTATTAGTGTAACTTTGATTTAACTACCAATAATTTAAGAAGCGTAGGGATCAATTAAAAAAATTATTTTCCCCCACACAATTTAGTTAAAACATAACTGAAGACAAATAACAACACAGCAAGGTGTTATCTTTCATCTTCATTGGATTTAGTGGACATATCATCGTCAGACAACAATCTTAGTAGCACATAACAGCGGTTATGCAATATGGGCAGCATGTCTCCATCAATGACATGAAATTGACTCATACGGCTATTTTTACTGCTTTCCTGATCTGGAAATTGAAGCCTTTTTTTCATGCGATTATATAAAAGAGGCAATTATCAGCTGAGCATCACTGACCTATTTACACCATTTATAGGCTAATTGTGATTAGCTGCAGTCTGATTGGTGCTCCAGTAGCACCGTTATACACTGCCATCTCAAACTTTATTGGCATGACATGTTGAAAATTGAATAATAATAGTAAGAAAGCGTCCAAATGTTGGTGGATTCATTCTTTGCTGCATTTCTTGGTTCCCTGAGACTCAAAATTTCTGCCACACCCTGACATACACCATACCTCGATGAGCGCCACGTCCTGACATGTGTGGGTGTGTGAGGGCCCGTTCGACACTGCTTGCAGCTTTAATTAGGGCCCGAGCCCGCAGTGCAAGGACCCTATTGTTAATGCTGTTTCTTTCTTTCTTTTTTTGTTTCTTTCTTAGGGCCCGAGCACGCAGTGCAAGGACGTTATTATTTATGCTGTGTTTCTTTGTTTGTTTCTCTGTTTCTTTTTCTTACGCCACTTTGAACCTCAATTTGACCCTCTAAACATGCTCAAAAACTCCCCAAATTTGGCACACACATCAGGACTGGTCAAAAATTTAATATTTTGGGGGAATTACACATATGAATGGCAAAATGACTCATAGCGCCACCTCCAGTATCACCGTTATACACTGCCATCTCAAACTTTATTGACATGACATGTTGAACATTGAATAATAACAGTAAGAAAACGTCCAAATGTTGGTGGATTCATTCTTTGCTGCATTTCTTGGTTCCCTGATGTGTCCATTCATTTCCTGTTTTTCTTATGTTTTTATTGTTTCTATTCGATCTCCTATTTGTGTTTTAAGAAAATTGTTAATAGCTTCTTTAGGGCTCCAGAGTGCAACCATTTCATTTTCTCACGCAACCAATAATCCGTCTATTGTAATTAAACATTTTCATTGGAAATTTAGCAGGTCGGATTGCATGTGTCAGTGTCTGGTAGGCAGAGAGGTAAATTAAATCTCATCTGAATTTATTCATTTCAAACAAATCTTTGGTCATACACCTGTGTCAGAGCACACAGTGAGTGAGTGGAGACCAAAGGTTTCTTGATGCACAGCCGGCTAGTAGTGTTCACTGATGCTTGTGAGACATTTAGGGAGCATCAGTAAATTTTAGCGTCTTCAAATGCATTTGAAGCGTCTGGGAATATTAGCAAATTGTAGCAGGTACTGAAAGTTTGCGTGTAATACGTTCAGAGGGCATTTGTAAATTTTAGTTTTACAAAACAACCTGGGCTACACTTTCCCCTCTAAGTTGCATGAATCTCTCCATGCACATTGGATGCATTGTGCCCCATCCATCCATCCATCCATCCATCCATCCATCCATCCATCCATCCATCCGTCCATCCGTCCATCCATCCATCCGTCCATCCATCACTTCTTATTCCTGTTCCTGGTCATTTGCATAATGTGTTAAGAAATGATCAGTGTGTGGAAACTGACACCAAAGGTAACACTTCTATTTTATTCAGCACTAAAATGTGTGGTGAAAAAATTTGGGTGCACCTACATTATGTGTCATTGGAACTGAATAAAAAAGTTTGGTGCACCAGTAGACCAGTGCAATAAGTTTATCAAGAGCCTCACTTTTCAGAATAAAGTGCTTGAAAACTCAAAGGGATCATCTCAGTATTCCTGGTATTTACTACATACCTAGTAACTGCATTTTCCAAAATACACTTATTTACAGTTGCCACTCTCACCACCATGTGTGACATGTATTTAACATTGGGGTGTCTTACACACTATACACTTGTTAACACACTGAGGTAATGATCTAGACAGAGACGTGTACAAAGAGCACAAAACTAGGTAGTGCTATTTTATTTAAGGTATTTACAGCCCAACTGATACTGATGCCAAACAACCCTTTGACATTGATATTTGGGAGTTTAAAAATAATGCATTAATTATAACTGGCTAATGGGAACATACCTAACTCCTGCAAAACTAAATCAGTTTAATAAAAATATACCGGATACACTGTATTGTCAAAGGTATTGGGACGTCTGCCTTTACACGCACATGAACTTTAATGAAATCCCATTCTTAATCCGTAGGGTTTAACATGGAGTTGGCCAACCCTTTACACCTATAACAGCCTCAACTCTTCTGGGAAGGCTTTCCACAAGGTTTAGTAGTGTGTTTATGGGGATCTTTGACCATTCTTCCGGAAGCACAGTTGTGAGGTCAGGCACTGATATTGGACTAGAAGGCCTGGCTCTCAGTCTCCACTGTAATTCATCCCAAAAGTGTTCTATCGGGTTCAGGTCAGGACTCTGATCAGGCCAGTCAAGTTCCACCACACCAAACTGGCTCACCTTGACCTTGCTTTGTGCACTGGTGGGCAGTCATGTTGGAACAGGAAGGGGCCATCCCCAAACTGTTCCCACAAAGTTGGGAGCATGAAATTGTCCAAAATGTCTTGGTCTGCTGAAGCATTAAGAGTTCTTTTCACTGGAACTAAGGGGCCAAGTCCAACCCCTGAAAAACAAACCCACACCATAATCCCCCCTCCACCAAACTTTACACTTGGTACAATGCAGTCAGGCAAGTACCGTTGTCCTGGCAGCTGCCAAACCTAGACTGGTCCATGGGATTGCCAATATGAGAGGCATGATTGGTGACTCCAGAGAACACGTCTCCACTGCTCTAGAGTCCAGTGGCGGCGTCCTTTACGCCACTACATCCAACACCTTGCATTGCACTTGGTGATGTAAGGCCTGGATGCAGCTGCTCGACCATTGAAACCCATTCCATGAAGCTCTCTACCACTGTTCTTGAGCTCATCTGAAGGCCACATGAAGTTTGGAGGTCTGTAGCTGTTGACTCTGCAGAACGTTGTTGTTTTCTGTGCCCTGTGCACCTCAGCATCCACTGACCCCACTCTGTGATTTTATGTGGCCTACCACTTCATGGCTGAGTTGCTGTTGTTTCTTATTGCTTCCATTTTGTTATAAAACCACTAACAACTGACGGTGGAATATTTAGTATCAAGGAAATTTCACAAAGGACTTATTGCACAGGTGGCAACCTATCATGGTACCACGTTGTAATTCACTGAGCTCCTGAGAGCGACCCATTCTTCACAGGTATTTGTAGAACCAGTCTGCATGCCTAGGTGTAGATTTTATACAACTGTGGCCATGGAAGTGATCGGAACGCCTGAATTCAATAATTTAGAGGGGTGTCCCAGTACTTTTGGCAACATAGTGTATATGCACTAAATGCACAGAGGTTAAAGGAACACTGTTTCACTGTGTTTGGCCGTGTAGAAAGATTAAGACATTTTGGGAAGAGGTCGGAGTAACATGTAAGAAATTTTTTTCTAAAAGAATTTCATTGAACCTTAAATTGTTTCTACTTAGTCTGTATCCAAAAGAGCATAATTATCAGAAAAAATAACAAGCATTGTTGAACCTCAGCTTCCTAAATTCTAAAAAAAGTAATAACTCTATCATAGAAAAGGGCTCACAGACCAGCGGTTACCCAATGGATGGAAGAAATGATGTCCAACCTTCTGCTGGAAAAAATAACATACATATTAAAAGACAAACAAAGGGAATAAGAGGAAGTTTGGGGATCTTTTATTAATTAGTAAAACATGCAGCTTTTATACAATGTGAATTGCATTCTCTTGGTTGGAGAGAGTTGTTTGATGTTAGCTGATGTGTTTTGTCTTTGTGTTGTTTTTTTTCTTTTTATGTATATATTATAAAAAGAATGAAGACAATGTTGAGAAAAAAATCCAAGACTTATATATGCACTTAACACAACACACCAGATAAACAATCTTGAAACCAATCCCATAGATAATCTTTTGTTTTATACAATAGTCAAGTAATAATAAGAACATATACTGGCATACAGTACAGGTTTGGACACAGCTACTCATCCAGGGGCTTTCTTTAGTCTTTAGTTTTACTATTTGCTGCGTTACAGAACAAAACTGAAGACATCAAAACTCAGAAATAACAACATGTACAGAATTACGTAGTAAAAGTGTCAAACAGACCAAAGTTAGATTTTTCTGGGTCTCCCTTGATGGTTGTTTCTTTGCAGCGGTTTCACCATCAAAGTCTGAATCACACAGTCTCTTCCGAACAGCTGATGTTGAGATGTCTCTTTTACTTGAACTCTGCCTTGACGTGGCCTCTAACCTGAGCTGCTGTTCATTGGTGATTTCTCCGGATGCTAACTCCAGTGAAGTTCTGCTCTGCAGCAGAGGGAACTCCTGGTCTTTTTTTCCTGGAGCATTCCTCATTAGAGTCACTTTCATCACAGAGTTTGAGGATTTTTGCACTTGAAGAAACTTTCAGAGTTCTCGAAATATTCTAAACTGACTGACCTTCATGTCCTAAAGTAATAATGGGATGTTGTTTCTCTTTACTTTGCTGAGCTCTTCTTGCCATAACATGAACACTGAACATGTATTTTTGCTGTATGCCATCACAACACAGCTGATGGTCTCAGATTGAGCAGGCAAGAAATTCCAACAGTTAACTTTTGACCAGGCTCACCTGTTAACTGCAAATCATTCCAGGTGACGACCTCCTGACGTCCTCCACAACAGCATTGTGCAGATGTGTCATCAAGGCAAACAGTGGCAATCTACAGTGAGGAAAATAATGTAAACTTCCATGTCTGCAGTTTTGTTATACAGTGAAGAAAGAAGTAAAACTAAAGAGAAACTCTTGAATGAGAGGGTGTGTCCATGTTGTTGACTAGTATGTTTTTAAGCTTGGTTGTGGAAGAACGGTTGGTGTACAGATTAAAGCACTATGCAGTTTAAAGGAACCAGACTTTGTGAATAAATCATGATATAAATGCTTCATGACTGTCTGTTTGAGCTTTGACTGGACCTCTTTTAATGATGTCATCTCACTGTGGCTTCATCTTTAGGTGGACAGTTAGCACCAACTCTTTATCCTGCTGAACCAGTTTGTCATAGTTATGGACCTGTAGCATGTGCAAACACATTCTTTGGGCTTTCGTTTGTGTGATGTTTTTGAAATTCAGTTAAATATACTCTACTGTACATTTGGATGGAAACCTGTGTACGGGTTCTATAAGGCTCATCAGCCAACGTTACCAGCTGATCTGCAATAATTGAACAGCAGCTGATATGTTGACCTAGCCAGTTTATCAGAAAGCTGAAGCTGAATACTGACTTCAACAAACTTACTGGGTAGCTCACTGACACATCTATGAAACACTTCTTTGAACAGTGCTGCCAGTTATAAACATATTTTTTTGGCTGTACATCTCTTTAGGTTTGCTGATCTCCGTCATTATTAGCAAACAATGAGTAATGGATTTAGGATTGTGTACTAATCTGGTTTGCTTTTCCTTCACACCTGTAAATTTCACTTATTTTTCTATAGTTGTATTTTTTTGTTTGAAAGTAAAACTGAAGTTTTTAATTTTAATAGGAAATGTCCATGCCTTCATTCAGCCTACTAAAGAATTAATGATAACATGAAGCACCTTTAGAGCAGCAACTGTACTGAGTTTAGGCAGGATTTAGAAATACATAAGTACAAAGTAAACTAATGAGCTCACCTAATTTTGCCTCTGTTTTGGGAAAAGGTTCTCAATTTCTCCCTCCAAGTCTAAAATTAACATTTGTTTTATGTTATAATGTCCGCTTTGTTGGCGGTATGTTCAGTATATGATTAGATAGCTGTTGAAGTATCAGTTAATCTACCATGTTTTTGCACAGTACTGCCAGAATTTCAGGTGGAGCCATCTGACCTGCCGAGAGAGCAGCAGGCTGCCAAGGTGGAACTAGAGAAGGGAGGAGAGACTTTCCCTGGTAAACTGGAACTGCTCTGTGTTCCTATGAAGCTATAGGAACCCAAAAAAAGTTTATATCATAATTTGTTTTAGATAAATTACTCTGCTGCCGATGCTGTTTCCAGCCCAGGAAACAATTATAGCCTGAGATTTTGAGATTGCAGCTTAAAAAATTGCCCCCCTCTGGAGCACATTTGGGAATGCCCTTGGCTCACCTGCTCCTGCAGAATAACATTCCTTTAAACTTAACCTCGTATTGCTGTTCTTGTCATGATTTTAGAAGGTTAACCAAATGATAAAATGTAGGAGGATGTTTTTTTTTGTACATTTAAGCCGAGGTCAAGTCCTCAGTTTGATTCTTAATTAACACTTTGAATGATTCAGCCTTTTGGATGTTTGTCTTTTGATATTGTTACAGTGGATGCCACAATAAGCTCAAAAAGACTGTAGAATGAAAACAGACAGACTGGCCATCTGGAGTCGCAGGAGTTTTCCTGCTGAGTTGGTGAACCTGTCATCTGGTGGTTAGCCAAGCCGGACGGTACTGACAGAGAAAAACACAGGGCCAGGCTTTGAGCTAGACTGATAGATGCACAGAATGTTTCACAGATTAGATTAGACTGGAGATGTGTGAATAATGGTGGTCAAAAGATGTGCACAAAGATTAGTTAATGGATTTTTTTTATTTTAATAATGCATTTTTTCCCCAATACTTCCAGTACTATTGTCAGGTATGCTAGGTGTGGTAGTGTGAGTTTTGCCAGTCAAACACACCTATAATTGCAACAGCATCTGATGATGACAAAGAAAGACCAAAGAATGATCAGGTCACTTTGGTGATCTGGAAATGGTTTGGCTTGCAAAGTCTGAAACCAAGAAGATCACTGTGCTGTGTAAAGTTTAGAAAATGTCTGTTCCAACCACAACTGTTTACAGCTGCTGAGAGTAAAACAGCAGTGGAGAAATCTGTGTCTCTTCATGTTTACATGTTCCCGCCATAATTCCAAACCACAGGAAATCAGCAACTTACATTTGCCGCCTCACTTTCCAGTGTCACTCCATAGGACAAGACAGGGCACCAGTGAAAATTCCAGAAGAAGCATGGCCACTTGTCAGGAAAGACATGGCACGCCGTCACACAGTGGGAGAGCTTCCCTTTACTAGGATATTAAAGACAATCAGTTCCAACATGAATCATCCAGCTGCAGATATTTTACACGAGCATTTTCCTGTTTTATGTGTTTTGTTGTTTCGCTGCCTCTAGTGTATTTTCTTGCAGTATATAAAAAGCTAATCTTGTGAATGTAGATTTTTGTTGTCTCTGTTGTTGGTTGTGCACATAAAATAATAATCTAACCTTTATTGATCCCCTTGGGGAAATTCCTTCTCTGTATTTGACCCATCCTTTTCATAGTTATCCTTAACCTTAACTATACATACTAGGAGCAATGCAGCACCCGAGTAGTAGTGATCAGTAGCCATGGGCTTAGCCTGTTGCACCACCACTGTCCCATATGGGCTGATTTAGTGGAAAAATGTGTATAGTTTTAAAAATGGTAGTTGTGAATCATGTTATGTCCTCATGATATTTAAGGAGAAACCTAAGCTTAAATGTTGTGGCTTTATTGCCTAGTTCCAACACTGGTATGTTTTATACTTCATACAACAAGAAGCACGTGAACAGCTTAATAAGCTTTATGCCTGAACTTTAGTTTTGCACCTCTTGGCCTTGAAATTGACCTTTGATGTTGAACTAACTGCCGTCTGTCTGTCTGTCTGTCCGTCTGTCTGTCTGTATTTATGCGGGTATGTGGTTGTGTATGTCCGCACCAAAACTCGCTAACAAAGACAGATAGGACAGTCAAACTCGGCACAGATGTTGATCTTGACCTACCCTGGTCACCCATTCATTTTGGGGTCAAAAGATCAAGGTCACAGGGCTACCTGCTGTGTTTAGGAACACATCTGGCATGGGCCTGCATCTCACTTGAATGGATTCTAGTTCTTTTTTAAAGATCTATTTTTTTAGCATTTTTAGCCTTTATTGGAGAGGACAGGACAGTGGATAGAAACAGAAATAGGAAAGAGAGAGTGGGGAAGGACATGCGGTAAATGGCCGAGATTGGACTCGAACCCGGCACAGCTGCAACGCCTCGGCAAGCAGGTCCCGTGACATAACCACTAGGCTATAGGGGCGCCCCACATACTAGTTCTTTTTGATTTTGAGTCTCTCCCTCCTGAGCCAGCAGAGTGTTTGTTTACATTTGTGAACAGGATATGGAAAGCTGTTTTAATATTAATAAATACACTTCATATTTATTGCAGATATCCACAATTCAATTCTTCCTAGTCAAAAAGAACATTTTCGATATCCACATTGTTATTCTTCTACAGGACTAATGATGCCACTTTTTCCACTTAAGTTTTTATTGAAATTTTATCAACACAAAAACAACAACAAAACCTTGCTTGGGTAGCAACAATGCATTCACATCATTAATCAGTCTTTCTGCCGTTCCTGGTTTTGTATTCAGTCCATTTATTCCATTTTTTGCCCATTTGTGCTCCTTGGAGTCGCACTTTGTGAGTCAGTTTTTCCCATTGTGTAAATTCCTTCAACCATTGGTCCTTTGCTGGTGGTTCTATCTTTCCCCAGTTCCTGGTAAAAGCTTTTTTAGAAGCCACTGAAAGTATCTTAAACAGGTATATATTATTTCTCACTAGACTCTCATCAGAGAAATTACACAGGTAGAGTACATTGCAGCACACTGGAATCTCTTATCCCATTATTTGTTGTAGCTCTCCACACCATTTCCCAAAATACAGTGATTTTATGACATTTCCAAAAGACATGTGAGTGGTCTACATCAGATTCTCCACATTCCCTCCAACATTTCTGTTGTCTGGTGTTTAATTTTCACCTTAGGCGTAATAAAGAAACACACCAGATTTTTCCGGGAGAACCAGATCCACGAACCAGTGGATGTTTGGTGTATCTTCCGCCTATTAAACCAATCATCACCTGTAATTTCCATGTTAAACTCCTTCTCCCACTTTCCTTTTATAGAATTGGTTGAGTTTTTATCATGTGAGTTTAACCCATGATAAATTGCTGAAATCATTCTCGTGTTGCTTTCCTTGTATGCTTTCTCTATGAGATGATGCCACTTTCAGCATTCGTGTGTGTGAGGCTTCTCATTACAGATGTATAAAATTCAGCTTCAGATATCTGCAGTTTGAATTGTGGATATCTGCGACTGAATTATGACTAGTTGTAATTCTAGATTCAGATATCTACGATTGAATTCCAACTACTCCTCATTCGAGTTCTAGATATCTTTAATCCACCTTAATTCAAATCATCTACATTGTCCTTTTTAGATAGCTTACATCAAATTTGAACCAGTCACAGTGTAATTATAGATATTACAGTTTGGATTTTCCATCGATCTTATCCTCCACAGCAGCTGCCAGCACTTCTGTTAGCACTGTTCAAAAGCTCTGCTGGACCCCTGTTCAATGGGAAGCCTTGCATGAGTGGTGTCATGCACAACAATCCAGACCAGTCCTAATAACGTCTGGGATACCTGCAGCTATTACATGATCACTCCAAACTGAGATGCAGATGTCTCTGCCTGTAGTTTTCACTGGTCAGAATGATGTTACATATATTTGGAAGTTTCTGACTGGACACGGTGTCATTACACATGATCATAATGTCTATATTGATATCTGTCATTTTTATTCAAGATACTCAAATTCAGATTGTTACAAGCAAATTTCACAAGTCTGGTCAAGTCTAACAATAGGACAGGCTTTCTAAGTATTGTTGTGTTAGAAAAATAAACTTGTGACTCTTATAATAATGTACATGTTTTTCTCCTAACGATCATATTGTATCAGCTACAACAAACAGATATTGTCAATTATCAATGGCCCTGAAATGTCATATCAGCACATGTCTTGATGAGATAGATCCACCAACTCGTCCACTGCCCTCACGTTGTGAGAACACTGTCACCTTGATTTTGGTACATTCTGTTTGTTGTGATCTGAGCTGGAAGTGACACACTGAGTATGTGGTGCATTAGTCAGAACTGACGCTGCTTCTCGTCCTATTTGCGTCACTTACAGAACGACTTGGTCATCAGCTCAAAGCATCCATTTTAAAGGACACAAATTCAGACTAATGTGAAATTGGGAAACAACGCTTTTTGCCTTTTCAGTTGATTCACAATGAGTTCTAGTCATCACAGCTTTTCCACTAATTGCTGACATGATCCCAGATATTACTGCAAACCAAACATTGCAGTAGTAGCCTTCAATGAAGAATCAACTGTGCTTCTCCTGACCATAAAATGTGACAAATACATGCATCAAAAGACTTTCCATCAGACCAGGTCGCCACTAGACCAAGCAGGATGACGTTTTGGATACCATTGGTGCTATGAGTGAATGTAAGAGAATATGTAGTTGGACAAATAGGACTTTGCATAGGTTTTGTTGAAGTTAAATGAAATAAATATGATCTAGCACACAATCACATAGTGTAAGACAGGGATCTATATAAAGAAGGCAGTATTTTTCTTATACATCTATCTTTAATTTTTTTATTAGATGATCCCTTTCACCTTCTGCCAGGTGTTCTTGCCGGCCAGAAGGAGCAAGAGAAAGGAAATAAAACGTTCTACTAAAGCCACAGAGGGTCATTCTTGAATCATTCCATGGTCATTTTTAATTGTTTTCAGTGGTTTTAGTATGATATTTGGTGGCTTTAATTGTCAGATAAACATTTGTATTACGTTGATTTACAAGTTTTATATGTGTGTATGGTAGCTGTTGAGCTATTTTGTCGTTAGTTCAGGAAATAAACAATTCAAGTTCCAGCTTGTAGTGGTTTTGGTTAATAGATGATTCGTCTTGCTCCGCTTGTCTGCACGAGAGAACATTTCCTAAGTTCATCAACTTGTAGCATTACTCAGAACATCAACTTCGCAATTTCAACAGTTCTTTATCTGAACATCCCAATTCAGTCAGACTTGAAATTCCAACTGTTCTACTGGTGTGGATTGTCTCATGACAGTTATCATCTTCATTCAAGGTTATTCCAACAGAACAGGGCTCCATCATCTCACACTATGGTTTCAAACCCATTAATGCGGAATTCCTCTTATATACCTCACAGTATGTTGCAATCTCTGCAATAATCTGCCTGAACGTGTGTCAGATGGGATAAGCCCAGACTTACTTTATTATTTTTGCTCATTACATTAATGCTACAAGTTAATGAACTTAACTCTCCATATAGACACATAAAACCTTGAAATCAACATGATATAAATGTTCAACTGTCAATTAAAGCCACCAAATGTGAAATTAAAGCCACTGAAAACTACAAAACGTGTCATTTTCATAAAAAGTTTAAATAATGAAGGAGTAATATAACATATTTATTTGTATTTAATATGTTTTCAATGCTTATGAAGACATTCCATTAAAAAGTGTCAAAGAAATCAAAACAATCCCTCCTGGAAAAAATAAAATAAAATAAATGTCTTAAAAATGGATTTTCAGCTGTGAAGCTAATTTCAGGAAGACCTGTGGCAGTCAGTTTGTGATGTAGCACCAAATGACATTTAGATCTGACAGAACTAAGCTGTTTCTACCCACAGCAAACATTCGGTTGGAATTGAGTGAATATTAGTGGACTGATGAATTTTTGAAAATTAAAGATTTGTTGTTTTGATGATAAATTCTGGATTTGTATTATTTTAATTCCTGTGAAAAAAATCTGCCATGATCACAAGTTCCATTTTTTCCCCGGAGTTTCTGAATATTCAGTTAAAGAATCAGCCAAATCCTGTGGAAAATAAGCAGCTGTGAGGCTTTAAAAATGCTTTGAAAGAACCAGTGAAGTGATCACTGGCCCTCAACACAGAGGGCCTGTTTTTTAAAAAAAATCATAACTCAAAAAATATTTAGAGTATAGCTGTGGGGTTTTACAAGGATCCATGGTTTAGATGTTTTTGAGTGAATTTTTTAAGAAAATCCACGACCTCGACTGGGAGGCCCTGAGAGAGCTGGCATGGAATGACTCTCTTTCCTGGGGCCATCCAGCTATAAAAAATTCCTTTCTGTAGAATTTTAATTTAATTGAATTTTAATTGTGTTTTTTTTATTCAGTTGTACACAACCTGCAACAAAAGAATGTCCCTTCAGCTGTTAAATTTTTTATTAATTTTCTTGTTTTTTAGTAATGTCAGACCTATTCCTCTGATTATGGTGGTCAGCAGTGTCGCCTCACAGCTAAAACATCCCTGGTTTGCTTCCCGGTTAGGACGCCTGGGATCTTTCTGTGTGGAGTTTACATGTTCTCCCTGCGTGGGTTTTCACCGGGTTCTCCGGCTTCCTCCCACAGTCCAAAGACATGCTGAGTTTAACTGATTATTCTAAATTGTCTGTAGGTGTGAATGAGAGTGTGCTTGTTTGTCTGTCTCTATATGTAGCCCTGTGATAGGCTGGTGACCTGTTCAGGGTGTCCCCTGCCTTCACCTGAGTGTGCTGGGATAGACTCCAGCCCTCTGCCACGACCCTACAGAGGATTAAGCGGTGCAAGGCTGGATGTTATTCATTGAAGTCATTTATCAAGCAAAAATACTACACTTGTTCCACCATTTTAATTGTAACCTTTTTACCTTGTTCTCTGTCACTGTTTAAGTTTTTTTTTTGAGTCTGGTGAGACAAGAAGACAGGCTTTCATCTTTTTCGTTCAATCACTCATTTTTCAAATTCATTAAATGAATGATAAAGAATTAAAGCCAAAGATCAGTGCAGACCAGTGTTTAGCATAAGAGCATTGAATTGGGTGTCCCCTAAAAGATAAATTCTGCACAAATTTGTTCCAGACTGTAAATGTGCTTCATGTACAAAAAGGCTGATGTTCTTTCTTATACATCCTGAAATGCCTCCATTAAAACCCTCCAGACCCAGAGGAACTAAACTGCTATCAACTTTATATCCCCAAATATTTAACTGTCCTTTAATCCTCTGAACTCCATCAGTTTTTCATGTGTTTTGCTCTTGTCACACTGTGAAAACAACACCCTTGACTAGAACTAGAGAGATTTCAAAATTGTCTATTGTGCTGTATGACACAGTTATAATGCAATAAATCATTGAAAATCACGTACATACTACATATATTTCACTGCTTACATTTTCCATTTAATCCCATCCTTGTATATGCTCTGTGTAAACACAACCTACAGTGCAGGTAAGTAGCCCTGAATATTTGTCATGTGACCGTGTATCACAACTGAATCACTAATAACTTTTCTGCTGCACTGGTGAGCAGAGAATTTTTATTTTTCTTCCACAATCTGATTAATTCGAAAAGTTAATTTTTGACCTAGCGGAATAAACTGAATTTGATAAAACATCCATTCATTTTAAGCGTAAATTTGGTCAGTGTCTTTTTGCCAGTCCAACTTGTACAACATTATTGTCTGGCTGCACCACAGTGTCCTGCTCCTATGAGGGAAAAGCACTCTGGCTTGCTTGTATTTCTTTAAATCAATAACAGTCGTCGTGGACGGGGCTAAGTGAAGGACGCGGCTTCAGTGTTCCCTTAAAATAGTGATGGCTTGATGGTGCAACATTTACATGCAGTGAGAGGAGCCCTGGGATTAGACTGGGTAATTCACTACAAAAAACAAGCAGAGCTGCCTGGCTACACTTTCACTTTCAGTGCGGTATTCTGCTGCCCGAAGGTTGCTGCTGTTGTTTCCCTACTTCTGGTGAGTCAGACAAAGGTTTAGGTAATTTTCTAAACAGACCTGCACATCTCACATGATTAGTTCAAGGACTGTGGGGAAAGTTGAACACATAGTCATTGGGTTAATGATTATGTTTTTGTAGTTTCTGACCCTAATAGATGCTGTCATTCTGGCAATTTAAAAAAATAATCATGCTTTTCAAACCTACTAGAAGGTTGGTAGTCTGATGTTTGTGAGACTGTAAGTTTCACGTGTGCTATTGTTTTTCTCTTTTCTCCTCTGCAGAGACCTTCCTCAGTATGGACACAAGCAGTGGCAGTCCTACTTTGGGCGGACCTTTGATGTCTACACTAAGCTGTGGAAATTCCAGCAACAGCACAGGTTATTTCCATCTCTTCCTGTTAATTCACAGCGTTTACCAAGTTTCAGTGGGTCAATGAAAAGTGCAGTGTTTGAAGTATGGTGATTCAGTAACGTGTTATGTGAAGTAATGTAGATTGGCAATTTGTTTCAGCAGTTTAGTGATTCAGTAATGGATTTTATGTGATTCCTGTCTGTAGTAGCTCAGGACTTTTGAAGGTTTCGCAAAAACTCCGGCTCTGTTGAACTTTTTAGAATGAGAATCTGCTACATTCTCATGAAGTATGAGGCACAGGAATCTAAATCAAACCAAATTCTAGCAGTGTACATTTTTGACTTTATAGGTACACATAAAAACGGTAATGCCTTTCACAGTGTAGTTTGCCAGATGCTGCCGTCACTCACAGCGGTTGAATTTTATCTAGTGCTCAGTGTTGTCTTTTAATATTTATTGACAGGCAGGTTCTGGACAGTCGGTATGGCTTGAAGAGATGGCAGATTGGGGAAGTTGCATCCAAAATTGGGCAGCTTTACTACCACTACTAGTAAGTCACACTATGTCTGAACCACACTCCAGCTGCTGTCACGGTCTCACCATTATCAAATAGTCAGTGGGAGCTAGTGGGATGGTAAATATGGCACATGCTAACCCGCCTAATATCCTAATGAGCTAATTATCATTTATAACATTTCTCGAGAATCCCAGACTCTACCTTTAATTTCATTAATGTCATATCAGTTTGTCACTTATAATTTGTAGATTAGATGTGGCTGATTCAGACTTCACATTCTGCTCTGTTCTTCCTTCTCTTTACTGACAGCCTTCGTACCTCAGAAACAAGTTACCTGAATGAGGCCTTTTCATTCTACTCAGCCATTCGCCAGCGGTCCTACTACTTTCAGGTCAACAAAGAGGACAGGTAAGTTTAAAACTTTTTTTAAAAGTTGTCACAATTTTGACGAACACAAACTCCAACACCACATGCTTTTGTTTATATGTGTTTTACATATGTTCATTTTAAAGAGAACCTTTTAACTTTTATTCTTTACTGTTTACAGGCTATTTGTCATGACATGTAATCAGTTACATAGGGATATGGGCAGGGCCAGGCTGATAATCAATCAATCCCTACTTAGTATCTAATAAACTGTTTGGGCACTCAGTTATTTAAAGACTTCTGTTATAAAAATGAGCCAAATACCGCTTTCCTCAGTCGACTGAGTTGGATGAATCAAATGTACATAAACAAGACAGGCATGCTAATTGGAATCTTGAGATGAAAAAGTGAACCATAACATGTCAATAGCTGACTCACTGATTCATGGTTCAGATGTGACGGTACTTTGTGACAATTTGTTTAACTTTCCAAATCCTCATTTTCTTCTCTTTCCCTTTATCAGGCCCGAATTAGTAGTGAAGAAGCTTCGATATTATGCTCGCTACATAGTCGTCTGTTTACTGCTGAACAAGATGGACCTAGTCAAAGTTTTGGTGAAGGTATGGAAGCAGCATTTTTAAACTGTCATACTGAGGGAGGTAACCTTTGTTACTGTGCAGCTTTGGTTTTCTGAGAAACGCTAACATCTATTCCCTGCTCCTGTGTGCCTTAAATAGCATTGATAGTATTGATTTATAATAATCTAACCTTTATCAATCCTCTTGGGGAAATTCCTTCTCTGTATTTGGCCCATCCTATTCATAGTTAACCTTAACTATACATACTAGGACCAGTGGACTGCCACAGAGCAGCGCCTGGGGACCAGTCAGGGGTAGAGTGCCTAGCTTAAGGGCCGACAGTTACCTCTTTTCCACCAAGAAGAACCAGGTGCTAGTTTGGTGCTTAGTTGGTTCAAATCTCGTTCCTCCTAAGAATCTGTTTGCTTTTCTGGTGGGAAAGAGCCAAGTTGGAGCCACGCCATTATGTCACTGTAAAACAACGATGGTTGCATCCATTACATAGCAGTTAAACATACGCAATAAGTTGATGGTAGTATCTGTGGTTATCTTTATATATAGTCTTAAGGCTGTTTGTGAGGTGGAGGTCGCACATCTGCGATCGCGCTACTGGTGGGACACAATTGTACTGGATTTCAGCGCTCAACAGTGTGTGCAAAACTTCCGTGTATCCTGGGAATCATTCCAATACATCTGCTAGTAGACCAAGGACGTCCTAGCTAAAAGGACATAAATTAGCGCATGTGTGTCCCTTACCACCGTTGATCATTGGACCCCGCCCCGCCCTCATATGAAGTGGTGCACTGCTCCATGATTTCCCCCTGTGGCACTATAATCTTGATTATATCCCATCCTGTGTCAAGCCATTATTTTCAAATCTTGTGATGTGTGTATGTCTGAGATTAGAGAGAAGAACATCTGAGAAATTTTCCTTATGTGTGCTGCAATTCGATTTTCACATCTGTTGGGATTTTAAATCTTTTGTAGTGTGAGCCTGAATTATAATGGGACTATTGATCTTGAACTAATGCACCATCTTAACAAACAGCACCGAAACGTAACCACAGCTTCTAGTTTCTCTGTTAAGAACGAGAAAGCTAATTAGCCTGCTTTACACAATTTGCATGAGACCTAAATCTGACAAAATCTAATCTTTTCATTTGTCTGAAATAAGTGACTGTTCCATATCTGGCACTTCCTTCCTGTCTGTTACTGCAGGAGTTATCTGAGGAAATCGAAGACTACACACAGCGATTCAACACAGAGGACCAATTGGAATGGAACCTGGTTCTACAGGAAGTGGCAGCCTTTGTTGAGGTAACCAACCCTCCAAATGTAATACTGCTCAGTGCTTTTGGTCTTTCATTATTCAGAATGTAAATTATAAATTGTTGTCTTTTTGGACATCCAGCAAGTTAAATACAGAAGTCTCTTCTTTGTTGAGCTGTGGGCTGGCTGACACACAGGGCTGTCCTGGCTCACTGCTGCCCCTCTCCATTTGTTTGTGTGAAACAGGCAGATCCAGTGGTAGTTCTGAACGACAACAATTCTGTTGTCGTCACCAGCAATCGACTGCAGGAGGGAACTGTGCCTCCCCTGGAACAAGGCATGGTGGTTGGGCAGCTCGTCCTTGCCGACGCACTAATCATCGGCAACTGTAACAACCAGGTTCTAACCCACTAATTCTAAATCACTGTTCCTAACACTGCATACCAATCATCAGCACAGTTGCAGACCAGTCTTGTTGGAGAAAAGAATTATTGCTTCTCAAATGTATAATGTAGAATATTCAATTTCTAACTTATAACACTATCTTGAACATAATAGCTTGAACATTTATATGTTGATTACCTTGATTTGCACGTTAGTAAGTATGCCAGCTGTGTGAACCAGTTTTTGATAGCTATGCATGTCCAAAGCTCACTATTTCTACCCACAATCAGCAGCGTATTAGTCATTCTTGAACAAATTAACAGCAATACATGATTCTATAATGCTTTTTTAACCTGTATTTACTTACACAGGATAGAGACACAGGGTTTGATACGAAAACCAATCATACAAATGATGTCGTTCCTAAGACGAATGAATTGAGAGAACTTGATGCGTTTCTATCTATATAAGCAGTGTGAAAGAAAAGCTACAGCCAGTCTCTGCTTTTGTCTTGTTTTGATCTTATATTTGAATGTCTTACGAGGCCAAAACATTGGCTTCACTCTGCTAGCAACATATTTTTTTGGGGTACTGTATGGAATCTTTACATTAGTGGAATATTGTGACACCACTGACAGTGATATCACGTCACTCTCATGTACGTGTGTGGGAATCCATTTGAGCGTGCACAGGAAGAAACAAATCAGGGACTCTGTTGCAAAAACATTGTTCCAGACACTCCTAGCGCACCTTTAAGTCATGGACCAGTTTGCTTCACTAAGATTTTTTCATGTCAGACTATTTTTGTGACAGTACAGCTTGTGGCACTGACGCAGTAGATGTGCTTCTCATTTTTTTCAGGACCCCAAAATAGCTCATGGCTATTTCAGTGCGCTTATTTCTAACTTAATGCTTTGTTCTGTGAAATTCATTTTTGTGAATGAAAGCCAAAAATGAGACAACCAAAGACAGGCCCATGTAACAGTTTGTGGATGGTAGTTGTGCTGATGGTAGAACTCATAAAGTTGTAATTTTATTGAATTCGACATGTACAGGTAAACCTCACTGGAAAACGTAATAAATGTTTGGGATCAAAAGACACAACTTAGCGAGGAAGGGAAGTGTTGAGCCAGCATGATCAATTAGTAGAGCATTTATTGTATATCTGCATAGTCAGAAACACAATCATAGATTCTGAATTAGATATGACCCGTAATTACACGCACTACTTTAACATTGTTCCTATGGAGCCCGTAAGGAAAATTCACATTATTTCTGTCTGAAGTAAACAACTGTAAGAACTGCTAACACTACAGTATCTATCTATGTGTATTTATTTCTGCTCAGTGGACGACAAAGACAAGAAATTGTCCCATTTTCAGATCTAGGAGGGGGAAATCCTAATGCAAAGATTATTTTTTCCCCATATAATTACTTTTTTGGGAAGTACCTCCTTTTTGCTCTCACTAGCTCTGAGTTCTGTGTTATTTATATCACTGGGACACAGTCAGATGTCATTTCACTGGTCCAACATGTGTGACAAACCCCTCCTCGCCCTCTGTGTTTCTGCTCTGACTTACTTCTGTTCCCAGTGCAGGCCACACTAACTGTGTAATGCATGTTCTTCATGTCTTAGTTTCAGCGATGAGTATTTGCAGTGCCCTCTTCTGGCTGTAATAGCTCATTGACCCAAAACTAAAAAATTCCACTCTCTCACTTACTCTTATGTCAACTCTAATCTGTCTTTGAAGGCTCTCATTTTGTCAACCTGCCTACAAATGTCTGTAGCAAGTTGGCCTTTGTATCGTCTGTAAAATAACTATGGCCAAAGTACTGATTCTCCATGAATCCTGCAGCAGTCTGACACCAGTGTTTTTTTCCTTCCTCTTTTAGGTGAAGTTCAGTGAATTAACCATAGATATGTTTCGCATGCTTCAAGCTTTGGAGAGGGAACCTGTGAACCTGGCCACGCAGACCTCTAAACAGGGAACGCTGGTAAAAATGCAGCCCAGTAATTCTACTATAATTAAGTCTTAAGTGCGATGCACTGTTCCCTCTGTGTTCATTGTTCTCCAGTAGTGTTGGACTGATTTTTGGTGATGAACATGATGATTTATGTAAATTAAATCTGAGCTGAAAAATACGCTGTATTTATGTTCGATGTTTCTTCACAGGAACCCAATGAGAAGCCAGCTAAAAGAGAAAACCCTCACAAGTATTTGCTGTACAAACCAACGTTCAGCCAGCTTTTTACTTTCTTGTCTGCCTCTTTTAAGGTCAGTATTCACTTCAATCATAGTGTGTCTGGGTAAAATACCGCACAAGTTAATGGTTTTATTTTGAAGATTTTTACAGTGTATGAAATGCAAAGTATCTGTCGTCCTCAAAGATTACAAGTGATGGCTTGTGACGATGACACTATTTAAATTCTCACTGTTCTTCTGTAAGGGTATCCAGTCTTATAAAAAGAACATCAGGGGATTCATTTTAGTGAGTGGGAGTTGTTTGGATAGGTTATCTTCTACCCCAATCCATAACCCATTTTACATCATCTCATTTCAGCATTGAAAGTACATGTATCACTGCAGTATTCATTTGTGCCACTGTATGTGATCTTTTTTAATTTTGTTTTCATTGCTCTTATTTTCAGGAATTGCCAGCCAACAGTGTTTTGCTTGTGTACCTGTCAGCTACTGGAGTCTTCCCTACTGGGCATTCAGATTATGAGGGTAAAATGCTAAATATTCTTTGGAATGTTCTTTAACATGATAGTAAGAACAGCACACCAAAGAATTTCGATCACGTTTTTTAGTGTCTTTATCTACAAATCAAAACATTTAGTCCAAAATCATACACTCAAGCACTGTATTAGGAACCTTAATACTAATATACTATCCACATCTTTTCTGAAGATTTGTCAGCTGCACAGTTATGCTGAACTCTTACCCACCTGACGTGCCAGGTGGTTTGTCACACAGAACCGTCTGAGAAGTTGTCATAGGAAACAGCCTTTTAAAGGCCAGGAACTTTCTAAAATGCTTGGTGATTAGATAAAGCACCTGTCTCCAGACCCAGTCACGCCTAAAGTATGTCCAAAGGTACCAGTTGTTTGTCACACAAAACTAATCGGTCTGTGGATCGACCACAAGCACACAGTTGAAAGAATAGCAAGATCGCGACCATGATCTTGGGAATCTCGCAAGAATCCAGTGATGAGGTCAATAAAAGCCTTTGAAATGCTTGTAGTTTTACTTCAGTGTACCACATCTGACAAAAAGATCTAAACACACTGAAACAGCAAACCAATACTTGTGTCACGTTGTACATCTAGACCAAACAGATTACACCTGAAAACACTGTTTACCTGCCAGAAGGATGTCTTGTGCATTGTCATACTTTATGTAGTAGGCAGCAGAGATCTCTATCTACTAAGGTTAAATAAATTGATGAGAAAGTGTGTCCACTGTCGGAAGCAGGAGTGAGCATCTCATTCATTTACGATGACCATTATGTAAGACTTTAAAGTCCACCAGTGATACCTTAACTTGTTAAGCATAACAATCAGTTTTACATTGTTAATGCAGGTTTTCACTGCAATGTAAAAAAGTAAACCTAATGAATCTGTTTGTGGTTGAAGGATTTTCAGAATAAGGTTAACTCCAGGTATTGCTCTCTTTTTGAAAAAGTCATTGCATCAAGTTGATTTGCTGCTTAAACAAAACCCTGGTCTTTTGAAAGTATTCCTCAGTAGTAACCTAGTAAGAGTTGCAGTTAAATTTTTTGATCTACACTTCAGTCTATTGAGTGTTTTCAAATTGAACCAGTGATTCTTTCACATTCGAACATTTCTTGCAGGACCATATGATTTTGGAGGAGTTCTTACAAACACAAATAGAGATGTGGTGAACGGAGAGACGGTGCAGAAGAGGAGTCAGGCCCAGAAAGAAATGCACTGGTGAGGAGTTCTTTATCTGTCTAATGTATTTATTATAATTTTTCAAATTGTTTATAGTTTTTGAAAAAGCTCACATTCAGATTACTTACCAGGAGGGAAATCCCTGTCGTTTTCCTTCTGTTTGTTGTGACTAATGTTAACATAATTAACATCAGTCTGACTCAGTGTGATGTCTGGCTACCTCCCAATCACTGCATTCATTATCAGTGCCAATACAATTGATTGTTACATCCATTATACAAACAGAAAAAAAGAAAATTCTTTGGCCCTGACTCACGCCAAAGCAGAATGTGCAGTACAATACAAATAAATAGATGAAGTATGAAAAACAAAGCCCTAAAGTGGAAACTCAGTTCAAAAACGGACAATATACTTGTGAATACTGACTGGCACAGGGGTTATCAATAGAAGTCAGAGTTTCTGTAATAGCTAAAACAGCATAAAGGGCATTGCATAATGTCAACATCTATGAGTGATGTCAGAGAAGAAACCCTAGTTTGCTCTTTGGCATGCAACTGTAAGATTAAACTTTGCTAAAGAACATGAACATTTGGTCATGTGAGACTGAGATAAGTTTGTTTTACTCAGATGGAGTCTTGCCTCTTTGGCATGAATCTGGTCAGTAGTATCACAGTGAATGCTCGGTTATGGCAGTGAAGCACAGAGGTGGCAGTCTGTTGATATTGGGCAGCCTAAGTATGAACAGTGTTGGTGAGATGGCAGCATGATCAGGTTGTTCTCTGGACTCCACAGATCCAGGGTGCTTATTTCAGCCCTGTGTGCTGCCATCGTTGTTGGTAATTAAGCCAATTTACAACTATGTAATTAACCACCAGACTGGACCTCTGTGTTGCCACACAATTGTGTGTGTAATATCTGCATTAATAACAAGCTAGAAACTCTAAATATGTGCACACAACGGGCAATCTGAGAAACAACTGACTGAAAAGCCACCTGTCCAACTTCAACACTGCACAGGCTCCTTGTGAGTTTACTCGGGTACATACGTGCCAAGGTTCCTGACATCTGCTTGTTTGTAATGTTGCAGCCTTCATCCAGGGGATTTATTCCCTTTCACCCGGAAGCCTCTTTTTGTCATTGTGGATTCTTCAAACAGCACAGCCTACAAGGTATGTAAATAGGCTAATACCTAATTCAGCATGCTTTTAATAGTGGCAGTTCGCTAAGGCAGAACAATGAATGCACTGACCCCTTGGTTACATTATAGCTGCAGTTTCAGACTGTGTCTTGATGAGACTACATCCAGTATGTGTATCTTATGATTAACACAGCAATTTCTGTCTTTTGTTTTGTCCTAATAGAATTTCACAAATCTGTTTGGCCAGCCTCTGGTGTGCCTACTATCACCTACAGTATATCCCAAGAGTGTACAAGGTGTGTGTAACTGTAAAACCACCGTTCATCTGAGGATAAAGCTGATCATATTCTGTCACTTTTTGACTGTCAGCAAGTTCCATGATAACTCTAGAACCAACATGTTAGTCCATCTCTCTAAACCATCTCACTTCTGTGCTCTTATCTGTGACTCACTTGCCCAAGCCAAAACCCATCCTACCACACTGTATATATGAGGAGTACCAGGGTGTCCTACTACATCCAGCTGCATTTTGCAAACCAGCATTCTTTTATTGCCATTCTGTCCTGCATCCTCTGAGCAGCAGAAGATAAGTGATGGTCTCTTGCACGAGTATCAACAAGCTTAAGCGCACCGAAAGATGACAGCTCATTTCACAATGCACACTGACAGATATGTGAGCAAGTTGGCCCAAGGCTAAGGTGTGATGTTATGATCGAGTAGTGTGTCCAAATTTTATGCATACCCATGTAAGGGCTGCCGGAATATTTTTCTTATTTTTATATACTCCATTGATCACCCAAGGGGAAATTCTATTTTTGCATATCCCAGGAAGCTGTGGTGAGAACACAGTGAGAACTGAAAGTATTAAGAGAAGTTTGTGATTTGGAACGCAGCCATCTTAAAGACTCAGTAATTAACTGAAACAGCTGCTCAGTGTGCTTTTCTTTTTATAAATATTATTTAAATAGCAAGAAATTGTGCATTTGTTTTCAGCAGGGACTCATTTTAGCAGAGAATTAATCCACATTTGGTTCTCGAGAGAGTATCGTTGGCAGCAGCATGGTGTATGTGGGACTGATTTAAGATTAACAGTCATAGTAATGAAGGAACATGTCAGACGTCCAGTTGCATTTTGCAAACCAGCATTCTTTTGTTGCCAGTGACTGTGTGGGTCACTGGTGTTTTCAGTGATTTTTAGACAACAATTGACCTCTGTGGCACAGAGAAATAAGAGAGATATGTAAGGCTTTGATTCACACACTGTTTGTTCATTGATAGATTTGTTGTTGCTTTGGGGCTTCTCCTAAGGTTTGTTGAAAATAAAAAAAGTACAATATCAGAAGACAAACGTTTTAGGTTAATAAAAAGCTGGAGTCAGGTACCCATATGCTTTCTTGTGTAATAGTTAGTACTGTTCATACATGCCATTAAAAGATCATCTCCTTATGCACCTCCAATCAGCAAAATGTCCCTTTGCACAAAAAGGCATGTTAAATTACAGTAAAGTTAAGAGTTTTAAGATACAGTTCATCTGGAAAGTATTCATACCGCTTTACTTTTTCCACATTTTGTTGTGTTACAGCCTTATTCCAAAATGAAATAAATTCATTTTTTTCCTCAAAATTCTGCACACAGTACTACATAATGACAATGTGAAAAATGTTTTTTAGAAAATTTTGCAAATTTATTAAAAATAAAACACCCAAATATCGCATATACATAAGTATTCACACCCTTTACTCAATAGTTTGTTGAAGCACCTTTGGCAGCGATTACAGCCTCCAGTCTTCTTGGCTGTGATGCTACAAGCTTGGCACAACTGGATTTGGCGAGTTTCTCCTATTCTTCTTTGCACATCCTCTCAAGCTCAATGAGGTTGGATGGGGAGCGTCGGTGCACAGCTATTTTCAGGTGTTTCCAGAGATGTTCAGTCGAGTTCAAGTCCGGGCTCTGGCTGGGCCCCTCAGGGACATTCAGAAACTTGTCCTGAAGCCACTCCTTTGTCATCTTGACTGTGTGCTCAGGATCGTTGTCCTGTTGGAAGGTGAACATTTGCCCCAGCCTGAGGTCCAGAGCGCTCTGGAGCAGGTTTTCATCAAGGATCATCTCTGTACTTGCTGCATTCATCTTGATCATGTCTAGCCTCCTAGTTCCTGCTGCTGAAAAACATCCCCACAGCATGATGCTGCCACCACCATGCTTCACTGTAGGGATGGTGTTGGCCAGGTGATGATCTGGGGCTGGTTTCCTCCAGACATGACGCTTGGTATTTTGTTTCTTGTGGTATGAAAGTCCTTTAGGTGCCTATTGGCAAACTCCAAATGGGCTGTCATATGCTTTGTACTGAGGAGTGGCTTCCATCTGACCACTCCACCATAACACCTGATTGGTGGAGTGCTGCAGAGATAGTTGTCCTTCTGGAAGGTTCTCCCATCTCCACAGAGGAACGCTGGAGCTCTGTCAGAGTGACCATCAGGTTCTTGGTCACCTCCCTGACAAAGGCCCTTCGCCCCCGATTGCTCATTTTGGCCAGGCGGCCATTTCTAGAAAGAGTCCTGGTGGCTCCAAACTTCTTCCATTTACAAATGACAGAGACCGCTGTGCTGTTTGAGACCTTCAGTGCTGCAGAAACATTTCTGTACCCTTCCCCAGATCTGTGCCTCGATACAATTCCTTTGACATCATGGCTTGGTTTGTGCTCCGACATGCACCATCAACTGTGGGACCTTATATAGACAGGTGTGTGCCTTTCCAAATCACATCCAATCAGTTGAATTTACCACAGGTGGACTCCAGTCAAGTTGTAGAAACATTTCAAGGATGATCAGTGGAAACAGGAAGCACCTGAGCTCAATTTTAAGTTTCACAGCAAAGGGTGTGGATATTTATGTACGTGCAATATTTTGCCATTATGTCGTGCTGTGTGTAGAATTTTGAGAAAAAAAAAATTTAATCCATTTTTGAACAAAGCTGTAACAACAAAATGTGGAAAAAGTGAAGTGGTATGAATACTTTCCAGATGCACTGTATGTAAACATAAAAACATTGCACGTCTCTTCTTTAAATAATTACTTGCCACTTAACATTACAGTTGGAAAAACTTGGATCTCAAAAGATGCAGTTGCTTTTCTCTGGTGATGTTCCAGTGTTGTATGATGTGATCATGTTTATTTGGAAGACCGTTTCATGTAGGTCATTGTTGAATGTAATGAGAATGCTGCTTTGACAAGTTGCCATGTTTGCATGATCATGAAGTGTAAATGTGTCACATTTGTCTTTTCTCTACTTGCCTCTTCAGATCAGTCTCAGCGTGGGAGTCTCTTCACTCTGTTCCTCTACAGCCCACTCTTGGCTTTCTCCTCTGTTTGTGGTCTAAGTAACGTGCGACGAGGACTGTGGGAAAGGGCTCAAGAATTTCTTTGCAAAGTCTACCGTGACATTGGGCAGATGATTACTCGATCACGGACCATAGGTAGCAATCTTCCAGAAATTCTTACATGGCTGCTAGTGCGTTAAAAGGATTAAGGTGGACCGAGATAAATATATATTTTTACATTTATTTTTTTACATTTTTTGGGAGGAGTTTTTTCCATTTGTATTGATACAGAGAGAGACAGTGTGAAATGGGGTAACAGAGGAGAGAGAGAGACATGCAGCAAAGGGTCATGAGCCACACTCGAACTCAAAACCGCTGCTGGCGACTTGCAACCATGTGGTAACACCTTAACTCAGTGAGCTATATGATGGTCCCTTTACATTTATTTTTAAAATTCTTTTTTTTATTTTTGATCAAACATAGTATTAATTATAGTAAAAGTAAAATGTTATTGGAAGTTTTAATTGTATTTAATAATCTTAAACAGTATTAAATGCCAGTAGTTTGCCCACAACCTAAAAATATTCCATTTTCTGCCATAGAGGAGGAAAGAAACCAACAAATATTCACATTTAAGGAGGTGCAATCAGAGAATTAAAATGTTTTTTCTTTAAAACAATGACTTAAACCAATTAAGCCATTATCAAAATTGTTGGAAACTAATTTACTAGTTGACAGCTAATCGATTAATTGACTAGGCAGTACACCTCTAACTGTTTGATAAAAGTAATGATAGCTAGGCTAAACACACCCTGGGTCTTTAAAGATAAGAGACGGTGGAATTTTGAAATGCTCTAAGTCTTGCCGTTCCCCTTAAAAGGCTGTTGTGAGATTTGAAAAAGGGAAATTTTAAATTTTTAGTCAAAATTCTTAATGAGAGAGTGAGGTACAGCATTATAACAGTGAGCCAGTTGCACAGTTGTTGAACCTGTTCCTAAATTGCTGAAACTGCAACAAGAGTAAAGTGCAACGGTGCTGCATTCCTTCTGTCTGTAGCAGTATTAGATGGTGGGAAAGGTTAACAGCATCATCCCTAAATTGCAGTTAGGGGTTAGGGGAGGGAGGGATGCAAAGAACAGCCAAGGTGGCTTGTGAAAACAAAAGGTTTGTAGCTCCACTGCCAACAACAACAAATGTGGACTGCAGAAACTTTGCTTTTGGGTGATGTGACCAAGGTGGCATCGATTGTAGTTAATAAAAGCAGCAAGCCACTTGCCCTTTTCCTTGTCAACCATGGATTTATTCCTGTCTGCCTGAATCATCTGAAAGCCGTCAATCATAGCAATGGGATCCTGTACCCATGTCTCTGTAAAACACAACTCTACACTGACAAAAGTCCCCTGAACTCCTTATCGTGTGATGATAGAAAGGAGACAAGGACTGTGTCTCCACGTCCCCATCAGACTCAGTTTTCTGGACCAGTGCTTTCCCCTCGTCTATTTATTCCTCCTCTGTATGCTCTGCATGTCCGTCCCCTGATTGCTGTAGAGATGTCCATTGTTGTTGTTCTGTTCCCCATGCCGGCCGATTAGCCTGCCCCTCGTGTAAACTATGCAAGCATGGGGTTGCTGAGCAACAGCAGCACCACTGAATAAAAAAAAGGTAACATGGCAAAAAATCAGAGCAGGAGGCCGTTGAGTGCTTATGGTGCATACCACATGGGCACCAGTGTCCAGCGGTGAGCCAGTTGGATTCCCAGTCGAGACTTACCTCATGCCATTCCCCTGCTCTGTTCCCCACATTTCCTGTCTCTCTTATCTGTTCAATCAAAAAACAAAGCAAAGGTTTCCCAGATATCGTGACCAAAGATGGCACAACTCAAAGACGTCTCCAGCAATAAGCCAAGCAAGCATGACAGAAAAGATAGTTCAGAACGAATCATGATAATGTTTGGGATGAATTTTCTGTTGTCAGCTATATTGAATCAACTACTTGTTCCAGTGCTAATATTGATTTACAATCCTGTTTCCACAGACCAAGCCTTTTTGCAATTCTTTGGCGATGAGTTCTTGCGGCTGCTGCTGATCCGCTTTGTGTTCTGCTCAGCGGCACTGAGACTGCATAAACTCTTTCGGGTAAGTCACTGTGCTGTCGTTTTCCTAAGCAAGCTTCATTGTTTACTTGCAAGCAAAAAAAAGCCTGCCACCAGACATGTCCTGTAAGGAGTGTCCTACTTCTGGAAAATTCCAACACAAAATGCGCTTGAATCATATCGCTTCAGAGCATCTATTCAGAGCCCAGTGCATCACACAGTTCATTACAGTCTGCTACACTACACTACACATCTATGCACCAGTTTTCTGACTTACATCACTTCACATTCCATAGTTGTAGGACAATAATAAAAAAGAAGCGTTTTTTAATCCAGGTTCAAAATTTTGAGGGACAGATTGAATTTTGGGAACTACTGCTGTGATTGGTTCTAAAAAAAAATCTTATATATGACACCCATTGTTACCTAACAGAAAATCTGTATGCACAGATCAGCTACGTTGTCAAACATAACTGTCCAATATTGAGTAGTCCCGCTTTGCTCCATCAAAATAGCTCTGACCAGTTGAGGCATGAACTCCACTGCTAACCTCTGGAAGGTCTGAGGTTGGGCCTCCATGGATTGTTTTCCCAGCATACCCCGCAGATGATTGATCAGATTGAGATCTGGGGAATTTGGAGGCCAAGTCAACACCTTAGCCTCTTTATTATGTTTCTCAGATGATTCCTGAACTCTGTTAACAGTGTGGGATGGAGCATTATCCTGCTGAAAGAGACCACTGCCATCACATATTACTGCTGCAATAGGGTGGCACATGGTCTCCAACAATGTTTAGCCAGGTGCTACTTGTCAAAGTAACATTGACGTAATTGGTTTTCCAGATGAACATTGCCCAGACACTGCCTCTGCCTGCTTGCCTTTTTCCCATGATACATCATGCTGCCAACTCTTTTCCAGATAAACTAGGAGCAGGCACTGAGCCATCCACTTGATATAAAAAACAAAAGAAACATGGGCCAGCTTTGACTCCTCATACAAGTCAGTGAGAATTACGTGTCCGTGACCTTGCTGCCAGTTTATGATTGTAATTCCTCAGACCAGTTTCGGTAGTCCGGCGATGTTAAATAACTCCCTCTCTTATCATCCTACATGATATGTACAGGTGAAAAATTATTTCTTTTCTTTAACCAAATAATGGCTACAAAGTTTCCTTTTCATTCTGTTTCATTAGGTTTGCTTTAAGCAATAGCTTCTTCCATATCTGTAGTAATACACAAGGGTGCAAAGCAGTGGGAGTTACAGAGGACATCACATCACATACAACTAAGATCAGTTTATTCTTAAATTACCTGCTAAAGTCCAGATGCACAAAAGCAATTGTGTTGCGATTACATGGAAATAGATTGGAAGCAACAACAAATCGTGGAGTAGTTTGCTAAGATAATGCTATTCATTGCATAATAATTAGAACAGAGAAATCCCAGAGGCCTAAACTGTTTATTTGAGCAATTGTGAATTTTTTCTCTCCAATTTCAGACAAAAACTGCATTTTTCAGGCCTCAGAACAGGGTTCCTATGCTGGGTGTAAATCCTAAGGCACCAGCTGGGTGTTTCACTGTGTGTATGGAGTAAACCAGGCTGACAAGTGAAAGTCGAAAACCTTCTCTGTGATGCTGCAGAAAACTCTAGCTTACTTGACCAATCGATGACATTCATAGCTGCAGGCTCCACCCTAAACCTTCAGAAAGAAACCAAACAACATTATTAGCCTTTATATGACGGGGACAGTGAAGGGAAACATGAAACTTGGAGAGAGAGTGGAGCAATGACATAAAGCACATGGTGCAGTTGGCCGGGAACTGAACCAAGGACCCGCTGCTTCAAGCGCACCTGCCTGAACTGTTATCTCCTGTGAGCAGGGACTTTTTCGAGGTAAAAACTGTTGGCATGGAAAATAAGGTAAAATTTTAAGGAGACAAAGTCTTTCTTAAACTGACTGCCACAAATCTCTGGCTGGCTGACCTGGCTGCAGAGTCCCCATTATCGAACACACACACTGAAATTTTCAAAGTCTACACTGTGTAATTTCAAAAAGCTCTGTTTTGGGGTGACAAAAATGCTGTTTCCTGAAAAGTGTGTTTGTTGTAAACTAGATGTAAACAGGCGTTTTTCGTGCTTGCAGGAGTCCCGGAGCTTCCCTGAGTCGTACCCTGAGCTCCCCAAACAAGACACAGTGGAGAGCGGCCTTCTACAGAAGCATATTTTGGAGCTGGCGACCATGCTGGACGTGCAGAGCTTATTTTGGGATGATTCACTCGAAGCCTACTAACAGCGTCACACGGGGCAATATGGCATATGTGTACATACAGACTCCGCTGCCACAGCCCTCACAGTTTTTCATTTTTTACAGGTAATCAAATAACTGATTCTCAATACACACAAGTTCATGTCCTGCATTTAACTGTTACTTGTGGAAGCAAATGTAGTGCAACATTAACACATTCATATAGATAAGCCAGAGAGTTTAATATAGTGTAAATTCCCCATTTTGAGTCTCGGTGACTTGCCTCGTAAATATAAGCATCAAGTCAGAAATAAGAGTGAACAAGCAAATGAGGCTGCACATGACTTTTTAACTCCCTGTTCTTCATGCAGGATTTTAAGCTGCAGCCTCCAACTTTATTCATCATGTCAGATACATGTAAAAATGTTGGCAGTCTTGGTTGTATGTGTTTTTTGACATAATTTATCATTGTTAAGTTGTATAAAAGATAAAGGAAGTCTAATTGATTGAAAGTGGTAAAATCCTGGCCAGCTTCCAGGTGGGTCTTTATCTACTTAAATGAAGGCAAACCAAGAGGGTGCCGTTATTCGCACGCGAGGTTGGAATTTGAAAGATTTCACCAAAAACGTTTTTACTGGTCTGGAGTTTTGTATTTGCCAAACAGTGTTTACCGTATCACACTTTAACTTGTAGCCGGCTGAGGTGCATGAGGTTTTGTTGTGCTGCGTTGTTGTAAGTCACCATTAGTTTGAACAATGTCACACTCCTTCGTGTCATTAACCAGCAATCCATTCTGAAGCCTTTAAAGATCCAGTTTTTCAGCCTTGTGCATTTTAGTGATATTCATTCCTTTTCCATATCACTGTGCTGTGTCTGCATGCTAAAAAAGGCAAAGAAAATCCTCTATTTAGTTGTTTCATCCACAGAGAATGCACCACACAATATAAAAGGGTTGATTTGAAAATACCAGGTGGTTAGGGAGTGAATGGGACCAGTGCATGTGTTGCATGGGCTTGTACAGTTTTAGTTGAGTCAGAGATAACAGAGGAGATTCCAGAGTAGAAAGTTCGCATGTGGTAACAACATGTTTTCACTGAGAACATATCTCACTTTATTTATTAGTGAAACAACTAGCCAGAGCACCTTTGTTACCTTGGCAATGATGACAGGATTATCATTTGACCTGCCTTTTTTTTGTTTACTCGAATGGAATGTCATTGGCTTGCTTCTTTATACACCACGGGCAACACCATTTTCCTTCCTCCTGCTATGACCTGCAATTACTCTACAGTCCTTGCAGTATGCCCAAAGGGTTTTACCGCTTCAAGTTTTTAGAGTCTCTCATACCTGTCAGTTCCTGAAACCTCTAAAAATCCAAACGTGGAGTAAGAAAATAGAGACTGTGACCTTTGGGGAGCTTTTTAGTTTGTTTTGAGGGAGAAGTTGATCATTTTTAAAACCCAAATTTTACTTTTCACAGCTGTGTGGCCGTGAAGGACTGTGTTACTACAACTTTTTTATCTGCCTGTGTCAGGTTAGTGTTACACCTTCCATGCCCACGAATACATGAGGGTCCACAAAGGTCCAAGTGGCATCAATTTCATCATCCGTTCTACAGACATCTGTGTGCTGCCCAATATTTACACAGGACAGCACTACGAGGGTAGTTGCTAGATGCTACATAGCAAGTGCTGACCTACTGCGCATGCATGGAGCAGAGTCCTCCAAGTGGACTAAAACATAGTAGAAGGCAGTGTTCTACTTTACCTATCCGTGAGCAGGCGAGGGTCTAAGTGATGTACATTTTGCCATCTCCCCAAATCTATGGGGGTTCATAGGACATCTGCATGCAGCCAAGAGTTTTTGTCCGTGCCATAAACTTTGTCTAAAAGATGTAGCCACTGTGATGTCCCCCTTTTGGTTTGTGAACTACCATTTGTAACCCTTAAGTGTCATTTGGCCAGCACCATCCTCCTCCTTTGAAACCAGAGGTGACAAAGGAGGTGTTGCTGCTGGCGTACGCTCAGTGATACAGTAGTGACCCGTCAATCACAAGGTATCCCCAGCTTAAAGCATACCCTGCTCTATTGTCTATTTTACTCTAAATGGGGCAGTAAATTACAAGAGGAACATCATGCCGGAGTCAAAAGGGTTTGAAAGTAGTGATTAAGACCATGAACACAATAGGAGAATGTTTACTGAGGTAACAAATCAAGTGAGAAGTGTAGCCAATTTCTCACTTTCATGCATTCTGACTTCTTTTTCCAACTAGAGCAGTCGCCCCCTGTTGGTTGCAAGTTTAAGGCACTTCTGTTTACTTCACTTCACAAACCAAGAGGCTATGTCCATCTTCTATATATTTCTTATATAGAAGAAATATATGTGTGTGTGTATGTCTGTATGTATGTATGTATGTATGTATGTATGTATATGTATGGTCTGCTCAGACAGTCGATGAGGCTAGTGGGATCACTAAGCAGTGGAGTGGATCACAGGAGCATTACGTTGTCTAAACTGATCCTGCCAGTGACTCTAAACAGGGCAAGCATAGTAGCTAAGGCACTGGTAAGCGGCACTTCCTGTGATACACTCGGTCCTGGTCGGCCCACAGTTTCATTCCTCCCTTTCTCTCACACCCACTTCTGTGTCTGCTTTGAATTCTTCTAAAAGGGAAATCACATCAGGGAATTCAAGACGTATCAGAATGTTTGAGTTCAACTTTTTAAAAGCATTCTAGCTAGCACTTCCACGCACAGAGTCAAAGCACGTTTCCATTCACTTTATATATTGTTTCTGTTGACTTTTGTTCTGCAGTACAAAGTCGCATTTCATGATTACCCAGGAGTCTATTGCCAGGCAGGTGCCAAAATTAAATCCCCATGCAGTGTCCAGGGGTGGATCTAGAGAAATACTCTTGGGTTTGTTAGAGGATGACAGAAATATATGTGTGTTAATTTAACCACATACAATCACAAATATTAGTACTTGCTTGGAAAAGCCTTCAAATGGAGATCTTACCAGAAAAACATTACGCTCTTGTAGCACACAAGGAAAGCAATTCAATAGAAATATCTAAAAATCAGGCATTTTACCAAAAGCATGTGTTTATTTCTTATTTTATTGTGAGAAAATCTGTTTTTGACTTTCTGCCTCCCCCACATCTCCCTGCCATCCTTCACTCTCCCTGCCTAGACTATGTTAATGAACTCACTCCCTGCCCAAAGTGAACACAAATCTGCCTTTGCCTTAGCTTCACAATATTTGCTTCCTTTCGTTGAGCCATTATTTCTTCTTGTACATCATGCTCATTGACTACATGAGATATCTGAGCTTGCATGGCAACATTTAATCAATACCAGTGAGCCTTCAGCAACTTCTGCTAGCTAATAAACCCACGTGGGCTATACTAGCTCTGATATACTAGCTCTGCACTTTTCTTATCATTCCAATTTCTTCATAGAAAAATTAACACCATTACTTCATTCCATATACATGTATGAATATATGTGTGTATATGTATCTATATCTATATGTCTATATAGATATTGATATAGATACATATAGATATATATACTTGTGTGTGTGTGTGTGTGTGTGTGTGTGTGTGTGTGTGTAGTCAAAAATTTGGACACGCCTTCTCATTCAGTGGTTTTTATGTATTTTAATTATTTCCTACATTCTGGATTAATACTGAAGACATCAAAACTATGAGGGAGCACAAATGGAATTATGTAGTTAACAAAAAAGTGTAAACAAACCAGAATATGTTTTATGTTTTAGATTCTTTTGCTTTGATGACAGCTTCACACACTCTTGGCATTCTCTCAGTCAGCTTCATGAGGTCGTCTCCTGGAATGGTTTTCTAACAGTCTTGAAGGACTTCCCAGAAGTGTTGAGCACTTGTTGGCTGCTTCTCCTCCACTCTGCGGTCCAACTCATCCCAAACCAGTTGGGTTTAGGTCTGGTGATTGTGGAGGCCAGGTCATCTGACGCAGCTCTCCATCACTTTCCTTCTTGGTCAAACAGCCCTTACACAGCCTGGAGGTGTGTTTGGGCTCATTGTCTTGTTGAAAGCAAATGATGGTCCCAGTAAAACCAGATGGGATGGCATGGTGCTGCAGAATGCTGTGGTAGCCATGCTGGTTAAGTCTGCCTTGAATTTTGACTAAGTCTCCAACAGTGTCAGCAGCAAAGCTCCCCCACACCATCACACCTCCTCCTCCATGCTTCACGGTGGGAACCACACATGCAGAAACCATCCACTCACCTTCTCTGGTCTCACAAAGACAAGTACAAATCTGGACACATCAGACCAAAGTACAGGTTTCTACTGGTCTAATGTCCATTCCTTGTGCTTCTCTTCCTGTTGTTCATCCTCAGTAGTTACTTCTTTACAGCCTGATTCCTGCAGTCTCCTCTGAACAGTTGATGTTGAGATTTGTCTGCTGCTTAAACTCTGAAGAATTTATGTGGACTCTAATCTGAGGTGCTGTTCACTTGCAGTTTCTGAGTCTGGTAACTCTAATGAACTGATCCTCTGCAGCAGAGCTAACTCTTGGTCTTCCTTCCTGGGGCGGTGCTCATGAGAGCCACTTTCATCATAGTGTTTAATGGTTTTTTTCAACTGTACTTGAGGATACATTAAAAGTTCCTGAAATTTTCTGGATGGACTGACCTTCATATCTTAAAGTAATGATGGACTGTTGTTTCTCTTTGCTGAGTTGAGTGGTTCTTGCCATACTATGGATTACAACAGTAGTCAAATAGAACTATCCATTGTGTACTAACCCCACCTCTGCACAACACAACTGATGGTCTTAAACACATAAAGAAGGCAAGTAATCCCACAGTTTGACTCTTGACAAGAAACACCTGTTAATTCAAAACCATGAACCAAGAATCTAAAGTATAAAATATATTCTGGTTTGTTTAACACTTTTAAGTTTACTACATAGTTCCATATTTGTCTTTCATAGTTTTGATGTCTTCAGTATTAATTGACAATGTAGAAAATAATTAAAATAAATAAAAACCATTGAATGAGAAGGAGTGTTCAAACTTTTGAATGGTACTGTACACACACGCTGTTTTCTGGAGATATTAAACCCTTGAAATGGCTGCCCAGAAAAGTTGCTTTTATAAGGGTTAAAACACAGAAATTCCCAGATCTGAAAACATGAAATTCTCAAAATGTAGGCAAAAATGTTTTACAGGACCAAGTTTTTGGTCTCAAATAACAAATAAGTCAACTCTGAACATCATCTTAGATGGTGGAGCAACATTGTCATCTGAAATGACATGGACTGACCCAGCAGGTTTTGATATACACACTTGTCAGCAGGTACTTTCATTGTGGGCTTGGTCTGTTCATTTGATTACTTGGGGATAGTTATAGAGACGCATAGCATCACCAGCCTTGCTGTTTGCAGTTACCATTTTAACCCAACTTCATAGAGGGACATTGTCATGTATTTGCCTCATATTATAACACATCTAAAGCAGGAACAAGTTGAGGGCAGGTGTAGGAAGTCAGAATGTTTATGAGCTGTTGCTGTTGGAGATTTATTTCTGGCACCAGTGCGGGCAAGAGAGTCCACAGGCCATTGCAGTGACAGTAGTGAAACCAGTTGATGTTTAACTGCCTTCGACAAAAACGTTGCAGTAACGCAGCAGTGCTGGAAGTGGCCAAGCAGCTGGTTGGAATTAAGAGTTTTGAATTGAGAAGCACTATGTTTTAGTGTTTCTTCTATTTATTGACATTGTCAGAGTATGTGTACACACGATGTATAGTAATGTTTTGGCAGAGATGTGTTTGTTCAGTATTTAGTAAGTCTATAAAATGTGTAATGAAATACGAAGTTGAAATTAAGGAGGATCAAAATGTAAAAGAGGCCAGTTTGTTGTTTGGCCATTTTTCTAATGTTACATTCCAACTTTCCAAGGACTTGAAGAGAGGCAGAGGAAAAGTACCACTGTTTTCTCCATTTTACATTTGTCTGGGGGAAGTGAGCCGTTTCTACATTTTCTTCAAGTTTCACTGTAATATCCACTTTAGCTGGTATTGACAGTTCTGACATTTAAGACATTGTAGGCTTGCACTTTATGAACTTTAATATTATGATCTTGTTTGTTGTGCTTTAGGGAAAAAAAAGAAAAACCCTTTCATGTTATTGTTCTTCATGCCAGTTCTTCACATTGGTGACCTTCTAAAGCAGTGTGGGTCGGTGATTCAAACCTTTTTTCTATAGGAACTTTTCATCTGCAGTGCTCTTGTAACTGTTTCTGCCTGGAATGTGTCGAGCATGTTGGTTGTTTTCTGACCAGTAAGCAGCAATAACGTGTTTACTGACATGTGTGAAAGAGTTAGAAACCCTCGCCTTTCAGACAGCCGTGCTCCAGAATGACGCTGTCAGCAGGGTTTGGAACAGCTTTCATGATTTTTTTTACACCATATCAACAACAAGAACAAAAACAAATCAAACCCTGTTTGGGTATCAACCAGGGCAGAAGAAAGAAATGAAGACATTTAAATGATCAAACGTTGCATGTTGATAAGTTTGTTACCTCCAAAAAAAAATCATGTTTATATGTTTATAACATGTTATTGTATGGTGTGTTCCCAGACCTCACAGTACTTAAAAAATATGAAAGTCATTGGCTTCATTGCACAAAATGAGCATTGTCTCGTGGGAAATGACCCCAAACGGTGAGGGGCCACTATTCTCTGATCATATTTATGTAAAAAACAATAGCTTCTGTTAAGACTATTTGCTGTAGTGACGTGTCTGTGCTTCACATTTAAAGCACCACCATAAACACAGCCAGTTAATTTATTATGTAGCACCAGTGGGGTCATTAGTGCAGGCAACTATTTGAAGTTGTACTTTGTCACAGCCTTCTTAAACGCTTTCTGAAACGAGATTATGCATCACACGAGTGATTATTTGTTTCTTAGTTCATGTTTTTAGTTTGACATAAGCTACCCAGCAGCATATGGAGCATGGTGCAATAGCATGAATTTATTCTGTACGATGCAAACGTCCTGCATCACATCACTTGATGGGTGTATTAGAGTAGATTTTAAAGAGACCCCAAAGTCCTGGAAGCTGAAAATTCTTTTTAGTGCAAAGGTCCTAGTCATGACTCTTGTGTGCAGATTTTTAAACAATGGAACTTGTAGGAACACATGTTAAGTTGTGCACACAAGATGACACCTTTTGTGTAAAGAACATATTAACTTTAAGTTGTATAAATAAAACTGCTTGTGCAAACAAGATATTAGAAAAATAACTCTCGTGAGCAAGATCTCCATCTGTGTGAACAAGATAGCTTGTGAGAATAAGATGTTAACCGAATATTAACTTGTGTGAACAGGATAGAAACGTGTGCATGTAAGAACAAGATGATCACTAAGTTGTGCGACAAACAAAACGATTATAACTTGGGTGAACAAAATATCAGCTTGTTGAAACAAAATAATAACTTTGCAAACCAGATCACTTGTATATGTGAGATGGCCTCTGCAAACAGAATATACCTTTTGGGGGAAAGGAAGAACACGATATCTGGTACAATCAAACTATGAACTTGTGCAATTAAGATAAGTACAAAAGATATATTCATTGGTGCGAACAAGATATTACCATGATAATAATTGGTGAACAAGATGTTAACTTGTGCAATCAAGATAAGCTGTGTTAACAACGTACAGTGTACACCAGAAGTGTGGACACCCCTGTGCAATATCATTTAAATGTCAAATGATCTGAGATTGTGTCACCTCTTAATGATTGCATTACTTCTAAGCTGAACAGTGTTTTCTTATTCGGACAATAAAAAACAATTAAAGCTTTGCTGAAAGTACAGGCCCCAAAGTAGAAACTCAATGCAACAGAAATAGGTACGTCTGTGATCATTCATACACAAGTTTTAAAAAGCTGTAATCACTGAAATGAAATAGAGTCCAACAGTGATTTCCAGTCAGCTGTATTGTATGAACATGGTTCTAGAATTGAGCAGGACTTGTGTATCTGCATGTCTGTGTCATGGCTCCATATTGAAAAGAAATGTCAGAGGAACTAAAAATCTGATTGTGAAACTTACATGAAGATACAAGAAGATCACTGACCAACTACAAAACACAGCTGCAACAGTAACCAAAACTTCTGTTCGGTGTCCTTTATGCTGAGGACCGAGTCTGTCATCAGAAATAAAGAAGTGTTGACAAAGTAAAAGCTTTTCATCTCAGTGATTAAAGGTGGGCTGACTTTAGTTGCACTTAGTTCCTCCTGTGAGGCCTGTACGTTTAATATAATAAATATAAACTGTCAGTTTTAAATAATACCTCCTGTTCAGCTTGGAAGTAACACAATTACTGTAAGGTGATACGGTGTGGAACTAGAAGAGCACTGAGAGAGCTCAGACCTCCGCCAAGCAGCTCATTTCACCCCATATTTGGATTTACACCCAGAAATAACAGTCCTAGGATTGTTTTATCTACATTATTAGATTCCTTGACCAACAAAACATACCCTTAGCAATTGGATTCACATTGATCTCATGATTAGTTCAGTAGTTATTCACCAGAATCTCTTTCTGGGTCATGGTGGTTTCTTCTGGATCCAGCTCCATAGCTGTTGATTCTACAACAGATCTGTTGGATCCTCCTGATTCAGCAGAGTCTCAGCTACATGTTGGTGTTGGCTGCATGTCTGGATCTTCATCTTCATTTTTTACCAAGCAGCCTGAACATTTTTTGTGGAGTTACATGAACATGTACATGCACATTGCCCTATCTCCCAATGATAAAGAATCCTGCAAAACATTCCTGTATCCAGACGGTGATCTGGATCAGCACCAAAATCTAATCATCTGTTTTTTTCCCCATTATCCACCTTTCCTGAACATTTCATCAAAATCCATTCTTAACTTTTCATGTAAAGTTGCCAATAGACAAACAGACAGACAGATAAACGTCGTTGGCGGAGGTATAATTAGACACTGAAGTAGTATTTCACAGGGGTGTACTTACTTCTGTTGTAGACTGTAGCTTGTGAAAACAAAACAAGTTGTGTAAAGTTGTACACACAAGCTTGAGCACATCTTTTGGATAGTCTGTCTGAAGGGACTGTCGGTTGTTAGAACGGGTGGCTGATCTACAGGATTCTGCAGAGCTGATGCTGTTATGTATTCATGCAGGAGTATAAAGCCTTATGCAGGGTGGACACTGACACACACAAGAAAAACCCCCAATGACGGCTCTCCTCTCTGCTTTGCTGCCATTGCCTTTACTATACCTATAATAAAACGTTTACAAGCTGTCCAGCGTTCCAGGACATGTCAAGTGTTCAATGTGTCGTAGCCCGATTTTGCCTTACGAGAAAAATTTTTGCTAAATTTGAGGTAGGAAAATAAAATGTTTCACCTACATTAAACATAACCAGCAGACTTTAGATTTTTGTTGCAGTGTCACACCGTCTTTTTTTAACTGAAGCTGCCATTTTGTACTTCCAACATTCATACATGAAAAGCATAGAAGAAGCAGAGAACTCGACACTGATTTTTCAAGGCCAGCCATAGGGGTAAATCAGTGCTCGCCCTGCATAACCAGTATTAGAATCCACCAGAGCACAAGAAATAACCTTGTTTTTGACATGGGTGCACAAGCACAAAGGCTGCTGCTTCATGTACAGGACCCACTACCACAGAGAATGCAGACCATGCCTCTTGGGAACACATCACAAATAACTGCCGACGGATCAATCCTGTTTTCTTCCCCCGATATGCAGGGTTTCTTTTTACATTTTTATACTTGTAAAAATGTCCAAAAGATGGGTGCAGCCCTCCTTTATAGCAACATGTGTGACTTGCTTGTTGTGATTATCATTCAGTGTCAAACTGTCAAATGTATTTTCGATATTTCAGTTTTAAAAAAAAAGAACAGATGATTATCTCTGTAAGCAGCATGTTTGTTTAGAATAGAAAGTGCCAAAGACTGGTGTATTATCACTTTCCCATCTTAACAATGATTGAAATCAATTATTGTATCGGATGTTTGTTTTTTTTTCGGTGTGTTGCCAGATGAAGCCAATAAAGAAAAGAACGTTTGGCTTGATTAAATGACTAATCTGTGTCTTTACTGGGGCTGGGAAGGATGTCAGTATGCATTTCTGTGTTGCCACTGTATAACAAATGTGAAGAAAATGATTGGCAGTATGGTGACATGTTCAACTCTGTAAGTCTCCAAAACATTGAAACATGGATGCTTTTTTAGAACAATAATCCTGTTAAAGAGGAGGTCTCTGAACACTGTCCTTTATGGTTTGAACTCATACCAGTTAATTAGTCAACTAGTGTGCTAGTGTTTTTTACAGAAAATGTTAATTCAGCAGTTAGAGTCAATGCTGTTCTATAGAGCAATCTGTGAATCATATTGTTATTAATAATCTAACCTTTATTAATCCCCTTGGGAAATTCCTTCTCCTTCATTTGACCCATCCTATTCATAGTTAACATACTAGGAGCAGTGGGCTGCCGCGGTGCAGCACCCGGGGAGCAGTCAGGGGTTAAGGGCCTTGCTCAAGGGCCCACAGTGGTGGTTACCAGGACCAGCGGTCGCTCTTGCCCTCCCATCTCAACCTCTTGTCAGTCCGGGAACTTGAGCCTGCAGGAGGAGAAGGCTCACTGCAGTAACTCCATGATGAACATCAACCAGTGGCTGCAGGAGATCATCCTGCCCCAAGCTGGAGAACCCTTCGCTGGCCATCACGCCCAACCAGCAGGCCAAGTTTGGCGATTGTCAGTGCAACAGCACCATGGCCATGGCTCAGATGCTGAAGGGGATGAAGGTGAATCTGAGAGAAATCGCAGAGAAGATTTCTCGCAGCGACTGACCCATCGGTTTCAAGTTCGCTTCACAAACCTCTAGGCCACCGCTGCCCCCAAGGCTTTATATGTCCTTTATGAAAGACATACTACTCCAGTGCTGTACAGCCACATGATACATGGATACAACCCAGGAGAAGGTCCACCTGTTGTCTGTACTGTTTCCTGTTTTGTTGACTGAGTCACTTTGGAACATGGTTGGTGGTAGACCACAGTATGATCACAGCCCTCAAGCAGCTACAACCAAACATTTGTTCTGTAATAATTATACGGATATCAATGATGCATCTGTTTAGATTATTGGTGGGATGCTGTTATTCAGTGTTTTATTAATATTATTAATATCAAATGAACTTTTTTCATTGCATACACTGAACCCTGTAACAGACCTGCAACAAAAGGTCTCACTAAAATGTGTTTGGTTTTGGTTAGTTAAAGGCTTTCATGAATTTAATATTTTTCATTGCTCTTCTAACTTCTAACATTTTTAGCACTCCATAAATCTGTCAGGAAAAAAATCCTTCATGTTTTTGGGAATTAAATCTTCTAGAAATCAGGCTGTTAATGATATATAAACAAACCTCTCTCTGAAGCCTTGAGAATACAAACAGGAATAGACCTGGGACCTACATCCACCTGTGGATGTAAGCGCTGATGAAGTTGAGGTTTCTGTGTTCAGTGGACAACCTTGAAATGAACATCGCAAAAACCAAGGAAATCATCCTGGACTTGAGAAGGAATAGTGCTGATCCCATCTCCCTCATGCATCAACAGTGAATGTGTAGATAGGGTCCAGACCTTCAAGTTCATCAGTGTTCACATCTCTGCAGACCTATGCTGGTATGAGACACCACAGCGTTGGTCAAGAAGGCCCAGCAGCGGTTTCACTTCCTTAGGATGCTCAGGAAGGAACACCTGAACACACAACTGCTAGTGCCCTTCTATCACTCCTCGATAGGCAGCCTGCTGACTTACGCTGTCACAGTGTGGTACTCCAGCTGCACTGAGGCCGACAGGAAGAGGTGGCAGAGGGTGGCAAACACGGCACAGAGGTCATCAGCTGCCCTCTGCCCTCCCTGCTGGACACCCACAGCTCCCATTGTCTCAGCAGGGCCACAAACATCATGAAGGACACCACCCACCCTGATCTTCACCTCTTTGACCTGTTGCCCTCTGGCAGGTGCTACAGGTCCATATGGTCCAGAACAGACTCAGAAACAGCTTCTTTCCCAAAGCTGCAACCACACTAAACTCAAACCTGCACTACTGTCGCTTCTCATGAATGTAACTTGCACTGTTGTCACTTTCTGTGTAATATAACTGCCTCCACTCATAATGTATATATTTTTCTGCTACAGATTGTGTTTTATACTGTTTTTCTTTTGGTTCTTATTGTAGCGTATATTATTGGTGCACTTAGGGGGCGACTATTTAAATCTTGTTGTACTATTGTATTCTATTGTATTCTATTCTATTCTATACAGTTAAATATAGAATATTTTTGTATCTGTATGTATCTTGAGAATAAAAGGTTTTAACAGATGACAGACACCACCTTCAGCACCATCCACCATTTTGGATTTATGATCCAGTATTTCAGGGTTACAAATATTAACAGACAAAGTGATCCTACTGAAATGCAGAGAAGGCTTGAGAGATCACTGCTGGTTGGATGTAATTATTGTGCATAAAGTGGTTTTACTTAGTTTGAATAACTCTCCATTGTACTGGGCACCACACATGGAAAGGTTAAATGTGTATGTTACTATTACAAACATGATAATTATATCCTCCAGAATCAGATGGCAAAACGAGACCAATACCAGTGATGTGAGAGTTTATGGTCCTTTCGCGCCCTCCAGTGTTCACATTGGTGTATTACAGAACTACATTGAATTCGATTCCTCTCCACATAATTATTTAAGTTTCCAATGACAGCTTGTGTTAGCAGTGGGTTTTTAAAACAAACAACTATGTACTTAATTGAAGTCGATTAAATCAGCTTTGCTAGTGTTGACTGTTCCTACACAACGATGTGCACATAACAGTAGGTAGTTCATCTCTACACAGCCGGTATCTTTGACACATTTCAGTTGTTGAGTCGAACGTGTTGCTAAGGAACGTTCGAACGTCCACTCTGGTCCAATCACTGTTGGACAAAGATGTCACGTGCTTTAAACGGACCAGTAAGAGAGAGAGAGCTAGCTTCACTACCTGTTGAAGTTTCTTTAAGCCTCCACTCCAGCAGACTTTTTATGCTAACCTACTTATTTTGCTCGTTAAACCACAAACGCTGTCCTGCTAATGAACTGTATTTTTAGACGTTGACAAGTTTTTATTGGTCTTTCTTATGGTAAGATGAGGAATTTGCTCATTATTTACACAGCGACTAAAATGCTGCTGTTAGGGTTTGCTAATAAGCTAAGGCTAATGATAGGCGAATATGCTGTATACTTCCTGCTAAGCTAAATTACCTTTTGATTCCACCTACTATATCCATCTAAAACATATACCAGTTTCTATAGAAACACAGCCAGTGCATGTGTTCAGGTTGGAATTCCTAGTTGTGATCATTTGTATAGATTTCAGCAACGTAATTTAATTATATTTAATGCAAAAACTAATTCTGGTGGTGTATTCCATTGTGTTTTTTGTTTGTTGTTCTTCATGAATATATTACAGACTATTTTTTATCAGGAAGGTGAATTCTTCCTGGTTTTGCCTGTAAGATTCTAAGCATTAGTTTTTAACCCACGTTTAACATAACAGGAATTGCACCGTTATCTGATCAAATAGTTGTAAATGTATTTAAACACAATAATATTAACCTTATTAAACACTCCATAGGAAAATGGTAATATCTAGTACATTAGATGGTACTCAAATTTCCTATAATATATCTGGAATTCTTTCCTTGTGCTCCCACACATATCCTGAACGTTCTCTTCCTCTGCGCTCATGTCTTCAGCTTAAATAACTCTTTTCTGTTATAAATTCTGATGTGAACCCTTGCATTGGTTTGCTGTAATCATTCACTGTTTCACAGAGGAAAGCAATGAGAACCCGATCAGGTTCACCTCCAATCCATGTGCACATCAATGATGCCACACCTGTACATGTACATGTGAAGAGCCAGGGAACAAATCCTTCCAGGACATCTAAGGTTAGAGACCAGCTTTACATATATTTTGACTGTCTGTCAGTGATGTATTTCATTTTTAGTGTTTTCAGTCAGCCATTTTTGTTGTAAATGTAATGTACTTTTAAAGATGTGTGCCTCCTTGATCTTATTTTTTTCTTATTTCATGCGTATGAGTTTTGAAATCTCATTTATTTGTAGTAGAGCTGCAGCAATTCATCAATTAGTGGGTAAATGTTAAATTAACTGCCAACTATTAACAGTCAATTAATTGGTGTAAGTTATTTTTAAAGAGAAAAAACTCCAAATTCTCTGATACCAAGTACTTAAATGTGAATATATTGGGGTTTATTTCCTGAATATCTGAATATGTTTGGGAAATTTATCATCTTTTTTTTTTTTTTACCATAATTCATAGTACCTACAGTGTTTCATTCATTCATAGTGTACTTATTCTGCAGCATAAAAAGGCCTGACACATAGCAATGACACTGTGCTGCACACACAATGTGTTTTGAAGGAGAAGACCAAAGCCGACAGAGGAAATCTTCGTCCAGCAGCTAAGGTCAAAACTCGTGTGCCATGGATACCACCAGGGAAGACCTCCGTACGGGATGTGTCATACAAGTGGGAGGTAACACGCCTTAAAGGAAAATTACACCCCATTCCTGTCCACTGTTTATTTTTAAAATACAGCTTTTGTCTCAGAAATGTGAAAGAGTTCATCAAGTTAAAGATGTAGTGCTACTGAGAGTGTGTTTTGCACCAAGGGACCGACGCACTGTCTTGAGATAAGCCCACCGCTGGCTGAAATGGAACCTGAGCAGTCCCAGTCCCAGTCTGCGCTGCGATTGGCTGACCTTACATCAGAGGAAGAGGAAGGCTTACATGGACGAATCAGCCAATATGAGAGGAAGATCGACAGTTTACTAACTGAAGTCAGCTCTCTGAAAAATGAGGTTAGTTTCTCCCCTGTTTTCCATTTGGACTGAGCTTGTGTCCATTGCACAAACCCCACTTCCCTTATTAGGCCACGATTAGACCCACTGGCAGGTTTGTCATATAATATTATATTAATTTGACTTATCTGGTTTTAGTTTTAGTGACAATTTTAGTGTCACATGCCCCCTCACAGCTAAAAGATCCTTGATTCGCTTCTCAGCCTTCCCTTCCTGCGATCTGTGTGGAGTTTGTATGTTCTCCCTTTACCTGTGTGGGTTGTCACTGGGTTCCTCCCACAGTCCAAAAGCATGCTGAGGTTAATTGATTTTCTATCTCTCTGCGTAGCCCTTTGATAGACTTATCCCAGCCTTTGCCCCGAGTCAACTGGGATAGGCTCCTGCTCCCACCGCCCTACTGATGATTGAACATTGCATAGATAATGGATGTATGGATGAGGGATCCTAGCAGGATTCTGTTGTGGTATCTGAACCTTAGTGTTTATATGCGTTCATATGTATTCATATGCAGCTTTTGTGCTGCATATGAATACAAAAGCTGACAAATATATGGTAAACCCAAGTCATGCAATTTCACCCTTAAAGAGTACCTGTCTTTACAGAGACTAACATCAGTGATCCTCAGTAACTGGTATCATGAGACTAGATATCAGGATGTCTATGTCAAAAGACAGAGTGCCTAAACACAGAATCAGAAGCAGCATCAGCAGAAGCATAAGTGGAGATGAATTGGTGTTATGTACCTGGTGTTACGTTACCTTACCGTAAAGTGCTCTGTGCTGTTTTCTTCTGAGGGTTTATGTTTTGTTTCTAACACGTGTATTGAGTTTTGTAATGTTAGCAGATATGGTTGCATTGTCAGGTAAGGTAGCCCACCTCCACTGTAAAGCACTACAGAAACTCTGCCACTTGAGCAGGTCAAAGGATAGGTTCAGAATTTTTTTTATCTCTGTCTTTAAACAGTACTGATGTTCACGTAGCTATCTGATGATAGGTTTGGGTTGCTGTTCCTACTGTCGTGATGTTTGTCTCCCAGAATGCAACTTGCACAGCCCTCACTCTGTGCTGAGGCTCATATGAAGCTTTAGTAATCCCACTATTCTAAATCCAGTTGGTGTTTTTCAGATTTACAGTTATTTAGTGTTAGTTTTTGTCTTTTTGTTTCCCCAGTAAGAAGTTCAGAGCTGCAGCAGCAGGAAGGATATCTTCAAGTAGTTGTGTAGGTTTTGTAGCCACACACCAGTTTGTTACTCAGGTATTGTAAGAAATTGTTAATAAGGAACACATTGCAAGCTAATATCCATCCATCCATTATCTATATACCGCTTAATCCTCTGTAGGGTTGCGGGGGGGCTGGAGTCTATCCCAGCCAACTTGGGCGAAGGCAGGGGACACCCTGGACAGGTCGCCAGCCTATCACAGGGCTACACATAGAGACAGACAATCAAGCACACTCTCATTCACACCTATGGACAATTTAGAATAATCAATTAACCTCAGCATGTTTTTGGACTGTGGGAGGAAGCTGGAGTACCCGGTGAGAACCCACGCATGCACAGGGAGAACATGCAAACTCCACACAGAAAGATCCCAGACGCCCTAACCAGGATACGAACCGGGGATCTTCTAGCTGTGAGGCGACGCTGCTAACCACCGAGCCACCATGCAGCCCTGCAAGCTAATGGTTTTGTTAAATTTTGAATGCAATATAATGTTTCATGTGCCCCCACCACACTTAATCAATCGAGGCAGATGGCCGTCCTCCCTGAGCCTGGTTCTGTCGGAGGTGTTTTTTCCCCCTTCCCTATCATAGGGGGTTTTTGGCTTCCCACTGTCGCTGACTGCTTGCTTGTAGGGAATCCAAAAGCAACTTTGGATTGTTGAGTTTTCTGTTTCCTGTTGTCTGTTCTTTCTTACAATGTTTAGCACTATGTGGCGACACATGTTGTAAATATGCGCTATATAAATACAGTTGAATTGAATTAAGCTGATTTCATTTTTTATCTGGACAATCCAGAATGGGTTACCACGGTGATCGTCCTTAGTTAACTATAACAGTGTCATTTTTAGTAGCGTGCTGCTGGCACTTACACACATAGTACTGTGTTAAAAATACACAGTGTTTGTGAAATTAATATTAACACCATGATGTCATGTGATTGAGTCATAAAATGCAAATGTTAAGACTTCCACACACTTGCAGCCTGGCTGACTTAGCGAACCGCAAAGACCCTATAATGTGCGGTTTGTTTGTGCGTCTGCTCATGTGTACATATGCACATGTGCGCTGTATGTTTACAGGTGGAACTGCGGAAGAAGGAACAGCTGCTCGAGCGCCAGTCAGAGCAGCTGAGTGTCTCCCAGCGGGTGATTGCTGAACAGGAGGAGGAGCTGGCCGAGGTGACCAAGGAGCTGGAGGAGACGGAGCGGGAGAACACACGATTACGCCAGTCAATGGAAAAGATGCTGGAGGAGACAGACTATAACAGGCAAATATGATACCAAACTATTTTACAGTGTTATACTTAAGAAACACCCTCTCTTAGTAAATACTTTAGACTTCAATGTAGTAAACTGTATCATGTGCAGTTTAGAGAATAAATTGGCTATATTACAGCTACTTCTGCTCTTAGCTTATGACATGAATAGGTGGAAAAAGTCTACAGAATTTGACAAATTACAGGAACATACTATTAGATTTTGTCTATTGCAGTTAAGTGGAGCACCAGCAGTTGACCTGTGAGAAGGGGCATGGTAAGATTTGTCACTGGTGAAATTGTTGTTGTTGCAGAGTGCACAAACAGCAGCCAGACGTTTGTGTATTCTAAGTACATATCATCTCTATGTCACTGAGTCAAGCACTCTTGCTGCATATTTCTTTACATGTTTGTTGCTGGTAGAATGCTTGACCAGTTGGATGTGATTTCCTAGTCTGAGACTCCAAGTGAATACAGACTGATCTGTAAGTCTGACTCAGTGGTAAGTATAAATTAAGAAATTCAAATTTAGAATGCACTCTCCCTCACAGCTGGAAGGTCCTGGGTTTGAATCTCAGCCTGGGATCTTTCTGTGTGGAGTTTGCATGTTCTGCCTTTCCCTGTGTGGGTTTTCACCAGTTGCTCCAGCTTCCTCCCACAGTCCAAAGACATGCTGAGGTTAATTGATGATTCTAAATTGTCCGTAGGTGTGAATGTGAGTGTGTTTGGTTGTTTGTCTCTCTATGTGTAGCCCTGTGATAGACTGGCCACCTGTCCAGGGTGAGCCCTGACTTCACCCTAAGTCGGCTGGGATAGACTCCAGACCCCCCACGACCCTACAGAGGATAAAGTGGTGTATAGATAATGGATCAATGAGTGAAAATTTAGAATGTCTGTCTGGTTTTTATTGCTGTGACTGTGTCTCAGAGCCACCTTGGCTTTATTTAGCAAATTTTCTGATAAATTTGCACCTGTAGTGCTGAATAGAGCATATCCTGTGTTAAAATGATCAAGAAAAAGGCCAGCCTCTCTTTCTGTTGCATCTACAATGGGACAAAACACAAGAAATTAGGTTCTGGGTCTCCATGACCAGAAGACAGAATAAAAGAGCAACTTATCATCATCATGCTGTCCTCAGTTGTGGTGCTATTTTCTTTGACACTTCTCTCATAAACTTTTCACAGTTTCATAAAAGACACCTGAAAACAATGTTTTTTTCAGGTAATATTTCTATAGAGTCTCAATAACAACAGTAAAACTGCATGTGAACTATTGCATCCAGTACTTGTGGTATAATAATAGTAAGAATTTCTGTTTAAAGGCATTTTGTTTGTGTCTTGTCTTTGCAGACTAGACAGGGACAGTATGCAACAGGACAAAGAAGCTCTGCTCAGGAAACTGATGGAGGCTGAGGTGGATGGAGCAGCAGCTGCCAAGCAGGTGTCAGCCCTACGAGAGTCTGTCTCCAAACTATGCAGCGTTGGTAGTAGCGTGAGTATTAACTCAGTATTAGTTTTATTTATTTGCCCTCTAGGATTCAGTTTGCTCTGGAAACATGGGAAGTTTAGAAAAAAGCTTCTGCTTTTTAATTAATGCCAGCGTATATGATGCAACTCAGTGATTTCTCTGAACTCATACCTTTGTCCTTCTACCTCCTTCTGTGCACTGGTGAAGAAGCTGTCTGGCACGGAGTCTTCAGTCTTGGCCCGTCAGAAGGAGCTGTTGCTTCAAAAACTGGAGACGTTTGAGGCCACTAACCGAACACTGAGACACCTTCTCAGAGAGCAGCATGGATCCCAGGTACTGTGTGTGATACATGATCAAAACACTATTCATCTTCACCACCAGGGTATCCACCAGGGAATCAGATGTTGAGCTATATGCATCGATCACTGTGGCCTTCAGATGTGCGGTGCTACCTGCTGAATTTGCTCTGTATAGTTTCTGTAATCGGCCGACTTTGTCTCATGAATGAGGAAGACCTTTTTCAACCTTACAATTAAATTACTTGTATAACCCTAACCTAAACATGTATGGAGTAAGGAGAGAGCGATCTTTCAATTAACATAAGCGCCACATAAACTGCTGCTCCAGCCTGGTTTGGGGCAAACTGTGTTTATCCTGCATAAAGCCTTCATGAATATGGCCCTTGATGTTTTCCTTTAAACATTTGGGTTAAACTGTCAAGATCAGTCCCGCTGTAAGAGAGGGTGATGTGGACACAGTCTTTTATTCTGCATTACATTTAATCTAATTTAATTTAAGAAATCCAGTTGAGAAATTGATTATATATAAAATAAACTCACAGAGCAAATGAATTACCTGAAAAATCAGTATGAATCAAGATACTTGACTCCACTGCAGAGAGTCACAGATTTGTTAAACTGGAGTCCATCCAGTATTACCATGCATATTGATTGGCTGCATTGTCTACAATAAACTAGACATGTTGAGAAGATTGTTATCATCGAATGGTAGAGATATACCTGTGATAACTGGTAAATGTAGATTGTCTCATTGTAGCATAGCTACTGTGCTTCAGCACATTCAATTTGAAATAAAGCACTAGATTAAAGTACCAAGTCTCAGGTCTAATTTGAGGAGGTTTATATCAACATAGAAAGAACTGTGTGGGAGATTTTTCCCTTTTGACAACAAATAGTTGTATTTCATATTTTGTGGAAAGTGCTTTACATTCCACGAGATAATCCACTGAAACATACAAAAAGAGAGAGCTTTCTGCTTCTGAATCTTCAGTTGTTGGAGAGCCTTCTTGACCAACTGTGCTACCAAAAAAATATTCATCACCATGAAAAGAATTTTCTGCTTGTTTGCAACACTTGTCCTACTTGGTCTACGGTCTCATTTGTCATATTCTGTTTTTCCAACAGTTTGTTTTGGCAGTCTAGCTACCACTGATTGATTTGGTTTAGCCTTATTGGGACCTTCTTCACTTGCATGGTTACCTCTTTACCCCTATTGAGAGACAACTCCACTTCAGTCTAAGTGGTAGTTCTTGGTCTTCTCTGAGCCACATGTGATCTACACAACAGCCCAAGAAACCTTTACTAACCACTGTGTCCAGTTACTTTGGAAGCTTTGTAATTTGGGCACTGTGTATGAAAAGAGCTGTATCTCCATCATAGTTCTTTCTGTAGTAATGTAAACCTACTCAAATTCGTTCACTCAAACTGAACAGCTCAATGTAATAACCATTGTTTTACTACAAATGTAATGGCTGAAGAACATAAACAGCCTGGACTCTGTCATATTGCTTGCCCTTTGTATCTTAATAGTTTTCGGCAGTAGTAAATAGTAAGTGTTTGCTAAGCAAAGGGACTAACTTTCATATGTGTTGTTGGACTGGATTTAAGCAGATGGAGACAATCCGACTGTCGGAGCAGAAGGACACTTTGCTGAAGAGACTGGCGAACACAGAGGCAGAAAATGCTGTGAGTCTAATGGAAGCTTACAAAATCTGCTTCATTTCATTTTATTTGCTTAAGTGTCTGTTTTTCTCCCAGAGTAGCTGATGCTGATGCCGGCTTGTGTTTTTTTATCTTCATGTTAGGTATACTTTGTGTATCAAACATAATGTCTCTTGTAAAGCTTGCCTCGTCTTTCTTTTTACAGCATCTTGTGGTGAAACTTCAAGAGAAGGACAGAGAGGTTAATCAGCTCTCCAAACTTTTAGATAATGAGAAGGTATTGTCAGCAGAGCTGTGGGTATTTGTCATGCTTTGTATTGTAAAAATGTCTCTGTCAAAGTTCATCCAAATTACAGCAATATCTCACTGATAGTTAAACCTTTTAGGTGTGTAGCTCACAGCACAATACATAGGTGTTACTAATGTCAATTCTGCTGGGTTTTGGAAAGCAGGTTAGTGCCAGGAGCACAGCTGATTTATCCAAGAGTCTGGAGTCAACAAGAGCTCATTTACAAGGACAGCTCCGCAGCAAAGAAGCTGAGAACAACCGGCTCACTGTGCAAATAAAGGTTTGTCATGGGATCTGTCTGTCCTAGCAAATGCCATCATGAGTAATTATCAGTATACACATTATGTTATGTGTTATATATTATACAACGTATATGACCGTAGCTTGTGTATTTTAATTATGTGCTTGTAAAAGAACTTTTAAATGGTTTTGCAGTTAAGGCTACTGCTCTCAGATGGTTGTTGGCAGTGTGTCTGCATGTGTGAAGCTAATGATCTTGATACTCTCATATACAACTGGGGAGCACAAACAGTGAACCCAATTATAATCCTTGTTTTTGTCCTTGCCACTGGTTCAGAACCTGGAACGAGCAGCCAACCAACAGAAAGTAGAGCTGGAGCATCTGACAGAGCAGCAGACGCGACTGAAGCAGCAGGCCGCCGAAGACCGAGAGGCTCTGAAACGAGCTACACGAGCCCAGAAACAGCGAGCTGAGCGCAGTGAGGACACAGCAGGCCAGCTAAGCATCCAGCTGCTGGACATGGTATGCATAGAGCAGGCACACCATTCCACCAAAACCTGAGTCTTATCAGTCAGAGATGTACCCACTCTTAACATCCATGCTAGGTATTTTTTTCAGTTAATGGCAACATGTCTGTGTTGGTGTCTCAATCCATGATTATACAAAAATGTTTTTTACTTCCCTGAACAGGAGAACAAGGTGGCAAGTGCCCTATCAGCAGCCGAGACTTGGCAAAGTCACTATGCACAAGAAGTTAAAGACAAGGGTAAACTGGAAACCAAACTAACGCTGTTAAACAGGTAATTGCAACTGCATTGTGTATCCAGCTGCAGATAAGTCGAAGCGCCTGTGGTGATGATAATAAGACACTGTGGAGATAATGGCACACAGGGGAGAGCGAGCTCTGGTGACAGATCGGAAAATAATGAAATCACCATAAAAGCATTTTCATGTGCTTTTTTGGGAGGTTTTCAAACGTGAAATTGGCAATAGAGCAGCAAAAACTTGCATCCCATTAAAAAGTGCACTATCACCATTATTGGTACAATCATGTATTATGGAATTTGGGCGCATACCTCGCATCTTTCATCCATCTACCTTTCTTTCACTCATATGTGAGAGAAAATATACGGCACAACAGTAGAAAACATGTTTTCTTAGTTTACATGGACAAGCTTTAACCTTGCTGATGCCCTTGTCAGATCTTGTGTGTAAACCCTGAAGGAGCTATAAGAGTGACAAGATTTTCCTAGCAGGATCTGACCTGGCTGTTGTGTCAAAACATGCTCATAAAATCTAAAACTTATTATTAAACATTGTGCAAATACAAGCCAGGCCAATGTAACTGATATGACCCAATGCTACAAATGCAGTCTTTACAGTCTGTCAACCACTCAACAGCAACTGTCCTTAGACCTTTTCTGGAAAAGGAAAAACTCCCCCAGGATAACTTAATGAGGAAAAAATGAAACCTGAGGAGGGATCCTTCTTCCAGGACTCTCAGACATGTCACCACACAGATGGGAGCACTACTTACATGCAGATTGTGAATGACGCCGGCATCCTGTCTCAAAATAATTAGTCACATGTAAATCGCAGGTAGATGCTCACGTTCTAAAGTCCTCTCCTCTGCTCATGCAAGGGTCACAGGAATGGTGCTTCTTTTGATTAGTTAAAAGTGTCCAAATTAGCATGAGAGAAGATGATCTCTAGTTGCAAGTTGCAGCTTGGGTGTTGCAAATTTCATGAACTTTGTGGCCCGTGAGCCACATGACCTCCCTACCATGATGAAGACGTAAAAAGAGGACACACTGCACAAACACATGAGGCAAAACGCCAGCACACTTTTATTCAGATAGCAGAGGGAAGCAAGCACACAGAAGCAGAGAGACAGGACAGCAAGCACAGAAGGGGGAGAGAGAGGTTGTTCCCAATGTCATGAAATCAGTAAACTGGCTGCAGTGAAAGAGAAAGACTTATTTTAGAGGTTTTTTAGAAGTGTTGGTATGAATGACAGTATGATATCCGTAAAGCTATGTGTTTCAACAGCCGTATAGCAGAGATGACCGAGCAGCTACAGAGTGCTGAGGATAAAGGCAGAGCAGAGAGAGAAGCGCTGCTGGATCGCCTGCATGGACTGACCACAGAGAGCACAGCTGTCAAACTGGAGAATCAGTCCCTCAAGGTGAGACAGCCAGCAGTCCACAGAAAGCTTGAATATTACCCTGGCCTTGCCCTGATCGGAATTTCTACATATCTGTTATGCTTTTTTTGTCTTAGATACTGTTCTCCCTGTTCCCATTTGTATTCTGATAGACTGACAGTGACTTACATTACATTAGGAGTGTGGACTGTCCTGTTAATTTAATAAGTGATGATGCCTTAGGTAATTCTGTGTGGTCCTCACAGGGTACAGCATCTACAGTGGAGGAAAAGCTGTCCTTGTCTCAGTCAGAGCTCCAGCAGGTCAAAGCTTCCATCAAACAATATGAAAGTCTGCTGGACAACTATAAGTTGCAGGTGTGTGACGCTACTGTAGATCTCTCTTTCAATTCTGACATCAAGGGTACAACGTTATCAGACTGTTCTAGTACAGCGTGGACACTGTTAATGTCCATAAAAAGTCTGACCCCAGTCTTTCCTTCTGTGGACCAAATCTGCACAGGTTGGAAAAACCCGGGCCGAGGCAGATGAGTACTGTGCTCGGCTGGCTCAAGCAGAGCGGGAGGCCCAGGTGGTGAGGGGGGAGCTGGAGCAGGAGATAGAGGAGGTGCGCAGGGAGCTTCTGGGGCGACTGGCAGAGCTGGAGCCTCTCCCTGAAGCCTTACAACGCTCCCAAGTCCTGCTGCAGGAGGCTCAGGATAGGGAGCGCTGCCAGGAGAGGCGCAGCATGGAGCTCAGCACAACTCTGACTGATTTCCGCATGAAGGTCAAGTTAGCACCACAGAATGATGACTGAAAAGAAGAAGCAGAAGCCCATTGAAAACACTGACTTCCATATTGGATTTTACATTATGACATAAAACCCAAGTCAGATTTTTCTGATGCTAATGGTACAAGAGAAAATGCATGAGCAGCACACAGTGAGAGTCAGAGCAAAGTAACTTCAAACAAGTTTATCCAGCACACAAGGAAGAGCGAGATCATGTATCATTATGGATGATAGATGGACAGATAGATAGATGTGCTGTCACTAGTTAGACTATATTTATGTGCTTTTAGTATTAAGAATGACACCAGATACTTTAAAATAGGTTTACAGTCTGAGTCAACTGACAAAGGATGTGTCTTCTGTTGTTGTAGGTGGAGACCCAGGGCAGCCAAATGGAGCTTCTTAGACAGAAGAACAAGGTGCTGCTGGAGGAGAACCGACAGCTTCAGCAGCAAGTGGAAAGTTTGGAAAGGTCAGCCACCCTTTGTGCAACTTCACTGGCATTGGCACTGTCCAGACTGAACAGCAAATCTTTCATATGATGACCAACATGAGCTCCCATTATTTATTCCTAGCTCTTGCTGTTACACTTTCTCATGTCATGGTAAAACCCTTTATCATGTGTTATGTTATATAAAAACACATTTATCAGACTCCACACAGCTCTCACTAGAGATGCACAAGACTGTATTCAACTTTTTCACATTGGCAGTATTACTCCCCAAAACCTGGAAACACAATTTGATGTGTAAAAGTGGTGGAGGTGCTCTTTAATTCTAACTGCTCCCTGTTGTCACTGTCTGTTCTTCTGTCATCCCCCAGAAAATTGGAGGAGGCTGGCAGTCAGAACAGTGACCTGCTGGCAGTCGTTGCCAAACGGGAAGAAACGATCCAAAGCAATCAGCTCCATCTGGAAGAAAAAACAAGGGAATGTTCCCTGCTGAGCCGAAAGCTGGAGGAGGCTTTAGAAGATGCTCGCCAACAGGTCTGAGGGTGTCAGCTCAACTTTTATATAGCACTTTATACACAACACAGTTAATTCCAAGTGCAACAGCAACAAGAAGTCACCATAAAACCACATGGTCACACACTGCACATACAGTCAGCACAGACTAGTTGGTAATACAAAGTGTATCGTTAAAGAATGCAGTAAAAGACTGACAGGGAAGCAGTCAAACTTGTTAACTAACTAACTTGTTTCAGTAAAAACTTCTGCGATGATACAGTCAGCTGATACAAAAAATGCCGAGCTCTCTGGTGAAAAAGGTGAATCTATATGGCCATTGTGTTTTTGTAATTTCTGTTTTAGCTTTGAGCATCCAAAGCTGAAGCTTCCATTTCAGTGTTAGACTCTGGGGTTGCTGCAGCTTGTTTGAGTATGGCTGTGTGTAATCATAAGTGCTTTCATGTCTTGAAGTGTCCCTTGTTAGAGATGCACAGTGCTATGCAAAGCTTGTAAGGACCAGAAGTCAAAAATATTTATCAGACTCCTGGTTCTTCTTGTGCCTGAAAATAGTTCCATAAGTATTTGATCAGTGACACCATTTTTTTCTAATTTTGCCCCTTTCCATCACCACAAAGGATTTTAAATCAGGCAGTCAAGATGTGATGATTACCTCTTCATGACTCCAGGTTGGGTCAGCTTCCAGCTGGCATTTGGTAGAAGTTCAGGAAAACTTTTTATATGTAGTCCAACGAGTTGCCGATACTAAATCATCTTTAGGCTAATAAAACAAAACAGACCAATCAGAGATATAATGGAAACATGGTCAGATTAACATTTTGGTACATTTTTAAAGATGAACAGGCCAGATTAGACTTTGCTAGAAAACATGCAAACAAAACCTGCCTGGTTGTGGAACAAGATTCTCTGGACAGATCAAACAGTCTTAACCTTTACTAGAGTTATGGGAAGAGAGGAGTGTGAAGAAGGTAAAGAAGGGCTCATGATCCAAAGCATTCCACACTATCTGTCAAACTTGGAGGAGGTAGTGTTACAGCATGGGCTGCCAAAGGACCTGGATTGCTATGTTTATCAATGATGTGACTTCTGTTGGAAGTAGCAGGATCAAATCTACACTTTCTGCATAGCTTCAGTGAATATTACAGAGCTGATAGGATGGTGCTTCACAGTAAAGATGAATGATGACCCAAAACATGACAGTGAAAGCTACCCAAGAGGTTATCTTCCTGGGCCTGTGCAATTTACAGTATATGTGCAATTGTCTACCTGGTATGCAAAAAGTTTTTTAGTAATAGTTTTTATTAATGTATTATTTTTGATCTATGGGTTTGATCCACTGCAGTAAATACCTGGCAAAGCATCTCAAGGGAGGAACCTCAGCATTTGGTGATGTCCTTAGGTTCCAGACTTCAGCTAATCATTGACTGCAAAGGATCCACATCCAACTATTAAAATGTTCCTGACATTTACAATTTCATTAGTTTGACCTATTACTTCTGAGCCGTAATCCATAAACAGTTATACAATACATTTGTTAAACCCCTTGAATTAAAGCAGGAAGTCTACACTTACACCTACACATCAAACCCACTGTGTTGGTGTACATAAGTAAGATTACAAAAAAAATGTGTCTTTGTCCAAATAGTTCTGGACCTGTTTGTATGTTTGGGTTTGTTGATCAGGTGATCAGATGTAAGCCTGATGGTATTACCTGATGGATAAGAATCATAGCATCTGAAGTGCCTCTTCACTGTAGTCCTATTTTTCGCTCACTAACACCCATTAATTAAATCCAATGTGACAAATTTATCTCCAGATGTCAGAGACCAGAGACCGTGCAGCAACCAAAGAGCGCTCCATCCAGTCCAAGATATTGGACCTAGAGACCCAACTTAGCCGGACTACCTCAGAAATCAGCCAACTGAGACGCAGCAAAGAAGAGGTAAAGGTTGACTCCGTTTTTATGCGTAGAAATTGTCAGCAGGTCTGTATGATGTGCATTTCTAATACTCAGGTGGAGAGGCGGTACCAGAGCCGGCTTCAGGACATGAAGGATCGCCTGGAGCAGTCAGACAGCACCAACCGAAGCCTGCAGAATTACGTCCAGTTCCTCAAAGCCTCTTATGCCAATGTATTTGGAGATGCAGCTCTCAGTAGCTCACTGCGAGCCCCGTCACCCATCTGATAGCACATATTCCACTGGATTAAAAAATGAAGTCCTAATCCTTTTTGGAATAATAAAGCCTTTAAATATAGAATTTAAAAATGCCTTGATGACATAGAGATGGTAGTATATAGTAATATCCTGTGGCAGGCAGCAGTACATGCTGCCTACCCTGCTTCCCACCACTCGAACACGCCTTGGAGCTGTCCAATAGACACTAAGAACCAGATTTTCTAACCCTCTGAACTTGAAGCAGTTTTTGGCTGAACTGCTCCCATCACATTTTGACTCACTGTGGGCTCATTTTTTGCTGCATTATAAAGTCCTGCACCTCAGTGAAAACTGCACAACCATGGCTAGAAGTAGAGCGAACTCGAAAAAAGTAGTTTGTGCAGAATCGCAAACTTATAAGGCCATAAATCACAAAACAGGAGTCAACATATTCAAAATATTCCAGCTGCCCATAGGTGTAAGCAATACTGGAGACATGGTGTTCCACATGTTTTTTTTAACTATTTACATGACTACACTACACATTAAGCCCAGAACGATATTTCACCATGCTGAATGTGTCTTCCAACAACACACTGACACCTTGCTCCTCACTGTACCGTTTTTGAGCCATACTGCAATCATTTAATAATAAAGTGTGTTTTCTTTTCCCTTCACTATGTTCAATAGACACGCTTGTCTTCTCTCAACTCTACTGTGCAATCACAACCTGCAGCCAGTCTTATAATATGTTGGCTGTTGGTCACAGCTAAGTCACTCATGGCTTCTCAGTTGGGCTGAGGAGCACAGATGTTTTTGTTTTTTACAGGATCTATTGCAATTTTGTATTCATTTATTTATTTTAAACACGACATGTTGAGTAAGGACACTTTGTTTGAATATCACAATATTAAACCTTGGTTCATTTTCCTGATGGAAACCCTACATGGTTTGTTTGAAGGACTGTCGGAAAGTTGAAAATATAATGTTCCATCTTCTTTGTGCCTTTACAACTCTGTTATTTAATTTGGGCATTTTAAAAAATATGACACAACTTTCAAACCTGCTGGCAGATTGTGGGGTTCAGAGGGTTGAAAGATGCTATAATTAAATGAAAACTATTTGCAGTGACTTTAAATGAATGAGGCAAAGCATTTGTTGAAGTGCTTGAAGATGAAATTGATGGCCACATTCAACAATGACTTTACTCAGATTCGATAAATCAGATGCTTAAATCCACTAAATCCATTTCTAACTGTTTCTCATACAAAAGTTCACAATGCATCAAGCAGAAAGTGACTTATGAGAATCATGCTAGCTTGGCAAGGAGATAAAGGATGTGTAATAAAAATGTGCTTGTGTTAGGAAATGCTCATTTGGCACTTTGCGATGTACAAACTAATTTGCTTCTTTACTACCAGTCTGCCCGGATACCTGCTAACATAAAATTGGAATTTGGTAATTGGAAATTGGAAGTTAAACATGTTCCCCCACTGTTCACACAAACTGCACCAAGTATTAGTCATCCTCAGCCCTTCTTATATGCTCTTTATCGTTCTTGGTGCTACGTTTTCCTTCCTCATCCTCCCATTTTATTGTAATGTTTTAAACTGCCTTGCTTTGTTGACCAATTCATATCAGACAAGAGCAATTAGCAACAACGAGTCATAACACGCTGGATGAACACTGCTGAGGTTCAAAGACAAAGCAGTGTTTGATGTTCTCCCCATTTTGGTTTTCTTGTTTTCACATTATTTGCTCTGGTTTATTGGGAATTTGCTGTTCGACCTTCGAGGTCAGTACAAAATCCCTGTGTGCATTGGTAATTTTTACAAGAGCTACGGTTTCTCTCATTGAATGTTGTCTTCATGAATGCATTATTTGAAATGGAAGGCCGTTTGTATTTTACATGCCAAAAATATGAAGAACAGCTATTTTTGACCTCAGCTTGTCATGACAAACCTAATGTTTATCAGCAAAATAAACAGAGTTTCACTGTATTTGTACGGCTGTATACTGAAATGATTCACTTGTTTTCAAATGTGTACAACTTTATAGTGAAGCCGTCCACGACATCCATGAAGAACTTCAATGTAACTATGCTTGTTGTTTGTATGGAGCTGAAAACATTGGTGCTATCGCTGTCCTTTGGCTGGTTCAAGGCAGTGTGTGTCAAAATGTTTATTAGGTTCACAGTTTGACATCCTACCTTAGTAAATTGAGTGTATTCGTGTTGTCTTTTGTCATAACTGTTTCATAGTGTATTTAATAATGGAATGATTTCTAAGTACTTTAAACAGAAATAAAATGTAATGTTTTTTCACCTTATTCAAACTGGCTGAACATACATATTTCACATCAACATCATATAACATTAAACTGTCACAACACACTTTTTTTATATTGATCCACTGAAAAATAAGTAGTTCATTCTGTGGGCCTGATATTTCTTGTCCTAAATAATTGGATCATCGTAATCGGAACGCTGCACTTCCAGCTGTCAGTCTGAGAAATACGACATTCCCACACAGAGGTTGTGATGTTTTTCTCATTAGAAGCAGCCTTGTCATAGCAGTGTGTCTGTGTTTTGATTTGTTAAAATGAATAGTAAAACTCAGCTGCACAGTAAACAGATTTATAGATAGATAGATAGATAGATAGATAGATAGATAGATGGATGGATGGATGGATGGATGGATGGATGGATGGATGGATGGACGGACGGACGGACGGACGGACGGACGGACAGACAGACAGATAAACCTTTATTGATCCTTTCAGGCAGTGCCCTCCAGGAAATTTAGAAATAAATTTATAAAGTGATTTGTACTTTTAACCATCCGTATAATCATAGGAGATGCTGAGGCACGATGTGGAGGTGATTAGATTTGAAAATGAATATTTTTAGTTGACATCAGAGCACAGTGGTTAAAGGTGACACAATGAAAGTATCCACCAGAGATTCAAGATTCAAAGTTTTTATTGTCATGTGCTCAGTAAACTCAGCATAGTCCTGTAGGCTGCCAGAGGAGTCCTCCAGAGTGGCTGCAGTTGTAAACACATCCCAGGTCTGTCACAGCAGAACAGTCCTGCAAGGCGCTTTCAGTCTCTGAGTTCCAGAGTTGGACCACCAAGCAGCCTCCACATTCACATATGTTTTAAGTACTGAATGTCTGTTTGCTCCTAGTTTGGATAACAACCTGTTCGTACCCAAAACATGAGCACCAAATCTCTGGGGACTCATTCTCCTACGTCATGGGGTACCTGATAGCTCTGGAACAGATGACTACAACTAGGACTTAAGGTGCCAGAGCCGTCTTCTAAGAGTCTTCTAAGAGTCACCTTACATGACATCACAGGGATTAAGAAACACACAGGGTGGGGGGACAACTTCCTTCCACAGGTGCGTCGTTTGGTGATTGGTTGGGAGAAGACTCCGAAGATGCGGACCAATCAGATGGGCTGTTTCAGGAAGGGCGGATGCCTTAAGCAACCTCCCTTTCCATCTTTACTATAAAAATTGGAATCACATTTCTATCATTGTCTTTACTGCATGGGTCGTGCCATACAGGAAAGAACCTTGTACAAGCTTTTGAGACTCCGATATTTATACTAAATCAGCTAAAAAAGAGAAATTGTTTGTCTTCTATCCCAAATAAACCAACACACATCTCAACAGATGTGTGTTCCAGAGAGACATAATCAGAATGTAACAGTATGTAACAGCTCATGAACAGATGATCTCCTGTCTGCTAAGTCCTTGTGCTAGTCAGCTGATGATGAGATGCTGCTGGATATTGCCACAGGCAACAGAAATGGTTATAGAGAGCTTATGTAAAGGCCGCAATGCTTTTTATTCATGGATGAGCACAGACTTAATGGGTCAGTGTTCATAAGTGTATATACAGTCGATAATGCATTCTACATCAGCTGTATGGGCTGGGATAGGTGCACAACTACTTAGTTTAACAGGATTACGACACTCAGCTATGTATTGCACTGCACTAATTTCATTGGGTTTGATCAGTTATATGCATCAGCAGCAAACAGCAAGTTCTCTGTCCTGGTTCACCTGCTATTTGCCTTACAAACTGTATTTAGCACTGCAGGGAAGCAGGGAGAAGTCTGAAAAAGTTTGTTTCGAAAATGGAGTCTATAAGCCACAAGCTTCCAGCTCTCCCACAGCCAGAATTACTGCCAAACAAAATACCGATATGATCGTCTGAACTGAAGTCACGTGGTGTCGTGGGCAGCGCTTCGGCTCCTTTCGGAACGTATCGGGTCTTTCCGTATAGCTGCAGAAAATTACGTCACATTTGGTTAAAAAAACAGCCATCCCATAAAAGCAGCCCTCATCCTCCGTCGTCGACTCGCCAGGACAACCAGCACTTCTTAAGCTCGTTCGTAAACACGTCAGGTAGGGAAAATGACTGTTTTTCGAGCTGACCGTTTGAAAAGAAATCGAGGGCATCGTGCAGACCGGGCTTTCTGGCTGTCCTGTTTGTTCATTCAGTTTAGTGTTCCTCGGCTTCTACGCATTCGCTAGCTAGGTGGCTAATGTTAGCCAGCTGCAATCATTGTTACTGTTGAACGATATTTACAACACTATGATTGAAATAAAGGGGTTGCCAGTTTGTCTCTAAAGCTGTTTGAAGAATAGATATCTAAATGTTAGCATTAGCCACCCTACCGGTTCACATTAGCTTGCATTGACACCCATAGAGCTGCGTTGCATTCAGACAAAATGGTTGATTTAAACATGCATGAGCCGATTTGTTTGATGTTAGATACGTGTCTTGTGTTCTGTCTGTAAATTGGTTATTTTGTTCATATAGTCCCATTAGCGAATACAGACCGGGGCTTTGCAATGAGCTGCTGTCAGCTAGCTAGTTCGATAGTTTCTAGCGTAATATTGCAGAAGCTTAAGCAAATCTAGCTCCTAAATATTCACTGAAATAGGTTTCCGGGCTCAGTTAATCCACTGTGTTATGAGTGAATATCTCAGATACCACTGGATTAAAATGATAAGGTTATGTAGGTGGCTACATTAGCTTGTCGGCCATGACTGAAGGGGAGCCGCCGCCCAGCCCAGTTAAGTGCCTTTGGACATTAGCCCTCAGCTGTCACTCCTAGTTTCCTGCCTTTATTCAAGTACGGACGGTGCGACCTTTAGTCATTTACATGGGTGCTGTGGATGGATGTTCTCACATGCAGTTTATGAGATCATTTGTCGAATTTGTTGGCACTGGCAAGTGTTTTGTGATTTTAAAGAGCAGACTAAGGACAGAAAATCCTTTGTGCTTCCAACAGGACATGTATGGAGTTTACACACGTATGCAGTGTAGTTTGCATTTTGGACAATAAAACCAGACAATAACGTCAAACTGCTATCTCCCACTTGTGCTGCTGATTGTCCAGTCAGCTGCCTTCGTCAGGGTGGTGCCAAGTTCTTCACATACCAGCTGTCTCTGCAAAGCAGTTTGCTGTATCCAACCTGAAAGATAGTGAGGAGGATGAAGGGAGTACCACAGTAACTGTTCAGAGGTTCCACACATAGAATTCAATGTGTCGTTTCATATCTGTAGTTCACCGGATATGGATGGTTTGAATATTGTTGGCCAGATATGTTCCATAGTAACTTGTACAGTTACTCTACAGTGGTTGTAAAACATCGGAAAAGTTGTGTTTCAGAAACATTGAATGGAATTCAACTGCAGTTAATGGTGTTTGTCTATAGTGTAGATTTCAACAGTGTGGACTCACTGTGGGGAGTATCAGTGTTGCATGTTTTGTAGGCCTGGGCCCCAGCAGATGCTCTTGAAACAGTTCTACCATTTGATAGTAAGTGAAGAGATTACATTTAAGATATGAGTACAGACCTGTATATCCATCTCTCCGATCACCTGTGCTGATGAATATAGTCAAACTGCTTTACACGACTCGCATGTTGTATTTGGTAGCTAAACCCACCTCAAGTGTTTGAAGCCTTCATCCAGTCAAATGTAAAATAGAAATTTCAGGGAATTGGAGAGTATTACTGGCCCAGAAATTAATTACTGGGTCCCATTTTGTTGAAATATAGAAATGGATGATGAAGGATGTGTGTCCATCTGTCAGACACTCAAGCAGGATAATTTCAGCTAGTGAATGCATTGGCAGCACCAACACGAGTAACACAGGCAGATTAGATGAGTATTGGAGTCTGACCTGATGCTGCTGTGATAAAGAAGCATGAATGCAAACTGGGACATTTCTGTAAAGCAGTACCACCTAAAATACTCCCAGTTACTCCGTGGGGAATTTATATGCCCCTTTACTCTGGCTCTTTTTAATTTGATTAATTCACAGGTTCCAGCTAGTGCTTGCAAACTAGACCTATCATAACGTTTAGTGCAGTGCGTTACATTTGTGATACTGGCATTGAAAGGCCATTCAGACAGGGTGGGGTCAGTCATTTTTGCATGGTCAGCATCATTTATAATTGATTACTTTATTTTGCTGTTTGATAGCTTCTATTAATAGCTTCTATCATTTGAAAACAGCTATTGGGACCTTGCTTTATGCCAAAGCCTGTTCTCCCAGGAATCTTCTCCAAACACCACCCCAAGCCCATGGATTGTAGTTTTTCATTGTAACTGTAGGCTGACCGTGACCCCAATAGAAAGTAGGCCCCTCTGTCTCCAGGGCTTGTCAGGTTTGCTACCAGCCTACAGATAGCCTGCTAACTCATTGTTGCTCTGCTGCATGAACTACTTTCATGTTATTATGAGACTGTTTATTCCATCTCAGAAGCACAGAGATTCTTCTTAGCATTGGCTCCTCACCCATTTTACTGATGGACTCTATGTAAAAGCATCCTCTTATTCTGACTACTTACTGCTGATGGCTTCCTAATGATTGTTCGATCAATGTTGTCTCCTATAGCCAGCCTACACAAATACACAACATGTCGACGTTTACTAAACCCAAACTCAAGGTAACGACTGTGTTTGTATCACTCCTGTGTGCCTCTGTGTGTTTCTGTGTGGAAGTGTGTCTTCGTAGTTTGTGTTGGAAAGAAGATTCGAGAGAGGTGTAGGGCAGCGATGATGTTGTTTTGCTGAGTAAAGGGATGGAGAGGGCTGGAGGGAGGGGTAGGAGGTACGGAGCAGAGAGAGACGCATGGGCTGGGCTACATCCTGGCTTGCTCTTTTGTACAGCGTAGTCACTGCAGGTGCAATGCGTCTGTCTGTTGCAGAGTAGATGGGATTTTGCTTTTTCAATCACTGTCAGACTGTTAAGGAGTATACCACATTCTACAGCCCTGCTGTAAACTGGGACTTTACCACAGATGTGGCCTTCTGATTCATCAAAATAAGGACAACTCTGAGGATCCAGCGCGGATATATCTGATGTCTGTATGGTTTGGTTTTGCACTATTTCTACCCTGTCAAACTATCAATTCAGATCTGCCAGTATGTAAATGTAATGTTTGATTTCATTTAAATGTCTCAGGAATAAGGCAAGTGAGTGGGGATCAGAGTTGTGCATGCTTTTCTCTGGGTGTCTGTTGGCCTTGGTTTACTGAGCCCTGACTGTCCTGGTTTGTCAGTAAAGAACTCTTGTCTCATACACTCAGTGTTTACTGACTCCATAGTGGATTTTTACTGCATGTGTTTTTTGGTGTGATTTTTTTTTTGCATGAAAATGAAGTGTGGTTTCAGTAAGTACCTCAGTGAACTTTAATTGATAGATTTCAAAGTCTTCAGAACACGCTCCGATTATCTTACTTGTTCCTTGATTTTGGCTGGTTATCAGCGTAATAGAAATGGTGAAAGGCTAAGCTGAGACTCGGGAATTGTTGATACATGTGTGTAGACTCTGTTTACAAATGTGCACTTACAGACATGGATTTAATATTTGTTAACAAAATGATACAAACTTGCTTAAAGATAGTTGAGTAACTACAGGTATCGTGAAAAGCAAAAGTCAGTGATGGCTTTTTCTTGCCGCCCAGGCTGCAAAGCAATAAGAATGACAGTCAGCTGTGTGTTGTCCAGAGTTCATCTTAAGGAAGAGGACAAGTTATATCATCACAGCCATTCTCTCTCCACTGTTCCTCAGCAGGGAAATGGGTTTGCCTCGTCTTATGAGACGCTCCCATTTCCTTCGAATTCCTTAAGCTTCCACCATCCAAGTATGCCGTCAGTATGACGCTTATACGTAACACATGGTTCTCCACTGGTAACTGGGAGTTGCTAAGTGAATGACCTCATCTGCTTCTCTGTGAACCTCTGATGATAATAGAGTTTAGGGAAGGTCAGTTCAATCTATTAACGTACTGGAAAAACGCTGTATTCTCAGAGACAGGGCGGCCACCAAGATTACGCCCAAGATTACTCTTACACTTTCGATACTAGTCAAAATGATTTTGCTAGTTCATGTAGTCAGAACGGAGTTCAGTTTAACACTGGATTAGACTAATTTCAGTCTCCTTAACGGCTTTTTATTTCATCAACACTAGGTCAATCAAGGACATATGGCATTTATCCTTTACTCAAAATTCACTTCTTTGGTTCAAACTCTCACCAAGCTGATGTTTAAGCCAAAGTACATTAACAGATGTTTAAATACTTTTGAATCAATGTAGCAATTTGTTGATCTTAGTTTTAATGATTTGAGTTCTGCCATAAGGAAACTTTGGTTAGAGGCCATCCAATGCAAAATGTAGGTAAACCCTGTAGTATGGTGAGTATCATTTTAATTGAATGAATCAATAACCATTGCGCTTCATTTATCCACCCACACTTAGGTATTTTATCTCCTGGCTGAGCAAGCTTGCTCTCAGTGCTTAGAGGCAGTATGGAATCTAAACAGTGTGTTTGCCTTAATGTTCTGAGCCTAATAGCATTTTTTGCATCCATCCCACATATTGTGGAGTCACATTAACTTTGCATTTGCTGTTTCTGTGCTTGTAAAAATGGATAATTGTCCATTGCAGAGCTGTAGACTTTGAAAGTCCCTTGCATCTGACATTGTTTCCCACCCAGCATTAAATTTTAAATATGCCTGGAAGAAAAGGAGCAAGTGTTACATGACCACAGCCATGGAATAGGAACTTGCAGTACTGCTGATTGATACCAGTGTCTGTGGGTGTTTGCTGAAGAGAGCAGCAGTGAGGTGAAAAGAGGGAAAGCTGTTATCTACTGATACAAGATGGGGAGGAAGTGCTATCAGCAGTTGCAGTGGTATGTTTAGGGCGTCACAACCTGTTAGCAGTCTGCTATGACGCTAATTTTGGCTCGTTTTTCAGATGCATTGTCCCGTGTACCCACAGCCTGTTAGGGAATGTGTCGTTTTGAAAAACGAGTCATCTTTATACAAAGTCATTAGGATGTCACATGGTTGTAAAATTTGCTGTGGCATTTTTAATACAGTTAGCACAGAATGGCACCAGATAAGTTTTGTGATGTTTTAGGAATCATTCTTTTTAGTAATTACTGAATGTTTGTCATGTTGTCTGTGGCATCATCCAAACTGACAGTATCAGTATCTAATATGCTGCCATGCAGATGACAACATTTTACCCAAAGAAATGAAAACTTCAGTTGTAGAGAAATCTGAACATGAAAATAACTGACCTGAAACATTTAATGTGGTGAGAAGCTGTGGAAACTGTGCTTGGATTGTGAAACATATTGTCCAAACAAACTATAAACAATTCCACATAAAATTTAGATGCAGTGCATCTCAGTGTGTGTTTGTCTTGTTTGAACCAGGGAGTAAATGTCATAAATGTCATTCTGTGATTTTGACTCCTTATCCAAAATCATATAGTAGGCTTACCTCTGTGATGTTGGCTTTAGAGGATGTTTTAGCTACATTTCTTTGCCCCCTTTTGCTGACCTCACTATGCAGAATGAGGCTGCATCCAGTTTAAATCCCTGAAATGATTTAAGCTCTATGTGAACTGGGGCAAGTTAGGAGATGGGGGAGGGGTGCGGTTGGACATCACTTTTTTTCTGGCAGTGGTTTGATGCCACTAATAGGCTTACAGTATACACTGTATATGTGCAGGTTACCTGGAATGGTAACCTGCACATATGTGGGTTACCATATAACCCGTATATGTTCCTTGTTGCTTGTCAGGAAAACTAATGGCGCCTCTGGGGACCAAAGCGTCTCTGTCCTCTGGCTCTGAATAAAAAGCTCAATGCAAGTGCACTGCTGACTCCACTAATCCCCCCATTCAGAGTAGACATGGACCAGGATGCTGTCTCTCATCCAGCCATTGCTTTTTGTCTCACTGTCTGCAACATCAACAAAACCCATGTGCATCTGCATGTAGGTCCGACAGACCTGTACACCACTTCTCCACTCAGCTAGGAGGTCAGCTGTTGTGCTTGGGGTTTGATTGATCTTGGTTTGGATAGGCAGATCAATAGCTCTTTCACTCTTCTTCTGTTTGTCTGTTAATGGGAAGGGTCAATAAATACAACATTACATCATTAGCATTCTTGCTTATTAAGAGGGTTTTAATTCCATATTGGTGCAAGCTGCTAGGTAAGTACAATTGGAAAGTTTCGGCCTGGTATAGTCCCCCTTTTTTTTTTAGCTTCCAAGGATTGTTATAATTTTAAAATTCAGATTTTGAATTTTTGCGATTCCTCTCAGGTCTGCAGATTGTGCTGCTTGCAGATGCCAGACTAGGATCTTGTTTGAACAAGGTTGCTAGCTAAACATTACCCATAGTTAAGGCCACACTGGCCAAAAGGCACAGTGGAGAGAGAAGCTGACTGCAGCGATCTCATTGTGTAGTGAAGCCTGGTGACTGTTCGCATGCATGTGGAATTTCCGTCCCCACCCCCATTTGGCATTTGTAGTATTTCAGCTGCTGGCCCCTTGGCTGCTCTGCTTGAGACAGGATGGGATATTTGGGGGGGGGGTGTTAACACAAACAGCCTCGTCCTTTTAATCCTGCCTTACACATTAAAGCCAAGTTGCTGTCAAAAGAGAGGCAGTAGAAGCTCATGATCCACCTTCTTAATTTTCCACTTTGGCCTTTTATACTTACAGTGTAAGTAATAGGTGGTCTGATTAGGGGACAGATTACTGTGATTGTGAGAGACTGTCTGCATCTGGGCAGCATCTATGAACAATAGAACAATAGCGATGTGTATTCATAAACAAGTAAAAGGTACATTTTTCCTCACTGGAGTCTCAGACCTTGCTAATTTGGAATTTCTTCTGGATTTTTTTTCTTTTTCTGTTACAAAATCAATTTAGAGGAGTTTATTTTTGGCAGATTTTCAAGTTATTTTAAATCAGTGTATAAGTTTTTTGGCTCTAATAAATGTTGTATTCTGGTGTTTGGCTTTTTTCCTCTTTTTTTTATTTGAACACAACATGCCTTTCAAACCCACTGATAGTTTTGGGTTCAGAACCTGCAGAGAAGCCCATATTGCTATTGGAGTTGTTGGATATTATGAATAAAACACAACCCTGTTCTAACAGACACAGTGAAAGGAGCAATCTTGCTGTATAGACAGGATGGCCTCTCTGAAGTTTCCTCTTTCTGAGTTGGTGTTATTTGTATGTTAGTATTTTGGTGGGGTGTGCGTGTAAAATTTTGGTGTCATAAAACTCAATCAGTGATTTTAGGTTTATTTCATCTACTTTTCTGCAGAGAGCTGATCTGTCATGAATGTAGTTTAAATCGGTAGAAATCAGGGACATGCTGTGATTCATGTTCAGAACTTATGTGTTATATTTATGGTATTTCCAGAAAATGGACACCGCGGGGGTCAAAGTGCTGGAGACAGCCGAAGACATCCAGGAGCGCCGGCAGCAGGTGCTGGATCGCTACCGGCGTTTCAAAGAGCTGTCGATTATGCGCCGGCAAAAGCTGGAGGACTCTTACCGCTTTCAGTTCTTCCGCCGCGACGCTGATGAGTTGGAGAAGTGGATCCAGGAAAAACTGCAGATTGCCTCTGATGAGAACTACAAGGACCCCTCCAACCTACAGGTCTGTCAGCCTCTCTGTGTGTTTGATCTCAATCAAGCTATGCATTTACCACTAATACTTCCAAATGATCTATGTTATGATTGATGTTATGTTCATGTGAATCATTTGCCTTCTCTACACAGGGTAAGCTGCAGAAACATCAGGCCTTTGAAGCTGAAGTTCAGGCCAATGCTGGCGCCATCATCAAACTGGACGACACTGGGAACCTAATGATCACCGAGGGCCACTTTGCCTCTGAGACCATTCGAGTAAGTTACATAGTAATAAAGATGACCACTCTAATATCTAGTGTCAATGTATGATAACATGCTGTACATCCAGTGTGGGCTTTAGGGTTTAATTATATTTTACAACAGCAAGCAGAATCTTAAAGAAACACAGAAACACACCTTGTTGGGTTCCATTTCCTGGATTCCCATTCACTGTTAACCCCCTCCATCTGATTCAGTCCTACACGCCTTACCGGACACAACAAAGACCTCAAGTTACAAGTGTTAATATGGCTGAGTATTTACAAGTAGGTGCTGATTTGCAGTCTGACTCCTGAGTGCTGTGAAAATTCTTGCAGATTCAGCCTTTTCTCCCTGCTATAAAGTGAACTGAGTTCTTCACTGCCTGTACTGTACTTGATATGGTTCAGCTCACTATTTTGCCTGTGGGAAACCTTTTCCCTGTGAGATGTTTGCAAATAGATACTTTAGGGTTATAAATGTGTTTAAAACTGTTGTCATTTTTCTTTTTTAGATACCGGTTCAAAGTACATTTCCAATAAAATAGTTTTCCCCTTTTTACTTTTCAGTCAGGATTCCTTTACTTTCCCTCTCTTCTTTCACAGACTTTAAAGAAATCTTTCTGTCTCTCTCTCTTGTGCACTAGACTCGTCTGGAGGAACTGCATCGTTTATGGGACCTCCTGCTGCAGAGGACCAAGGAGAAGGGCATGCGTCTGCTGCAAGCCCAGAAACTGGTTCAGTACCTGCGTGAATGTGAAGATGCCCTGGACTGGATCAGTGACAAGGTCAGGGTCGCGTCTGCAAGATTTTAACAAAAATGTTAGAAATGGACTGAACAAATGTTGTGTTTTCATGTTTAAGTTTACTTTAAGACATGTTTATTTTTCTTCCAGCCATGTCGCATAATGAAGGAAATGCTGCTACTGTATTTACACTTGAGTTGTTTTAACAATTTAGGGCCATAATATGGCAGTCCTCATTTAAAGGAACTTATAATTGAGGTTCAAGAGTTGAAACTTGCCTTCTGCTAATGGTCCCAGTTTATCTGTGTGAGGAATGAAAACCAGGCCTATTTTGTCAGGTGCCAAGTGCGAAGAGAGATACTATTGGTTTACCAGTAACTAATAAACGGAACTAAGATGTTGAATTTCAAAATACAGCTGTAGTAAGTCGTAGCTGTGAAAGAAATCAAAGCTGACTGCACAAGATCATCTTAAAACTGGCACAGTGGTACTGTCCTTTAGTTCAGCTGGCAATAGGAGAAATAAAACTGTGCCTGTTAGTGTCCATTGTGTATCAGTCCTAAGTGTTGGGAGTGAGCCCCCTTAAAGTTTGAATTTATGATTAGATGCATTTATACTTAATTTTCCATAACTTTTAACCAAATTAAAGCATAGAAGTATGACTTTTGCGTTTATATAAAATACTTTGATATTGGCCTCAAAACTGTTCATCTACCTTCACCTATAGGAGGCCATGGCCACCTCAGAGGAGCTGGGCCAGGACCTGGAGCATGTAGAGCTTCTGCAGAAGAAGTTTGAGGAGTTCCAGACAGATCTGGCCGCCCATGAGGAACGTGTGAATGAGGTGAACCAGCTGGCAGCCAAGCTGATCCAGGAGGCCCACCCCGAGGCTGAGCTCATCGTTCGCAAGCAGGATGAGGTTAACACAGCCTGGCAGCGCCTGAAAGGTCTGGCCCAGCAGAGGCAGGGCAAGCTGTTTGGGGCTGCAGAGGTGCAGCGCTTCAACAGGTGAATGGCATTTAAAGAATAAAAATGAAAGGGAAAATTGTGCACAGTTTTAATACAGTGTCTTTGCTAATTGTGAATGTATATTTGTAAGATATGGATAGTCCATCGCTTTGTCTTGTTTGTGGTACAATCAGTCTGTGTGTTTGATTCCAACAACAGGGATGTGGATGAGACCATCAGCTGGATCAAGGAGAAGGAGCAGCTGATGGCCTCTGATGACTTTGGTCGTGACCTGGCCAGTGTGCAGGCTCTGCTGCGCAAACACGAGGGTCTGGAGAGAGACCTTGCCGCTCTGGAAGATAAGGCAGGACAGATGCTGCTCTACAGAATGCCGGCACACTTACAGGAAAACTATGATGTTAGAAATGTGATATTCTAACTTCTTGTTGTCTTCCCCTCTTCCTCTTTTTCAACCAGGTCAACACACTGGGTGGTGATGCGGAACGCTTGCAGCAGACGCATCCGCAGAATGCCTCCCAGATCCACCTGAAGAAGGACGAAATCATCACCAACTGGGAGCAGATTCGCACTCTTGCTGCTGAGCGCCATGCCCGTCTGAACGACTCCTACCGGTAAAATACAACTGGAATATATCTCAGACTGTAGCCTAATGTACTAGATGAATCATTTTACCAAGTGTCTGCTTGTCATTTGTGAGGATTTGCTGATTTTATTTGTCATATAGAAAAGTAATTTTATTATATTTAGATTTTGTACAAGAAGTACATATGCTTAAGACAAAAAACCACAGAAAAAACACTAATGAAAAATAACAATTAGTAGCTTTTAGTTGGTTCTCAATTTTTCATATATAGATAGTGCATCTTAATGTAACTGTTGAAATAAAATGTCTTAAAATTAGACCAACATATTCAAATTTTATTTATATTGCTCATATTTACAACAAGTATCATTTCATAGGACTTAACATAGTAAGGAAGACCAGAAAACCCAACAATCCAAAGTTGCCTTTGGAATCCCTCTGAGCAAGCAGTCTGCGACGATGGGAAGGAACCAGAAAAAACCCTAGGATAGGGAGGGGGAGAAACAAAAACCTCTGACAGAACCAGACTCAGGGAAGGCGGCCATCTGCCTCGACTGGTTGGGGTGGGAGTCGAGATGAGGGGAGAGGGATAGCAGGCCAGTAGCTGCAGATCAGGGATGTGGAGCTCCAGATCCAGAGACATCCACAAAGAACAAGCACAAGACACAGGACCTTGGGGGAAGCACAGAGTTAGTGATATGTAATGGTGATATATAACAGTATAGAGAGAGTAGGGAAGAAGAGCCCAGTGCACCATGGGAATCCCCCGGCAGTCTAAACCTATAGCAGCATAAGTAAGGGACAGCTCATGTGATCCTGAGCAGCCATAACTATAAGCTTTGTCAAAGAGGAAAGTTTTAAGCCTAATCTTAAAGTAGAGAGGGTGTCTGCCTCCTGAACCCAAACTGGGAGCTGATTCCACACAGAGGAGCCTGATAAATATGAAGTAACATTAAGTAGTTGTGTAGTTTGTAGGTTGCTAATTCTTTAAAAGTGGCACTAATGGATTATTCTCAGTCTTACTCTGTTGAAAATAGGAAATCTGCACTATTGTAGACAGATATTGGTGTCAGAGAGCTGCTTTGTTTAACGTTTCACCACTTCACTTCTGAACTCTTGTCACAATTTCTTTAGGCTGCAGCGTTTCACTGCTGACTTCAGAGATCTGACCAGCTGGGTAACAGAAATGAAGGCCCTGATCAATGCTGATGAATTGGCCAATGACGTGGCTGGAGCTGAGGCCCTTCTAGACCGCCACCAGGAGCATAAGGTAAAATCTCAGACCTCATCATTTATGCGTAATGGCTAAATAGAACATACAAGTAAACAATATATTTTATTTCACACTGTGTTTTTCCTTTATGTCTTCCAGGGAGAGATTGATGCCCATGAGGACAGTTTCAGAGCCACTGATGAAGCTGGCCAGGCCTTGCTTAATACAGGACACTATGCCTCTGAGGAGGTCAAAGAAAAGGTAGGTCTATTAGCACATAATGTTTTTGTATCACATCCATATCAGCACCCTAACTTGTCATGTTTTACATGTTACATATTTTTATTGTTGTGTTTTCTATAGCTTGGCATCCTTGCAGAGGAAAAGGACTCTTTGCTGGAACTGTGGGATGTCCGCAGACAGCAATATGAGCAGTGCATGGACCTGCAGCTTTTTTACAGGGATACTGAACAAGTTGACAACTGGATGAGCAAGCAAGAGGTAACCTGACACACAAGCAAACCTTTTATACTTTTTCTGAGGAACAAATGAATCCTTCAGGATTAATAGTCTTATCTTAACATATTGTGTTGTGTCTACTAGTTTTTAATGTTTGCTCTTGATTGTGTAGGCATTCCTCCTCAATGAAGACCTTGGCGACTCCCTGGACAGTGTAGAGGCACTGCTGAAGAAACATGAAGACTTTGAGAAGTCACTAAGTGCCCAAGAAGAGAAGATCACTGTGAGTTGTTCCATTTTGCCCACTTATATGATTCACAAGTAAAAACTAGAAAAGCACTTAGAGAGTGCAGACCTCCGCCAAGGAGCTTCAGTCCACCCCCAACACAATCTCCCAATTCACGTATTTTGTATCGAACATTACAGATACAAATGTAATTACATACAGTTGAAATGTCCTGCTGACAATGTGGCGTGTCTCTTGTCTTGTGTCTGTGTTATACTGTGAGTTTTGTATGCATAAACAATAAGGAGTGGTGTGTATTATTTAATATGAGGATATGGATTGCAAATGCTTATAAACTGAAGGCCAAGAATGAACAGAAAAGTGGTGGATGAAACCAAAAAATTTCCAAACAAAACCCTTAATGAAATAAAATCCCCACAGTGCTGTCTCCACTTTAAAAAAAAAAACAAAAAAAAACTTTAACTTATTCAAAATTATATGAAATCTCTGAAACTATGAAATACCTGTGAAAGTATTTTAAATGATTAAACCCACCCAATGAATTTTTAACCCCTATGAAATGAAAATATTATACGCTTTATTGAACCCCGGTCCCCCACTTTACAGTCCCCAATACAGTCCCTTCTATGAATTAAAGCCCTTTAAACCTTATTTTAAACCCCGAAACATTAAGTTTAACCCCGGAAATCAAATCCCCCCCCATTTGTAAGCCCAGCCTATGCTAACTAAATGATTTTTAACCCTGGTAATGAAATAAAAATCCCTCAAAAAATGAATGCTCCGCTACACTAATGTACAGCAGAAAACACCAACAAAACCCCAAAAAACACCCCGCAAATGAAATGACGGCTCAAGGCAGAAGCCCCCCACCCTAAGGAAACATAAGGAAACCAAAAAGCAAAGCTAAAGAAACAGAAATCATCAAAACCTCCCCAAAAAGTCCTGAAAAGCAGCTGAACGCTAGCGATTTAGCACTATCGGCGGAGCTAGCAGCACCACAAGGTCCCTCCAAAGGGACAAATAAACCCCACGCTGGTGAAAAGTCCACTGTGAAATAGTGAACAATGTGTGCCAGGCAACGTTTGGACCCCACAGTGGGTCTTCATCAGGCCACGGCACACAGCAAGGTCTGCTAACAGTGAGCTAACACTGGAGCTTTAGATACCAGATCCTTCCTCATCAGAAGTCAGACGGGTCACGGAGCCAAAACAAACCACAAGAGAACAGGAAATGGAGAAATAAGTTTTCCACGGGTGTATTTTAATTTTAATTTACATTTACAAATGCATCTAATTAAATCAACAAAATCTCATGTGGTCACAGAGTGTTACCCCAAAAACAAGAGTCCCCTCTGGTGGCTTTTAGAGTAAACTGCATGTAATTGCCCACCCGGTTACAGTTTGATTTAAAAAAATTTGTGCATTGACACGGTGATCCGGATCAGTCCCAAAATTTCATCATTTCTTTCTTGTCCAATGTCACACATTTCCTGAAAATTTCATCCAAATCTGTCCATTACTTTTCAAGTTATTTTGCACACAAACAAACAAACAAATATATAATTAACAAACAAATCAATGCCGGCAAAACATAACCTCCTTGGCGGAGGTAAATATAATTCCTGCTACAGGAGTTGTACAATCGTAGGCAGATATTTGTCTCTAGAGTACTGTTATGTATCAGTATGAAACAGAATTAATTGTTAACCTGTTTGTCTTGTACACCTCCAGGCCCTGGATGAATTTGCTACCAAACTGATTCAGAACAACCATTATGCCAAAGAGGATGTGGCTACTCGCAGAGATGCTGTAAGTACCACTGTCCGCTTCCTCCACTGCCTTGAATCAAATGTTAAATTACCTTAAATGTGTGCACTGAACGCTAAAACACCTAGCAGACATTTAAAGTTTTTCTCCAAACAACCCAGAAAAGCAACATACTTACTTTTCCTTTGCCCACTTTCTAGCTTCTCAGCCGCCGCAATGCCCTGCATGAGCGTGCTCAGTCTCGTCGTGCTGCCTTGGAAGACTCTTTCCATCTCCAGCAGTTCTTTAGAGACTCTGATGAGCTCAAGAGCTGGATCAATGAGAAGATGAAGACTGCCACTGATGAGGCTTACAAGGTAGGTTGTCAAAGAGTTTGATATCTTCTTTTGCAAAGGTGTCTCCTCAGTTTTGAAATGAATTCCAGTATTTTCTGTTTGTATTCCCTACCTTCAAGCTATGTGTTTCTGCTCTCTTGACAACAGGACCCCTCCAACCTGCAGGGCAAAGTTCAGAAACACCAGGCCTTTGAAGCTGAGCTCTCAGCTAACCAGAGCCGCATCGATGCCCTGCAGAAGTCCGGCCAGGAGCTGCTGGATGGAAAACATTATGCCTCAGCTGAGGTGGCTGGCCGTATGGAGGAGGTCAGCTCCCAGTGGAAGAAACTGCTGGAGGCCACTGAGCTCAAAGGTACTGTGTGGAGGTGTGACATTTCTGCATAGGTAAATGTCTACAAATGTACAAAGATTAGGAACAGCAATGTGATATATGTATGTATATATATATATATATATATATATATATAGACACACACACACATACATACATATATGGTAATAGGCCAGTAATAGACCCTGGGACATCCTCTTTACAATGGTTTGATTCAGCACAGCAGTTCAAATTGTGTTGATTCAGAATTTTTCTGCTGCTTTCTTTTTAGGCATCAAGCTCCGTGAGGCAAACCAGCAACAGCAGTTCAACAGGAACGTGGAGGACATTGAGCTGTGGCTGTATGAAGTAGAGGGCCACCTGGCTTCTGATGACTATGGAAAAGACCTGACAAGTGTCCAGAATTTGCAAAAGAAACATGCACTGCTGGAGGCCGACGTGGCTGCTCACCAGGTAGCCAGTACTCAATGTAACTCACATGGGCGTAGCAGATGTACAGACCAGGGGAATGGCAAATGTATACATTGTTCTGTAATGTCCTTGTCAGGATCGGATTGATGGCATAACGATTCAGGCTCGCCAGTTCCAAGAGGCTGGGCACTTTGATGCTGACAACATCCGCAAGAAGCAGGAGGCTTTGGTGGTTCGTTATGAAGCTCTGCGGGAGCCCATGGCTGCACGCAAGCAGAAACTCTCTGACTCTCTCAGGCTCCAGCAACTGTTCAGAGATGTTGAGGATGAGGAGACTTGGATCCGTGAGAAAGAGCCCATCGCTGCCTCTACTAACAGAGGTAAAACATGGCTTCATTAGAATACAGCCTACTGTTTTATGCAGTGAAATAAATAGGAAACTGAATGTTTCAGCCTAACATCTTCAGATATTTCAGATCATTAAGTTTTCCCAAAAAATTCTGTTTTCCTCAGGCAAAGACCTGATTGGTGTCCAGAACTTGTTGAAGAAGCACCAGGCTCTGCAGGCTGAGATCACAGGTCACGAGCCTCGCATTAAGGCTGTCACCCAGAAAGGAGAGGCTATGGTGGAAGAAGGTATTTTATTGTTATTTTAAGGTTTGGCTGGTAACTTCCAAGAGATGATTGGGACTTTTTTAAAGAAAGCAAATTATTGCTGCAACATTGAAACTACTAATGGTTCATGTTTGGGGTATCCAGGTCACTTTGCTGGTGAGGATGTGAAAGCCAAGCTGGCTGAACTACATGGACGCTGGGACACGCTGAAGGCAAAGGCCTCCCAGCGGAGACAAGACCTTGAAGACTCTCTGCAGGCCCAGCAGTATTTTGCTGATGCCAACGAGGCTGAGTCTTGGATGAGGGAGAAGGAGCCCATTGTGGGGAGCACTGACTATGGCAAAGACGAGGACTCTGCTGAGGTACGTCAACATGAGAAACAGAATAAACAGAAAAACTAATTTCATCATCAAATCAATCTATTCATTATTTATTTGCTGTTTTATTAAGTATAGAATGTATTGATCTTTTAGTTTTTCGGGTTCAGTCTTTCATAAAGTTTTATTGGCTGTATTAACAGTTGAGAGACCTTAAAGCATCCTTTCATATGCCTTTGTGACAAATGCAGTTGTGTGGAATTTTTTCTCTCCTGTAGGCTCTGCTGAAGAAGCACGAGGCCCTGATGTCTGACCTGAGTGCTTACGGCAGTAGCATCCAGGCTCTAAAGGAACAGGCCCAGTCCTGCAGGGTAGGGCGAGGAGTTTTGTAATGCACAATCTGAATGCTGGACTGCTTGAAAGTGTATATCGATGTATAAACTTTCTTCAGTTTGAGCAGAGAGGACAAATCAGTGAAGCATATTGTTTGTTTAACTGAACAGCAACAAGTGGCACCAACTGATGATGAGACAGGGAAGGAGCTGGTTCTGGCGCTCTATGACTATCAGGAGAAGAGCCCTCGTGAAGTTACCATGAAGAAGGGAGACATCCTGACGCTGCTCAACAGCACCAACAAGGTATAGATAAAACCAGCTCAATCTACTGAACACTGTTAGCCTTATTGCTCCATGAACAGGACCTGAGGTTGGACCTAGCCTGAGTAGCCTCAATAAATACTGAGTCAGAGATAACCTACACTACTCCAAGTAGCATGCAGGTTAAGTTGTTTCCTTTTGCTATATGAATGTTAGAGAGGTTTTTTTCACAACAATGAAGCTGTAAAGTGTAGAGGACAAGATCCATAATGCTTTTGGTACCCTGACAATGTTTTGAAGACTTGAAAGGATTTGTTAAAAATCTAAACATAAAGAACATCAATAGAAATGCTGTGTAACATTCTAGCACAAAACAACCGTACGGGCAAACTGATGCTTTCATTAAAAAAATATCTCATCAACATCACCGTATTCCTATTACTTCCTCTATGCTGCTGCAGGACTGGTGGAAGGTGGAGGTGAATGACCGTCAGGGCTTTGTTCCTGCTGCTTATGTGAAGAAGCTGGACCCCACCCAGTCATCTTCTAGGGAAAACCTGCTGGATGAGCATGGCAGCATTACCCTCCGCCAAGACCAGATTGAGAATCAGTAAGAAAGCCACTGCATGACCTTTTCTTATTTGCACATGGAGGAATGGAGGTCACTAACATATATTTCCTTTTTCCGTCGAGATTTAACTGTTCAGACTTTCCTTGCTCTTTAAACGTTCTTACCTTTTATAGAATCATACTTTCTGTTCAGTTGTGTAACACGAATGACCTTGCCCCTGGCCTCTTCTTCTCTCCTCTGCTGTCCTCACTGTATTTAACAACTTAATCTTGTCTTGCTGTGCATTCGCCTCGCCTTGCCACTGTGCAGGCTTGTCACCAAGGAGGCCTGCAGCGTGTCTGTGCGCATGAAGCAGGTGGAAGAGCTGTGAGTAGGAACCAGCGCCTCCTCCCATGCGTGCTCTTGTGATTGTGATACCATTAAATACCATCAGCAGTGTTACATCACTCCCCACCCTAAACCCCTCTGAAAAATCCCCATGGTATGTGACATTGTGCCTACTTCCCCATGTCTTCTATTCAGTAATACAGGAATAGAAGTACCTTTGACTGGCATCTCTCACATCCTTCTCATTCATTCTTGCCTATGGATGATTTTCTCTGATTTTCTCTCATGCCTTAAACTTTTTTGTTCTGTTTTTGTATAAATTACCATTTTGTCCAAGATTTGAGGTTTGTCATCGGAAAAAAGATTGGAATATGAATAAGGATAAAGAGAACATACAGAAGTGGGAGCCCCAATCCACATGGAAAAGAGAAACTTGTGTCAATTTAAGCTTCACATTTACTTAACTTGGATGCAGAAACTATTGAGTTAAACATGACTTTCAGCGAAGCAGTAACCTTTTTTATGTCACAGAAGCGTCCAAGATTTAAAAAATACATTAACTGATCAGACTGAAGAAAGAGTTACAGTTTAACTGCAACCTTTTCTGTTAATTTGAGGTCCAGGGATTGTGAATGCTGAAGTTTAAACCTGCAGTGCAGCGTTTGTCTTCCCCTGCTGACACGGGTTCTGTGTGCTGATAACATAAGCCCCTATTGATCGCTTACTATTTTAGACTTCAATCTTGTGAAACTTTACTCAGGTGCTTCCTTGGGTTTCCCACCATTCTTCTAGTTGTTGTAGACTAAAACTGTCTGTCTTCAGCTCTGGGAAACAAATCATTGCTAAGTAACAAAAATACATCACAACTGCACCAATCCGGTAAAGTAGTCCTACACCCAAGATTTGAAACTCTGATCTACTGCAAAATGTAGACACTTTCCCCAGGTGGTAGTAGGCTTGATGAGCATTGTGTGAACTTGTTTGGTAAGGGTTTGAATGCACCAAACATTTATTTATGTGTAAAAGTCCCTACACTCTTAAGTATTAATAACCCTGCTCCTATATTTGGAAGGATATGGAACACTGCCATTTTAAAATGCTGTGAAAACCCTCCTCCTGAACTGTGTGGGGTCAGTTTGACCCAAGGCCTAAGGATTCCAGAATTTTATTGGGAACAGTTTCAGCCTTTTAAAAGAAGCTGATGAATGTAGGGACCGATTATTACTATCATGTTTCTTGTTTGGATTAGTTAGTGGTGTTGTTGTAGAGGTGTTTAGAACACTTGTCATCAGAATGATGTCTCCAGTCGTGTTTTTATTGTAGATTCATAAATTTCTGTATGAAGTGTTGATGTTTTGTCTGAGCAACAGTTGAAGATATAAGTATAAGATGATGTGAAACTGAAAAGCAGCTACGGGGCATAAACCTGCAACTGTGTTAACCGATCAGAATTTCATAAATCAGTCACAACATTCAAGGCTTCCTTCTCATGTCCCATGTGCATAAGCTCCCAAAACACAGCATGTTGGTTTTCAGTTGCTAATTTTCTAGGAGTTCTCTTTTGTAATGCTTCTTTTTATTTTCTTTTTAAAGGTACGGCACTCTGATAGAGCTGGGAGAGAAACGTAAAGACATGCTAGAGAAGAGCTGCAAGAAGTTCATGTTGTTCCGTGAGGCCAACGAGCTCCAGCAGTGGATCAATGAGAAGGAGAGCGCCCTCACCAATGAGGAGGTCGGCTCTGACCTGGAGCAGGTTGAGGTGCTGCAGAAGAAGTTTGACGACTTCCAGAAGGTAAAGTCTGCTTTTTTTTTTTTAACTCAACAAAAACAATCCAATATGTTCATGGCTTTGACATATCAGGATAGTCTGACCGACTTGTAGGACATTATAGGTCATGAAATGTGAATGTTGAACTATTGCACAAGAACGAATCGGTACGATGAAGTTATTCCGAAGCCATATTTTAGGATGAAATTGTTTCACTCTATACCTGCAGCTGATTTGAACACATATAACAAGATCATTAGATTTCAGCTTGTGATTTGCAGCACATGGTCTATTCCCAATAGTTGTGTTATGTGCAGGTTTTGACAGAGTGTTGAATTCACCTTCTTTTAAAAAACGTTCCTCTTGCCTGCAGTTGAAATGAACAGTTTTCGCACACAACTTTGGACAGTCAGGAGATGTTACACACTGAACTAAAAGTCATTTTTCATTTCTTAATTCATCTAAGATGGCATATAACTATATTCTGGGGCTCTTCTGGTATATCTTCACGTGATTTACAGTAAAAAAAAAAAAAAAGCTGGAAAAGCTTGTGTTCACTGCTGCCTCTTTAAGGCCTCCCACCTGATTTGCCTTCTCTGTTTAGGTTAGTCAGATTTTGAAGCTATGAAAATAAACAAATAGTCAGATTTCACTACTTTTTTTGTTCCTTGTTTAAAAATACATCCAGCCATGTTTTCTGATCAGAAATCTATGAATATATATACTGTACTGTGTGTGTGTGTACACACACACACACACAAACACATATATTGTGTGCATTTGCAATCTGATGTAAGTTTAGTGGCCAGGTGGAGGTAGAGACCAGTTCATGCTTTCCGCGTCTGTGTGTCTGCAAAGATACGCGTGATTTAAATTTCGTGGCGGGGTCCACACAGACCCATGTGCATGTAGTATTCATTGCAGTCACGCCAACTGTGCAACAGCGAAAACAAATGAAACTCAACAAAAGTTTGTTATGACGAGCGGATGTCCAAGAACTTCTCCGTCATCCACACCTTTTCAATTCCTCAATAAAAAAGCTGTAATTGGAGAAGTAACTGCAGGACTTTTGAGGTTTTTTTGTACCTAATTTCCAGCGACTGCCCCCCCAAAAAACAGTAGGAAGTGCTAAATTCTCCAGAAGAACTGCGCTATGTCCACCACGCTAGTCACGCCTTAGGATAGTCACACTGACACAGTGTTACAGCCCTCTACCTAGCTGCTGTATCTTGTGAGGTGCAAAGTTACAGGCTTTCAGAAACATCCATAGGACCCCAGTGTATGTTTTTGTATTCGATGTGAAGAACAGTTTGACTGTCCACATAGCAGACTGACACATAGTTATTATTGTAGGATCAGAACCACGTCCACTTTCTGCTTTCCAAGTCTGCATCCATCAAATGGGAACCATGAATTGGCCTTAACATTGTAAACAAGCCATCAGTTTTTTTGCTTGTTGTTGAGATTGTTTGTACTTGTTATTTGTTAATGGTTAGAACTGACAGAAAGCCGTTGTCATTGCTGTTTTGCACTCTCCAGGACCTGAAGGCCAATGAATCTCGTCTGAGGGACATCAACAAAGTGGCCTCTGAGCTGGAGTCTGAAGGCCTCATGGCTGAGGAGGCCCCCATGGTTCAGGCTCAGGTAAGCACTGCCTTCCTGGATCAGTTGTTAGATTACATATATAGGCCATCCTCTGTGTTTGCTGTCATTAAACAGATTTATTTTATCCTATTTGCAGCAACAAGAGCTGCTTGGGGCTGCTCCTGGCAAGGTTGAGATTATTTTCGTAATTTCCATAAGCTGAATTTGAATATTTCAGAATCATTTTAACACCCCAACAGTGAAATGTGTGTTTACGAGTATACCTTCTTTTTTGAACAGGATGAAGCTGATTCCAAGACTGCATCTCCATGGAAGGTAAGCGTCATCCAACATGTCCCTTGAAAGTACACTCTGACATTCACTTGTTCAATGTATTTTTAAAGAAAATGCATCAACTCCAAAGATTTGACAGCCTGTCAATCTTGATCTGATACTGTAACTGTGCATGACTGTTTGGCATTGGGTTGATGTTTGATACTGGTGTGCCAATTCACTGCAATCATGCCCAACAATACATTTTACTGGCATGGGACATAATGTCACATGTCCTCATGGAGTATGATTAGACATTAATGAGGCAACCGGCAAGCCTGGGCAATCTTAAGTCATCTTAAGATCCCTTGAATTTTTAATTTCCTGTCTCAAAATGTCTCAATCGTTTACAAATACTTTGTTTCATTCTTATATAATTCGGTGTTTGGGGCTTGTTGGCTGGTTTTGTCATGGTTGCGGGGCTTACAATGTCCTGACTGTTGTAAAGTCTTGGGAGAAGTTCAAGACGGAGTTTCCATAACACTCTTGACTGGTGTGGTGTTTTTTTTCTGTTTTTGTCCTCCTTTCTGCCATGTTTCGTTCACCTTTGTCTATAGAATATACGCTTGGCTGTTCAAACAACGGCTAACTTTAATACTATCAAGGTAAGATTAACTAGTCCGCCCCAGTCTCATTTTGAATGGTTCCTTCCCTCGTCTCCTGCATTGTGATCAGAAAACTAACTCCATCGTAATGGTGTCACGTGTTCTGTGCGTTCCTGTCCTCTGAAACCCGACTTTTAGTGTTGGCAGTGTTCACTTATGTTTGGCTCCACCCTGTTTCCCATAGCATATATTTGTCCTGTCATAATCCATCCTGTTTACTGTAGTATGATGATTGCTGAAATACTACATCAGTCGTGTCTGTAGTGTCTTTATGTAGATTATGACTTTTTCATTGTCATTTTTTTGTCCTCCTGTTATGTAATATGATTCCCATGCATCCAGTCCTGTGCATCTCACTTCAATTATCCCACTGCTTTTGTTTGTCCATCACTGTGTATGTGTCCATCAAATACATTATGCAAATGAGCACACATCTTGCAAATATTGTATTTGCATGGTTATGCTTGAGTAAATTGTTTGATTTAGCATTCAGCAACTCACCATTAAACAGAATCTGCAAGTCTATGTGGCAGTGTTGGATAATGATAACAGCTACCTGATGAGTCACTCTTTAACAGAGGGTGTGTTTAGTTCACATACTTTACTGAAAATCAGCTAAAATGAAAACAGTCTGCAGAATGGCTGAGTAGACTGAGTAGAGAGCAGAGTGTTTAATGTTGATTGTATTCTGTGCAGGAGCTGAACAATCGCTGGCGTTCCCTGCAGCAGCTGGCTGAAGACAGGAGCAACATGCTGGGCAGTGCCCATGAGGTGCAGAGGTTCCACAGGTAAGAATCAAAGACTGTAGGAGGTGAAGTGTGTGACATCACCCACAAGATTTTGGAGACATACTGTTTAAGGGGAAAATGTCACTGAAAATCTGCTGTAACCAGATGTTAGATCACAAATGGTTTCCATGTACAATATTTGATCAAAGTAATGTTGTGTGCCTTCAGGGATGCTGATGAAACTAAAGAATGGATTGAGGAAAAGAATCAGGCTCTAAATACCGACAACTACGGTCATGACTTGGCCAGCGTCCAGGCTCTACAGCGCAAACATGAAGGTTTTGAGAGGGACCTGGCAGCCCTGGGTGACAAGGTCAGATTATCTTTTAGGAATTTATGAGATTCTAACTTGTCAGCAACCAAATTTAGTCTTCTTCTTGAGGCTTTAATGTGTTTTTCCTGCCCCCCTACCTAGGTTAATTCTCTTGGGGAGACAGCAGAGCGTCTGATCCAGTCTCACCCTGAGGCAGTGGATGACATCCAGGAGAAATGCACTGAGCTCAACACTGCCTGGAGTAGCTTGGTGGGACGTGCTGACCAACGCAAAGACAAGCTGGGCAACTCCCATGACCTGCAGCGTTTCCTGTCTGACTTCAGGTGAGGAGAGAACAGCTGGTGTATCCCACTGATTTGTTGATGAGAACAACTGTATTGAAAATGAGGTGTAGTATTTCCTGTTGTTGGTGTTTTTCTATTGTTTTTGTCCAAGCAATGCAGTTAAGATGTGTGTGGTGGTAACTGGCTACGTCTTCACCTTTACAGAGATCTGATGTCCTGGATTAATGGCATCCGAGGACTAGTGTCCTCAGAGGAGCTGGCCAAAGACGTGACTGGAGCTGAAGCCCTTTTAGAAAGACACCAGGTACTAAATGTCTCCTTTCCTGTTTCTGGACAAAATTGCAGACATAAGTGCTGGTTATTTCTCATCTCACACTTTGCATCCATCTTTCCAGGAACACCGCACAGAGATCGATGCTCGTGCTGGTACCTTCCAGGCCTTTGAACAGTTTGGTCAGCAGCTGCTGGCTCGAGGACACTATGCTAGTCCTGAGATTCAGCAGAAACTGGAAGCTTTAGACCGTGAGCGTGCTGACCTAGAGAAGGCCTGGGTGCAGCGCCGTATGATGCTGGACCAGTGCCTCGAGCTCCAGGTAATGGCACATTCACCCAAGAGGTGACCAGTTAGAAGCTGCTATTATGTAGTCACTGACAGCTGTGTTTGTCCATTCACAGCTTTTTAACAGGGACTGTGAGCAAGCTGAGAACTGGATGGCAGCTCGTGAAGCCTTCCTCGCCAGTGACGACAAGGGTGACTCCCTGGACAGTGTGGAGGCCCTCATCAAAAAACATGAAGATTTTGACAAGGCCATTAATGTGCAGGTCAGAAAACGAAAAGATCTTCTCCTCAGTGAAAGTCTTTAAAATTGTCAGTAACTGCACTTTATGAATCACTGAACGTTGGCGTGCTGTACAGGAGGAGAAGATTGCAGCTCTGCAGTCCTTTGCTGACCAGCTGATTGGAGCCGACCATTATGCCAAACCTGAGATCTTTAACCGCCGCAAAGAAGTGCTTGACAGGTAGGAAACATTGGAGACCTAGCTTTAAATGATTACATGTAGTCATAACAACAAAGACAGAAACATGCAATGGAGATGCATTTAAGACATATCAGATAATTACACATTAAATTATAAGTCAAAATACCCTGTTCTGCAAAACCAGAACTTAGCTTTCCTGGCACTGTTTGATAAAATAATAGCACTTTCAGTCTGCAGTGTTACCAGCCTCACTGATATCGTTCCCAGATCCAGTATTGCAGTAACTGAGGCCTTGTTAGGAAGCCTTGTGGAACCAGATATACACTGTCCTTAGGTTCTGACATGCACACAGCACACTTGATGTGATGATGTCTTCCACGGTTAAAATTCAGTGAAACCATAACAATATTATTTTATCTGGCAAGCTTAAGACAAAAGAGATAAGCGTGTTGTTCTAAAGCCAGACTGAAACATTCACAACATAAGTGTGTTCGACCCTACATCTGGTTTGCTTTTCTTTTTAATCGGGAATACCTTTTTATGTATTGTTGGATTGTATGCTGACAATGGACAGACTGACAACTGTCCCTCAAAATATGACTGAGTCTAAGATACAGACTGTTCACTTTTTTCGGGCGTCGACACAACATTTCTGCATTTTGTAGAAACTGACCATACAAAACTGCAGTGCCTGGCTCCAAAAACTGTGGCCACCTTGATCTTGTGAGAAATGCATGACAGCAGTCAGGATCAAGCTGGACAGAAATCTAAGCAGCATGCATTGTGCAGTGATTGTTGTTAATTGATTCTGTGCAGGTCTGGTTTATTTAAATCGAGCCCAGTGTTTACATATGACGTGTTGGAGCTCCCTTTTAAAACTTAAATTGTGATGTTTCAAAGGTGGCGCCGGCTCAAGGCCCAGATGATCGAAAAGCGCTCTAAGCTGGGTGAGTCTCAGACCTTGCAGCAGTTTAGCCGGGATGTGGACGAGATCGAGGCTTGGATCAGTGAGAAGCTGCAGACTGCCACTGATGAGTCTTACAAGGACCCCACCAACATCCAGGTACACACTTGGACTTGATTGGTACAGACTTAACTCGCAAAAGCTCCAACAGCAGGGCTAGCCTGGAAAGAGTCCCTTCAAATGGTTCAGGTCAGAGTGTAAATGTCCCACGTGATTTGAGTGAATAGAAAGTCAACAAAGTGTGAGTTAATTTGCAGATATGGTAACTAATTCTAGACAAGGTGGGTGAGCCAAAAAACATGTCAGTCTTGTGTCCCTAGCTAAATTAAAATTGCTAATCTGTTTGGTCTTGTCTTATTGACGGTACTCTTTAACTGTGTCAAATCCCTCCCTGTGTCCTGTCTGGAGTGAGACTGAATTTTTCTCTCACTGTCCCATTTTTTTTATAGCTGTCCAAGCTGCTGGTAAGTTTGTAGTGTGTCAGCTGACTAACAACAGATTATTCTCCATGTGTCCACGTCTGTGCTGTATGTGTAGACACGATGTAGAAACAAGCATTCCGTCCATGTTGAGTTTGTCCCTCATCAGTACTGTTGAGTGCCAGCTTCTTTTCACCTGGGTTTTAATTTAGTTACAGTGTTTGGCTTAATCCTGTTTTCATTTTTGTATTTTATTCTAGGTTTGTTTTGCACATCGAAGTTTTTTGGGTGTGGCTTCCATTCTTATTTTTTAATTCTTGGAGGGGAGTTATCTATAAACTTGCTTCAAGTGTTTGAATCCACGGAACAGCTGTAGTCAGTCTGTTTTAGGGCTGTGATTAAAGCCTATGAACTCATCGGGCAGCAGGCGGAGCTTTCATATGCGATGATTATTTCATACATAACTTGCTCCAGAGCATAATTTACCATGATAGTGTGCTTTGGTAGGAAGTGAACCATTGTCTTAGTTCTGAAAACCTGACCGTTAAAACTGAAGGTACCTCATTAATCCCGAATCCTGTTCGTAGTGGTAATATTGCTGGATACAAACAGGAAGCAACTTTGCAGTGACTCTTCCTCCAGTATTTTTTCTCAAAGTCAGCTCTTTTGCAGAAATTGTTGCCATTTTGTGTTCTTCACTTGTTTGTCCTTTGTCTCTTGACACATTGTCTGTCATAGTTCGTCACCTGTTGAAGTCGTTGAAGTCATTTTTGTCTTCTACCTTCTAGTTTTTCAGTCACAACACAGTTTTGTAAACACATTTGATAATGCTGTATAGGTAAAGAGTTAATCACACTTGGTCAAACTGACTTTACTTTCAGGTGTTATTCTGAATGTAAGTATGAAAGCATTGGTGTATGTTAAGCATCCAGTGGCCTTTGTCAGTTTGAGGAGAGTTCTGAATATTTACAAGATAAGTCAGGAGCTTGTGGTTCTCATGCTGTGTCCCTCCTGCCTCTCTGTGCTGTCAGAGTAAACATCAGAAACATCAGGCATTTGAGGCCGAGCTGCACGCCAACGCAGACAGAATCCGTGGAGTCATTGACACTGGCAACGCCCTGATCCAGAGAGGAGCCTGTGCCGGTAGCGAGGATGCAGTCAAGGTAATATGCGCACTGTACTACAGAATCAAAGACTATTACTAAATGTCCATTAAACATGGTTCATTCAGGATGAAATGTGTAAGTGTCAGCACTTACAAGGGCAAAGAGTAAGCCATACATCAACTTCTATACACATTTTTGAACTCATAACAGTAGGTTTGTCCACTGATTTAATCAAGGACGACCTGTTTCACTGCTCATTTGGGCAACTGGCTATTCAATTCCATCCAGTTTTATTTATATAGCCCATATTTTACAACATACCAGGCTCAGGGAATGCGGCCATCAGCCTCGACTGGTTGTAATTTAAAGGCTGTTGTCTGTACATATTGACCCTCTGAAACCTGAAATGCCCTGGCAGGTTAACAAGGCATGCTGACACCATTTATTAGCCAGAAACCAAAAACAATCGTCAGATTTTCAACTTTCAGACATTCCTTAAACTACTTATCAGTGAAATGCTATTCTGTGCCTAAAATCTGATATGTCATGCCTCATTTAAAACCTCACAGAAGTATGTAATTAGTTTATTACAACTATGTGGAGTTTGTATTTGCAATGTTTTAACACCTATGAGCAACAGCTGGAGAAAGTTGGAACAAGTTTGAACAGGCTAGTTCAATTTTGTCATTCAATTTTTATAAAATAAATAATCACAGAAATTCAGCTTTGTTTTTTTTTTTGTTTTTTTTTTTAGGATTTATGGCATTTTATCGATGTCATACTGCATAGAAGACATTTCTGAGTTCTCTACTTCTAGCAGGACTTTAAAATGAATCTGAATATTGCAATGAAAAATGAGCCGACAGTGGGTGAAAATGTGTAAAAGTGTAACTGTAAACTGTGGTATTAAAAAAATGTCTTCAAAAATCTTTACTTAATCACCTCTTAATCTTAACCCTCCCCGGGTGCTGCTCTGTGGCAGCCCACTGCTCCTAGTATGTATAGTTAAGGTTAACTCTGAATAGGATGGGTCAAATGCAGAGAAGTAATTTCCCCAAGAGGATCAATAAAGGTTAGATTATTATTATTCTTATTAGATTATTAAGTTGGTAAAGTCAGCAGCCACCCAGTTTTTTGTAATGACTCTGGAAGGTCAGTGATATCCGTGTACAGAGAGAAGATTTCAGATGAATTAGAAGATAGTTTAAATCACATTATTGGTCTGTTATTTTCCTTAAATGGTTCAGCCCACAGACAAGACGTGATTCTGTTGAAAAAGAACTGGATTGCAACTTTTTAAAACCTTTCCTCTTTTCCAGGCACGCCTCAACGCTCTGGATGAGCAGTGGCAGTTCCTTGTTAACAAATCTGCAGAAAAGAGCCAGAAACTCAAGGAGGCTAACAAACAGCAGAACTTCAACACGGGAATCAAGGACTTTGACTTCTGGCTCTCTGAGGTGAGACTCTGCGCAGCAGACAGAAACACTGACAGACAAACGCACAGGAGATGATCTCAAAGGCTGATGCATGGTGTTGTCTCTCAGGTGGAAGCTCTTCTTGCCTCTGAGGATTATGGCAAAGATCTGGCCTCAGTCAACAACCTGCTGAAGAAACACCAGCTGTTGGAGGCTGATATTTCTGCCCATGAGGTACGCAGCTCATTATCACAGATGTCTCTGCATGTGGGTCGGCTGTACCTCAGAGAACACCCAAGACCTTATTAGAGAACATTGTTCTATTTTATGCTCATGTCACAAATTACAGAATCTCCAATTTGAGAGGTGGTAGTTACAGAATATTCTAAGGCCTAGTTTGGAAACAAAAATTGTTCGTAGTGTGTAATAAAAGTAAAACAACAAGGGTTCTACAGTGCAGTTGGAAAGTAAATACAGTGAGAGACTCTGACCACCACGCTCTCTGTTGCAGGATCGTCTGAAGGATCTGAACGGCCAGGCTGACAGCCTGATGGCCAGCAATGCCTTTGACACCTCTCAGGTGAAGGACAAGCGTGATGCTGTTAATGGCCGCTTTGCCAAGATCAAGAGCATGGCAGCCGGTCGTCGTGCTAAACTCAACGAGTCCCACCGTCTGCATCAGTTCTTCAGGGACCTTGATGATGAAGAGTCTTGGATCAAGTAAGAGGATCCACTCTGTTCATGTTGTCTTGAGGAGAACTTCAACTTAAACTTACATGTTGTTGCCCCGATTCCACACAGAGAGAAGAAGTTGCTTGTGAGTTCAGAGGACTACGGACGTGATTTGACAGGAGTACAGAATCTGAGGAAGAAGCACAAGAGGCTGGAGGCTGAGCTGGGAGCCCATGAGCCAGCCATTCAGGTAGACCCTTCCATTCATTGTATTTATTCACAGAGATGTTTAGTTTAAATCTGCAAAAGGTTTCTGTGAAGTAGGCACTTGGCTTGGCTTTCTGGCACATTGGTGCAGCCAGCCAGGGAGGGTAGACTCAGTGAGAGCTCCTGTTTACATATGTTTGTAAAGACCATCTATGTCTTGGCTGTCTTGAATTTCCGGTGACTCCTACAACTCTTTATTTTCTAAGATTGAAACACGTGTCTGATACAAAAAACAACCATGAATTTTGATTCTTTGATAGATTTATTTAAGATCCTCTGGAAATACGACAAAATCCTCTTGGTCAAAAATATGGTGAATCAAACGGGCCTGTTTAAATTGTCTCAGAGAAGTCAGCAGATGTAGTCAATTGTAATCATGCACAAAAAGGTAGGAGATCACGGTACTAAGAAAATTAGATTGCCACAGCTTTCTACATCGCCAAAACTGATAATTCAGGTTTTTGGATGTATATTTTTGACAAATTAGGAGTTGTGGAAACTGAAAACTGTCTGATATACATGGTCTTTACAAATGTATGTAAACTTTTGTTCACAACTGTGTTTCTGATAATGTCCTGCATAATTTGCATAGTCTCATTCATCTAACCTGAGCTATTGTGAGACATTCTGACATAGTTAATATGCTGTTAAATGTTCTGGAAACATTGATTGGATCTATGTTTTGTGTGCTCCCAGTCGGTGCTGGACACTGGGAAGAAGCTGTCTGATGACAACACCATCGGCCAGGAGGAGATCCAGCAGAGGCTCGCTCAGTTTGTGGATCACTGGAAGGAACTCAAAGACTTATCGGGAGCGAGGTAGGACACAGGACAGGTGCAACGTAGGATGCGAACACACAGGTAGAAAAAGATGTGTAAATTTGTATGTGTGGTTCCAGGGGACAGAGGCTGGAAGAGTCGCTGGAGTACCAGCAGTTTGTGGCGAATGTGGAAGAAGAAGAAGCTTGGATTAATGAGAAGTTGAATCTAGTGGGGAGTGAAGACTACGGAGATACGCTGGCTGCTGTGCAGGTGCTTCTCTCTTTCAAACCTCCACATATACGTGTTTTTCACAGTCATTAGGGACGATGCATTTTATTGACTGTCATGAAAAAAAACCTTCTTTTAACAGGGCCTGCTGAAAAAGCATGAAGCGTTTGAGACGGACTTCACTGTACACAGGGACAGAGTCAATGATGTGTGTGCGAATGGAGAAGAGCTTATCAAGAAGGTACTGACTGTATAACATGGAGATAAAAAGGCCACTTTTCACAAGGAGTGACGTAACTATTTATGTGGATGAGTGCAATATGACTCCCGAAGTGAAGGATCTTAAAACAATTTGTGTGCATTTACAACAGAACAATCATCATGTGGACAACATCAGTGCCAAGATGTCGGCTCTGCGAGGCAAAGTCTCTGAGCTGGAGAGGGCAGCCGCTCAGAGGAAGGCCAAGCTGGATGAAAACTCTGCCTTCCTGCAGTTCAACTGGAAGGCAGACGTGGTGGAGTCCTGGATCGGTATGAAAATAGAAGTTCTGTCTTCAGTTCAGTTTTAGTTATACTGCACCAGTTCACAGCATATGCCATCTCAGGATACTTTAAGATCAAGACCTCACAATATTGTAGAGTGGTTTAATTTCAAAAAACTGAGACAGACTGTAAATCACACCATTACAACAAGTTCCCCCTCCCAGAGATGCCAGGTTTCACACCTTTATGTGTGCAGAGACCATTAACTGTTACAGTCAATCTACTCTGCAGACAGAGAGGCTGAGCAGGGCAGGTGGAAACGGTTCCAGCACACAGCATCATCTGAAATCACAACTTGTTTCCATTTGTTACAGTGAGGATTAATCAAAAATGAATGTGTTCATTAGGGCTGGTCCCGCATACTCAAATATCCAAATATTCGTTTGTTGTGGAGGTATTCCAATAATAATTTTGATATTAGAATATTCGTGCATGCCGCCGTTGAGCATCAGCGAACACTGCCGAGGCTGTAGTACGCCGCAGTGGTTTAAGTACATGGACCTGCCGACTCCGGTGTGGTGTCACTCACCCCTCCACCCCCTACCCTACGTCCCATGGTATTGCCATGCTCCCCATAATCCTAATGATATCCTGGGGTATGTGGCATCCCGGAGATAGAATATATGTGAAGTTCTTTCTTATGTGTGATCCAGTCCAATTTTAAAATCCGTTAGGATTTTAGAACTAACCTAATTTTAAAACTTGATCTCGGCTCAGGTGGACAACAGTGCAAATAACAGCTAGTATTTGCAGCACATGACATCATTTAAACCTGGACTCGCAGCAGACCAGCTGCCTATATTCAGATGATTTCTGGCGATAGAACTATATCATCTGGTAATTCCAGCACAAGAACTACTGAGGAATTAAACGTAGACACGTTAGCTGTTTTTAAATGATCTGCCATGCTGGTTATTGTGCTGTGATGTATAAACTGCTTTTTGCAGTATTTACACTCAGCTTTTTGTCCATCTGTTTAAACATACTGACAACTTTTTTGGAAATGGTGTCACACTGCGAGCTGACTCACAGTGTTTGCAAGTAGTCTGTTCCTCCTGTTGCCTAAGATAAATGGATTAATCCAGGGAGGCTGTTCATGCAGCACTGTTCTCATTTTGAGAGTCACACCAACAATTATCCAACCAGTGAGAATTTAGTCAGATGAGAGCATATCAACGAATCGACCAGTGGATGTGCAAACAGCTCTATTTGTTTCAGTTTTGAGGTAACCAAAATAGCTATTCTGTTCTCCCTGCTTCCAGGCTTTATCCTTCATTAGCCTAATGATGTGCCCAAATATGAAAGTACATCTTCAGAAATCATTTGGAAAGAGTGAGCTGAGTAACTGTAGTCAGTCTGTATGATAGGTGGACAGTATCTGGACACTTGGCACCTTCTCTCAACTACTGATGTGGTTTCTGTTTAGGCGAAAAAGAAAACAGCCTGAAGACTGACGACTATGGCAGAGACCTGTCCTCTGTGCAGACTCTGCTCACCAAACAGGTATGCCCTCCTCCAAAAAGTGTTCTGCTTGTTCTCCATGCCATTTTGTTCTCCCCTTTCTCGTCATCAGCACCACTAGCATCTTTTTCTGTCCTTCTACAGGAGACATTTGATGCTGGTCTCCAGGCCTTCCAGCAGGAGGGAATTACTAACATTACAGCTCTGAAAGACCAGCTGCTCGCTGCAAAGCATGTCCAGTCAAAAGCCATCGAAGCCCGTCATGCTGCCCTGATGAAGCGTTGGAACCAGCTGCTGTCCAACTCTACTGCTCGCAAGAAGAAGCTTCTGGAGGCTCAGGAGCACTTCAGAAAGGTAAAGAGATCTGAGATGGTTCTGTAATGAAGCAGGGTGGTCAGTGCTTCTTAGAAACACTTCAGAAATGCAGTAAATCAAAGCAGTAGAAGTACAGCTCTTTGAACAAACCCTAATCAATCGTAAAGAAGTCATCTGTATACTGGGCTTGGTTTAACAATCATATCTCCACTCCTACCCAAGGTTGAGGACCTGTTCCTGACATTCGCGAAGAAGGCCTCAGCCTTCAACAGCTGGTTTGAGAATGCAGAGGAGGATCTGACAGACCCAGTGAGGTGCAACTCTCTGGAGGAGATCCGGGCGCTGCGTGAGGCCCACGAGGCCTTCCGCTCCTCGTTGAGCTCAGCTCAGGCTGACTTCAACCAGCTGGCAGAGCTGGACCAGCAGATCAAGAGCTACCAGGTGGTGTCCAACCCCTACACCTGGTTCACCATGGAGGCCCTAGAGGAGACCTGGAGGAACCTGCAGAAGATCATCAAGGTCTACACATGAAATATTCAGTACATCATCACAAATACAGCCTGACAGTGTTTTAACTCACATCCTCCTCTGACCCTCTGATCTGTGTCTCTAATTAAATGAGATCATTTGTACAAAGAGTGAAAAGGGAGTAAATCTCACAAGCCCTGTCCAGTCTGCACTCCATTCTATCATTCTGATGGTAACTTACTATAGCAGCTTTAATGAGCACCCTGGTCATGTTTTCATAAAATTCACGCTGGCAGACATATTAGGTCTGATCTAGTAACATTTTCACATCACTTTCCACATGGCACAAGTTTGAACTGAACCGTCACAGTGACGCCAGTAATTGTCCAAAAACATCACAGAGAGGCTTAACGCAGTTTATGAGACAACATCAACACATGCTGTTCTCCTTCACTTTGCTCTGCAGTTTATTAGGCTACAAAATGAAATATCGATAATGCTAAAACTTCACTGCGATGAAAACGGATGCTAACAGCTCAGAATATTGATACTCACCAAAAATGTATGGAATCCCAGATTTATTGAGCTTTTCTTCCTCCACAAAACATTAACAGAAGCTGAAGTGTGTTTCCTCTATTTTCTTTGAGTTTATTTATAACCTGCAACACCGGACAGCAGCAGGATCCACGTGTGCAGAGAGAGAGATGTGCATTTTTACACACAGAACACCAGCACATGTAACTATAAATGATATCAGAGAGAGCATGGAGAGCAGATCAGTCCGGGTCAGGATCTGACCACAGATCAAACTGGGCAGTTTAATAAGCTGCTATGAGCTTAGATTTTTCTGCTGTTGCATTACTTTGCCTCTTACATCACTTGTGTATTGTCTAATCTCGTGTGAATGACAAATATGAGGTGAGGAACATTAATGGAAACGTGACGTATGTCTGAACAACTAGAATGCTCTTACTTAAACGGCTTGATGAAGACAAAAATGTTAGGTATTTCATGCCTGAAAGGAGCCAGAGAAATCATTTTCTGTGAGTTAAACCCAATCTAGGCATGAGTTTACAGTGTAACAATCTCTGATCAGAATTTTCCTTTACTTATGCTTTCAGTGCAGTTTACCTTGCTGGTGTGTGTTTGTCCTCTGTGTGTAAAAGGAGCGAGAGCTGGAGTTGCAGAAGGAGCAGAGGAGGCAAGAAGAAAACGACAAACTGCGTCAGGAGTTCGCGCAGCATGCCAACGCCTTCCACCAGTGGCTACAAGAGACCAGGTAGAGGATGTGTAGAGGACCAGATGAGTCTTTGTAAAACTTGGGCTGAGGTTTTTAGAGTCTGCCACAGATGTTAGCTCTTCTTTCACAACTGACCCTCCGAACCTTAAGCAGTTTATGGGAATTTTTGCTCTTGATGCATTTTCACTCACTGTGGGCTCATTTGTTACTGCAGTGTGAAGTCCTGCACCTCTGTGGAAATAACCATGGCTAGAAGGAGGGTAAACTAAAACTTGTTAGTGTAGTATGACATAGTTAGAATGCCTTAAATCATAAAAAAGAAAAAAGTTTACCTTCTTTGATTATTTATTTTTTTTAAATATAAAAAGCCTGGAATCTACACGTCCACTATTTTTCCAGGTGTCCACAGGTCCAGGTCTCTTCTCTGCTGTCTGTCAAACCAGCCTGCAGTTTAAAAATCACTGAGTGTTTGTTGCATGATTGTCGGTCACACCTGAGTCGGTCATGACTTCAATGTTCCATCGATGGGCAGAAGAATTTTTTTCGTCTTTTACAGAATCTGGAAACGGTTTGTTTTTGATACATTTTTAAACAAGACTGTAGAATAAATTGATTTCGATGAAGTATTGGGATTCTAAGCTTCGATTTAGTTCCTTTAACTGACAGAACTGCACGTCGCACGTGACTAGTTCAAGAACCTTTGGCAAATTGAAACTCTGACCAAAAACCAGAAGCTGATTTTACAGTTTCTGACTGTTATTTGCATATTTGAGTAGTATTTTTTTGAAAGACAACTTTCCTTCAAACTCACTGGCAATTTTGGGGTTTCAGAAGGTTAAACAACAACAGATGCTCAGCAGGAAGCATCTTTTTTGTAGGTTGTGAAGACAGAAATTTGTTGCTTGGCGATCCTCACACAAAGTTAAACACACTACTCATGTCTGAACAGATGATAACTCGTGTGTGAAGTTGCTCTCTGCCTTGTTGGTATCTGTGAAGAATCTCAGCACACGTCATGTTCACCGGTGATGTGTTTGCTGTCTTGCACAATTGACAGATCAAAACAGGTCTGTTGTCAAAGCCAAGGCATCAAACACATCACTGCTGTCCACAGTGGTGTTTCGCTTGCTGTGTTCTCTGGGTTGTCTGCAGTGAGTTGTCGCCTCATCTTGTTAACATGTATTTGTTTCTCTCTCTCTCCCCTCCTTTCTCGTGGCTGCTTCCTCGCCGGTGCTTTGGATTACTGTGCTAATCAGGACTTATCTTCTGGATGGGTTAATATCACTTTCTTCTTTTTTATGTATTTGATTGAATGTGTGAGTGTGAAAACTGTGCTGATGTGGTGGTGAAAGTGAATCTTGATGTCAAAGGTGGTTGTTGTTTTGAAATGATCGCCTCTTTTCTTCCTGATCCAGATGTTTTCCCACCATTTCCTTGTCTGATGTTTAATCTCTGGTCCTCCCTCCTCCCCCCCTCCCCCACCCTCTCTCTGAATAGCATAGCGTATCGACGGGTTATCTGTGTCTATCAGTACCAGGTTGCTGATGATCTTTCTGGAAGGTCAACCTCTTTCAAGCCTTGCTGTTTTCTTTTGCTTTTCTGACCCACGCAGTGCCCTCAGGGCTGTGTGACCTCATGCACTCTAGTCTAAAACCACCATGTTGGGCCCCTGTGTACTCAGCACCTTCCTGCTGTACTAACATATATCATCCAGTCCTCCAACTCAAAGCACCAGGCTGCAGTCAGCACTGCTTTCAAACACACGCATTGTAAAAAGTGCAAGGCTAGTCGTCTCTCTGGAATTCGGTTCCATTGGGTCATAGTCTATAATAATCTATATGCAGTGACTCCTGGGTGCACAACATCTTCTGTAACAGAATACTGGCTCTCATATTCATGATCTACTAATGATAGGCTGCAGTTTCCTCTCCTGTGTGCTGTAGCCCTAACCTTGCATGGTCTGGGTTACCAGTAGACATTCAGCATGAATGCAGCTCTGTTCTGTGAAGACAGCATTTTATGGTCCACTTCCAATGTCCTTCCAAAAATGGCTTTATCACAGAAGTGAGAGGTCAAATTACACACTATGGGACCAGTAAACTGCAAACACTACTTAATGAATAGTTGAGAAAGGCTTCTCTGGAACACTGGATGTCGTAAAGAATGTGTGTCTTCCTAATAACACTGTGTGTCAGTGTGTGTGCAGTAGTTCTCCAGACTCTGCTGCTTCGTCTCTAATTGAATTGTGTTGGTGTCAGGTCGTGTATGGTGGAGGAGTCTGGTACCCTGGAATCCCAGCTGGAGGCCACCAAGGTAAATATCACTGTACATACTGTAGGTTAATAAGCAGTATAAGAGTCTTCAAATCTGTCTTTTCTACTGACCCAGAGGATTGTCCTCCAGAATACATTTGTTCTCTGCCAAAATTAGCAGCATAACAGCTTGATGTTTTAATGGTTAGATATTTCAACAACGCTGACGTTTTTGTTGTTTTCTTTTTTTTGGCTCTTGTTACATTTTTGCTCACCGTGGGTTCATTTTTTACTGCAGTATAAAGTCCTGCACCTCTATTGAAACAACACAACCATGACTAGGAGAGAGAACCCAAAAATATCTTATTTGCAATAACATTATACAGTAAATCCTAAAAAAGAACTCTCCACTGTGACTGTATTGGCACATCCAACGGCCACATTCACCACATTGACAGAAATGCGCATTAACATTACTGATACCAACACACTGAGCAGTGAGACACCGCGTGTCATGTTTTGTTGATGTGTGTTTGTGTGTGTAGCGTAAGCACCAGGAGATCCGGGCCATGCGCAGCCAGTTGAAGAAGATTGAAGACTTGGGTGCAGCTATGGAGGAAGCACTGATCTTGGACAACAAGTACACAGAGCACAGCACAGTGGGTCTGGCCCAGCAGTGGGACCAACTGGACCAACTAGGAATGAGGATGCAGCACAATCTGGAGCAACAAATACAGGCCAGGTACACTGTGGCATTCAAACCCACTGTTCAGGGAGTACTATTCATGTCAATTCAGTTTTATTTGTGTGGCCCAAATTCACAACATGTCTCTTACAGTGCTGATGCAGTTGATGCAGTTTTACACTCATGTTGCTCCTCCCTCTTTTAGAAACACCACTGGAGTGACAGAGGAGGCTCTGAAGGAGTTCAGCATGATGTTCAAGTAAGTGGATTTCTTCTGACCTTAACATGACTTTGTGTGCTTGGTCCAAGTGAAATCCTCATCTTTACCTGTTGCTTTGCAGGCATTTCGACAAGGAGAAGTCAGGCCGTCTGAACCATCAAGAGTTCAAGTCGTGTCTGCGCTCACTGGGCTACGACCTGCCCATGGTGGAAGAAGGAGAACCCGATCCTGAGTTCGAGGCCATTCTGGACACTGTGGATCCCAACAGGTCTGACACACTTGAGATTGCTTTATCAAGTCTGAATCCATGTTATTTCTGTTATTTCTTATTGCTTCTAGTTTTGATGTTTTGCACAGTGGGCATTTAGTGCATCAATGAGTTGACCTTAACTGCAACAGGTCAAAGAATCTGACAGGTCACAAATAGGAGACTAATAAAGCACAATGCAAAAGTTCTTACTTTAACAAAGCACATAAATACTTTTAAAAAAGAACAAATATTGTATCTTACAGTTGTTTTAATTGGCTTAGGAATGTATGTTTGTCAGCATCCCTGAGTTATCATGCCTGTTGACTTATTAAGGAAATTACATTGATGCATTTCCATGGCTGTAGTGGTTGTTGGTATTTGGTGCACAGTCGTATCTGCTGCCTAACTCCAAGGAATCTGTCTGCAGGGATGGAAACGTGTCGTTGCAGGAGTACATGGCATTCATGATCAGCCGTGAGACAGAGAACGTCAAATCCAGTGAGGAGATTGAGAGCGCCTTCCGAGCCCTCAGCACTGAGAACAAACCCTACGTCACTAAAGAAGAGCTCTACCAGGTCAGATGTGCTCACTGCTCTTCGTGTACATTCAGTTTTAGGGCTGCTCGGAAGTCTTACTGTCCTGTTTCCTTTCAGAACCTGACCAAGGAGCAGGCCGACTACTGCCTCTCACACATGAAGCCCTACCTCGACAGCAAGGGCCGCGAACTGCCATCAGCTTTCGACTTTGTGGAATTCACTCGCTCGCTCTTTGTCAACTGATCCCTCGCCCACCAGTGACCAATCGGGATGCGTTTTCCCACACACACTTCAACACGAACACATGGCTGAAACTGCATGATTGTGGCACTAGGAATACTCACCAATAACAACTATCTGTACTACCTATTTATCTCGCTCTACCCTTAACTCTTTGTGCTTCTCATGATAGCATAGTGGATCTGTCTACATTTGAATGTGATTGTTTTTAGCCGTTTTAGCTTGAGCTTTCGATAAATTTAAGAACCTAATAGTAACAATGTTGTAACAACACCTTAACAACTGCAGTGTGCTTTAATAAACGCTACTGGTTAGAACTGGAAACCTCTACTCTGTATTTATTTCACTTCCACATTCAAAAGCGCTGTAAACACACTTGTCTGACAGGGATCCGTCAGTCCTATGCAGCAGTTTCATCTGCCACAGGTAATGTCTCATTCTGCCACTTGATTGGCAATCTGCTCCAGCTGGCTGCTCTCTTTGGAGCTCTGGTCCGTCAAGTCAGTGCTCAGCTGCCAAATACCAACTGTCCCGTCAGTTTTTCCCACTGCTAAGAGATGAGGATTCTGACAGTTGAAGTCAAAACAAGTTGCAGCTTGACCTGCACCTCCCTGACCAATGGTGGCTGCTGCTCTTGGAGATCTGCGGCCCAGGTCGAAAATCTGCACCTCACCTGGGAAAAAAAATGCTGAGTGTGAGTCAGGAATCCATCTATTTTACACCCAAGTACTATTTTTTTCCCTCTTGATTTATTAATGAGTATTGGACAGCAGGCTAGATCTGATGAATGATTGTAGAGGTACTGTGTAATAAACAGATGATGACTCCGATTTTAGAATAAGCAGAATCTGGTGCATGTGTAAATTCAACTGGGGCCACAAATACAATAAACACAGGTTTAGCAAATTTTTACACCATCACAACACAGTTGGAATGCTATACCTTGTCCAGTGGCTGCAGCAAAAACCAGTGGTCTAGTTGGGGACCACTGCACCTGAAACACGTAGGAATCTGAAACCCTGAGAGAGAGCAGTGGGTTGGGCTGCAGCAAAGAGTGGAGGTGGACCTGACCATCAGTCCCTGCACTCACAAACAGGTTCCTGTAAACATCACAAGACAAAAGTCACTCAGGACACAGTAACCTGTAAAACCATCACAGAATATTTCTAGAATGATCCCGTGTCATCCTGTGAGGACGTTGGCACCTGTGGAATGGGGAGCAGTGTATGGAGTGGACAGGGCCGCTGCGAGGCCTGAATGAGAAGACTGCCGGGGCTCTCAGTGTCACACTCTGGCCCACTGAGGGCACTGCAGCCGGTGTCTGGGAGGAGAAGGAACATCTGAGCAGCAGGCCGCCCTCAGAGCCCACTAAGAAGGTGTCAGAGTCCCATGGAGACAGAGCCAGCGAGGTGACTCCCACACTGCTGCTGCCACGGGCCTGCAAGCAAAGCAACACTACATGTTTTCACTCTTCTGCCAGCCAAAGTAAAACTACTGTTTGTTTGGAGTTTGCAAGGACTTTATTTTAAACAGTCTTGTTTCTAGGATGCATTTTTGGAAGAACTGAATTTACTAAATACAATCCCTGCAGGAAGTATGTGAACCTTTTGGGATGACACTGACGGACCGCCCTACCCACGGCCAACTCCCTGTCTGTCTGTGGGTGTGTGGGTGGCTATGTCCGCACCATTAATCGATCACAAAGACAGATAGGACAATCAAACTCAGCACAGATGTTGAACTTGACCTACCCTGGTACCCATTCATTTTGGGGTCAAAGGTCAAGGTCGCAGAGCTACCTGCCATGTTTAGGAAGGCATCCGGTGTGGCTCTGCATCTCACTTGAGTGCATTCTAGTTATTTTGGTATGCAGTGCCTTTTTTAAACACTATACTTGGTGCACATCATACAGCACTCCAGTTATAAATGCTTTTGATTGCTGTCAGTGATCTGTGTTATTCATGCCTGACATCTGCCATCTAAACTTTTCGGTGTATACATAAAGCAGGATCTGGTCTTAAGCGCTCACTGCAGATTTATGTAAGAATGATCAAATCACTTCTGGTGACTTTGTTGAATTTATTAAACGTGGACTTACTTCAGCTGTCATAAGATGATAAATCCCTCACCATCAAGTCTCACTGACAGCTCTGTTTAGGCACTCTGAAACCGAACATGTCTCAGTGGTTTAATGTCTGATTTATTCTGCACTGATGCTGTAGAGCATCAGAAGAGTTCAGTTTCAGCTTCCTCCTCAGTCTCACCTTGAAACTGGCGCTGCTGCTGTGGGGAACCTGCTGTCGCACTAAGGCATAAGCGGCATTCAGGACAAATCTTCCCTGATCGGAGTCCACTGTCCACAGCAGCACCCTTCCTCCTGAGCTAGCACTCAGCACCCCAAACTCCCCTTTCTTCTGCAGGGGGACCCAAGCAACCTGCACACACACAAAGGATTTGTTTTAACCCTCTTATCAGACGAATAACTCAAAGGCAACTTCACTCCACACTCGTGTGGCTCTTTCAGTTTATCCAGTAGTGTTCTTTGTATTTGCAGAATAGATTCCACAGTCAAAGAAAACGCTGTGTGTGACCGCAGACGTTAACAAGCCCTACTATACTGATTATTTCTAACAGATAGCCAAGCAGATTGTGTGAACTCACCTGATAAACAGGCTCTCTGTGGCTGTCTGCAGACATCCCAGTTTGAGCCAGCACAGGGTCCTGAGTCCGACTGGTGTCCCAGACCACCACCTCTCCACTGTACAGACCCCCTGTAGTCACAGCATTACACACACACACACACACACACAAACAACACAGTTTATACTGAACACTACTTAACAACTGTGATGACACACACAGTAAAAGACATGAAACTGTGTTAAAAAGGTTGGTCTGAATAATGCAGGGTGTCTGCAGAGCTCAGAGTCCTTTTACAGAGGAACTCCACCCAAACATCTACATATGAGACATGGTTAATCCTGCTTAGGAGGAGTCGTCCTGCTTGTAAATGAGTCTAAGAGTTTCTGACACCTTCAGTATTTCCCACTTGACGGATCACATCAGCAGCAATGTCCCACGTTCAAACCCTAAGTACTCTGTAGTCATTGGTGCACCACTCCATATTCTACATGGTTGTTATGCTATCGTGTTCACAAAATCTGTCTACAGATAGTGATGTTACTCCTTTGTTATTCAAAAACTAAGATGTGTTTGTGTTCATGTTATTATTTATTACTGTCTCATGAATGATTGTGATGTTTGATCACGCACATTTGACCGAATCCATTTTTGGGGAGGAGGAGAGGCGTAAAAAGTGCTCAAAATTATGTGATGGACCCAAAAATCACAAAATGTTATGTCTATCAACATGCTGCTGTTCCAGCCCATCTGTGTACAGCTAAGCACTCAAGACCACCCTTGCAGTAGTTCCTGCTACTGTAGATATGTCCAGAACCAAGGTTTACGTACGGACTGACTGACTGACTGACTGACTGACTGACTGACTGACTGACTGACAAGGTAAATAAACAACAGCAGCCACATTGCCACAGCAGGTAAACAAATGCATAAGTGGATAAGGAAAAATGGCTTTAAAGTCACTCCACAAAGCTCGTTTTGACCAGACTCAGAAGTTAACTCTGAGTGTTCCTCCACTAACAAGAAGAGGCCTGAATTACAAGCTATGCCATAAAAAACACAAATAAAGTCCTTAATATGAAATGAGATGAAAGAGAGATTCCCACAAGGACACTCAGTCACAGTGATGTTAAAAAATGACCTTCAATAAGGTTATTTATTCGTTTTAATCCTGTCAGGACCCAGCACTAATAATGACTATTCACTCAATTAATAAGATAAGATAAGATAAGATAAACTTTATTGTCTCAAGTGTGAGAAATTTGTCTTGGGCTGTTCACCCATGCTGCAGCCAACACATTGTACATCACACTTATCCACGATTACAATAAATAATAAAAAGCATAACAACAAATTCAGTCCACTAAAACAATGTCTTTAAAAGTGACAGATATATTATCCTCTGTCTTGATTAAGAAGTCGGATTGAGGTCGGAACAAAGGAGTTTTTCAGTCTGTTCAGACGACAGTGCGGGACTCTAAACCTTCTCCCTGAAGGTAACAGTTCATATACTGAGTGCAGAGCGTGAGAAGGGTCATTCAAGATTTTGATTCTGTTCATAAATGTTCTGCAGAGAAGGGTGCTCCTGCTCCCCTACAGTTTTCCAGGCAGTTCAGGCCAGACGCATCAGCTTATTTTTTAGCTGAACAGAAAGACCACCATACCAGGCTGTGATGCCATATCTCACTAAGCTTTCCAGCACTGCATGATAAAAGATAAGCATAATGTTTTTGTTCACCCCGTGGGCTCTCAAGCGTCGCAAAAAGTACAAGCGTTGTTGCAGTCTGCCACAGAGGTAGTCAACCTGTGTGGTCCATGTTAAAGTGCTGTCTATAAAGACACCTAAGTACTTATAAGAGTCCACCTGGGCTATTGCCTGGTTGTGGATGATCACAGGCCTGTTCTCGCACATTCCCCGAGGGTCAAACACCATTTCTTTTGTTTTCATGGCATTCAGCATCAGGTGATTATCATCACACCATTCAACAAATCTGTTGATTTCCTTGAAGTATAAAGATGAGTCACTCTCCTTGTTCAACAATGACAAAACTGCAGTATCATCCGAGAATTTTAAAATATAATTACCTGAATAAAAACCTCTACACCCGTCTATATACAAGGTGAATAATGGTTAAGCTGGTACACCCAGCTGAAGATCAATACAATCTAATTAAAGAGTCCTGTTATAAGCCCTATGTTTAACCTGCTCCAGAGAAGGCTAGTCCTGCAGCATATGCTGTGATATACCCTGGTTAAAAATGAGCCAGCGTCATGACACAGGATTGAGCCCAAAGAGAGCTTAATAAGACACAAATCTGGCTCTGGGGTGCAGGTCCCAGTCTGAGGTCTCAGCTGGTCAACACGATCTAGTAATGTAAGCTGCTGACAAATGAAGTCACGTTTCCTCAAGTCGCCAGCTACAAAAACCTATCTCCATACTTTTGAAAAGTTTTTTTTGAGTATTTGAGGATCCAGACTGTGAGCATGCATACACAGTCTGTTATCAGCTCCACTGATGCCAAAGAGAAATGAGAAGAGGGGAGTGTACCTGCGATGAGGGCGGGCTGGTTGGGGTGACAGCACAGAGCTGTGACTGCAGTAGGAACATCTATGACCAGGTCAGCTTGTTTGGTGTGCAGGCCTCGACGGTTCAAGTTCCATGTGCAAACAAAGGACCTCTCTGTGCTCCAGTCACCATCGTCAATCCTGTCCACCAAAAACACACGTGAACCACACTGACACCATGGTGACTACAGCTAAAGCTACACTAAAGCTTGTCCAACAGTCTCTTGTTAACAGTTTTTGTGGAGTGATGAATAAATTACTAAAATGAGGACAAAAACTAACATCATGTGTGTACACATCAGGTGAAACTGTAACATACCGACCATAGGCACAGGCAATAACTGAACCTGTGCAACTCCAGGACACGCTGGTGACATGAAGTCCTTTCTCTTGGGCACTTGGATGTTGAAGACAATGCAGGCAGGAAACCTGCAACCATAGAACAGTGTCATACAAAGACCTCCTCATGAAGATATGGTGTCACAATAAGGTTTAAGGTACTTTAATGTCATGTTTCACTTCTTATTCATCACTCATAACCATCATGAGGGTGTCTGATGCTGACAAATAATGACTATTCATGGCACTATTTTTGAAAGTACTCTCTAAAGTATCCCCTATTCCTAAAAATACTTCATTTTTAATGCCTCAAACATTTGTACAGTACTATGGATCATTTGAAGTCTATGTCCAAAATTCTGGTTCAAAACATTTAAACATGAAGATCTAAGGAACAGTACATACACTATATTGCCAAAAGTACTGAGACACAGCTCCAAATAATTGAATTCAGGTGTTCCAATCACTTCCATGGCCACAGTGATTGGCCATGGAAGTGATTTATACACATGCCTAGGTGTATAAAATCTATACCTAGGCATGTAGACTGCTTCTACAAACTCCTGTGAAAGAATTAGTCGCTCTCAGGAGCTCAGTGAATTCAAGCATGGTACCATGATAGGTTACCACCTGTGCACTAAGTCCATTTGTGAAATTTCCTCAATACTAAGTATTCCACCGTCAACTGTTAGTGGTTTTATAACAAAGTGGAAGCAGTTGGGAACAACAGCAACTCAGCCACCAAGTGGTAGGCCAATTTTCTGCAGAGTCAACAGCTACAGACCTCCAAACTTCATGTGGCCTTCAGATCAATTCAAGAACAGTGGTAGAGAGCTTCATGGAATGGATTTTCATGGCTAAGCAGCTGCATCCAGGCCTTAAATCACCAAGTGCAATGCAAAGCGTGGGATGCAGTTGTGTAAAGCACGACACCACTGGACTCTAGAGCAGTGGAGACGCGTTCTCTGGAGTGACCAATCATACTTCTCTGTCTGGCAATATGATGGACGAGTCTGGGTTTGGTGGTTGCCAGGACAACGGTACTTCCTGACTGCATTGTGCCAAGTGTAAAGTTTGGTGGAGGGGGGTTATGGTGTGGGGTTGTTTTCAGGGGTTGGGCTTGACCCCTTAGTTCCAGTGAAAGGAACTCTTAATGCTTCAGCAGACCAAGACATTCTGGACATTTTTTAATGCTCCCAACTTTGTGGGAACAGTTTGGGGATGGCCCCTTCCTGTTCCAACATGACTGTGCGCCAGTGCACAAAGCAAGGCCAATAAAGACATGGATGAGCCAGTTTGGTGTGGAAAAACTTGACTGGCCTGCACAGAGTCCTGACCTGAACCTGATAGAACACCTTTGGGATGAATTAGAGTGGAGACTGAGAGCCAGGCCTTCTGGTCCAACATCAGTGCCTGACCTCACAAATGTGCTTCTGGAAGATGGTCAAAGATCCCCATAAACACACTCCTCAACCTTGTGGAAAGCCTTCCCAGAAGAGTTGAGGCTGTAATAGCTGCAAAGGGTGGAACAACTCCACATTAAACCCTACAGATTAAGAATGGGGTGTCATTAAAGTTCATGTGCATGTAAAGGCAGACGTCCCAATACTTTTGGCAATATAGTGTATACAGTGATTGTGATAATGCTCACAAAGCTATCAGCTCATATCAGGAATCAGAGGGAAATAAAAACATTTTACTGTGGTTTATTGGTCCTGCTTACCCGCTGACTGTAGTCTTCCCAGTTCACCAGCAACCCATCAAAGGCATGACTCTTGGCATTTTTCACCAACTCTCTGATGACCAAACCCTCAATGCGCTGCAGGAAGTCCCTCAGGCCGGGCGGCTCCGGCTCATCATGGTTCTGTAGGAGAAGCAGGAGCTGCTCTGTCTCCTGGTCCTGTGGCTCAGTCTGAGTAGAACTGATGGTAGTGGACACAGTCTGCACCGTGGCCTCAGCACTGTGCACCGCTCTGGTCTGACAGCCTTTCTGAAACACCAGCAAATGAGTGCCCTTTTACTAAGGAACCAGTCATATAGTAAGTGTGCCCACAATTAATTAAAGCTCAGCAGGGGCTGTATTAATGCTTTTTACAGTGGCTTATGTTATTATTTAAAATGGTAAACTATTCCCTCTAGCTGCTTTGAAATTTATGGAAAGAAAAACAAAGAAATGATAAACAACCCATAACTAGTCAGTGTTATTTTTGCTTTGTTCTTATTTTAATTAATGTCTGTTCATAGACAGCATTTAAATACGTCTGCATTATTGTCTGTACAAAAAAGCACATTTTTGATTAAGTTTAACAAAACAGTTTTATGCATTTAGCATTAATACAAGTCAAATGAATGCATTCAGTTACTCATATTCAAGTAGTACAAACACAGACTGCTTTTTCAGGGAAATCTCTGCTCTGTTGTTTCATGCAGTTAGTTGATTGCTCTTGTGTGATTTTAGGGAACGTTTCCTCCAGAAAGTGATGCTACAGGCCCCAAAAGTAGAAACTCAATGCAACCAAAGTGAATACGCCTGTGATCACTGAAACAAATTAGAGTACATCTCTGATTTCCAGTCAGGCAAGCCGCATTAACATGGTTATAAAATAAGACGTAAACAGCAGAACTTTTCTGTTTTTGACCTATGGACTGTGTCTATCTTCATTCTGTATCATGGCCACATGGAAAAGAATTGCTAGAGGAAATAAAAATCTGGTTAAGAGACTTCACAGAGATGGAACAGGAACACAAAGATCAGTGGCCAACTATAAAGAGTCCAAACACAGTTGCAGCAGTACTCGGGATTCACAGAACGAGCCATAGTCCCACTAATGACAGCTGCAGTGGTCGTCCTCTTACAATGACACCACAAACTGCACAATCTAGCTCTGAAAGGCAGACAGGCAGCTGCATCAAACTTGGCAAAATAAAGTTCTTTGAGTACCTAGAAAAGTGCTATATGAAACCAATGCATTATTATTAGTATTATTATTATTACCGTATTATTATTATTAAAGGTGGACGTATGAAGGATTGTAAAAATAAAAGATCTGAATCTCAATTATTATCAAAATATCACATTAAAACTGTTCATTACTCAGTCTCCCAATTCACAACATTTTCTAAATAAGAGGCAGTTACAGGGTATTCAATATAGGCTCTATATACCTACACAGATATACCGTACTATGAACTGTGCTTATGTTGGACCTGTTAAACTCTTAATACTGCTTTTACTATGTCCACCATATGAATCCTGATAGCAGAACCATCATCCCAGATCCATAACAGATGTATTACTGTACATTCAGTAGAGCACATGTGTCCAACTAAAGTCTACAGTCAACTAAAGTCTTTCCCAAAAAAAGTTATTGGTAAAATTAAATCATAAATCTGCAGTCTGACAAATCTCATCTCTGAGGCAGAACCTATAGTCATTCATAAGCCTGTAACTGGTCTGATAAAACTTCTTCTGTTTTGGACCTGCAATAACAGAAAGGAGGTGATGGAGCCGACCTGGGTCAAAACGTGGCATGCTGTGTGTTAGCTAACGTTAGTTCCTGCCAGCTAACTAACTAGTGTACGTTAGAAAGTCTTTAACACATGTAGTCTCAGACAACTGTGTGCGTGATGTAAACTGTCATTCATGCTAGCGGAGGTAAACCTGGTCAAACATACCGACTCCTGCGCCGCCTGCTGAGACTTCCTCCACAGTGACGGGACGCTCACTGAGTCCAGGATTTCGTCAGTAAACATGACAATTAACCAGCTTTAAAGAAAGTGCAGATTTTTAAAAAGCGCTCTGGGAAAGTGACTGAACGCTACATGTTTCCTGCTGTTTTTCCTACACCTCAGCGTTGGACGCCCTCGGAGCCATTTTACACTCAGCGGCGTTTCCGTGGTGACAGAGAGGCTGTCGCGAGAGAAGAGCGAAATCCCGCGATGACTTCAGCTTCTTACTCCAATTAGCTTTTCTGTAATTATTGTTTGGGTGTAACCAAGCGGGTGTATCATAGGTAACATTTAACAAAACGTTAACAAGACGTGCATATTTACCCTGTTTTTAAGTTTTGGATTATTACATGGTTCAAATGTTTTGTCAACGTCTTATGCACCTATCTAATTGTAATCAACATCCTGAATTGACTAAAGTGCTGCACGTGTTGTTTTTGCTAAAACCAAAACAGACAACTGAATAAAACTTCTAAATAATAAATAAATAAATGATTTAAAATAAAAAAAATACCAATAATAACAACAAGACTATCAGGACAACAACTTATAGGATCAAATACTGAAACAAAACAAATATATATATATAGCCAAAATGTTACAAGCACAGAGAACAACAAAAACTCATTGAAAACATGCAGGCCTTAAGAATTCCTTTAAAATGTAAATAGAGGAGGAACAACTGACTGAGAGAGGGAGACTATTTCAGAGCTCTGGTGCTGCCACAGCTAAGGCATGTAATTTATTGTGCAGCGATGATGTGAAGGTGATGAAGAAATTCTCCGCTGATGCCATCTTGTTTATATATAAAAAGGTTTATAGAGACAAGTTCTGCATTTTCAGACACCATAGTCTGCCTGGGTGGAGATTCACAGCCAAATCCACACACCAAGTAGCCTCTTCCACTGGGCTATATAGGGGAATGATTTACATAAAAGAAAGGCTGGTCACATGTTACTTAATAAAAGAGTGGAATTCTCTTGGTGTGAAAACCCCACATATTATCACAACTTAATATTGACTTCAGAACTGACCTTTGACTTATGCATGCCAAACCCATGAAACAGAACATCAGACTCCATGGATCCAGAGTTCTCCATCAGTTAACAGCAGCTGTTCTAAAGATCTAACAGGCGTGGATGTAGAGTCAGGGCTCAGAAGATCTGAGATGTTCCCAGGTGCCAACTTATGCATGGCTTTATAAACAAGTAAAAGAACCTTAAAATCAATTCTGTACTTAACAGGTGGTCAGTGCAGTGATGCTACTACAGACGTTATTATATGTTATAAGATATTTACAACCTTGTTACTGCTAGTTAGAACTCTTGCAGACAGAGAAGATTGACTAATGTTCCGGCACATGCACACTATAGGATCCTCTCTCTCTCTCTAACTCTCTGACACACATAAACAAACACACACACACACACGCGCGCACACACACACACACACACACACACACACATACATTGAAGGATGACTATTTTTAAATCTCATCAAACAGAACAGCAAGAGTAGCAGAGAAGGCCTCTGCAGAGTCAGTGTGCTTGCAACCTTCCAAGTTGTGGTATGTCTGCCATCTATTGGCGAGGAGCACAAGGATAATTGTTTCCTTCACCAGACATCCAAAGGGTTGTGTTTTTAGTGTTTGTATATTTGAGAGTCGGCAGTATTACACAAAAAACTACCAAGGCAAATCATTAAACTTGGAAGAGAGTTGCCACATCCTGGAAAAGTGCACAGGGAGAGTACAAGTGATCATTTGTTAATTTAAAATAAAATGATCCAGATCCAGACCAAAACTGTATAGTTTCTTACTTAAGCCATGCTTCAGCAAGTGTTATGAGTTAAGCTCCGTAGTATTTTTGTGTAATAAATAAAGGGAGACAAACTGGAAAATATAGCTGTGTCCTGGCCATGGCAGAGGAATAATTACCTGAGAGAATAATGAGCAAATTAATCATATATGAAAACAATTATCAGTTGCATTCTTATAACAAATACTTTCAGTTACTCCACACATAGGCACATGTTCCTGTTTATGCTTGGCACCATTCAGTGTTTAATGCATCGTCTCACCTCTGCGTGTCACATCAGCTATGTTCAGTAAAATTACAGCAAGGACTTCAGGATGGCTGCTATGACTGCTTTCACTGAGTTTCACCCTGAGTCACTGCTGGGTTCATGTATTGCTCTAATGTTTATTATGTGTCCTTAATTGAGTTCCTCATATTTGTAAGGTAAAGCAACTTCTGCACTTTATTCTGTGTCGGTCAGGGGTGGAGCCAGGAGGTGGAAGAGGGTGGCCATAGCAACTCCTTACCACCAACAGTGGAAACTCATAGAACTGGAGATACATCGTAAAAGATAGAAACAAAGGGCTGCGTGGACAAAAGGCTCATCTCATTTCACTAATGTCAGCCTCTTCAGTCCTCTGCTCTCCGGCCTGCGACCCAGAAATCAGTCTTTGTGCACCACAAAGGACACCTCAGTTCCTAAAATGCATCTTTACAAGAGAGGAAGGAGAAGGCTTGCTGGAGGAGCTATGACCAAGAAAGCACAGGTTTATCCTCACTGAAGCCAAGTTATAATAAACCACAGTGGTAGGTTATAGCAAAACAATGGGCAGAAAATACAGCTGTGCCACACGTCATCTTTTTACGTTGCTTTAAACAGAGCAGCTGCAAGGTGGGGATGTTTCATTTTGCTACACACCTGTTGCCACGACTCCTCTCTCCACACCTCCTCCTCGCATACCTGGGGGGAGGGGCGAGGATGAGAGGAGTCGAGGAAAGGAATCGAGGACGTACAATTGGTGAAATGAGATGTCTCAGTTACGTGGGTGTCCTGAGTAAGACAACACTTTTGGCGCAAAAGTCTAATGTGTGCTAATCTTATAAAATTTATATTCCAGTTATCTTATGAGCTTTATCAGTGATTTGAAAAAGCAGAACTTTTAGGGAACTATTCCAGATTTTTAATTAATTGAGCATTACAACAAAAACTTATGCTGTATTAGTTCTCATGTTTATCTACATGGAAGTCTTGCCTGCATAGGCAAAAGATAAAAATGAGTGACCACATATAGTGACCCACTGGTCGACAGTGAATTACTGAAAAGATCATTAATGAGACATTACGCTGCTCCACTGTGGGTAAGCCTGCCTCAGCCACCCCCATTAAAAACTACGCTCTTACTACCCCTATGCAAACACCTAATGCTACATTAAGATGTATATATTAAATTAAACGGTGGATGAAGAATACACTCCATATAACAGCACCATTACCCAGATTTGCAACAACATGCAAGACATCAGCTTGTTTGCCACGTGTTCACTTTGATTGTAGACAAGCACAATTGCTCTATTTTAGGAATAATGGATCCCCAGTGGTCAAACTGCCACAGAATACTAATTTAAAGAAGAAAAAAAATCAACACTTACAATAATGTTTTTTTAAACCTGAGTCAGCCCAAACGGTTTATTTTAAAACCCACTTGCAGCAAGGCAGGAGATATTTAACAACGGGACACAGCTAATTACACAGATAATTAACAAAGGTCACATTAGAGAGCCAGTAACTTCCATTAAGTTGCACACAACCAACCATAGCATATTTTTCTTAAGATTGCGTGCATCCACTCTGTGGGACCCACAGCAGACTGTACAGTCCATTGAGCAAGACCACGAATTGAAGCTGCTACCCAGGTGTCTGATGGGACCGTTTGGTTTGCCAAAGAACACAGTCCAACTTCAGTGACATAAAAAAACTTCCCAATATGACTATAAAAATCTATTCACATTTGGTAAATAACTGGAATTTTTGACATTTCAGAAGTCTGAACGCCTGACTCCTGGACGGGCCTAATGGCAGCAAGCATGTAAGCATCAAGGGCTGCTTTTGGGGTCAAATTAGCAACAGCTTCAGCTAAAACGTCCAAATGTGACCAAACTGCTGCAAACATCATGTATACATTTATTTATTGTAACAAAGTAACTGGTACACTTAATTTAATGTGAACAGGTTTCCTGTGGAACAGGAGAAATGCTGCAGACTCCACAGAGCATTTTTTTAACTCTCCTATCTCAAAATGTCAAGCAGAGCTCAAAATTGAATTTTACGTTTTATAAAAAAAAATGTACATTTCAAACTTTGTTGTGGGTGCCTGAAAAACAAGATAATGAAAATTTATTTAACAGAAGTCCAGAGTTGGTGTCGAAGCCCCGCTGCCCCACCACACATCCCCCCCCTTAAACTGTGTACAGTTAACAACTGGTTTACCAAGATACATGTATATCCCAAAACATTTACAACAGTTGAAAGGAACAAGCTGGTGCTTTCAATCAGTTCCATTAGTACAATAAGTCACAAAGGAAAATGCAGCTTCTAATAAGCCTCAGTACCCCCCTCCACTGGATATATTATAATATACATTTATATATATATAAAAGTGGCTAAGGATGCTATGATTAAGTTATCACTGCACCATGGCTTATTTTTATTGAACTCACAACTTTAACAGAAACTGTCATTTCAATGTACATACAAATTGCTATTGTACGTATTTTAAATCTACATAGGATGACGTGCAGAATGCTACAAATTTTTTTTATTCTTTTGCATGTCTTTGGGAGATGTAGAGAAACAATGACAGGTGAGACTTCCAGACAGCCACCGACTCCTCCACACGCCCCCCTGCAGACCTGCTGTGTACGAGCCGGTCTATAGACATTATGGACAGACTGTGGCTGCAGAGGAAGTGGACAGACAGGCTGACGACACACAGGAAATGTTTTCTTTTCTTTGTTTTTTTTTTTCTTTTTTCCTTTTTTCTTTTTTAACAAACCCCCCCAAAACAAACAAAATATTTTGCTCCCGTGGGTTGTAGGATGATCACAGACGGAGGACTGGAAAAAGGTGTTGGCTGAAACGTTTAATCATCTTCGCCATCATCCTGCAAAAAACAGGAAGGAAGAATTACACTAGATGTTCCACACAAAACATTTCAGAAATGATTTGAGTTACTATTACAAAGGGCATCTGCTGTGATCACCAAATGAAGTTCACAGTAGGGGTGTAACTAACAAATATTGTTCTATCAAATTACTGATTTAACTGAAGAATCAGTTCATCTAAATGATTAATTTTCCTCCAGAAAAAGCAAAAATGACCATTTCATTTAGGAGGTCCCATATTGTATCTATTTTTAGCAAATATTAAAAGTCTCACGTGCTCCACATGTTTCAGAGTTTAGCTCAAAGTACTGCAAAGATGGTTCATTATCTGAAACTGTAGCTGTGATTGCAGCTGAATAATAAATCAATTGAAAGCCTTTCAGAAAAACCCTTTAAAAGCAATGCACTGGCTTAAAACATTCCTGTGAACGTCTTAACAGAACTAATCAATTGGCATGATCTTGAACCATATAAGCACCTAATTAATCGACAAATGGATTATCCTATTAAAAAGTAATTAAGTTTTTGCTCAAACTGATACTGGCTCTATATGAGAATAGAAGCTTTCAGCAGTTGTAGCACCAGTAGTCAGGGTTTTTACTGCAGGTCTGATCGAGCACTTCAACATGCAAGTGAATGGACAAGTGAGGTTTCTTTTGCTCCTTACCTCTCCATCTTCCCCATCACCATCCTCATCTTCATCTTCACCCTCTTCTTCTTCCCCTTCATCAATATCTTCCAGGCCCTCCTCTTCATCGTCGTCATCATCACCATCACCTTCCTCATCCTCCATGTCAGGGACCTTAGAAACATCCACAGAAAGGTTGGATACCTTCATGCTTCAGTGTAAAGGACCACTGTATCCACGGAGTCCTGCCACAAACCTGGACACAACTCACCATTCCAACTGCTAATCACCATGTTTACATTGCAATTGGTCTGTACTTAAAAAGCATGTTTCAACCTTCGTGGCACTCAAAGCGGTTTTACAATGTTTCCCAATCAGTCATCCCACACACATGTACACACTAATGGCAACAGAGCTGCCATGCAAGGTTCTGGTCTGCCACTGAGAGCCACTACTGGTTCAGTGTCTTGCCCAAGGCATGTGGAGGGGCTGAGGATCAAACTAGCCTTGCAAAATCAGTGGACAACCCGCTCTACCACCTCAGCCACAACTGCCACACTGTCGCCTTTTTCCTCCGATGTCAACCTTAAAGTACAAGTTATCAAAAAGGTCATGTGGTACTGATGGGTCAGCTGCGCAAATGTAGGGGATCTGATAAATCATTATCATGTTGTAGCACTGACTTGAAATTAGGTTTCTTCAGTGTGCTAGCTGAAACCATCTCCTTTACCAGATACAGGGACTTGGTGCTGGTAGGAAGGGGCAGTTGCTCTGCAACAGCGGGTTGACAGGTAGCTCTGTGAGACCTTGAATTTAACTCACTGTTGCTGTGGAACCTTTCTGGTGCAGATTTTGCAAACTACCTCAGCAGCACCAGTGAACAAGCAGTTGGCTGTAAAAATTATACTCTTAACTTTTGTTTTCATTACCAATGTATGTACAATTCAATACATGCACACTGCCTGAAAAACCTGCCTGGCGCTTGTTGTTAATGTTGTTCCCTGTGTTGACCAAAAATGGAACATTCAGATAGCGAAAGGGGGGCAAGAATGAAGAGATTACTGACAATGTCAGGTTCATACCCAAAACCTACATCCAGTGAGTCAGACTACTGTGGAGTCAACCAGCTCCAACGTTATGATCAGAGTTTCAGATTAAAATAGGCTGTTAGAAGCATCTTCATTTAACCAAATTGTTTCCTGATGATTTTCTAAGAGCAACACAGAACCTCACTGAGGGAACATGTTGTATCTGTAAGATTTAATCTCTTCAAAGATTTAATGCAGGGCTGTCCTAGTCCTCTAAGACTAGAGGAAACCAAGCTGAAGGGTGATAATCTTACCAGGTAGTACTGCAGCGGGTTAGGCCAGATATCATCCTTGATCACTTCTCCCAACTCGTCAGCTCCTGCATCTGAGTGGTCAGTAAACCAGGTGAAGAAGCTCTCTGGCTCCTCATGCTGCCTTTTCTTTCCAGCTTTGTTCGGCGTGTGACCAGTACGCTTTGTCAAGTCCTGGGGGTTTTGTGGGGTGGAGGGGCACATTATTAAAAAACAGAAATACACAGCAGGTTATTGGTTTAGTTGATATTTAATAAATTCTGTTTCCTTTCTTCTTAGGTTGATGAAATTAGCCAGTCTCAATTGTTTCTGTATTCCATTAATCTGCTTAGCACTTTCTTAATTGTTGTTCTGCTCATAAACACCTCAAGAGTGTGAAGAGTGCCCATCACAATTTCCTAATCCCCAAACCTAACATATGAATCCTTATATTGGAATGACATCACATACAAGGCAAGAAAAAAAATGCAAACCAACCTTTCCAGCTTTCCATTTGATTTCAGTTGATTTGGAAACAGGGTCTCCGCTTTCATTTACATTAAACTCTTTGGAGAGAGCTTTGTTCTCAAAGTACGGATTCTCATCAAAATACTACAGAAAAGAGAAGACGTCTGCATCAGCAAATGACATGCCATTTATAGAACACATGAGTACAAAGTGAAGCCCACTACTCACAAAATCTATTCTATAGCCAGACTTGATATCCTCGAACTCGGTGACCTCAACCCTCGACAAGTAATGAAGTGCTTCCTCATCCTCCTCCCCAAGAAGAGCTGAAACTACAGATCAGACAACAGCCAGGCACACACAGTCAGATCACACAACTTTCTGTGCATTTTCTAGAGTAACATCTGAAAGCATGTAAAGGTTGTAAACAAGTTAAGACCATAAATGTGTTTCCTATGCAGATAATGATTTCTGTAACAAGCAAATTTTACCTTGTGGATGGTTGACAAATGTTGTGACCCAGAAGTTGGGGATTTTGGCTATGAGTTCTGATCGCTTCTGAAAGAACGGCTGGCGTAATTTGTTGTACTTCTGCTCTACTTTTAAAATTTCTTCACTAGCCTGTTCATTCAGTCTGTTGGGGAAAGAAGACAGAAACATGTCAATTAGACAACTGTTTTTACGCGTCAGTTTTTCAGAGCCGATGCATGAGATTCAAACTCGCCTGTCAATTTCATTCTGTACTTCGTCAATGTGTTCAATTGCTTCTTGTTGCTCTTTTTCTGAAAGGACAAGGAAATATGTTTTAATTTAACAGTTTGGAATAATAACATGCAAATAATAGCAAATATGGATGCACAGTAGTGGATTTTGACCAATATTCGTATATGTTCCAACTCATTCTCTTAAGCTGCCAATACTAATACATTAACATTTTAATGAAACTCATCAGACGCACACATTTACCGGGATAAACAAGAAACTTACTTCAACTTATGTGTAAAACATGTCAGATCTTTTTTATGCAACATTTTTAAACAAAATTGTACACAAAACAAAAATTCCATTTAGCTCATTTTGGGATACTGCCAATATAAATTTTTAAAAGACTTTTTGCTAGCTGATGTCACTGTGTATCCCTCATGAGAAACATGGTTTTCCTCAAGTTGCACGGCAACCAAGGTGACTGTTCCCTGATGAATAGAAGTATGGTTAAAGAGTTTCACAATTTAAATAGCCGACAGAATAAAAGAAATAAATGGAATGAAATAAACTTGCAAATGTGGCACGTTAAGAGGAAATAAAAGCAACTTAGTTTCTGTAGAACGGAAGCAGCCTAGCTCGTCACATCACTGAACATCATTATTGATGCCCAAAAAAAATCTCAAACAACCGAAAAATGTCTTAAAATGATTATAAAATGTTGAAATATTCTCTATATGAACCTAAACTTCTTGCACTTTACTGGTTTTGCTATATAGGACAACTGAATCTGATCTGTGATTTAATATAGTACTTTGCTGATTGCAAGGAAAACAGCCTAGATCTCTGGCCACAAACTGAATGACTAACTGGAGTTTGTGTGTGTATGTTAATGTGTGTGGTGTAATAGTACGTGTATTCATCCTCAACCATTCAGTGTGCAACATTCAAATCTCAAATGAAACTTCACTGATTCAGTACACCCTGTCATCCAAACAATTACTGTGAGACATGGTCTATTTATCTACACACTCTCACTCCCAGAACAAAAATTCCTGAACAGGAGTACCACTCGGAAAGTTCTGGCAGCGCAGTACAGCTACAGTATGCATGCTAGTAGGATTACATACGTGAACTAAGCTCATGTGGTGTTGCTGCATTTCAGGCATGAATATGGAAACACTTCGAACATGATAAGTCATTTACGACAACATAACCCACATATTTTGATTAGCAAAATGGGACAGTCACATGCTAGAAAGTAAGTACATGTCCAAGCAGCCTCTCTCCAAGGATTTGGACTGAGCCAACACATTAAGTGATGCAGCAGGGATATTTATCACTGTGAATATATGACCGATAGTCAGTCATGGAAACTAACAGATGTAGGTACATGGTCAAATGCTAGAGCCTCATTAGAGGGTTCTCAACACCAATGGATGGCCTTACAGGGCTCCAGAGAGCCACAGAACAGTGACTGGCACACAGTGCAGTTAATCAACATATTACTGAATGACAACATGGACACGTGCAATAACCAAATCACATGAGCAGCAGTCTTTTGATAAATGTAAAATGTGTCACAACATACACTTATAAATTAAGCACTCCAGTCCTTCAGAGATTCTCTGGCCTGCAATCATGTCTTACAGACATATGGGAACAGCTTGTTTGACGGAGAAAAAAACAGAATCTTTTTTTGCGGTAGAAAAGAAATGCAAAAATTACTATTTCCACTAAAGTCACTGCTAACCTCTTAATCGCAATCGCAATATGATTCTACTCAGCCACATCGTTCAGCTCTACTACCAAGTACATACTAGAGATCAACTGATTATTTTCAGCCCAATACTGGTTATTAGTACTCGAGGAGAGGGGCATATATTTGCAGTAAAAATACAATTGTACTGTCAAAATTTTAAACAACGCAATTTCCAACACAAAATTTTGTTGAGATGCCATTGTTGGTTTTAAGTTTTATTATATAGTTAATTTAAAAAAAAAAAAACTTTTCAGCATTTCTCTTCCAGTGTTGTTTGGCTATTATTTGTGAGACCGTGCTGTGACACTGCTTGAGAGTACAGAGCAGATATAAAAGACGGAGAGCTGATGGCTGCATCTGAGATTCACAATCTTTATTTGTCACATGCTCATACAGAATGGGCAGTGAAATTCAATATGACCGTGCCATGAGACTGATCCAAAGTACTGCATTTTAATCTAGCTTATTAGATAGGGAATTGGCTAAAAGCAAATTAACAAAAACAAAACAAAAAAACATCAACAACAATTAGAAAAATGCTGAATACCGGAATAAATATACGGCCAGGGGGGTAATTGGTCAAACCGCGCTCAGAGACTTGGATCAGTGTACTTTCCACATCCACGAGCATGCAAGGGGCCATGTGATGTAAATTTAATTACCTCCCCAAGTCTGTGAGAATGTCCAAGATAGTCCATGCGTAGCCCAAACATTTGTGTCAGCGCACTAAAAAAGCAGTAGTGTGAATGCAAGGAATGTTGCCCTACTGCGCATGTATGAGTCAAGAAAGCAACCTAGAGAGTAGTATAGCTATGTGAGTAGGGTGTCCAGAAAGGAACATAGTCAAAGCCGTATCCTGATGCATGACTGACATTTGTCTTATTTGTTTTTCTTATTGCTAACATGCCAGCATTTGAGTGCCAGGAAAAATAATGGCCAATGAAGCACTTTTAAAGTGAAATGTTTACATTACTCAAAATAAAGACAAATTTTCTGTTATAATGTTTGTTGTTTGTTGAATCTGTTGTACCGATGTGACCCAAAAACCGAGGTACATACGGATCTGTGAGTTTTGAGTACCTTCCACCTCAGCGACTGCTGGATCCACACAGACCCTCTGCCTCCTGCAGTCTGCAGCTTCCTGTTGCTGCTAAAGGCGGCCCGGTTTGAATGAGGGGCTTCACAATGTCTTCCTCCAAAATGCCATCTGCCTCTCACTGATATTAGCACGCTTCGATGGCGACAAATGCCTCTTTATGCATGTTAAACGCATGTTAACACGCAGTACAGCACCTCACAGCGACGTTTTAGCAAAGTAAGTGAAAAAAGACGCGCTTGTTTACATTTTACCCCGCAACCAACTCGCACTAAAAAACAAGGTCGCATGCACGCTACATTGGACAGAGGGCGTAAATGTTATCGGTGCTTGGCCTTTCGTGGGAAATGCAAAACAATGAATTTTACACTCGCTAACAACATGGGCAAACAATGGTTTGTGGAGCTGCAGCTACAAGCGTGTGAGGAAACGCACAGCTGCCTGCAAATTCTGCACAACCCGTCTGAAACAAACCTTCCAAAATGTCTGCACAAACAAAAAACTGCACACCGAGCTGAACGCAGCGTATGAAAAGCAAACACCGGCCTCCTCCGTGCTCATGAACGGACGCTAGGGAGCTAATGTAAGCCAACAGCTAGCTACCTGCTCACGCTAAACGGTTAGCCCATGCTAGCATGCTACAATACTGAAATGCCCTGCACAACAGCATTTTACACCGATGTTTATATGGAGGTAAACGTAAAAATTCAATAGGTCGTTCATGGTAATTTACGGCTGTAGCTCGAAATAACACATCACCCTGCAATGAAAAATAACAAAATGACGATAAACAAATGAAAATGGCGTTGTACAGGATAACCGCCATTCCTTAACGTTACCAGAGGTCTCGTCCGCTCCGTCGTGATTTGAATTCTCCTTCCTACTGACTTTTGCCGATGAGGCCGACATGGTTCTCGTTTGCCGTGGCTCTTTAGACCAGATGTATATCCCGGGCGGTTTAAAACTCCTCTCTGTAGGACAAAAGTTACTTCCACCTTATACAGAGTGCGTGTCTTCCAGCCCACGATAAGAGGACTGAGCGCAGCTGCGCACGCTTATTTCTGGTTCCCCGTGTAGCGCCTGGTCGGTGAACACATATATGGTGCTCTACTGCCCCCAGCGGGCTGGAGTGCGACACTGCAGTTTAAAGATGCAGCCAGTGAACTCTGTTAACCCAGACATGCACAGTGTAGAACAGAGTTGAGAACAATTTGTGCAGTATTAGAGAATTTAAAATGATTCAGGTTTTGTATTGTCTTGCAGTTACTGTATTACCTGTAAGTTGAACAGTATTTGCTCTAGTGTAAAATTAAACAGTTTAGATAGAAAAATACAGGACCCACAGCAGAACCTCAATGCAACAAAAGTCATACACCTTTCATTACTGAGATTCATGTTTTATCTTTTTAATATTTCATACATAAATCTTTACTTTTGATTACAGACTCAGTCCTCCTCTGCACTAATGATACCAAACTCCTTGACAGATGTTCTTCAGACATATTTTTTGTTCAGCTGCTCTTTGCTGGAGGGGCTGTGTTGCTCTGCCGTTCTTTTAAAAAATACCCCAAAGGTCATCTGTTGAATTCAAGTCAGGAGACCTGTTTGATCAGGTCATAGTTTTCACTTTTTTCTTCTTGATTTTGTGCTTTGGATTGCTATTATGCTATGCTATTCCTCTTCAGCCAGTCTTCTGCAGACTCAGAGTCATCTCGCCAGCCAGTATTTTAGTATATCCACACACATTCATGTTGCCATCCATAAATATAATTTCTTCAATACCTTTTTCAATCATTAAGCCTGTATCATAACACTCCCACCTCTGTGCTTCTCTGTCAGAGCAACTAAGGATTTTTTCTTGAATGTGCTGTTCTTGTCACTGTCTCTGCTGTCCCCAATTTCCATTGATAACCATGCAAAGTCTGGAGCACCTGCTTTTTAAATAGTAATAATAGTCTAACCTTTATTGATCCCCTTGAGGAAATTCCTTCTCCTTCATTTGACCCATCCTATTCATAATTAACCTTAACTGTACATATAGGAGCAGTGGACTGCCGTTGTGCAGCGCCTGGGAAGCAGTCAGGGGTTAAGGGCCTTGCTGGGGCCCACAGTGGTGGTGACCAGGACAAGCTCTCACTCTCCCACCTCAACTGCTTGCCAGTAGTCCAGGGAATCAAACTGGCGACCCACCGGTTTCAAGTTCGCTTCAAAACCACTAGGCCACCACTGCCCCTAAATCTACACTGTGTAAACAAACTAGAAATCACAGTTTACAATCATCAGTTAACCTCAGCATGTCTTTGGACTGTGGGAGGAAGCCAGATGAGAACCCACACAGACACAGGGAGAACATGCAAACTCCACACAGAGAGACCCCAGGCCCAGATTCTAGCACAGGACCTTCTCGCTGTGAGGCAGCAGTGCTAACCACCTCATCAGCGAGCTGCCCAGTCAGTGCCAGTGACCACAAATGTATTCACTCTGTTGCCCATTTAGTTTTTGTTGACTTTCTACTTTGGGACTTGTATTTTTAATATTGCCTTTCTAAAGTATGTATTTCTGATTGTTCATGAGAGCAAATCTGCTGCTGTTTAACTTAAAATTGATACAAATCTTTAGAAGTGATACAATTCTGATGAAGTGATACAAGTCATTTGATGTAAAAATGATATTTCACAATGTTGTATATTGCGGCTGCCCAGGTGAAAGTCTTATTTTACTTTGGCTGTCTAAACACTGTTTACTAAGTGACGTTTTACATTTGATGCCTATTTGCATGCCTTTTGCATACTTCCTGTATTTTCGTACTGGTTCCATCCATCCACTGTTCTTCTACGATTGTATTTTCAGGTTCAGGGTGTTCAGAGCTACCTTAGTTACTTTAGAAGAGTGCATCAAATGCAATTAAAAACAATGTTATTGCACTGATTGAATAAAATAAAGCATTTTAAAACCAAATCCAGGTGGACTGAAGCGACATTCATACATTTAGGCCTGCTGTTTATGCAAAATCCAAACCCTTAACTTTGACCCACCCAGGTATGACTGTCTATGACTCTTGCTGCTACAGGAGTTCTCTGACTCTGGTGAGCTCACATGCTACAAAACACTCTGCTCTTTCTCGCCAGGGTTCATTGAGTTCTCACTTCTCTGTACGTTACCCAGCTGATTTTCTGCTATCTTGGTTCAAACCTTCAGTAAAAAATATTATTTCAAAAACCTCTGTCTGATTTAGGTTTGATTTAATGCAGTAAATGAAACAAAACTAGTTCCCCTGTGAAAGTGTGCAGCGCTGGGTTTGTCACCGAGAGAGCCATGGCTGTAAAGTCAACAGTACTTATTTAGTTTCACAAAATGAGGCAGTGAGAAAGTGTTTCTGAACAAGTTTCCCTCAGACATTTTCTCTTGGAAAAATGAATCAGCAAATTCAGGTCTTCCACCTCTCACTCCATGACAGTTTACAGGACATATTATGTGAAAAACTAATTTAAACACACAACGATTGCTTTTCTTATTTACCTTAGGTCCTTGTCAACAACAAAAGTCAGGGGAGTCTTGAAACATATGTAATACCTTTAGCATCTTTCCTCTAGTAGCCAACAATTTTAAGATATTTTTATCTGACCATTAAATGATTACAACCTGGGTTGGTTGTTAAAGTTATACTTTCCAAATTGTTCATAAGCCTCATATCATATTTACAATTTGAATCACATTAGATAAGTACGGATAAGGCACTTATTTCGATAGTGTTCTAGTTTCCAGGCTTTCATTTATTTCTTCCAGCTGCAGGTTCTGTTTGTACCAGTTGTTCCACAGTATTCAAAGTAGGTTTCATTCCTCCAGCCTCTGTACGAGCTTCAACTAACTCCACAACTACACGAGGATATAAACTCATTAACAAATAAAAACATGTCCAAAAACATTCTTTATTTACATGTAAAAGCAGATGTGTTTTTATCCTGTGTATCTACTTTTCAATGACAACAATAAAATCTTTGAAATGCTGCCAAATCAATGCAAACATATGCTGGTTGGTCAGAACTACTGGATCGCATGTGGTTGAATGGAGGTTGGTTATATTGCTAAAAGTCAATGGAACAATGGCTGTAGAGAAAAGGATCCACAAAACAAACAAGCAGAAAACACATGGACTGGATGTAACTCCAGTCCTATGAGTAGCCCTCTGAGGGGCTCTGCTGTTGGCTGAGTGTGTGGCCAGGCTTCCGGCTGAAGTGGTCACTCTGGGCCATGCTTACTCTCTGCTACTGCTTTCCTGTAATCTAATCAGGAGACTGTGCCAAGACACAGTTTGTGTTAAAAATGATTAGAGAAAACCAAGATGGAAGTTATAGCAAAAATTGAATAACACACACACACACACACACATTTTGATCCCTCTCTTTCTCCTATGTGTCTCAAATGTAAAACTTAAACAGACACTTTGACCCTTTGTCTGTGGCCTTACATGAAATCCAGTAGTACTGATCTGACACACTGCGTGAAATGAAAAAAATATTTGATAGAGAGTTGAACATGGATCCTATTTACTTTCTGGGAGAGGCTCCAGCCCCCCCGCGACCCTACAGAAGATTAAGCACTGTATAGATGATGGATGGATGAAATTAACATAAGATTTATCTCAGAGATTTATGCGTAAATGAGCTTCAGTGAAAGGCTATCGCCGGAAGCTGGCTCCGTGACTGCGGCTACCTCGGCAGGTGCATTGAATAATCGAATGTGATTGGCTCATGCAGCCAACCAATCCAAACAGCGGCTGCTTACGTCAGTCGTGCCTCCAGCCTCTGCCGAACTCAATTCAAACTTTCGCTCAGGTTTGTTTCCATGATGAACCAGGAGGAACTCTCCGCGGAGCCTCAGGGAAGCTTTAGCAGACGTTGAGTTTGTCAGGGGGCTGTTCGTGTAACTCAGCTAACTGTGCCACTCCTCCTGGACCTGCTTCCCCTCCTGTGTGGCCGGAAAGGACCGTTGGCAGCGGAGCGGCCGTTGACGTTGTGTGAATGTCCAGCGGCAGCAACTGAGAGCCACCATGTCAGGTCCAACACTACAGGTAGCGCTAATGACACTCTCTGTCTGATTCTTCAAAAGTAGTTTAATTATGGGGGAGATATTAGCTGCCCATGTACTCTCATTAATGTTACCTGTCGTTCCGAGTGGGTAAATGCTACTGTAGTTGCTATTTGTCAAACAGGTGTACTGGATTTTCCTGTTTGTCTTGTTTGCTTCTCGTCATAACTGAGGTAGTTCCGCTGCCTTTGTGGTTAGCACACAGATATCCTAGCTCTGACATTTAATAGTAACTGCTGAACGGGGTCAGTTTCACCTTTGAAAGACCATGATGCTTGTTGGACATGACTTTAAATGTCTTTCAGAGTCGTTATTATAAGGATACTATTTGCGTAAAGGTCTTTATGACAACAGAGCTAGCTTACTTTTTGGTGTGTTCTATTTGTTTGAGCAACACAATGGAAAATAAGTTGCTATTGATGAAGCTTTTACATGATCTGAGGTGCTGTTTAAATGTCATTTCAACATGTTGTTTAAGGTTCCATATTGTCCCAGCAGTTTTAGGACTTGGTAGCATCCATGTGTCTGTATGATGTAGAAATGCCAGGTTCATTGTCTTTTGATGACATCAGACCTAACAGCACTTCCCAGGGCAGGACAAGGTCTTCTTGTTTTGATTGGCAGGAGGTGTGTTTGTTAGGTAACACTGAAGATAATACCCATAGAAATGAACAGATACAGGTAGTACTGAACACAAAGGACAGCCGATGTTAAAGACTCTGATTTTGCTTTGGATCACTTGACAGATATGTATATAATCTAGTAATTAGTGCAGATTATTAATTGTGGTAGAGTAAAGTGATAAATGAGGATAAAGCTATAACTCTGTTATTGTATTGCATTTCAGCTATTGCCTTGATTCGATTAATGTTGTGTGTCAGAAAAAGGACAACATGTATCCATCACCATTTTACAAAGCCCAACATCATGTCATCGCATTGCTTACTTTGTATGAACAGCAGTCTAAAACCTTAAGTTGTTATCAAAAGAGCAGCAGTTCAAATGGTGATATTATACATCATGTGGTGAGTTTGCTAAAAAGTTGTTCAAAGGATGAATTCATTGTCATAATAGTTTTTGTGTTTGACTGTTTGATTATAATTGCAGCTCTACATCTTTTTTTTGAGAATTAATAGTTACTGTATATCAGGTGAAGAAAGTAATAGATTATAAATAGAAGGCAACAAAGCAACAACAACAACAACAACAACAACAACAACAACAATAATAATAATAATAATAATAATAATAATAATAATTAATAATAATAATAATAATAATTAATAATAATAATGATGATGATGATAATAAAAAAGAACCCTGTCCATGTTCCCCCAATGTATAGAGTTATGCAGTAACAATATGTCATACAGTAATAAGCACAGAACAAAGCAGGTGCTAATTTCCTCCGTCAAAGACATCCACAGAAATAGCAATGTATACATAATAGCTATGTACAGAACAGAGTGGTTGGCAGGGCACATATGTTTATGTAAAAACTTTCTCAGTTTTTTTTCCAGTTTCAGGGCAAAAGATATCAGGTGTTACACTGTGATGTAAATTACAGTCTAATCAAGTACCATTTTAGTTAATAAATTAGACGAGCAAGAAATATTTTCAGTCTTTACTCCATGAATTTGTGCGGCAGAGATCTCGCCCTGAGTTATATCTCTGTACGATAGGAGCCATTCCCTTACAGTCAGAGGATGCACTGATTTCTGGCGGTAAACAATCATTTTTTAGCAGCTCTAAGACCAGCTAATAATATCTAGCAATTATTAATTGATAAATTTATTTTTACAGTATCATCGAGCAGAAAAAGCCTTGGTGTGCAGGGTGTGGCTCTTCCGGTAATATCTGACAGTTTATTTTTTGCGTTTTCCCAGAACTGAAGAACCTCTGGACAGTGCCACACCATGTGGAGAAAAGTACCTACAGTGTTGTTTGGACAGAAAGCACAATATTTAGTATCTTTTAGTTTCATTTAATGGAGCCTCCTAGGATATAGGTAGGCTTGATGGATGATTTTATAACGAATCATTTGGTCATTGGGATTTCTGGATGAGAGGGAGATGTTTGACCAGATATGATTCCAGTCCCACTCTGAATGATATCTCAGCTCAGTTTTCCAAAGATGCTCAATAGGCAAGCTTTTGTGAGAAGACTGAACAACCAGTTTATCCATATCTGAAACAATACCATTGCTTTTAGCTTTGCTCAAGATGGCATGGAGAGGATGATTTTTAAGCATGCATGCCCAGGGAACCCCATGAGAGCCCATAGCAGTAGTCTGTCCTGCCCCACAACATCCACAAATTTGTGAACCCCTTTACGCTCCCATGGAGGAAAAGCTTGACAGATAGGATGTTAAGCATTTTGGAGAAGCTGCGACAGTTGCTCTGTGGATTCAGTCTCTCCCGGTGTCCTTTGTCTTTTTTATGTAATCCCAGAGTCCATGGTATAGAGATGAGGGCTCTCTGGGGTTCAGACCATATGTGGTAGGACTTCTTGTTCTGTTTGTGGCTGAAGATAGTTCCTTATGACTGACTGGTTGTCTTGTCGTGTTGTCCTGCTGCAGAATAAGATGATCAGATGCCTCCTGATGGTATTTGGATTGTGATGAAAAAAACCAAAACATCCTTAACTGCGTTAAGTTTTATGCACTCTGTATAAGGTTATGTGAACGCTGGCCTGGGTCGATGTTAGTCAGTGTGACAGCAAGATGAGCAAGAGGGATAATGCCGCTGCAATAAGTGTGAATGTACATGTATGCCTTATTTACTGTATGTGAATGTCTAGACACTCACCTATCATGTTTACTGTGTCCTATCCTTATATAACCCTGTATCCTTCAGTTGATAAAAGCAATTCTACAGAACATGACAAGAGAAATAACTATCATTGAAACCTCATATATATCCCTTATGTTGTCAAAAATGCTCTGAACCACTGGGCATGGACCAGAGGACCTCTCAGGGTGTCCTATGGGGTCTGGAACCAGGATGTTGGCACTGGATCCTTTGGGTGGGAAGTTTGGAGGTTAAATCAACATGTTGGGCCATTGTCATGTTCCTCAAGATGTTCCTGTTTGATGTTGTTGCTATGTTGTGGAGTGCATTTTCCTGCAGGGGTAGGCCAGTGACATTTGGGATTTGCATTTGCATGAGGGAGTGTGCTTGATCTGGGACAATGTTTATTTGGGTGTCTAAGTCTGATCAACACGGATGTTCAAATCCAAGGTTTTCCATCAGAACACCACATAGTACCAATATGATCAATGTTATTCACTTCACCTGTCAGTGGTTGTAATGTTTAAATGGTGTGGCAGATCAGTGTGTGTGTGTGTGTGTGTGTGTGTGTGTAGATCTGCTGTCTAGTTGATGTCCTTTGACCTATCTGAAGGTCATGTTTCAGATTCAGACAAAGACTGATCTGTAAAACTATTTAGCTACACATTCCGTACAACATAATGAAAGTAATTTTAATGCGTTGACAGTATATATATCTTAAATTAACATTTTCATAATTGTCATTTTTGGTTTCCTTTTTAGCTCTTGACGAGGCACAAGAAATGAAAATTTGCTTTGTCGACTAACCATGACTTTGTTACAGTTATTTTTTTCTGTCAGTCAAAAAGCACTGCCTATTTCAAATGAATGAAATGGAAAAATAAGCACAAAAATAGTTTTAAAATATCTCCAAACAATTGTCTTCCTCTAAGTTGGCTTGTCTGGTTGCTTTCCCTCTCTCCTTTCTTCCCACTTTCCAGACATGTGTAGGCTACTTGAAGTAAAAGCTCAAAAACTATCTGTGTGTGTCATCACTGTGATAGACTGGCACTAGGTCGAGGCTGCACGCTGTCCTGAGAATGGGTGTAACAGCTGTTTGACTAACTGGGTAACTATTTGAAGGTGGAGGTACTGGTTACATGGTGTTGCTGCAGGACAACAGGCGAAGGTTTCTGTCAGACAAAACTGTGACTAAGGAAAAGTCTTTACTTTTAGTGCTCTGAATGAATAGCTGTTACTAGAGGTTTAGTTGAAGGGAGCTGGGACTGGATATACTCAAACCATCCAGCAAAAGACTCACTTTCCTTTGGTGAACTGAACTGAAATGAATTTTGTATATGGTGCTCTTTGAACTGTAAGATTACATTTCAAGAAAATTAGCATCAACTTATTTTTTTTAACAAGGAGTGTCCCTGTTTGAACTGCAGCCGCTGGCCTCACCACCTCCCATCCCCACCCCAACCTCTCCTGCTGTCCCTCCCTCCCTCCTCTTCCCCACTCCCAACCCAACCTGTCGAGGCAGATGTCCTCCCTCCCTGAGCCTTGTTCTGTCGGAGGATTTTTTTCCCCTTTCCCTACCATAAGGGGTTTTTGGTTCCTTCTCACTTACTCGCTTATTGCTTGCTCATAGGGAATCCAAAAGCAACTTTGGATTGTTGGGTTTTCTGTTTCCTGTTTTTCTGTTTCCTGTTTTTCTGTTTCCTGTTCTTTCTTACAATGTTTAGCACTATGTGATGATTTGTGTTGTAAATATGCGCTATATAAATAAAATTGAATTGAATTGAATTGAATTTAAAGACAGAAATGACAAATGTTAATGTGGCACTACAGGGCGGTAGTGTTGGATGAAGATCAAGATAAAAGAATACATCTGGTCTGGAACCCAAACAATCAATAATAATAATAATAATAATAATAATAATATATTTTATTTGAAAAACACCTTACATTGTAAAAACAATCTCAAAGTACTACAGGTAAAAACATAAAAACAGTAAAAACACAACAGACAACAGACAGTAAACTTTTAAAAATGTTAAAGATTAAAATGTCTCCTAAAAAGAAAGGTTTTTAGTCCCTTTTTAAAACTTTCCACAGTCTGTGGAGCCCTCAAGTTGTCCGGGAGGACGTTCCACAAGCGTGGAGCAGCAGAACAGAGAGCCTGGTCCCCCATTGTGTGGGTTTTAGTCCTGGGGAGGTGGAGACAGTAGGTGTTGGAAGAGTGGAGGGATCGTGCTGGGGTGTATGGGGTGAGGAGCTCTGTCAGGTACGGGGGGGCATTACCATGGATGGATGCATTGAAATGTAAGGAGAGAGACCTTGTACTCAATCCTTGCAGAGACAGGGAGCCTGTGTAGTGTGTGGAGGATGGGAGAGATGTGCTCATGTTTCCGCACTCTCATCAGGATCCTAGCAGCACAGTTCTGGATGTACTGCAGCTTTTGGATGCTACTGTTGGGGATCCTGATGAGAGGTGCGTTGCAGTAATCCAGTCTGGAGGAGACAAAGGCGTGGATGAGTTTCTCAGCATCCAGAAGGGTAAGAGTGGGACAGAGTTTAGAGATGTTTCTGAGGTGGGAAAAGGCAGTCTTTGTGAGGTGTTTGATGTGAGCCTCAAAGGTTAGATGAGGGTCAAATCCAACACCCAAGTTGGAAACTTCAGATGATAGTGTGATGTCCTGGCCAGAGAAAGTAAAGTTGGTTACAGGAAATGTTCTGGTTTAATGTGGGGTGCCGATTAAGACTGCTTCAGTTTGGAGCTGTTGAGCTGAAGGATTGCAATCCTTATACCAGATTTACCATTTTAGCTGTTTATGTAAATGGAACATACTCTTCTTGTAGCTTATCTAATGTCAAGATTTTGGTGTTTTGCTGTTCTAATTGTATTTTTATCTGGAATGGAATATCTTTAAAGTTTGACTGTTGTTAGGTCAAGGCAAGTCATTTGAAATCATCCCTTTGGACTCTCAGAATTTGTGTGATATCTTTTTATTCTGAGACTAAATTAACTGATTTGATTGGAAAAAAAAACCCCACAGTAAAACACAGAAGTATTTTCTTACACTTCTAAGACAGCGGAATTTGAATGACAAGCTCACTAGGCCTTTCTCCACAAGGGGGAAGCATTGTGTCATTTGTTGTTGTCAGTTCACTGTTGTTACACCTCTCTTGGCATTTTCTAACAGCCTTAGCAGTGCTTCCTGCCCAGTCAGGTGATTCTTTACGTTTCTTTTTTGGCTGCATCAACCAGGGAACATGAGCTTTTGGACAGTCTGGTGGAAATGTTGGTGGTTGTGTTCTTTGTATTGCAGATGATGGTTTTGGTTCCTTTCAGTAGCATTACCTGGTCTATAATGTATGTAACTGCCTGCATGTAAATGTCACATTTTTGTTGCAGACCAGTTATGATATATAGAATTATTGGCCAGTAAGTCGGCCTGGATGATTTTCTCAACGTTTTTCTGGTTATTGGTGTTGTTGTTGTTTTGTAATTGATTCCTGATCAACTAAGTTAATTTCAAAATGCACTGAAATAAAAAGATTTACAGCTGTGATACAACTGGCTCTCTATCTGTAGTTAGTCTGTGCTCTTGAGCAATGTCCCACCTACAGCACTGCCTGCTTAGTTATGTGTCATCAATAACAGCCTGTCAGCATTGGTAATGATAACTGTCGACAAGTCCATTATGAAACATATTTAAAACATAAATTTAAAACAAAAAAAGAAATGTCAATAAAGTTTTGTGTTACGTAAATGTACATCATATTGCTCTCCATGACTAAAAATTGATATTTATTTATGTTAACCCTGAAAACACATATTGCTGGTCTTTGATAGGCGGTTGCCTAATGTATTCATAACGCTTGATTAAAGGACTTGCTCAAGAAAAGCAACCAATTGCAAGACATGGAACATGGTAGTAGCATATTTCTACAAAAACTAATCCAGGCAGCTGGGCTATCATATTATGTTGTCACATGACACATAAATCATGGAATAACAAGCACAATGATGAGAGGTTTAAGCCTTTGTGGTTGTCCCTCAGAGCGGGAACCTGCAGGATCTGGATGAGTGGGATATTCTCGACCCCGAGTTTCAGCAGCGCTTGGAAGATGCTCGTACGTTGCTCAGACAGGAGATCCAGAGGGAGCTGAAGATCAAGGAGGCAGCCGAGAGGCTGAGGCGGGCCGTCACCAGTCGCAAGAGCGCAGCCGACGTGGAGGGCCAACTCAAGGTGTCAAGCCGCAAGCTGGAGAAGCTGCATTGGGAATTGCAGGAGCTTAATGCAAGATCTATGGCCACAGAGAAAGACAGCACCTCAGGTAATGAAAACTTAATAATGCCCAGGGATGTCTTAAACCACTGAACCCAACATCTCTCTCTAGAGACTCCAGGGACCTAATTTTCAAAGATTTGCATTGAGAAAAATAATGAAGGGGAAACATAAGCCTGTCATTTTGTCCAACATTTTTAAATGCATTTTAAATTTAACAAATTGAAGACAAGAACCAAAAAAAGAAAGCACAAGACACATGCACAGATACAGTTCAGTAAAGAGTCTATATTATGCACATGTACAGGTTTAGAAATCATTTTTTGGGTCTACTAAAATGTGTCTACATGCTTCAGTGTTTAAACAACACATTATTGTTTTCACACTGTATACTAGTGCTTTTCTCAGTCTCTATCTGAAACATCCTATTGTAACTCTTGTCTCTATAAGGCCCCCCTCCTTTACCTGACCACTAACGGCCCAGTTTCACCACTGATTATCTATCAAGGGTGGGCTAGACTGTTTGTTTCAGGCACAGAAAACTTATTACCATCTAATTTGCATTTACAAATTTAGTTCTGATCCATGTTAACTTTTTCTAATAAATTTCCCAAGAGTGGTTTGTGATAACAAGTAGCAGGTATGATTAGCTAGTGGCACATTTCGTTCCTTTTAGCAATGCAAAGTTGAGTGTGGTCTCATTCCATAGCTGCAGCAACAGTAGGGCATTGCTCCCAACAAGCAGTTACACAACTGCCTTATCCTTCATTCATTTCTCTTCTTAATCTTATTTTTGAACTACGTTTGTGATCAAAAATTGTAAGTTTGGACACTTCAAAGCCATTATGTGTACAATTTGTAGTACTCCAAAAAATCCCTGTGGTGGACAGCGAGTGTCCATCACTACCCCCAGAGTGTGTCAGCATTCAGAGACATCTGTTCCTGCCTACGTCCCAAAGGACTGCTGATGGAATATCTGTTCTGTTGCATCTCTGCTCTTTGAATGAGAAGAATGTTTTTGTAAATCATGTAATAAACTAAACAAAATTGAACCATAAAATTTGTACACAGGTTTTTATTATTATTTATTTTTGGCATTTTAACTTTATGTTATAGCCATAATAGACAACAAAGACCAAGCCAGGAGGCACGTCCTGGACACTGTAGTTATATGATATCTGCCTTAACCATTGGACTTCCTGGGGTTCCCATGCTACCCAGAGATAAAATACAGTCACTGAAAGCTGATATCCACTAAATGTTTAAGATATTTCCTCCAGACCATTTCATATTCCATGTGTTGCTTCATACAGGGGGCATGGATAAAGTTGACAGCCACTCAGCAGAGTCATGCCAGTGGCAGGACGTCACATCACCACTGGCCAGTCGAGTCAGAACCCTGGAGAAACAACTTACCATGGAGTCCAAAGTCAAACAGGGTGCTGAGAACATGATCCAGACTTACACCAACAGCTCAGTCAAGGTATAGTACAATATAACCCAAATTATATGCATCACAGCAAAGACACTTAACAAGCACCCATTAGTCTCGACCACAAACTTGGTGAGGTTGCTTATGGATATGGTTTTCCCCCATGGTCTTTCTGTAGTGGCCTTTTGCCCACTTTCTAATGTCAGATGAGTAAAAGAGAACACTCCAGTAGTCTTCAGTTGTCTATTTTATTTTCCAGGACAGGAAGATGCTCTCTATGGCCCAGCAGATGTTGCAGGACAGCCGCACTAAGATGGAGCTGCTGCGTATGCAGATTATCAAAGTCAGTCAAGCCAGAAATGGGGAGCGGGATGGCACACACGGTAAATCTTACAACACACACGCATATGTACAATTTCAGTTTGGACCTTTTCATTAAATTTGTATTGCTAAAGAAGGTGCAGATTCCTTGTAAAAGAGCTCATCATTAGTTTTGCTGCTACAGACAAGATAAGCAAATGGCAGCCTTTCACTGGAGTAGCCTCACGCTGAGAGCTCGTGATCATTATGTTTAAACTTCTGTTTACAAAGCTCTTCACATATTGGAAAGAAAAAAAACGCAATGCAATCATTAAGTGTCATGCCAGCTGTGTCCACAGCTTTAAAATTCTTCTCACGGTCTTCAGCAGATTGAGACATGGAGAGCTCTTGGATCAACGAGTTATCTCCATGAAAACTGAGCAAACTCCATCTACCAATAAATATGAGGTTAAAATGCGGTTGAAAGCTAGTATTAGAGTCTTGAGTTGACATTTTTTAGGCAAATAACCTAAGGTCGATGATGAACTGCTTGCAATCCATTAATAGCTATTACATTTTTGAAAAAGATGTTACTGGATTATGCCCAGCCTGATATTAAAATGGATTTTGTACAGCTTTTTAATACATTGCTCAATATGGATTCCAGCAGTGTAGTGGTCCACATGTACTGTATACCTTAACATGACAAAAGGGATGCTTTTAGCTGTATAAGTTATTACCTAGGAATAAGTTGTGTTAAATCCTGTTTAATTCATCAAGAGCATGTCTTTCCAGATTTCAGTATGAAACAAAGTGAGTACATTCACTAATGTTCTGTGTGTTTTGCTGGTATGAATGTGTAAAGGCTTAGTTCTTAAAGGTTAGTGCTTACTGCATGCGTTCTTTAATGTGATGATGATGATGATGATGATGCCCAATTCGATATGTTCCACCTGTCCTCAGGTCACCCTGTGGAGATGATCAGTCCTCTGGAACTGCGGGTTGCTGAACTCATGCACCACATGAAGATTGAACAGGCTGTAGCAGAGGGTGCTAAAAATGTAGTGAGGCAGCTGAGTGGGCGCAAAAACCAGGACCGCCGTATACTTGGAGAGGTGGGTGCCAGCAGGATAGTCCTCCCTTACATTAGATTTTAGCCTGTCACCCTTACAGCTGCAACTTTCAAGAGCCATGATTCTTATACATAATTAGAGACTAAACAACTTTGAGATTTTAATCCCGATGGTCTCTGTAGATCACAGTCTTCTTTTTTGGATGCTGTTCAGACCAAAGTTCTGTTTTGTTTGCAATATATTGCCATATTCTGACATGGGATATGGAACATTGCTAGCTTTATCTATCTGTTAAAGTAACACAATTGTAGTCATTGGTCACTTTTCTACTAATGTTCCTCAATGCTTTGTTCAGACAAACCCCCACAGTGCTGGAGAGTCATGTGGTGAGAATGTGATATTTGTCATTCATTCAAGATTAGACAATACACCAAGTGCTGCATAGTGCATAGTAATGTAAGAGTAGACTAAATTGAAGCCCAGTTTATTTCTGATTTCTTTAACAATGAAACCGAAAGCTCAGGATTCTGAGCCTGAGGACAACTGCAATATAACAAAATCTTTAACTGCAGTTTTTAAACTGTGACTCTGTGTGACAGCTCACCTGTGTGATGTGAAGACATGTAGGCCAACACAGTGTGACCTGCTCTTAGATTCTGGCCCTGATTGATCTGCTTTCCATGCTCTCTTGGGGCTAATTACCTCCACCAGGAGGTTATGTTTTTGCCGGCATTTATCTATTTGTTTGTCTGTCTGTTTGCAACTTTACGCGAAAAGTTCTGAACAGATTTTGATGAAATGTTCAGGAAAGGTGGATAATGGGACAAGGAACAGATGATTAGATCTTGGTGCTGATCCGGATCACCGTCTTGATCCAGGAATGTTTTGCAGGATTCTTTAGCATTGGGAGATAGGGCAATGTGCATGTATATGGGCATGGAACTCCACAACAAATGTCCAGGCTGCTTGGTCAAAAATACAAGATAAGTTCCTGGTAATTTCTACATCATCTCAACATTTGACCCGGATCCGGGCAATATTTCGGATTCTACGATCCAGAACAGGAAAAACTAGAGGGCCTGTGGAATGGTCATCACTGTAAGGTAACAGATGAAGATCCAGACATGCAGCCAACACCAACATGTAGCTGAATCAGGAGGATCCAACAGATCTGTTGTAGAATCAACAGCTATGGAGCTGGATCCAGAAGAAACCACCATTACCCAGAAAGAGATTCTGGTGAATTACTATTGAACTAAAGATGATGTCAGTGTGAATCCAGATGCTAAGGATATGTTTTGTTGGGCAAGGAATCTAATAATGTAGATAAAACAATCCTGGGACTATTATTTCTGGCTGTAAATCCCAATATGGGGTGAAATGAGCTGCTTGGTGGAGGTCTGTGCTCTCTGAGTGCTTTTCTAGTTTAAAATTACATTTATGGAAATGATGGGCATTTAGACATAAAGCCAGACTGTTCTCCTCAGGGCTGAATGAGCGCCCTGCTCACTTTCCCTTAAGTGTACTTTTTTAAATTCAGGCGGGTGAGTTGTCACTCAGAGTTCAGCTGTAGTTAAATCATTTGTTACATAGCAGCCATCCTTAGACTGAGTCCTGAGCTCCATCACGGCTGTATTTTTTTTTCACTGTTGGTAATATAGATAAATGATCATCACATCTGGACAGAATTTCCAGTGTTTATTAACTTATAAACAAACTAGACCCTCAGTCATTTGGACAGTTTAGTAAGGTTGCTGTTAGTTTAAATTGGATGTTGTCTATACCATGTCTGTACTGATAGGGGCTCTCTCTATCACTACGGGGGTTTGTCTGAATGAAACTGTAAGGAACAAATAATATGAAAGTGACCCTGTCTGACTGACAGACTGCCGTAACATTAACAGACTGATGAAGGAACGATGTTACGCATCCCATGTCTGAGAAGGGCTTATAATCAATGAGAACTGATCACTAAGGACACCATGACAGGACAACCTAAAGCTTCTGAGGAAATAAGATCTGGGACTGTCCAGTTAAAATGTACTGTCCTAGAATTGGTACATGCCATCAGTCAGTCCAGATAATTATGTGGTGCTGTGATCATTGTGAGAAGGGTCCACAAAACCTGTAATGACACCTGAATAATGAGACAGTTACTTATGTATATGGCAATTTAATCCAAGCAGGGTTTTTAAAAAGCAGATATACATTTGAGATCAGGCACACTGATTTAAGACAGCAGTCACAAAACTACACATTATAAAGTTCAAGGCAGTTGAAATGATGAGCTTGATCCAGGTTTCAATCAAGACTTCAGCGAGACTGACAAACCCTTAAAGGGCTGGTTTATGCTCTTCCAGAACCACATCACAAAATGTCACATAAAACTCTGTGTTTGTTTCTGACGAGCCACACTGGAAAGAGAGTTTGGAGATGCAATATTGATGAAATATTGAATTCAAATGGAGATAGCTGCGTACATTTTCAGCCAGAAAGACATTCATGGCATGGAGTTGTTCATTGAAAAGTGCCTCAAATAGCTGTGTAACAAATTACAGTAGAGAACCGGACAGATAGTTGCCATTGATTAAATCTGTTAAGTCTAATTTATTTCATGACACTGAAACATAAAACTGAGACATGCACATGAAGTCATTATACAGATTGTGGACATCTGAAAACATGAATTTGTATCATACATGTTGAAAATTTGTGTACTTAGTGTATAAGATGCAGCATGAGAGTGTTGTGTGTCCCTCAGGCCCAGTCACGAATGCAAGAGTCATCTCAGAAGGTGGATTTGTTGCGTCTGTCTTTGGAAAGACGTTTAAGGGAGCTGCCTCAGGACCATCCCACACACACTGCTATTAAAGAGGAATTAGTTGTGGGAACGTCACCTTCCTACGGTACTCCAAAGAAACAATCCAGTGCTCCGTCATCTTCATCCTTCTTCAAACCAGCCAGTCTAACAGGTTGTTTATTAAACCTCATTAATCTATTCAAAATACTTTTATTTATTGAATTCTCTTTCCTTGCTGTTTCCTTGAAACAGATTAATGTTTTTCATTAACTTCAAACAGGGTTCTTTCAGGTTTGAGTTGACAGCTGAAATGCTTTTCCTCAGGTCGCTTAGAGGTATGTTTGATGGGTTGCCAAGACTTGTTGGAGTCCGTCCCTGGCCGTGGTCGTATGGTCAGTGTCTCGTCAGCACCTGGTAGCCTCTCTGAGGGGAAGTATCTGAAGGTGAGAGCCGGCCTATCAGGACGCAGCGCCAGTGGCAAGTCAACCAAGGCTGATGATTTGTCCTGTAAGTTAAAATCACAATAACTTTCTGTCTGCACATTTCTCTTTATTGAAGAACTGAAGACGAGCCAGACAAATACATCACTGTTTCTATCAAGCCATCGCTTATCTGAATTTTGACCCAGTATAGTTCCTGCATCGAAATCTGTCTTTTGCGTTTCAGCGGAGATAAGTGCTGTGCTGAAGGTGGACAACAGGATTGTGGGTCGCACACACTGGAGACAGCTGGGCAAGGAGGCCTGGGGCCAGAGCTTCAGCATTGAATTGGAACGGGTCAGTGGCTTTCACTTCCAAGAGCAACTTAACTGCTTTAAGGGTGTATGAAAGACGTCACAAATGTAGTGTGACAGAATTACACTAGTTTCATTTAGGAGTCTATTAAACTCAGGTTCAGGTATTCCAGGCCTCTTGATGAGTTTGTATTTTAACTTTCACCAATACAGAAGCTCTTTTTTTTTTTGCTGCTCGTTACAAAAAGCAAACTCATGGTTCTCATTTTCCATGACTTATCTGCAAGAGGAGTCTGTCTGATAGAACAAAATGCGCTCCAATTTAAGAGTCCTTGAATGCACATTTTGTAAAACTTAATTTAAAAGAGACAGAATTTGTTGACATCCACATGTGAACAGCAACGTGTGTGAGGAACAGAGGAGAAACACTGACAAAGAAGAACTGGTTAGAAAACAGAAATGCACCGTCACTTCAAAGAGAACAGCCCATGTAGATGAAATCATTTGAGCTTGGGTAAATTTAACACTAGGAGTGTTAGTCCTAAGACTCTTTTGCAGTAGTAGCTATCAAATAAAGTTTTCACAGTAAAAGGTCATTTTTCAGCTTTTTATGCAAATGGAGTTCTGGTCATTCTAGAGTGAGTCATTTATTCCAAATTTCCAAAAGTTATGCAAGTCATCTGCTCAAAATTCATATCGTTTTTCATAGAGCAGTATATAGCAGAAACACAAATCATCACATTTATAGTTTTATTCTAGCTTAATGCAGCCCTAGGTTGGCTGGGCAGCTGTAATGCTGTAGGTGTGCATTATGTATGAGTCAGGTTTTTGAAACATAAGGACCACATCTCCATTTGTGGCCCACATGTTGGAAATCAGCAGGTATCTCTGTGTCACTGTTGGAAGGAGGGCATGCTAGATGACAGGAATGTTGTTGTGAAGTGATTACAGCAGCCATGCAGCTCAGTTCAGACTTATCATCTGCTCAACCAAATTTGAACGTAGTTGAGCAAACTGAATTATTAATACAGCCACGTGGAATGTTTATTTCCTGCTGAAGTCTATCCTGCCTGTGTGCAGTGATGTACATAGACAATGTGTTTTATTGAATATTCAGTTTATGTCTCTTATTTCATTGATGTGAGAAGTTAAACACCAGTGCAATAGGTGATGTCACTTTCTTGTCTTCTTACTATTAGGGTATTTTATCACAAAGTATCATCTCAGTAAGCACTGATGGTGAGCATCTGTTAGCAGCCTGAGAATAATGACACAGAGCTCTGACTTCTTGCTTGTCTATGAATCAGAATGGCCAAGTACATCTTTGATACTCTGTCAGCCTCCTGCTCCACTCATGTAATCTCACTGCTAATCCTCTGACATCTGCTCTAATCTGGCTTTCACCACACATGCCCAGCATCCCTGCTTAAGACTTGGGTTCTACTCATGCAGCTCTCATTCTCTCTGGTTAACTGTGACTCTTGACATTTTAAAGGGGAAGTCAGTGACTATGTACATGCACATCAGTTCACTGGTTATGGCGATTTTCATGCAGCCTGTGAAAACAGTCGTATGTTTTATCCTGTGGCACTGGGGAAGTTTGGTCTAGACTGAGAAAATACATCTGGTGAGATAGTAATATCATCAGGGCTCCCTCAGGTTAAGACTATAAACTAAGACAATGACTGTGTTTGCATGCACTTAGGAAACAGGGTTACACATAGTTTAAAGAGAGTGCTACACTATTTACCATAAGAGGAATAAGAATATAACCAAATCTTATTTGCTGAGGTAGATTTTTCTTCCACTACTGTATAGTGGGTTATATTGATGATAATACAGACAAATGCATCCTTGAAATTCAAATAAATCAGACTTACAGTACCAGTCAAAGACACTCCTTCTCATTCAATGTTTTCTGTTTAGTTTAATTATTTTCTACATTGTTGATTAATACTGAAGACATCAAAACTATGAAAGAACACACATGGAATTATGTAGTAAACCTAAAAGTGTAAAACAAATCAGAATATATTTTATACTTTAGATTCTTGGTTCATGGTTTTCATGGTTTTGAATTAACAGGTGTTTCTTGTCAAGAGTCAAACTGTGGGATTACTTGCCTTCTTAATGTGTTTGAGACCATCAGTTGTGTTGTGCAGAGGTAGGATAGTACACAATGGATAGTTCTATTTGACAACTGTTGTAATCCATAGTATGGCAAGAACCACTCAACTCAGCAAAGAGAAACAACAATCTATCATTACTTTAAGACATGAAGGTCAGTCCATCCAGAAAATTTCAAGAACTTTTAATGTATCCTCGAGTGCAGTTGAAAAAAACCATCAAACGCTATGATGAGAGTGGAAGAGGAAGACCAAGAGTTAGCTCTGCTGCAGAGGATAAGTTCATTAGAGTTAACAGCCTCAGAAACTGCAAATGAACAGCACCTCAGATCAGAGTCCACATAAACTCTTCAGAGTTTAAGCAGCAGACAAATCTAAACATCAGCTGTTCAGAGGAGACTGCAGGAATCAGGCTGTAAAGAAGTAACTACTGAGGATGAACAACAGGAAGAGAAACACAAGGAATGGACATTAGACCAGTAGAAACCTGTACTTTGGTCTGATGAGTCCAGATTTGTACTTGTCTTTGTGAGACCATGGATGGTTTCTGCATGTGTGGTTCCCACCGTGAAGCATGGAGGAGGAGGTGTGATGGTGTGGGGGAGCTTTGCTGCTGACACTGTTGGAGACTTACGATAGTCAAATTCAAGGCACACTTAACCAGCATGGCTACCACAGCATTCTGCAGCACCATGCCATCCCATCTGGTTTTACTGGGACCATCATTTGTTTTCAACAAGACAATGAGCCCAAACACACCTCCAGGCTGTGTGAGGGCTGTTTGACCAAGAAGGAAAGTGATGGAGAGCTGCATCAGATGACCTGGCCTCCACAATCACCAGACCTAAACCCAACTGGTTTGGGATGAGTTGGACCACAGAGTGAAGGAAAAGCAGCCAACAAGTGCTCAGCACCCCTGGGGAGTCCTTCAAGACTGTTGGAAAACCATTCCAGGAGACGACCTTATGAATATCTAACATATAAAACATATTCTGGTTTGATTACACTTTTTTGTTAACTAAATAATTCCATATGTGTTCTTTCATAGTTTTGATGTCTTCAGTATTAATCTACAATGTAGAAAATAATTAAAATAAATAAAAACTGTTGAATGAGAAGGTGTGTCCAGATTTTTGACTGGTTCTGTAAATTGAAAAGGAAAGGTCTAAGTGCTTGTACAAATGTCGATAAGCCACTCTCCCCTCTGGACATTAGAACGTTGACAGTTAGAGCTACAACAGCTGCGTGCAAACATGTTCCCCAGTTACCCATAACACTGAGTTCTTTAAGTAATCTTAAAGTAAATGCACCATTTGAGTACAGAAGGTGTGAGCTTTATATTCTATTTAGGAATTTTACAATGCAATACAAAGCACTTTCTCATTTTGATCTGTTTATTTTTCTTATTAAATCACTGCATTATTCAATAGACATGTAAAATATACATGTTTTACAACCTCAAATGGAAAAGTTGGCTGGTGAAAAACATTTTACATTGTGGAAAGGTGGTTGGTTGGGGTGTGTAAGTATTGACAGGTGAGGCTGTATTAATGGATGGCATTGATTCAAACAAATCATCAAGATTATCTCAATTTTGTGTCACTGCAGTGGCTAAAGTCCTTGTTTTCGGTGCTTCAAGAGATGAGCAGTCATTTTATTACACCACATGTAATAATCCAGATTAAAAAGAATGCTTTATTGAAATCTAAATGGATGAAAAGTATGAATATTTGTAATGTGTTTTTTGATGAAGTCTAGGGAGCTGGAAATTGCTGTGTACTGGAGAGACTGGCGAGCTTTAAGTGGGGTGAAGTTCCTGCGGTTGGAGGACTTCCTGGATAATCAGCGACATGGCATGTGTCTCCAGCTGGAGCCTCAGGGCATCCTCTTCATCGAGGTTCTCGCTTTCATATTGATCCTTGAAACTAGTCTTGTTTACCTATTACTGTGTTACCTGCATGTCTTTATGACCCAATGACACTAAAAATCATCATATAACAGACATTAACTAAGTAATAATTTATGCTTTGAGCCTAGTACTAAATGTATCTTGGCATCTACACACCGTACATGTTTGTGTACAATTAATTTTGTTAAACTGAACGTAAGAATAGAAAATGAAAAGACGATTGTGTTGTGACTAAAATTACATTCAGCACACATCTTTTTTCAATGTCAAAGCCACCAATAACATTGCTGCATCCATCCTTTAACATCTCCTCTATTTATTTTCAGGTTACATTTAATAATCCTGTCATTGAACGCCTCTCCAAACTTCAGAGGCAGCGGAGAATATTCCCTAAAGAAAAAGGTGGTAACATATATTGGGTATGGAGGGTGAAATGTGCCAAAATGAAATAAATAAATACACGATTAATTAATTAAATGAATGTATAATTAATTATTTAAAATTGGAAATAAATTATTAATTGTTTAATTAAATATATAATTAATTAAATGTGTCATTCGTTAAAATGCAAATTAATTTCATTTAGAAACATATATACATTTATTTCACTATTTATTTACTTATTTCATGGTCGCAGTGGTGCGACCATCATGAATTTATTTTATCTGTCAATCTCACCCATCAAACTCAGTGGGCGGGAGTACTGTGGCTATTAACATCTGATTGGTTACTCAGCTCAGCAAGTCATGACAGATCGATCCTAGAAAATGGATTGCTCCATAGCCACTGAATGCACTCTGATACATTAGGTGGCCATATTCGTCTCTTTTTGTTTCAAGACTCTGTTTTGCTGAGGAAAAAAATAGTTGCTGCATTCTCTGCAAGGTCTAAAATATGTTTTACTAGTTCACGAGAGAGTTCATGAAGATCCTCCATAATGATCGCCATGTTTGGAAAACAGTGACAGACCAAAGCAATGGTTTGTGACTTGATCAGCGTTAGTCCCCCCCACTGAGTTTGATGGATGAGGTTTACAGATGAAATAAATTCATGTTGTGCTGCACCACTGTGACCATGAAATAATTAAATAAACGATGAAATAAACATGTTTTTTAACAAAATGAATTGACATTTTAATTATTTAATGACACATTTAATTAATTAATGATGTATTTGATGAAACATTTAATTAACTAATTGAATATATATTTAATTAAATATTTAATTATTTATTTCCAATTTTAAATAATTAATGAAACATTTATTTAATTAATTAATTGTGTATTTATTTATTTCATTTTGGCACACTTCACACTCCCTAATTGGGTTTCTTCTCTATATTGTATAGCTTCTGCTTGCACCATGTGTGGTTTTCAGATATTTTCAGCTGTAGTTCTATGACCTAAATGTGGACTTTTGGCATTTTGGTTTCTATTGAATTATGTTTACTGTTATAAATACATAAATATATACATTAAAAAGAAAATAACAAATTACACCTAAACATATGCACAGACACTTCCACATGCTCAGGGGTGCTGTTGTTATTTGCAAACCTGTGTTTCAAAGTAACATTTACCCTGATACAGCTCTAATTAAGCTGTTTTTAGAGAGCTGTAATTTGTTGACCCAAAACAAGACAATGAGTATGCTTGCTTGTGCACTAGCTTCCTGGTTATGACTTGGTTCTGTATCAGTTGACCCAGGTTTCTGAGCATTCTTTTTTATGATGGCCGAGGCACAACTGCACAGAGATGAGTAGAAACCTTACGATCACTTGAACAGGGATATGGAGAACCAAATTTTTTCATGTTCCATGTCAATATTAATTGACGTTCAATTCTCCAGCAGTCTTCTATGATTAAATTTGAATTAAACTTGCATTTCTAACCAAAAGCCTAGTTAAGCTCTGATTGAATCACCGTTTAAATAAACACATTTTATGTTTTAGTAATTGTGTAATATTGTAATTGTAACATGAGAATGCATTATTAATATTTTTTTTCATGTGTATGATGTCAAAAATCCGTGCAGGCATAGACCTTTCAGCTATTAAAAGTTATCCGCTTTTAGGTGGTGCAGTGATTCCAGAAATAATATCACGATTTGCATAATCAAATCTTTTTGTACAAAAAGTGTAGCTCAGATATATTCTTTTGTTTGGTCACAGGGAAGGACTTCCTTCGTGCTGCTCAGATGAACATGAATTTTGCCACTTGGGGTCGTCTGATGATGAGTATCCTACCTCCTTGCAGCTCCCTGGAGCCCATGAGCCCTCCATTAGCAGGCTCTAACAGTGGCCCCACATCTTCTATCACTCCTCCAGCACGGTAAGGCTTTGTGGTGTCTGCAGACACTGTGACCCAGAAACATCTCTTTGTTACATCTTTCAAAGAGCAGTTTAAAAATTGAGCTATTAACATCTTTGCTTAGCTTTCTTTGGTGGCTCGAGGCTGTTTTTCTACCCATTCATGTTATCTGAGAGCAAAGATATTGTGACTTTAGTGGAGGGCTGGTAGGAACATTCTCACTGACCTGCATTCAGAGTGAACAGAAGTTTGGATAGTTGTGTACTGGTAATATGTAAGGTTATAAAAATAGCATTATTAAAGGATAACAGTGATGAAAGTTTACATTTTTCTCAATGTCAACTGATCAACAGTCCAAAACCAACAATATCTTACTAGCAAGTGCCTGATAAATCTTACATCAGTTATGTCCTACTGTTGTCCACAAACTATGAAAGACACGTCAGTGAGCTACACTGTTGCACTGGTGATGGTTTACTTTTACTCAGTCCCTCATAGACTGTCCTGCTGCCCCAAATACTCACTAGAGCAGCAAATGTGGATTCATCCGCTGCTGAAAATAGTCCCAAACAACCACTTTTTCTAGATTTCTTTTTTTTTTAAATCCGTGAAAGAGCATAACTTTCCAAAAAAATCAATGCATTAATGTAAGGATTTTTTAAATCTGTATATTTATGAAATAAGATAAAACGTCAAGAAGGAGAAATATATTTAATAATGTGGATGGAGGGGCAGTGGTTGTGGATCACATTGGGGAAATTAAGGGTGCATCAGTGCAGCTAGTCAGCAACATTAACATTGACATGGACACCAAGGTAGCATTAAAACCAGCATCACTGTAGAAAGGCAGCAGCAGTCACAAACTTTCCCTTCTTTTTAGAGAACCTCCTGTGGTGAGTCTGAACTTTGGTGAAGGTCCACCAAGCAGATCTCCACATTTCCCAAGAAAGAACAACAAAGAATCTCCACCGGTAAGCAACTCAGGCTGCTTGAGTGACAAATGCTTTAACAGTAAAAAATATTGGCACCAGGATTGATGTCAGTAAATGAAATAGCTGACTGCAGAGACTGTTTACTTTGTATTATGTTGTAGTATTCAAGTTCAGCTCATGATCTACAGCACCGAGCTGTTTCATTCCTCATGTTTGTGTTGTGCTTGGGGTTTAGTGATTCAGCTGATGTGTCAGTTAATTTCTGTCTGTTTTTTACCCAACAAACAGTCTCCTGGTGAGAACAAGAGCCCAAAGCCCAAGAGACAAGCCTCTATTCATCCACCCCCACAGTAAGTCATAGTGATTGTGTACATTTGTTTTTGTTGTTCAGTTTTGTGATTATTGTTGATCATTATTGCATCTGTTTCGTGTTTCTTCCCAGTATTCCTGAGTGTGATGGTATTTACTATCAGATTGAAAAAACGTATTTTGTGCATAGTAAAATAAATGACAATGAAACATTATATTCCTTAAGTTTTTTCTGGCTGACCTTTAAACCACAAGACTTAAAAGTCATGGACAGACTTGGTTCTGTTACTGTAGAATATCCACAAACCTTACTTTAGCAGCCAAAGGAAAAGTTCTCTTCACAGTTGATATGTGAGTTGGAACTCTTGTAGCTGGTTAGCAGTTTTGAAGTAAGAAAAGTTTGGTCCTCTCCTCTTTGCAAAGCTATATAATTACTTCTGAAAATAAAGAATGTGCATCTAGTGGTGCTCAGTGGAACAGTAGCTAAATGTGTGCACATTTGTATTGCCATGCTGCAGGGATGGCAGACTTCAGATGGAAGACTTCAAGAGCATTTCAGTCCTAGGAAGAGGCCACTTTGGAAAGGTATGCATGTGCCTTGTTCTCCTGTACTTGTGCACTGTATTTGTCAAACTGCCAGAAGCAGCATTTTGACCAAGAAAGAAATCACATCGAGCACTCACTAGTGAAACTGATAATCCTTGGTGCTTCATTAGAAGACAGCAGGACTTCTCTTTTTGGTGCTTGAAGATATTTTGCGTCATCCAAGAGGCTCCCTCAGTTCTAACTGGCTGGTGGGGAGTTCCAGGTATTTACTGTCACCCCCAAATTACATGGCTCATGGCCTGTGAATGACCAAAGGCTCACATTATACCTCAAGGTATAAATGGTTCTGAAACTGCCTGGGGACGGATGACTCAAGGTGGTAATGGAAGGAAACTGCGCTGGATGAATGTGTACATTGGTGTTCTCAAAGGAGTGTCCCTTAATTTTCTAAAAAATAAGAGACACTCCTCTGAGGACAACAATGCCCATGTTCTATACAGAGAAAACAGTAGTGTTAAACTGGAACAGCTATCCCAGGGGAGAGAGTCTACTACACCATTTACCAGGTACTTATAACACAGTCTTGAGTTTCCTCTCCAGACAGTTGAGTCATCCCTCCCCAGGCACTTTCTACAACCATTCACACCTCGAGGCATGTATGTTTGAGCCATGTGTCAGTTAGAACTAAGGACACCTTTTAAATGAGAGGTGAAATGCCTTCAAGAACTATAAAGACAAGTCCAGTTACCTTCTACCGAAGCACTTAGGATTACCGTTAACCTACACAGTGAAATGTTAGTGAGTGTTATCCTCTCATCTCTGTCCTAAATCATTCCCTATAGCTCACCTCTGTATGTCAGAGTAAGTCAAATGTTTTACAGTGTGAAGGTTACTAATAATTAAACATCCTACATTTTGTAACTGATACAAGGTGCTGCTGGCAGAGTATAAGAAGTCAGGCAAGTTGTACGCCATCAAAGCCCTGAAGAAAGGTGACATCGTGACACGTGATGAAGTTGACAGGCAAGTAATCTCTCAACTAACTTGGTCATAGTTAAAGTACTTACTGACACTACACTACTGTTTTCATAGTGGCTGGGTTTTGGATGGACTCACATGACTCAACGACAGCAAATACTTTTTAGTTAATCAGCAAAATGGGCAATTTATGTCTAACTGTTACAAAATGAAGTGTTCCACTACAAACACTGCAAATTAGTTTTGGCTGTAAATAATCTCTTCAGATGTGTCTGTGTTTGTGTTCAGCCTCATGTGTGAAAAGAGGATCTTTGAGGTGATCAACGGCTCGCGGCATCCCTTCCTGGTGAACCTGTACGGCTGCTTCCAGACTGCAGACCATGTGTGCTTTGTGATGGCCTACTCACCTGGAGGAGACCTGATGACACACATTCACACCAGCATCTTCACTGAGAAACAGGCCCGGTGAGCTTCTCTCTGTAAACCACAGGTCCACTGACACACAGCAACAGTTAACCATGTTGGTGTTATTCCCACTACTTCCTCTCTGTGTTCAGGTTTTATTCCTCCTGTGTGCTGCTGGGTCTGGAGTTTCTCCACCAAAACAAAATAGTTTACAGGTGAGCCCTCCTGAAGCTGCTTTATCACTGATTCTTCATACTTACTTTTTGCATGTTGGGAGCACGCAGCACAATGTGGTCTCTGTCTGCATGTCTGTGTCTGTCAGGGATCTGAAGCTGGATAATCTGTTAATGGATGCTGATGGCTTTGTCAGGATAGCAGATTTTGGTTTGTGCAAAGAAGGTAGGAAAATGGGAATTGTATGTAATTTTCACAGTTTCAGCCCTTATTACTGTGTATCAGAGTTAGAAGTTTTCCTTTTCAAGCTGGACTAATGTTATCCTTTGGGTAATTTAGGTTTTTAATTTAATCCTATTTTACTTCATTCAGTTAATTCATTTGTTTTTAAACTTAAATGCCCTAATCATTGTTTTTATTATATTACTTTATGTTATCCAAGTTTCTTGTTTGTGTGCCTACGTCTTTTATTTTCTTACTTGGCTACATTGTAAATGAGGCCTTCATACCCCAGTGTATTCAGAGTTTGAATAAAGATTGCATTGATATTACTAGTGTAACCTGCCTGTTCTAAATATGGAGATATGTAAGTACAGCTGTGCTGTGTGTAGGAATGGGCCATGGGGATCGCACCTCAACGTTCTGTGGCACACCAGAGTTCCTGGCTCCAGAGGTGCTGACAGACAACAACTACACTCGCAGTGTGGACTGGTGGGGCCTGGGGGTCCTCATCTATGAGATGCTGGTGGGGGAGGTGAGTATAAACGATGGACTCATCCATTGGTTTGCTTCAGAGTTGGTTTGAAGCCCAGAGTTGCAGCTTATGCTTGGCATCCTACTACAATAGCAAACACTACCTTAGTGGAAACACAGACTGGTCCACTCATGTGCTACAAGTCCGCTAATCCAGTACTGTACTGGTGTAATATTACATAATTGCATCCAGTGAGGGTCTTCTTAAAACTGCACGACTGGAGAAAAATCTGTTTATTCTTAGAAGAGACTTTCTAAATGTCTGAGACAGGAAGAAGCAGCAGGAGAGCCTATGGTCAGTTGTGGCTGTTAATCAGCAGCCATGATGTAGATATCAAGGCCTTCCAACAAGCCTTCAACGGAGTAGTCGTTTCCAAAACATCCACTAACACGCCTGTGGTCTGAATTTAACCAGTGAGGCCACAATGACTCACTGAAAAGAACTGTCTGCTTAGTATTTCTAGAGTCAAGCTGACACTTTTTGAATGAAAATCTATTGGAGTCAGGGATTTTTTTTTTATAAACCTGCAGCTAACAGCCGCTGGTGACAATATCATTTATGGTACTTCTTCTCTTATTTTGGCCTCAAGCGCTGTAGTTACGAAACAGAGCAAAGGAGTCTGAACTGCAAACTGCTCAGGGGTGCAGGAGGGCAGAGACCTTAGCTCCACTATGTGGGAACTGTGTGTGCTGCAAATATACATCAGAAAGGCACAATATACTGCACTCTGAGCTAATGAGGGCCTTAACCTGCAGTAACTGATAAGTTGATCACTTTGGGGCAAAGACACAAGTTGTGAACACAACACTGACATATTGGCTCGTTCTTATTGATGTAGTCGACATGTTACCAACACATATTTACACATCCAGCAGCTGCAGAGTAATATTCATTCACTTTCAGTTGTGTTTGTGGTCTCTAGTAACACCTGAGATAAATAACTGGCCCTTTACCTGCTCAATCATCCACTATATTTACCAGCTAGTCTGCTCTGTGGTGCTGGGTAGATAGTGTACAGTGGACTTTAGGACAGCTGACTGCGAGCTGTAACTCAGTATAAAGCTCTATATCAGATTCAGCTGAGGATTCTATATATTGTGAGTATTCATTATGACCCTCACGTGGAAACATTGTCTTTTGATTCTTCGTTACTTTCAAAACATCAGTTACAGCTTCCTGTAACACAGGAAGTTCCTGCATTTGACTCTGATCTTGAGACCCAGCTTTACAGATGGTTTCTGTGTCAAACATATATAGTATACACATAGATTATGTGTAGCCAATGGTTAGGCCTAATGCAGGCTCAAAGTAACTTAGGTAATCCACCCTGTGCAGTAATGCAACCTTACAGTCAAGTGTTTACAGTACAAAGAACAGCATGAACTTAACACAGCTCTCCGTTCTTTAGTCTCCTTTCCCAGGTGATGATGAGGAAGAAGTGTTTGACAGCATCGTCAACGATGACGTGCGCTACCCTCGCTTCCTTTCCCCCGAGTCTGTGTCCCTCATTCAAAAGGTGAGCACCTCTCAAATGGATCTGGATTCTTCTACAAAAGTCCTGGTTGTTGAAACGTAGTCATAAAGTAGAGTACACGGTGCCTAAAATTGAATCTGTCGAGCATGCCACTGCAGCTGAGTGTAGCTTGAAGCACACGGATTGATGTGATCTGAACATTGTGTTCAACTTTTTCTGTGTTTCAGTTGCTGCAGAAAAATCCTGAGAAGAGACTTGGAGCAGGAGAGGAGGATGCCTTGGAGATCAAAAAACACAAATTCTTTCAGGTCATTATTCAGTTAAGCACTGCAACCTCTGCAGTTTAAATGTTAGTTATAGAGTAAGAGACTACCAGGTCATTTGTATGCCTTCAGGTGCAGTGGTTGAATTGTGTTGTTGGTCCTTACTGAAAACATTCATAATAGCTGCTGTAAAAAAGGGCCTGTCTACATAACTACATGATGCTACTGCATTATAAACAGCCAGATATATGTTACTGTACACTGACTTCAGCAAAGGTCCAGTACCTTTAGTATATTTAATGAAGTCATGCAAAAATTTACCTTCACAATAACACTATTGTAACAATAATTACAGGCCCTTGAATTACATAGTGGTGGGTTGTAAATTTGCATTACTTTTTCAAGCATTGCTGAGCCTCATAACTACTACAGGAGATGGATGCATGACATTTTCAGGGCTGAAAAAACACATTTGAGCTTTGTTCAAAACTGCAACCAAATCAATTTGACTTCTCTTTTAGCTTTGAGAATCACGGAAAACACGTTGGTACCCTGGATGTGTTTTCTGATAATTCATTGGAGAAAACTTTAAAACGTTTATTTCTGGTAAAATTTCAAGGGTCATATCACCATGTGGAACAGGTGGTTGGTGAAAACAAGTCGGAGCATAAGAAAGGTCTTTTTCCTACATTTTGATACCAGGCCCATCTTGTAGTCATGATTACCTTGATGTCAAAGCTGTTTTCTAATAAAACCGTATTTTAGCACTTGCAAAATGTTAAACTTGAGATTCTCTTTACCTAAGGAAATAAAACCATGGTTTTGCATGAATGCTGCAAACTTGTTTGATCGATGCCATTTGTCAAAACTATTTTGTAAAACAGCTCAAAGCTAATATTCCTTCTCCATTACACAGCCATTTGCCTCATTATTACAAAGTGTTACTAAAAAAGGTCGATTCTGGGGGTTCATGTGGAGCACTGATTGTTCCTTATGGGATGGCTCGGCTCTCACTGCATTTTAAATCCAAATTACAGCTGTAGACCTCCCTCTGTCTGTTAACAGGGAATGGACTGGGACGCTCTCCTGGCCAAGAAGGTGAAGCCCCCCTTCCTGCCGGTCATTAGAGCGCCGCAGGATGTCAGTAACTTCGACGAGGAGTTCACTCGCCTTAAGCCAGTCCTCACCCTCCCACGAACACCCTGCATCCTCACCGCCGAGCAGCAGGACATCTTTGCTGACTTTGACTTCTCTTTCATGAGCTGACCAGAGGGAGTCTGTCTTTACTGAACAGGCTGCTCTTGTGCTTCAACAGAAACTGAGAAACTACAGTCCTGCCTTTTCCATTTTCACATCACCTCTGTGGCCTGTTTACTGCAACACACTACTGTTCTCCTCAGAGGAATCTGCCTGGTTGAGGCTGATATCACCACACAGAGTTTACCTTTTAGATTGTTTACCTCTGTCAAATTGTTTTTGTATTGCTGTATGCTGTTTGTCACCGAGCAGGACTGAAAGGCTAAACATCTACTCAGTGCCATAATGTGTCTTTGCTTGCACTGCCTTCTCAAGCCAAAGGGCTCCCCTGTAAATAATTGTGATCTCATTGAAGGAAATGTAACTGAAGGCCAGAAGCAATGAATGTATCTTTACATGGAAGCATTTTATCTCCGTTTGTTTTTAACCTGTTGTGTTGTTGGTAAGTAAAATGCTGTGAACAGCCACCTTTTTATTCTGCTACAGATTTTTCCCAGTCAATATTTGGATGGTGTAAATAATGTCATGACGATTATGCTTATATAGAATAAATTTGCCTGTATGAAAAGTGTAAACTACATGAAGGTAACTATCGATGAATAAATGTATAAATGCTGGACTTTGACCAGGAAACTTTTTATGAGACATTTATTCATTTTTAATGTATACAGTATTTTCAAAGTAGTAAAAAATGCATGACAGTATTGCATATAATTAATTAAATAGTACACAAGTTGAATGAAGTGATACTTTGTATAAACCGGAGCTCTCACTGACAATGACATAGTCTGACTGAAGGCAGTCCACATGTTGTCCAACACAGCTGTTGTACATTAAATTCAACACCACATTTATTGCTCTCTTACAAGGTTACTATTGCACAAGGAAAAGCTCAAATGGAATTACCAAGTATTGCACTCCAAGGGTTTTAAGTCTTTGCTAACATTTCCACAGTATTCTTCCAGTCACTCCGTTGAAACAGTTGTACAAAAGTCTAAAGAAATTTTCTGGTTCAAAAGAGTTTAAAAAAATTATAAACAATATAAAATAGCTTGAGATGCTGTCCATTGAAAGTCAACACGCCCCGTACATCAGGGTTGGATTAAATGCTTGAAACAACACAGTTCAAATTTCCAAAGATCTCTCACTCAGGCTAACCTATTTTTGAGACAAACCCCCTGCAAAACCTCTGCAGAATAAATAATTTAGCACAGGTAACTAGAACAGAACGAAACTCGCTATACTGAAAACTAAAATTAGGATGCAACTCCAGCGAGAGAACAAAGAAACCATACCCACCACAGATCTGATTGTCTACACATGCATCAAAAGAAGTATCTCCTTACTCAAATGTTAACACAATATTTGACTTATATCAAGAGTAAACTTGAGAACTCGGAAACAGTCCATCAGTCGGGATTGCTGTCATGGTGAAGCCAGGAGTTTTTCGAACATGTAATCACTCCTCACATAAATGATTCAGGGGAGGAGGCAGCAGTGTGGGTCAAGTGGGACGTGAGTTCGTAAACAAAGACCAAGCTTGAGTCAACAGGGCTTCATGACTGACTTCACCAGGAGCTGCAAGATCGTACAGCAAAATGCTTGCAGACAATGTGGATGATTCTTGTTTCAGGAGAAATTTCAATTTTAGCTGTAAGAATGAAGAAATGCTGTAGTGCTGGTTGCCTGTTACTAGGAGCAGAAACCTCACTGTAGGGGGAGAAACAAACATGAATAATTCTGTTGATATCCACAACCCAGGAGACAAGGAAAAAATAGGAATCGCAGATTGCACTAACATAGTAATACAACACAAGCAAGCAATCCACTGTAGTGCAATCCACTGATAGGAAAAGAAGGAGGGGAATGTTGCAGAGTCATAGATAGGTAGGTAAACTGCACACAAAGAGTTCATCCTCTAACAATGTGGTCAAGTGTGTGATCCCAGATGCAGAAAAGTTGTTTATGAGTGAAAGATGTGTGCTTCTAAACCTGGTCGCTGCCCTCCCTGAAGTACACCTGCTCCCACACCACTGTGCCCCACACACAGAAGAAACCCCAAAGGTTGTGGAAGGTTCCGCGGTCAAAGGGGTTTTCATCTGCACCGCAGTGTTTGAGGTAGGAGATGCGGTGCCGCGACATGAACTCCCATGTGGTGGTGTTAAGAGACACCAGGTAGAGGTGGGAGCTGAGCAGGAGCAGCACGATGAGCGAGAGCAGGGCCACCAGCACGGCCACAGCCAGCAGCACACCGTTGGTACGCAGCCACAGCTGCCAGGTGGGCGCGTAGCTGAAACCCGTCCTGAGGAAACAAACAGGAGAGCAGTGCTCTGTAGGGATCTGAAGTAGCAATCTGCCAGCAGAGATGAGTGGTGACGGTGTTGTACTCACCAGGCGATGTGCAGCCCCCACAGCAGTACCAGCAGCTGCATGGCCAGGTAAAGCACAAACCAGCGGTGGTTCCTCTCACCAACACAGTTCTCAATCCAGGGGCAGTGGTGGTCGTAACGCCGGACACAGTGCTGACATGTCTGGCAGTGCTTTGATCTCATTGGCTGCTGCTTGAAATAAAGGGCAAATACAAATGTGCATTAAAAAGCATTCATTCATCTCACTTTGGTTCAGAGCCAGTAGGATTTGAACAAGTCCTGGACAATCTAACGACAAGCAAAGCTGACTTTGACCTTTGGTAACGGTCAAAGTCAAGTTGTCATGACATGTCTATGACTGTGAAACTTAACTGAACAACTCTACACATGATATGAGGTGTGTTCTCTTCCCCATTTTAGGAAAACAGCCTAATAAACCATGGTTAGGTCACACAGAGCATCATAGAACAGCCAGGGAGCTGAACAACTGAGATCTCAAAGGCACCTGCTTTCAGGTTTCAGTATCTTTTCAGTTCAACATTCAGCATTCAAGACACATAAAACCATTTTAAAATCCTTTTTACAATTTATAACAAACAAAAAGAACAGTATTGGCCTTGAAATACGCCGTCTAATTTAATATAATACCACATTTATTTCTGCTCTTTCCAGCTGCATTTAAAATACAATGATGCAGCTGACATAATTAATTCAAATGAAGTCAGCCTGGGCCTGGATAAGCAGCAGAATGTGATAATGAAAATCCTATTGTTAGTTTAAAGGTGTAGAACGTCTCCTGACTGCCTGTTCCATTATAATGTGAGTTAAGATGTTGTAACTAACATACAGCAGAAAAAAAAAGAGAAGATTTAAACTGTGGTCTTGGACAGAAACTAACTGGTACAGAAAACATCTTAGAGCTTTTCTACATGGAGGCACTAATGTTTGCATTAAAATGTTTGTGTTGAATGTGAAGATTAACTCTTGACTGTGACTGTTAGATGTAGATGGAAGCTCTAGAAAACAATGGACGATGAGTTCAGGTGTTTCTGTTAGAACTTGTGAGACTTAGCAAGATGTTTCTGTTCTTGGTTGAAGTGTTGACCAGGACATAAAGACAACTGTTCTCAATTACTTATATAACATCAGACATACTGATGTCTCATGTCAGGTTATATATTTTACATTTATTGTTGTTTTGGGTGAACATTAAAACGACTAAATAATTAAACAAAATATACTAAATAAAATAGCATGGGTGTGGTTGTTACAGAGAGGAGGTAAAAGACATGCAGTCAGTCCCTGCATACAGCCCTGACTACTTCAACAACCCCGGCCCCTGTGTCATGTAATGCTTTGTGTTCACTTGATGTATGATGGGTACGTAACACAGAACTGTGCTGCCTGCCGACCCATGATATTCTATACCACAGGGATCTTACAAGTACAGTACAACTTTAGGTGTTACATTTCAGCCTGCGAGCTCCACCAGCTCCACGGAAAGATGACAAAGTACAAACAGTCAGCAAACAAAGAACAGACCTGAATCTGTTCAATAATAATAATAATAATAATATTAATAGTGCATTGGTTTTATATAGCACTTTCCTAGACACTCAAAGATGCTTTACATTGCATTATTCATTCACGCCATACTACATATGTAGCCACAGCTGCCCTGGGGTAGACTGACAGAGACGAGGCTGCCAGTCTGCTCCATCAGCCCCTCCGACCACCACCAACCACTCACTCTCACACTGCATCCACCCAGGCTTCCTGGTGTTCCCTCGTGGTCTCCCATCCAGGTACTGACCAGACCCAACCTCACTTAGCTTCCTAGATCTGACGGGATCGGGCATCCACAAGGCAGTATGGCCATAACTGTTTTCCTGAGTTCTTCCACTGTAATCACTAAATGTTCTCATTTGAGGAATTTAAAGGCAACTTTCCTTCTGTAAGAGAAGCAATCCAGCTAGTAGACCTTGAATTTTCATACTCAATGGCCTTCAAACAGCTAAAGACTTGGGGGCGGTTGCTCTGTCATTTGGTTAGCTTTAGTTTAAAGCTGTAGTTCTGAGGACACAACAAGGTGACCAACAGTGGAAACACTGCAGAATACCGTGCAGACCACAGCAATGCTGGAAACAGTAACAACTCAGATAATGATGATCATGATAATTTCTCTGCCCCAGTGCATTCTGGGGAGCTGCCGGATGGCTGCTCCCAGTGCACATCATGATGTTGAGGTTTTCTGACCCACATGTTGGGTAGCTCAGACACTCAGTAGAGCTGCAGTGCACTGACCCTTTGTTCATTTTGATACAGCAGTCAGGCTCAGTTTATCCGATTATATCCTTGAGCGTGCAGTAAAAGACACTTCAAAAACTAAATTTTGAACTATTCATCTGTAATTCAGTCTTTTTATGTTTCTTGGACGGGATGTAACTGTAAGACAAATTCCTCGTAATGTAAAAATTACTTGGCAATAAACATGATTCTGATTCTGATTCTTCAAGATGAAATAAAACCTCCGAGCATCACATGTTTGCTTGAATCAAATCAAAAACTTTTATAAAACAATAATGTAATCTATTTCTTTGATTATTTGTTTTACAAAAATTTAAAAAACTACTATCAATATATGGGCACATTTTCTAAGTTTCTAAGTTCTAAGTTGTTAATTTTCCCAACAAAACCACATCACACATTAGTTCATAACCGTCTGACTGTGTGCTAGCTGTGTTAATCAGTGTGAAAGAGTTTTCATCCTGAAATAATGACTCTGTTCCACATGAGTCCACAGCAATGTGCTGTGATGCAAAGAGCAGAGTACCTGAAGCAGACAGTGGCCACAGCGGCGCTGCCGCAGGGATTTGGTGGTGGGTGGGATCATGTCCTGCTGCTCCTCAGTCACTCCCAGTGTAAACTGGCACAACACAGAAGGCATTCTAGTTAGAGAAGCTACAAAAACAAACTATGATCAGTTATTATGTTTTAAAATAAGACTTCATTGATTTGGAGGGTTAATTCACAAACTACACAGAAGTTGTAAAGCAGTTAAAATTAACCCCTTGTTTACTAGCTGCAACAGTAAAGTGACAGTCATCCTTCTTCAATGGGCCTCTGCATACTAAGTACTTTCAGGACTTGTAGCTCTGACTATTTTTTCACAACTGTCTAAGTCCTGTCCCCCTACATTAACCACGTACTGATTGTTAATAAAAAAAGAAAAGACAAGCAGCAGCTGCACTGAAATACTAGAGTTAAAGCATACATGTAAACAAAGGATTAAAGATCCAGTTTTGTTGTCTCCAGATAAATGATGAATGTAATTAGATTATTTTTAAACATTCTCTCATACATATAATTTTTTAAAACATCCATGTCCCAGACTTTTATCAGCCTTTTCAACCTGCAGCACCAAGTCAACTGCCTAAAGATAAAAAAAGACCAGGCCTGGGTATAACACCACAACTGCTTTCAGCCCTGATACAAACAATTCCAACAAAGACTGATGATGTGAGCACTGGCAGAAAAACAAATGAGGTTCATTGACCACCTGCAAGTCGCTGTCATCAGACAGGATGAAGCCTGGGTCCATCAGAGACACAGCGAAGTAGAGCAGCACAGACACCAGCACCAGCAGGACGAAGAGCACAGGCTGGACGAGCTGGCCTGTCTCCTCCTGCTTCCTCAGCTCTTCAATGGAAACACATAAGACAACATGTTGCTATATCACATACTGAGGAACCCACAGGCTGCCTCCTACCCACATAGTCATTCATCAGCTCAAATAACAAAAATGCTTTTTTAGACAGCTTGATCACTCTGCTAATATCAGATATGATATTGCCATCATAATAACATCAACCATTAGCTTGTCATTTCATACATTATTTACATGTAATCCTAAAGCTACAGTGTTGTGCTGTGATGTCTTATCGTGTAGAAAGGTGACAGTCTTACCTGTGTCATGTAGGAAGAGTATTAACGTTATGACCCATGTCAGAATCACATGAGCTGTTCTTACCAGAAACCCTGAGCCAAAAACATTTTTGAACATGGTCCTAGCATTCTAGGGCACCCATAGCAGTTTCCACATGGAGCTGGACGTCAGAGCTGTCCGTGACAGGACTGTCAGCGGTCAGTTAGCTACTGATAGAATATCTGAACGAACAGTTAATTCTAACGCTCCTCAAATATCTAAACAAGCCACCGGAGTAACGGTAACGTCATCAGAGAATTAACGGCTACGTTATTCGTGTCGCACAGCTGAGTCAAACGCTGAATTAAGTAGAGGTCAAAAACACCACATTTGAATTTAATGTCGGCGTGTTCATTATAATAATTATATAAGGAATAATACGCATATTACGGTCCCTCAGTTACAAAGCAGCAAGAACGATACGTTCCGTGATCATAGATTTGTTGTCTGTTTTTTTTCGTCACCCGTCGACCGTGATTGGCCAGCGGCGGTCATATGACAGGCCACGGTAGGGCGGCCGGGAGGGACAAAAGTGTTGACTGTCATTGTAAACACCAAACACCGCATGTATATATGTCTATGGTAAATACGCGGTTCAGCTTTATTTTACAGGGAACTCTAACTCCCTGTAACTGTAACTGTTTTTACTTTATTTTGTGTCAGTCCCTCTATCGATGAATTTGTTGCATTTAACGTGACTAAAACTGATCAGATTAAAAACAACAAAGCGCTGTTGCAGTCGTTTATGGTCTTTGAGTGCCCTCTATTGCAGCAGTCACATTACTGATTCTAATGTTTTTACTGTTAGTATTTTTGTAAAAAATGTAAACAATGTAAACATGTGAGAAGTGAAATGTCATGATCAGGTGCTATTTTGACTACAAACCTCAACTAGATATGTGTCAGTTCAACACTAACATAACATGCTGAGAAGCTCATGTGATTAATGTATTTCCCAGTAACTGAATATCTACATGTGTAACACACTGCCAGTGTTCCCCAAAAATTTTTAAGCCACTATTTAAAGCTTAAGCACTTAAATCTCACGTATCAAGCCCAATAACACAAAGACATGAGTTTCGAAGCAATGTTTGTGGGTTGTGTGACTTTATGGTCAGATGGACAGACTTGTGTACACATCTACTGTCCAAAAACATTACACATTTTTGCGCTGCGGTAAACCCTAAGGCTCTGAATATGTCCCCAAATTACAATGATTAATCGATTAGTTGTCATTAAATTAATCTATTTTGATGATCAATTATTCAATTTAACAACAAAAACAGTCTAAATTCTCTGAGTGCAGCTTCTTAAATGTGAATGTTCAGTGTAATGTGTCTTTCCTCCTGTGTGACAGTGAACAGAATATTTTTCAGCTGTGGACAAAACGGGACATTTGTCATCGTGGGCTTTGGGACACATTGATCAACACTTTTACTATTTTCTGAAACAGCTAAGGATGAATGGGTGAATGTCCTTCAGCTCTGCAAACAGCCAGGTAGGCATCCAGGTCCACGTCCTGCTGCTTCTGCCCTCTGGAGGCCTGGACACACAGGGCAGCGCAGATCAGGGTACGTGGTAAATGGTAAATGGTCTGCACTTATATAGCTCCTTTCTACCTTAGTGGTACTCAAAGCGCTTCACAATGTTTCCCATTCATCCATTCACACACTATTGGGGACAGAACTTTCATGCAAGGTTTTTGCCTGTCATTGGGAGCAATTTGGGGTTCAGTTTCTTGCCCAAGGACACTTTGGCATGTGAATGGGTTAGAACTGCCAACCTTAGGATCAGTGTACAGCCCGCTCTGACTCAGTGATGCTCTGACTCAGGACATCAGCCCAAGTCAGAGCATCAGTCCTTTCAGGCAGAGGCCTTCATTCACATCATGTTTTGGCACCTTCTGGGTGAAACAAACCACAAAGATGGTTTGAAAAATAATAAAATCTAACCTTCATTGATCCCCCTGGGAAAATTCCTTCCCTGCATTTGACCCATCCCATTCATAATTAACTAGAGTGACTAAATGTCCTGTTATTCCAGGACATGTCCCGTTTTCATGTCCTGTCCTGGTTGTTTTTTATAAAGTGACAAAAAGGTCCTGGTTTTCATTGTTTTAAAGAAGGATGAAGAAGAAAACTAAAGATATAGATATTTTTTGTTAGTGTTTGTGAGTTTGTGAGAGCTATTTTTGTTAAAGTTGGATTACTAATATAGCAGAGGTATTTTTTTTAATTTATTTATTTCTATTACAGAGGAGTATCATTTGAGTATCTCATTGCCGGCCCCAGTGTGCTGGTTTTCAGTAATCAAAATATGGTCACCCTAAATTATCCTTAACTATACATACTAGGAGCAGTGGGCTGCCGCAGTGCAGCGTCCATGGAGCAGTCAGGGGTTAAGGGTCTTCCTCAAGGGCCCACAGTGTTGGTGACTGGGACAAGCAGTCAGTCTTTTACTTTCCCACCTCAACCTCTTGCCTGTCCAGGGGACTCGAACTGGCAACTCACCGGTTAAAAGTTCGCGTCACAAACTACTAGTCCACAACCTGAATATTTAATAATACTGTTGAGCTTTAATCTTTATATTAAAAATCAGTCGGGCATATGTACATACTTTTTTGCTAAAAAAAAATCCTGTATTTTTTCCACTATATATTGCAGAAAAAGGTCTCCAGCTTTATGCGTCCTTTACACACAGATCAAATTCTATCACAATATATTGAATGTAGAAACTTTACTGAAGGCCATTTTCCCATTTTCCTTCCTACGTTTTACTTATCTGTCTACTTTCATTGCCTTGTATCTGCTTTTTGTGTGTGTGTGGCTGATAGAGGTACAGATTTTGAACTAAATGTACAAAACTTAAGCCGTGCTAATTTGGCAACATCTGCTCTTGCACAAGTCATATCACAGTAGATCTTCTGCGTTCCATCATTTATTTCATCCGCATTTGTTTCTATTCCTAATGTTCGAACCGAACAGATGATGAGCAGCAGCATGTGGAATTCACAGCTCCATACCTGAGGTTTTCTACAGCAAGATTTAAATGGTTTTCCAATTTGCTTTACATGGGTCTGTATTCAGAACTACTCCATTACATTCAGTTATTAAAGAAACAGAGTGAAAAGCAGAATGACTTCACAAAATTTGGATTTTTATTACACTTTCTATTTGCTGGTGAATCCAAACAATTTCTTATAAATTTCCAGACCTCATCACTGATCCCTTATTTTTTTGAACTGATTACATCATATTGAAGCCTGGTAAACTGAAAATGGCATAAAATTCATGACATAATAGCCTGAGATGATTATAATCACATACAGTCCAAAGCTCATTTAGAAAACTGTACGCTAACTACTCAGACACACGCATCCAGACTTAGGACATCTCTGAGCTACACAATGCTGGAATGTCTGCTGCAGTCACACAACACTCAGAATCAAAAGGATGCTACTGAGCCTGCAGCTCTTTGGCCTTTTTTTCATCCAGAATGAAGGGAGTTGTCAGTGTCCTCCCTTTCAGCAGCTCCTCCAGACCCTAACAGGAGAAATGAAATGGGAGTTAAGTATGGCCAAGTGCAAAATAACATACTGTGTATTTGTTGTACAGCAACAGGGAAGAAAACAAGTCTTCAACCAGCAACACTCTGTGTTTGTGTTCTCACCTCTCCAAAGTATGAGACCAGTGGTGAAATCTCAAATTGTGCCAGAATACTGTCCTCTGCTGATGTACTGTAGGGAAAAAGTAAACACGCTCTTTTAGATATACCTTCTCACCTGTCATTAGGAGCATGTTCTTGAAAGTATGTTTTATTGAACAGATCAAATAAACACCCTCGAACTGCAGTAACAGCTTCATGTTTCCCTCCTTGGATTCAGCGCGTCAGAAAGATCCCTGTGTTCTTCTCTCTGTGACTAATTTAGTTTTGATAGTCATGCTACAGATAAGTTTTGATTATTTTTCCAGGGAAAACTCACATTTAAAGAGGCGCTGGCTGCTGTAATCATGGCAACATTTCTTCCTAAGAATTTAAAGGTCCCATATTATGCTCCTTTTCAGCAGGTTATCATAGGTCTCGAGGGTCCCAGAACAGTCAATTTGAAGTTTGTTGCCTAAAAACCCAGTTTGTTCCTGGACTTCTCCCTCTTGTGAGCTCCACTGAGAATTCACTGTTTCTGTGTCTGAGATAATGAGCTGTGCCTGTCCACGCCTCCTTCACGCCTCGCTCTGGAAGATGTTGTCTGGTTCCATGCGTGAATGTTTACTCAGAGTATGTAGGTATGGCTGGTAGAAGTGCTATGGTTCAGTCATACCAATCTGATCCAGAGTCCGACCCAGAAGGAGAGGCTCCTGAAGAAACTCAAACTCTGCCGCTGCAGCAGGACGTTTCTGAATGGCTAACTGTGTTACAAACAGTAACTTATGTTAGCTGCCATGCTAAAATCACATTCAACAGGCTATCACGCTAGGTAGGCCTATACAGTAAAGCAGCATAAAACGGTAAAACTCACAGCTCCCACGTTTGTAGTTGGGTCACGGACAGCTGGTACCAATCCATGCTTTATCTTCAGATTCTAATCCTGCTTTGAACTGGGCCTCATTGAGAAAGCAGTCGGCAGTGAAGTGGTGAGCACACACATCCAACATTTAGGAGTTGTTGTGGGGACATTTCCCTTAAAAATAAAATGAATCCACTGGGCCTTCAAAACCTTAGACAAAGAAGGAGGTAAAAACAGACTTCTGTGCTCATTTGTGCAGCCAACAGCAGAGCAACTGTCGTGCTCTGCAGTGCGTTCAGGGGAAGTCCGAGAGTGCTTAGGGCTGTTTCGAATGTGTATAGCCTATATGTATGAGTGTTGATTTGTTCACTCACAAAAGCCTATAAATGGGATTTATGTCTTGTTACTTGTGGTGATTACCGTATACATGATAGTCTCTCAAATGTTCTCATGGAAACAAGTGAAATGGACTCCAAGCCTGTCTATTAGCTCGAGTCATAATGCTGCAGACTCCAGCTGATGCAGACTTTATGTGATGACAGTGAAGACGTCACAGACATTACGTACGCCTGAAGTCCATGAGGGTCAGTCTGCAAGTCCAAAGGCTGGAGATTTGGATTCAGCCGAACATTTCTCTGGGGTGGTGTCACCAACCTGGAGGTGGTGTTATTGCCCTACATGACGTCATGTAGGGCAAATCTCGAATCCACCTGTTTGAACACACATTTTCTGAAAGGTGGAGAAAGCAAGAGAGGGAGAGGATAGACTTTTCTGATTTCGGGGGCTTTGTAGACACACTAGATACGCATATTACTGTTAAAAAAACAGCCTAAAGTGAATTCTGCATAATATGGGACCTTTAATAGCTGCTGTGTCATGATTTTGTCCACAGTCAAAGTGTCTGCATATGGATAAGAAGTAGTCAAGCAAGTGACAGTGTTTTCCTTCTGTGAGACAGGCATACTGTCACACACAACTCATGTATATGAGCTTCAGCTCCTGCAGGGTGCTCAGTATTTTCCTCTGACCTGGCTGATGGAAGAAGGGTATTGCCATGTTCATCCAGCAGTGTGGCTCCAGCAGATGTGGCCCAGCGGCAGTGTTGAGCCAGCAGAGCATTTCTGGCTGTGGTTGGACTGTCTTTGGCTGCTCCGTCTGCATTTTTCAGGGGGGAAAACTCATCCTCCCTCACAACCTCAAACACAACAAAGTTCCTTCCAAAGACATACAGTAAATGTGTTAACTAGCAGTACACATACATGTTATACACAGAGCTAGAGACATCCTTACCTTGAGAATGGGAAGACATCAAAAACAAATTTCTCCATCTTTATGCCATTGGGTTTGGTAGGCTTGACTTGGTTGCCACATGCGTCCACAAACGGTACTTTCTTAATGGCAACGTGTTGTTTCAGCTGGCCCTTAAATTTCCTGTGAGATGAAAGGAATCAGCAGGAAATCAGATATTTTTCTACAGCCCTGAGTAAAATGTAAAACCATGACAAAAGACAATCATATAGAGGGTTTATTCTCCAGCGGGAGGTTCCACTGCTGTGTCACTTCTCAGATACCAAAGCAGTCTAATGGTGGTATCACTCAAACTGCACCACTTTTACACTTTTCTATGTGTTTTTGCAAACCTGTGTACAAAAAGATAATTTCACAACATGGCAGCACATGTCATGAGTCGGTCCGCCACCCTTGGTCCCAACAAGTGAACAAGTCTCTGCTCATTTACTCTCAAATTAACTTGCAGACTAAACACAACTCAGTTGAGTTCTTCTGCCAACTCCCTGTTGTCTCTTTCACTCAGATCAGTGTAATGCTGAGCTGCCTCTTACTCCGTCACGTCCTGCAGGAAGGTTCTGGTAAAGAAGTGATTGCAGATGTTTCCAGAAGAGAAGACAAATTCCCCTCCAGGTCCCCTAAGTTCAGTCGTCTCTGGTTTGATCTCACTGTACTCCACTACCTGGGAGACCCCTTGCACTCTGCAAACCACACCCACTGGCTCTGCAGGATACGCCTTCTCCACCACCTAATGCAGGACAGAGTTAAGAAAACAGGAAAAAAGAAGACACAATTAAGGCATTGTGTTTATGTATAGACAATCTAGCCAATCTGATCTAAGGATTGTATAGATATTTGTAGGGAAGAGGGTTATGAATGTTTCCTTTTAGGTGGACAGTTGGGTTAAACAAACACGTCTGTTATGAGCACACACACACACAAACACACACACACACACACAAACACACAATCACACACACAAACACACACTCACACACACACAGCAAAAATCATGGCCAATCATGGTCATTTGTAGGCCACTTTTACAATTAACAAACATCCAGAAATCTCCATCAAAACAAGACTTCAAAAAAGACATCTCCAAGAGGTAAAATATGAATAAATTTGTATCCAGAAAACCTCATTTGCTGAAGATCTGTTTATTCACAGACACTACAAATTACCCAGGTTCCCTGAATGCCTCACATACAGGCTGCAGGGGAAGCTAGCAGTCAGTTTTGCACAGAGAAACCTCTAGTCTCCACTCCGTTACTGCAGCGCAGAAGCTCAGACAGGTGAGTGAGCAAAAATTACTTTCAGTAAGGTGAAATTTATGTCAGACTTATCCCAGATGAAAGCAAATAAACATTGTATTGTGGATAGCCAATATGGAGATTGTAATTAATATTACAGAAACTGTGCAGCCCTATACATAATGTTACATTTCTTTTTTGCAATGAAATCTGCTTTTTCAGTGTTTCTCTCCTGTTCTTTGCTCATTTTGTTGCTGACATCAACACTGAGAGTCAACATCATTGTCTCCTCCATTCCTATAAAAATCTGCTTTAAAAGCATGAAAGTTCAGCATCATAAGCCAACAGTTTAGTTGAACCAAAGGACACAGGATGCCCACAGCAGGACAACACATTTACAGATGTCAAGGAATAAATCTCGAAAGCTGTTGTTATCAGAGCAAATAAGTCCATACATACAAACCTGCAGCAGTCTTACAGACAGCTTGATCATGACCAAGACATTTCAGGGTGACTACCATATGTTAACTTGCTCTTTTACAGTTTTTTTTTTCAGATTTATGATGAAACAATGTTGATAAAAACATGTGCTCCAGTTTTGAGTCAATATGTGTAGCAATTTTTTAAATATAAAATAAAATATTCAGCTACCTTCAATATTCAAAAATGTAGTTGCTTTTTGTTCATACAAACTCAGTATCTAAATTTGTAGGGGGTAAAAAGCAGATTGGTTAATCTCTGACAATGCTGAACTATTCCTTTCCTCTGGTATTTTATATCTGCTGCGTAATACTGTATTACTGCACCTTGGCCCCGCAGTCAGCCCCTTTGCTCACACAGAAGCCAATAAACATGGGGTCGGCCATCTTGACCAGGATGTTGTCCACACAGTACACATGCAGGTACTCCACTCCTCTCTTCTTCGTGTCCTCCAGCACATTATTGTCCACCAGTGCCTGGTACAGACCTCCATTACCATCTGAAATCAAAGTATTGGTCATTTCACTGGTGTGTGTGTCTGGGCCTGCTGGATGAACTTGTATGCACCTACCTGGGGCCATGGCTATCTTCCCTTTACCCTGCAGGATAACTTTTCCATCAAAGGTCACTGCTGGGATCATCCTCTGCTCAAACATTATGATGTTTGATGGCTGCAAACCAAAGTAGTTGTTCTCCTCAAAGAACTTCTCAGTGGGAGCCAGAGTGAACTCACTGGTCATTATGTACCTGAAGAGGTGCAATAATACAGACAAAAAGTCAGAGATGTTAGATGTTAAATACGTAGTCTCTAGAATCTCAGTGACATATATTATATATATTCTTTTAGCCTCTGGTTTACAGACTGAAGGTTTTCTGTTCTGGTTCATTTTCAGCACTCTTATCAGACTGTATAGTTTCCTTGTGGGTGGTGAGTTTGTTAGTAGTATTAGCATGTAGCATTAGCACTAGCTAAATGGTAGCATCGGCACTGGTCACTACCTGGAGCATCTCCTAAATAGGCCTGGGTCAGTTGAACGTGGCTGTGCTAGTTGAATTAGCAGTTAGCATTAGCAGCTAGCTAAATGGTAGCAGTGGCACTGGTCACTACCTGTGTCTCGAAACGGGCCTGGGTTAGTTGAACATTGCAGTGCTGTTTGAATTAGCAGTTAACATTTAGCAGTTAGCTAAATGGTATCAGTAAATGTGTACAGTAGGCCTACATAATAGTAGTACATATAGCAGAGCATGTATCACAGCTAAATCAAGACAGTCTCTCACGTTAGCTGCTGACTAGTTTGTCAAATACATTGTCAAATACGACTCTAACATATTCATAAGATAAGATAGCTTCATTAATCGCTAATGCGGAAACTCATTTGGCACAAAGTTGCACAGTCCACTCATACAGTACACAACATGACATTTACAATAAATACAAATACCGAATGCCACTGACATGAATAACAGCTGCAAAGCCGTTGATGCACAGGCTGCCCTCAACACATACACAAGAAAAACAGGATGAGCAGCACAAGAGCTTCCTCTAACAGTACAGACAGCAGCAACCACTCACAGGTGTTCATAAAAGACCTCAATAAAAGACCTCCTGAGTCGTTCAGTAGAACACTTAGGCATCACCAGATGCTCACTAAAAGAACTCTTCAGTCCATTAAAAACGTTGTGAAGAGGTTGGCCTTCAGAGGTCAGCACAGTTTTCAATTTGGGCCCGATCCTCTTGTCACAGGTGACCTCAAGTGAGTCTAGGGTGCAGCTGATCACTGAGCCAGCCTTTTTGATCAGTTTGAAGAAACAGCATAAAACAAGAGACTGGCTAGGATCCCCTGATAAAAGACATTAAGGAGCCTCCTGCTAATGTCAAAGGATCTCAGTTTTCTAAGGAAAAACAGTCTAGTCTTTTTCCAGTTAGGTGTGTGGTCAATATGAACACCAAGATGCTGTGTGTGTATATATGTAAATATGTGTATATATAGTATTGGCCAGGCTGTAATGTGTATAAGTAACTCTTTGCTGACAGGTTTCCCACAAGAGCTTTTTCTGTTGCAATCAAGATGCCAAAAATAGTTCATACAGATGTACCAAACTGTTCAGTATGCTTCATGCTCAATATATTCTCTGAAGTTAGTCACATTAGTAGAGAAAGTGTCCATCATATATCTTACCATGGTACAGTGCATGTAGAGCCATGCTTGCTGTCTGCAATTTCCTGGATTTTGTGAATACGCTCTGCCTGGATCTGATACAGGGTTTTTCCGCTCGGCAGCCCAACATTATACATCCCTTTGGGATACTGAACACCAAGACGAGTCCCCTGACCACCGGCCAGGAGCAGGACTCCAACACGATTCTTTGAGATTTGCAACAGGCCTGTCAGGACAGAGCAGCAGGAAGATGCACGTCAGTGAATTTTACTGATTTGTGTCCTAAACAGCACATCAGCACGATGTCATCAGAGTTCATGCCTACCTTGTGTGGACCATTTTCCCCAGAACGTTAAATCCAGTAAAGTTGTGGTTGTGTACAAATTCTGCTTATTTCTTTCATTGCTAACAGCACACCATCATGTTTCTAGCCTACCACACAGTCACGAATATCACTGTAACAATTAGCAATAACTTGAAAATACCTTCTTCTCTTTTATTTCAACAGACTGGTTTGGTTCCTGTCTACTGGGATAAAGGATTTCAGCTATGTGAGGATTTTAGTTCTGGTCTGTTTTTTTCAGGTGTGTACTGAGCTCAACCTCGCTGTATGAGTTTAAAATATATATGTCATATATGGAATACAATTTACAAGGATAATTTACTTTTCTAATAGAACCAGATTTCCAGACACATTGTTATAGATTTCCATGAGGCCCTTGATTCAAAAGACTACCTAAAAAACAGAGCGCATCTGAAAAATAAAGAGCATCAAAAATGTAGTGACTAATCCATTTCATTGTAGACTGTTCATTCTGATGCATCAATGTGTGAGCAGCACTTTAGTGTGAGTTACTTTCTCTACGGTTGGGCAGTTTTGTCCAGTGATATCCAACTTTGGGGGTGAAACGAGATAAACCTGACAGGCTGTGAGACAAGTAATGGGAGAAGGAAAACATATGTATAAATCAATGCATAGTACTGTTGCCTCATAGCAGAAAGCTTCTGGGTTTGGACCTGCTGGAGTCTTTCTGTGCCTCTGTGGGAAACAGCTGATCAATAAATCTGTTTTGAACTTTTGCATTTTTCTCTAGTCAAGATGACAAAGGACATTTTGTTAAAAAAAAAAAAGAGATAATCTGACCCATCTGGATCTCAGATTTAGGGGTTGAGCAAAAATCAGATCCAATGTTCAGCATTTTTCTGATTATCAGTAGACCCAATTTTTAATTCCTGATCAAATATATTCATCAAAAATCAACTACGTTGGCTCTGATGCAGGTGGCCTTCTATATCTGTGATCACTCTGGACACAAAGACAGCACTATCTGACTGACTACATGTCATGTAACAGCCTATCAACACTAACAGAAAGGTGTTCTTGTATTTAAACATGTAAAACATTTATCAGTAAAGGTATTTCAACAAAGTCTTGTGTTCTACTTCATGTTATTTAAAAGTCTGACACCAAGACTTTTTTTCTTTTTTTTTAACCACAAATGTATGTCAGTCCTATCAGTCTCACGGATTACCAATAATCAAAATCACCTCTAATACATTGACTGGCCACTATTGGAAGTGTTAAACTGAAACTGTGTTTACTGGTTAAACTGTGGAAGATGTGAAGCATGAGGAGGGCAGGCTGCTTTTATGGGAACACGACCTTAAAATGTTTTACCAATGTCTCCATGTTGTTAGGTAACATCATAATCAGAAATGTAAGAGGTACTATAAAGAGTAAGTCAGCATGAAGGCCCATAAAATAATAAAAGTATAAGGCAGAATCTCTACTGGAGTGAAAGACCTAGATTAGGACCACTGGCAGTAGTGAACTTACTTAAATGCTCGTGATGGAAGTTGTCAGAGTTCAACATGAGACATTCACTGCTGGAACATCTGACTACATGAGCTCCATGTTGCTCACTATGTGTAGGCTCCTGTGTTTCCTCCACCAAACTGCTTCGGTGTCTCACCTTCCTGTTCCCACTCTGACAGACTCTCTCTGCGGCTCTTCCTCACGCTGCCGACGGTGTCCGGAGGCAGCGGCTCGATGTGCTGGTCCAGGAGGGCCGGCGGGGAGGCTGCAGCCTGGGCGGCCGCCTCGCAGTGCTCCTTGAGCCCCTGCAGGTCCAGCTGAGCCAGCTCCTGGAGGAAAGCGTCCCTCTGCTCCTCACTTAGCTCCGGCCAGAACTGCAGGACGTGAGGCTGCCCAGCGCTGTGTAAAGCCCGCTGCAGCTGCTCCAGAGAAGGCATGGTGTGAGTCGGTGGCGAAGCAGCAGCCGGAGAGTGAGTCCGGTGAGTCCGTGGCAGCATGAAGGAGCGGGCTGCTGGGAGGAAGTGACAACTCGTGACTGCAGCTGAGCAGGAATCCCTCGGATAGAGTCAGAGGCCTCTTTATGCAGCCACACGTTGATATAAGCAGCCACAAAGTTCGGCCTGATTCCTCCCAGTCAGCAGCAGGAAACCAGAGGAGCCCAGAAAGCTGCTGACTGGAGCTCCGAGCTCCATCAGCTGACTGCCTGATCCCACCTCCAGGACTAACAACTGGATGACAGAGGACAGCCTGAGACAACTGGTCTGTTTTTTGTTTTTTAGCAAAATGCTTTAACTAAATCCACCTAAATTTAGCTTATACACACTTTAATCAAAACATGTACACACATTTTATTGATATATAATTTGTATCTGTCTGGACACTTTTTAGTGACAATAATACCAAGGTCCTGTGTTTGTTCTCTCTGGATGTCTCTGATCTGCAGCCCTGGCCTCACCACCTGCTGTCCTGCCATCCTCACCCCAACCTCTCCTGCTACCCCCTCTTTCCATTCCCTCTCTCACCCCAATCAGTCGAGGCAGATGGCTGCCTTCCCTGAGTCTGGTTCTGCCGTAGTTTTTTTTTTCTCCCTCCCTATCCTAGGTTTTTTTTTTGGTTCCTTCCCACCATCACTGACTGCTTGCTCACAGGGAATCCAAAGGCAGCTTTGGATTGTTGGGTTTTCTGTTTTCTGTTCTCTGTTTATAATTTATAAAGTCTGTATCTTACTATGTTAAGCACTGTAAGTGACATATATAAGGTGGCCCTGAAGTGCACAACACTACGACATTAACCAAAACACTAAAGTAGCCAGACATTTCCTGTGTGGCCCAGCCTCATCTGGGGTACACAGGAAATGTTATTTTTCCGAGGCTGAGGAAATAGTCTAAAAGAAGAAACCGCTTGAGTCCAAAAGCTGTGGATAAACTGTTATTTTTTAATAAAAACTCATTGCCAGTTACACAAGCACACCCACTGCCCTGTTTTTCAAACACACCCACTTTAAGCACGCACCCATGAACCTCTTTGCCAATGAACCCCAAAACATACTTTGCCAAAATCCATAATATAATATAATAGTTGCACCAGCCCAATGTGAAAATGACATCAGTCTGCATTTGCAGAGCACATCTCATGAATGTAGCAGCATCATTTAAATGTTTCAGAACACAAAATATAAGTGAAGACTCTATAGGGTTACAAACAGACATATCAAATAAGAAACGTGGTTTTCAATAGTTATTGTCATTATTATTGCGAGTAATATCATTATTGCATCCACTAGAAGTCATACAGTCATCTCGTGTAGCTCAATCAAATCCAGAACAATCCATGAACCTATCAATACCACGTCTAGATTGCACTTAATTTTATTGACCACTAGATGTCCTACTCGAGCACTGTGTGTCACTGAAGCCTCGAGTTTTGAACGTGCTTGTCCGGACCTAGTACCTAGACGAGTCAAGTGCGGGATACAAGCACAGACGGAAGTGACGGGAAGACGAGCTAGTTATTTTTTCAAAATAAAACACCCTGCATACCCCGCCGGAAATAAAACAAAAACGTTTTTATTCTTCTCTGTGAGGCCCGGTGGTTGGGAACCGCTGCCCTAGAACGTATTTCAAATCACTAGAAAAATTTAAAATGATACAGAAACTGCATTTTCTATTTTTTTAATGAAAAGTGTGACAGTTTCAAGGGTATGAATAATTTTGGCATGACTTTTTCAGTAAGAATGTCAGCAAAAACATATCAGTATTCATTATTAACACCTCTAACACAGCTGTCACTTGTTTATGTCATCCCCAGTTAGAGGAAACCTGCTGGTCAAATAGAAACCCACCATAAATCCTACTTTGCTGTGTGAAGTTCGGTGTAACTGTGGGCCAGCAGCAGTGAGGGGACACAGCGCCCCCTACAGGCACGGCCTCACACTGCACACTCCTCCGGTCCTCCTTAACTGTTTGTGACAAATGGCGTTTTTCCGTGTCGGGGGGGAGAGAGTCACGTCCTGCCCCGCCCTGACTGACTCGACGTTATCAGGCTGCGTGTTCCGCGGAGGGAACTTCACTGTCAAAAGTACACAGACGTTATTATCAGCTCCGGGTCGCCCCAAAAGTCCAATGGTCAGCAGCGCCCGCCTGCGTCTGCGTGTTGGCCCCGCGGCTGCTGCTCTGAGCGCCCAGACTGCATGACGAGCTGGAGGCGGACGGACTGCAGCAAGCGAGAGCGACAGAAAAGAAAAAGTTAGGCCAGGGCATCGCAGTCATGTCTGGGCAGAATAGATTTGTGAGTCCGTTCCACAGACCGCAGCTTTTGGCCGCTGCGGCTCCGGCAGGGAAAGCCAAACTCACACACCCGGGAAAGGCCATCCTGGCAGGTAAGAAAGTTTGAGAGGGACCGAGCGGAGGAGCTGCGAGTAGTTTCTAAGTTTTAGCAGAGAAGCTGTGTCTGCAGAGGGGGCAGAGCAGGGCTGGAGCACAGTCCTGCAGGGTCAGGGGCCACCCCCCTGTTTATGACACTACGACTCCTTTTCTGCTGCAGTAAACTTAACATATGGTGGAAGTTCTTTGTTGATCAGACAGAATTAAGCTGTGAGAAGATGTTAACTCAGGCAGCAGGGCACACTCTGACATTTCATACACTGAACATCAATTCATCATCAACACAGATAACTGTTAGTGTTGTTTAACTTGCATATTTAGCTGACACCACAGACACATAGTTGTTTCTATTACAGCTACTTTTTTAGTCTGCTCAGACCAGTGGTTCTCAACTGGTCCAGCCTCAGGACCCACTATGTCTCCATTAATATCGATCGCCAACCAGATTTTTGAAGTTGGCTGTTCTGTTAACAAAACAAGGTTTATTTGGGTGTAGTCTCAAAGCATTTTGATACAGCTTTGCAAAATTTTGGCTTATTTTTTGCTCATTCAAGTATATTTAGACGCTTTTGCCTAGTTTTGGGCCTTATTTTGGTCCATTTTGACGGATTTGGAGCACATTTTGGTTTATTTTTGGCTCTTTTTAGCATAAATTAACCCATTAGGCTGGCAGAGCCAAATCTAGAAGTTAATAGTGAGCAACTACCACTAAATATCCTGTAACTGAAAGCAAACTGTCTCATCAGAAACACGTCCTTTAAAATAAAAGACTTAATACTACTACTTTTTAGGGGGAGGAAGGGGGCATGCTTCTGCGACCCTCTAAAAATGGCTTCACAATCCACTTTTGGGTCCCGACCCACCAGTTGAGAACCACTGGCTTAGAGGATTCTGTTGCATACATGTGCAGTAGGTCGTATCTACGTATTCCACACATACACAGCACTGCAAAGCATCTGCCCTTAGTAGTAATGTAATGTAGTCAGTGTGCAGACTCTAGAGGACTTGGAGGGATGATAAAATTTTCATCACATGGATCCTCTCATGCTCAAAGACACCATAAGTATATATCTAGTGTTATACTTTACACAGGCAGTATATATATTTAGGGGAATAGTGTGGATGCTCAGTAAGTAGAGTGAATTTACGCCTTGATCATGCTGATGATACACTTCTCGTTTGTGTAACCCAGAATTTGTGTCAACATAGTGATTACTCTCCAAGGGCAATCTTGTGCAAGCATAGAAGACTCAGATACAACCAAAACTTGATTATACTCTGGTGTGGATGTGCTCGCTCTCAGCAGACACCACCAATACGGTAGTCTGCTTGGAAAACTACGTGGACTGTTGCAGAGCTCATGGCGTTTCAAGTGACGAGGCATTTACTTAAAGTTGAGGCCTCTTTTTGCAAATCAGGAGCTTCCAGTGTTACTCGTTGTTACTGGAAACTCCTGAAAAACCTTCAAACTAACCTGAGAAGGGACAGATTCAGCAGCTGCACAGCTTATTTCTTATTTTTCAGTGAACTATTCTTGTAACATAAAAGACATCATCCAGACAAGCAGCCGTGTTGATCTGGTTTGAAATTTGGGAGCAGACAACTCACAAGTTCATTCAATCAGGTGCGACGGAAAACATAATGGTGAGAGATAGGTGAGCAGGTCGGCCTGCCAGGGGTGGATCCAGTTTTTGTGGAATAGTTAAATAGTAACGTAATTATAATAAATAGAAATAAATATGGATCACTATACATACGTTGCTGTACAGCTAGAATGAGTTAAACAGGCCAAGCTGGTTTCTTTGTAATTGTACATTTACACAATTTGACTGTAAACACAGTAAAGCAACTGAATAACCTGTAAGCTTGTTTGTTTCCAGCTTCTTCTCCTCCCTGCTAAATGTACTCGAAGGCAAATTTCAGGTTAAAAAAGCAAACCAAAGGAGGAGCTGTGCAAACACTTAGGAGATCACTGAGGTTCCTCCTGGGAATAAATGGAGTCAAGCATTTCTTTAATGTTTTGCATTATTTTGTGGTAGAAATGCTCTTATTTATGCTTTTTAAAAATGCATTGATATTTTTTGCAGTAAAAAAAAGAGCTGTCCTCCCTACAAAATGCATGCAGAGGGTTTCATCGATCTTCCGTGACACTGAAAGACAAGATTCAGACACAGAGTCTTTCTTTACACAAGGAGGGTTGGACAACTGGTCATAGGTGCAAACTGATAACAGATTTGCTACAAATCTAGTTTTCCAAATGGAAAATAGAGTGGTGTAAACCTGCATCCTCTGGGCTGTGTCAGTGCAGCTCTGGAGCAGAGGCCTCGGTTGCAGCGTTTGTCCTACAATCACAGTGATATACATTACATGTAAGAGTGAGTGTAGACTGCAGACAGGAGACAGTGGAGGAGATGTGGACAAGCAACGAACATGAAACAGGTTTTGCTGGCTGCAGTCTTTCCTCCTGTTCCTGATCTCCTGCAGGTAAACACAAAGAGTCCTGCTAAAAAAGACAGTAATGTAAGAACATATTAGGGGTCAACCAGTGTAGTCTTTTGTCCCTAACAGATCCTGATTATTAGTAGTCAAGAAAATCAATAACTGATATTTAGAACTGATGTACGTTAATGGTAGAAATGAAAATCTTGGTATCAAAATTCAGAATAACACTAGTCTGACTCAGCTGTATAGACTTGAAGTTGCAGACTTCCACCTGGATTGTCTTCACCTTCCAGAGTTCCTGTGTTACTGTTTTCAGAACCCCGTCTACTACAGGAAACAAAGACCTCAGAGCAGCAGCCTGCACGCTGAGAATTAGCTGCAGGTTTTGCCAAGATTTGGTTCGTTCATTAAAGCAGCCCACTTGATTTTTTTTCAGCAAATCATTTATTGTCTTGCCTCCCTGCTTGCAAATGTTCCACCAGAACAGTTCCCCCAGTGCTCTTTTGCAGAAGCAACACTGCTACACCTTGGGCACTCTTCCCCCCATAGCGGGCTGATAATGAGGTGCAGCCACACCATTCTACAACCCTGACACAGTGATTGGAGATGGGTCTACTTATGTGAGACTAGAATAACACAACCTTCAATGCAGAACTTCATTGAATGCTTTTGTTTATTTATGTTTAAACAGTGGAAGCTTTTAACATTTATAGTTTATTGTTGACAGGTTGTTACTCTTGACATCAACCAATCAGAAGGTATTGTAGGGGGGACCTTGCTGTAGACCTCAGAGAGGAGACTACAGGTTGAGAGGGGCGACTGCATCAGAGCCAAACTAACACTTTTTTTTAAATTGCAGAATTGTTGAAGATCAGATCTGTTGAATCAGTCAGCAAATAGAGTCCATCAGATTAGCTTCACATGAACTCTGGCATATATTTTAAAGCGGGACTTTCGACTTTGTCCCCGTCATTTACGGCATTAATGGGCAGCATGAGCAGGAGGAAAGATTACAACAACAAGATATTTAAAATCAAAAGAAGCAAATGGAAATCCATGACCGACCTTTCCTACAAGTGTCCGTACATCTACTAGCTGCTAGCAGACCTGCCTGGACAGGGCCTGCAGGAGTAAACCCTGCTGCTCAGCTAGAAGGACAGTAGACTTTAGCATGGACCCTTTTTTTTTCTTTAAAAGACAAGCAACTGAGATGATTTTCTGCCATTAGTCAATCAGTGACAGGTGCTCAGTGTACCGCGGGACAATCATTCCTGGTACCATTGCAACATCAGTAGCCTGCTCATACATTCTGCGTTCACTGAGCTGCTGATCATGTTTGAGTGGTAAAAGTTCAAATGTACGGCCTAGTTGTTTCATGTCACTCTCTGCACATCACCGTCAGCAGTTCACTGGGTGCTTTCTACTGACCTACTACCCCTACGCTGTGTGCTCAGAGGCCCGGCTCTCCATGTTCATGAGCCACAATGACAAAGCACATTGCTCTGTCAGCCTGAGCTCACATTCAACTGGTTTCACAACGTGCCTGCTGCAAATTCAGCTCAGGGGCGCTTTAAACGCGAGCATGCACATTCATTTCCCCCCTTTCTCTTTTCTTTTGAAGTATGTCTGTGGAACATTTGTTTAAAGTCACTTTTACTGCACCTTTTGGATCCTGATAGAGGAGGTGAGGAGTCAATGGGAAGACAAGGCACCAGTCCACTGATGGCCCACTCTGGTGTCTGAGACCAACCAACAGCCATTTCTAACTGAGTCTGAGAAACACAGGAACATTTGGTTTCACCGTGTGTTACTGCTGCAAATACACTGTAAAAAAAAATGGTGTTTTTAACTGTTATTTCACACAATTTTCCTATTTTGTCAAATTAGAGATAACATTTAGCAAAATTATTATTAGTAAATAAGTTCAGAATAATAATTTAGTAAAGTATTCCCTTACATGCTAACTGAAAAAAAATAAGACATCCACATCTTAAATCTGTTATTTTTAGAAATGGTAATTTCTTCTTTTACAGTGTGTGACCATAATATCACACAGTTTTACTATATTTAAATCAGATGTTAGAGATATTCGCTGTTATTTTCACAGTTTTGTTTCCTTTTAACGAGTTTTTTAACGTATTGTTTCCGGGACTCCTGCTGTCAGATTGCCACTATTATTGAATGGGATTTTCTGCAGTGTATCTTTAAAAAGAAATTCCTTTTTAAGTGTGCTCATACACGTTGGACTGGTTGAACTGGTTCTGTGTCTTCTTCCAGCGTGAACACAGGAACGTGCTGCAGGTACTGCACAGAGACTCGCTCGCCGCTGATGATGATGATGTGGACTGTGTGTGGTTTTGGCTCGAGCTTAATTTGCAGGGACGGCCGCAGCTTTATAGGCAGCCTCTAACCGGAGAAATGCCTGGGTGTGTCATAACCAGCACTGTTGGCGCTGTCCAAAAATGCATTTGATGTTTTAGTGAAAACAGAGGTTTGTGAAGCTGTAATCTTGGGATTGTTTATGCACAGGGAGCCTGACTTGTTTGTGTGCAGACTAGAGCTACTGCTGCGGTGTTGAAACTCTGTGCATGGCACTTTGGTGGGAAGAATGCATGTTAAAGCAACAACAAAGGCCCCTTTTCTAATTGTGTGAGGATGAATTCAAGCTAAAGCATGCACTGCTGCCAAACTGTGTGGATTTGGAACGCTCCCTCTCTGCTGAAGGCCTTCATTGAACCCAGGAATCTCTTTGTAAATCATGGTGTCAGACGGCTGAGGAGCTGTTGGAGCTGCTGCTCTGAAAGTTTGGACTGTTTGCCACACTTTTCTGTGAGCTTGTCACTTCCGAGTGCATCAGAGGAATGGGACTGCTGTCATGCTCCTAAATCCATGTTGTTGTGCAGTAATGTGATGAACAGTTTGTGCTCTGGTGGCAACACACCCCCTTGAGCTGGAGCGGGGCCAAGGGGAGTATCAGGAGGCCGGATCACCCTGAGGTCAGCTGAGCCAATCAGCTGCTGGCTGCATGTTTGCTGTTGAACGGCAGATGTGTGACAGCCGAGTATTTAAGGTGGAACTGGTCTGTACTGGAGAGTACGACAAGAAGCAAGCATGCAGCAGTGCTTTCAAAACTTTCCCAACTTGCTTTTACATAGAAACTATATTTTCCTCACCCACATCTGAAGTTAAAGGCAGACTTTTAGTTTTATTTTTTATGTTTGATTACTTTGCTAGTTTTTCTGCCCCTGTGACATTTTTTCTCACTGTGGCCTCATTTTCTGCTGCAATATAAAGTCCTTCACCTCTATGGAAGAACTCAGAGATGTCTTTTTTGCAGTATGACACTGTTAGAATACCACACATCATAAAAAGACCAACAGAAAGCAAGCTGAACTTCTTTATTTTTTATTGTACAAACATTTTAAACACATGGAATCACGATGTACAACATTTTGTCACAGGGGTTTCAAATACTGGGGAACAAATTGTGGCTCCACGTGCTATAAATATTTCACTACTTTCATGCTTCTCTCTGCTCTGTTTAAACACTGCCTGCAGTTCAGTTCACTTCAACCATCCAACCATTATCTATACACCGCTAAATCCTCTGCAGGGTCGCAGGAGGGCTGGAGTCTATCCCAGTCGACTTGGGCGAAGGCAGGGGACACCCTGAACAGGTCACCAGTCTATCACAGGGCTACATATAGAGACAGACAACCAAGCACACTCATACCCAAACCTACAGACAAGTTAGAATCATCAATTAACCTCAGCATGTTTTTGGACTGTGGGGAGGAAACACAGGGAGAACATGCAAACTCCACACAGAAGGATCCCAGGCGTCCTAACCGGGACGCGAACCAGGGATCTTCTAGCTGTGAGGCGACGCTGCTAACCACCGAGCCACTGTGCAGCCCTCACTTGAACCATGAATATCTATGATGATTGAATATCTATGGTTGAAGTGAACTTATGGTTGCACTTAAACCTGGAGTGCAGAACTTTTGTCTCCTCCTTCTGGCAGCGAGAGTAATTACACAGAAACTGTCAATACTTCCAGGGTTTTTACATTTAGTTGCTGGTGTCACTACCTGATATGACGATTAGATTTGATTCCTACCTCTGTAAAGTTGGTGGTGTGCATACTAAGCTGCGCATACATGTTCAAAAGATGTTCCACCCCGCTGTATCTCTCCTGTCGTCTCCTCTCTGCCCTGTGTCGACACAGCCTGCAGTTCAGCTGAATGGTGTGTTTGTCCTGTGGCTTTTGGTCACTGCTGAGTCTGAGTTACGTCAAGGAACACAGACTTTTTTGTTTGTTTTTTACGGGATCTGTTTACTGTAAAGAGTGTATTTTAGGTGAGACATCATACATTAGAATTTTAAGCCTATTTTGGGCTGTTTTTCCAGGCCTGGCCGTATCCCACATTGACTTTGGAAAGCTGAAAATCCAACAAATCTTTGGGTTTTACAGTTTCTGGCTCTGATAAATGGTGCTATTTTGGCTTGTGACTCTTTTTCCTTTCTTTTTTTTAACGTAAAGCTAACATGCCTTTCAGACCCAACTGTGGGTTTTGGGGTTTAGATAGTTAAACAGGTCACGCAGCGTTCTGATGCTTCTATAACTGTACATTTGCAGTCTGTAATTTATTGTGTCTTCAAGTGTTGATGAAGTTTTACAAATTCATCATTCTTTGTCCCTGAATTGCACGTGTGTGGGCTTGACAGATAAAACGTTCTCATGTGAATTTGTTTAGGCTCTTCTGGTGAAACTAGTCTGTTCTTCATGGAGTGGTGTTCTGTTTTTTCAGGTGGGATTGCAGGCGGTATAGAGATCTGCATCACCTTCCCAACAGAGTACGTTAAAACACAGCTGCAGCTCGATGAGAAAGCCAATCCTCCCAAATACAGGGGCATCGGTGAGTCTGACTGAACACCAGCTTTTTGTGTGTAATCTGAACTATTTGGTTAGTTGTGAAACTTGTGAGTGTAACTGTTGCTTCTTTACTCATATCACATGTGAGAATAACACCACTGCAGGGTTTTCAGTGTTTGTTTTTTCTTCCTTCTCTTATCCTCGTCTCTGTCTCCGCGACAGTTGATTGTGTGAAGCAGACGGTGAACAGTCATGGGGTGAGGGGTCTGTACAGAGGTCTGAGCTCGCTGCTCTACGGCTCCATACCTAAAGCAGCTGTCAGGTACTGCAACCTAACACACATGTGCAAACACATTATTGTCAGTGTAATATATTTATAACAAGCTTCATGGAGTCATTGCCTGAAATGATTTTTAAGTTTGATTGTGAAATTTCATCCTTCTTAATGAGACCATCAGTTGTGTTGAGTTCACTGTCCTGTTTAGCTACTGAAGTAATCCAAAGTAAAGAGGAACAACAGCTGATCATTACTTTAAGATGTGCAGGTCAGCCCAGAAATTCCTTCGAAAAACCATTAAACGCTGCGATGAATCTGGTTCTGATGAAGACCAAGCTTTCCCTCAGCTGAGGAGGAACATGTCAACAGAAATCAACAGTGAACAGCAGCTCAGATTAGAGGCCACATCAGTGCTTCCCAGAGTTAAAGCAGCAGACACATGTGAGCATCAGCTGTTGGGAGGAGACTGTGTGAATCAGACCTTCATGTTCAAAGTCCTGCAAAGAAGCCACCACTCAGGGAGACCCAGAAGAAGAAGACCTGGAAACACAGGACCAGTGGAAAACCTGGAGTTTAGGCTGACGCTGTGAGATTTCTGGAACTGCTGGGTTTTTGTGAGACACATAGAAGGTGTGATGGAGACACTGTTTCATACATGTAGAAGTCAAGGTCACCAGCATGGATCATTATCAGGCTTCTGCAGAGCTTAATGATGAGCTGATCATTTGAATCAGGTGTGTTGGAAGAGGGAAACATCTAAAACATACTGGATAGTGGCCCTCAAGGACCAGGATTGACCCCTGGCCTAATGGCTTCTAACTGTTCTAACTGAGCACTCAAAGCCACTGGTTACAGCTCGTGAAGCCTTTATTAATGTGCAGGTTATTTTCTTATTTTGAGTTGATTAATCTTCTTTATTCTGTCACTTTTACAGATTTGGGGTGTTTGAGTTCCTCAGTAATAAGATGCGTGATGAGAGCGGTAGACTGGACAGCAAGCGAGGATTCTTCTGTGGCCTTGGAGCTGGAGTGGCAGAGGCTGTGTTTGTAGTCTGTCCTATGGAGACAGTGAAGGTAACAAGTTAACGGTGCACTGAATCCAGTTTTTTATGTTGCAACACAGCAGTTATAAAACCTTTATATTGTTTCAGAATTACAAAAGCAGATATTTTTAACAGACTTCTCTGCAGAGCTTCACAAAAGATGTACTTTCTAATAATGATTTTGGAGACGGTAACTACGTCTGCTTTTATAACCAAAAATGCTCATTTTTTAGGGTTGGTGCTTGAAATCTGTCCTTTAACGAACATAACAGCGGAGTTAGAAAGATTCCTAAACTAAAGTAAAATCCTAGGACTTAAGTAGCACTTCCACAAACCATTATACTCTCATTCTGGTTTGCACATGACACCATTATTCATGTTATAGAACAAAGCATACAGTGGTGGAAAAAAGTTTTCAGACACCCTTAAAATTTTCAAATTTTTCAAATATTATCATGAAATATTTGTGGAAGAGTCTTTTTTGTGTTTCAGAAGGTGTGGCAGCATTAGACACAAACAAATACAAATGATGTTTTTTTTGTTTATTGTTTACAAGAAAAACTAACAAAACTAAATTCTTGACAGTTTCAATACGTCAGTTCTCAACATTGTCGTATCAAAGTCAACAAATAACAGAGAATGTGTTTAAAACTGAACAATACATAAATTAAACATCACATCATCAAATTAATATTTAGTTGTCCTGCCATTAGCACGCAGTACAGCTCTAATCCTGGCTGGCATGTTCCCCACCAGTCTTTCACACTGTTGTGGGGTGATCTTGTTCCATTCTTCTTGAATTACTCCTTTTTACTCTTCTAAATTCTTTGTTTTATGCTTTGAAAAAGACCTTTTGATAATCCACCACAGATTTTCAATGGGGCTCATGTCAGGGGATTGAGCTGGCCACTCTAAGACCTGGATTCTGTGCTCCTGCAGCCAAGTTCCAGGGGCAATATCTTGTTGAAGCATCCAGTTTTGACCTGAACAGAACAGTGCACGTGTAGAAGAGAGCATGTGGGTTGGAGAATGGCACAATACTTGGCAGAGTTCAATGTGCCATCACAGACAGTGAGATGACCAACACCAGCAGCACTCATGCATCCCCAAACCATGATACTGCCTCCACCATGCTTGACAGTAGGTACTGTACATGCTGGAGATAATGCTTGGCCTGACCTTCTGTGTACCCTCACATTAGCAGGAGGAAGATAAAGCTGGAAACTGGACTCATCTGACCACAGAATCTTCTTCCACTTCCTGGCTGTCCAATTCTTGTGTGCTTGGGCCCAACAACACCGGGCTAACCTCTGCCTCTCATTGATCAGGGGCTTCTTGACAGCCTTGTAGGATCTTAAGCTGTGATCTAAAAGTCAGGAACATACAGTGTGGGTGGAACACTGGACACTAGTTTGGTTTGATCACTGCTGCTGAAGCTCCTGTGATGTCATTCGGCGGTTTTCCCTGTACATGTGGATCAGGATGTGGTGATTTCTTACTGAAGAAACCCTTGGACACCCAGATCTTGGTTTGTCTTCCAAGCTGTTGGTTGGTCTTTATTTCTGCAGAGTGTATTCAACTGAAGGACTGTATCTGCACTTCCTGTCTATCTGATGGCAGCTGTACCCTTCCTTGCTGAGAATCTGTATCTTCAGGCATGTTTCCTGCGTTAGGTTCCTTGTTTTAGCCTTTTTTGTCTCTGAAGAATTTTTAAATGTGCGGCTTTAGGTAGACACGAAGCACGGCAACAAATGTATGTCTTTTAATAAAAAGCACAACCTTCATTAGTGGATCACTGGAACCAAAATGACTGAATACTCATAACTTTTTATGTATTTTTATGGAACCAATCAATTTTAAGTTTTTAATGGCTTTTTAGGATCTGTTTAGTATTTTGGCTGTGACTGTACTAAAAGAAATCGCACTTGAAGACCTAAGAGTGATTCTTAAGGCAATATTTCACAAACACATGAGGTGTCTGAAAAGTTTTTTCCACCATTGTATGTTAGATTTTATTGGGTACTGTCAACCTCTACAGTCAGTTGATCAGTCATTGGTATTATGTCATTGCAGGTGAAATTCATCCACGATCAGACATCAGCAAATCCAAAGTACAAGGGGTTCTTCCATGGGGTGAGGGAGATCATTAGGGCTGAAGGTAAGGAGTTACTTGGGTTATGCTGCCACCTGCTGTTCCATCTTCTCCATTTCATGAATTTCTCTTGGGAGGTTCAGAAATAAGTGAAGAGACTCTGGTGTATCTACAGGACTAAAGGGGACTTACCAGGGTTTAACAGCCACTGTACTGAAACAAGGCTCCAACCAGGCCATCCGCTTCTATGTCATGACTTCACTGAGAAACTGGTATAAAGGTATGAGAGCGAATTTACCTTCAAATCACCGCATACAACCAAAAATGCTGCCCAAAATAATCCTCTTTGCTGTGTTTCAAGGTGACAACCCCAACAAAGCCATTAACCCTTTGATAACTGGAATGTTCGGAGCTGTCGCCGGTGCTGCCAGCGTGTTCGGAAACACTCCTCTGGACGTCATTAAGACCAGAATGCAGGTGAGTTCAGCAACGTGTTTTCTTCTCATAATCTGACCCACAGCTTTGCGGCTAACTTATATGTATGTATGTGATTCTACAGGGTCTGGAAGCTCACAAGTACAAAAGCACATGGGACTGTGCCGTCAAGATCATGAGACATGAGGGGCCAATGGCGTAAGTTCATGTGCAGATTGATGTGATTGATGGAAATAGAGTGATTACTGAGAGATTTTGCAAATGTAGTTGTATAATGTAGAGTTTGCAGCTCAGTGTATCGGAAAAGAACCTGATTATATTGACACGGTCTTCATAAATTCTTTTTTTGGCGGCTGTATAGCTCACTGAGTTAGGGCGTTACCAAGTAGGTGCAGGTCGCTAGCAGCGGTGCTGAGTTCGAGCTCACAGCCTTCTGGGGCAGCGGTGGCGCAACGGGTTAAGCGCTGGGCTGCCGATTGGAAGGTTGATGGATCGAACCCCCACTGCTGGGCCCCTGAGCCAGGCCCTCAAGCCTTCTGCTCCAGGGTCACCACACCGTGGCTGACCCTGCACTCCGACCCCTACTGGGTTGTGCAAAAATTGAATTGCCCCCCAAAGGACAAATAAAGTCTCTAAAAAAAATTATTTTTAACTGTGGCAGGTAACTAGACACCAGAAGGAAACCATCTTTATTGGTTGAAAAGAGCATGAATTAAAGGAATAGTTTCACATTTTGGGAAGTAACATTTAAAAACGGCCAAAAAGCTGCAACAACATTGGAGTTATTGTATGGACCTAACAAACATGGTGTGTGTTATCAGTGAGCTTTGTGCTAGTGGACAAAGTGCTGATTGGGATGCAGATGAATTAGTCGGGCATGTTGGTTAATTAGCTTAGTGCAAATACATCTGTACGAGGAGTCAGAGCAGGTTCTAGAAGGAGAGAGAACCCAGAAACAAAACCAAACATTGAATTTCTTTGATTTAATTTGATTTTTTTTCTACATTTTTGTTCCCATACTCCTTCCTGCTCTGTGTAAACACAGCCTGCACTTCAGTGTTTGTGACATGACTGTTGATCGCACTTGGGTCAATAAGAGCTTCATGGTGACGCTGACAAACACCAAATATTTATTTTACAGGATGTAGCCAGAACAGAAAATCCATCTGATGCATTTTTAAAGACATGTAGAATAAAGTGATTTTGATAAAATCCTGATTTTCAGCTAAGATATGGGCACAAGTCACAGAGGAGTAGTTCAAGACTGTCTGAAAGTAGAAGATATGATGCTTCTGTCTGGTTTTACGGGTTCAGGCTGATAAATGGTGTAATCCTGGAGATGTTTTTTCAAGATAACATACCTTTTAAACCAGTTTTGAGGTTCAGCTGTTAATATGATAATGTGTTTTGAAGAGCATTTCTAAGTGGCTAATTTATCATTGCTGATGACCGTTATCGCCTTGAAGTAGCATCTTCACTCTCTCCTTCAGGTTCTACAAAGGTACTGTGCCTCGACTGGGTCGGGTGTGTATGGACGTGGCGATAGTCTTTATCATCTACGAGGAGGTCGTGAAGGTCCTGAACATTGTTTGGAAGACGGACTGAAGCAGCCTGTCGGTGCTACACGAGCAGGAGCGTTGGGACGTCGGCCATCCTCTTTACTAACGAGGCCACGTCTGAAACCAGTCTCCTCGAGTCCCGCTTCTCTGTTCTAATATCTACCTCCATGTGATTTATCAGAAAGACAGACAGAAAGACAGGGATTGGTATGTTCTTGATTTTATTTATAGGACAGCAATTACAAGCAGAAGCATCATCTGCCTGAAAAGAGCTCCAGGCTGCAGAATCGCTGCTTACTGTTGCCCTTTTTCCTTAACAGAGTGATGGGGGAGGTTCTTTCAGAGCTCAGGGAAAGGGCATTTATTTAGACCTGCTCGACAAGAAAAATGGGAGCACTGTCAGCACAAACTAATGCTGTATGTACTTAATCAAAGAGAAACCAATGCCCTAACCCAACATAATGTGATTTAGAAAGTATAGACGAAGAAATTATACTTGAAAAAGACAAATTATACCAGAAATCAAACATTTAAAAACCCTTTTTAAATGCAAGTATTCAGATTAAAAACCATTATTTCCTGTGCTACCTGATGAAATTATTAACGTTCACATGCTGCAGAGGCTGCAGGTACGTTATATGCCTTAAATGAACATAGTCAAAATTGTACATCCACAAAAATGCTTGAAATGAAAGGTTCACTTGTAGGTTACAGAGATGTTTGAATGACCTTAGTAGAGTGCTGCCATAAGAAGTGCCTATGTATTACCGTGATTCATTTTGAGATCTTTTGAGATTAAGAATGATTGAATGTTAGTCACTACAGGTTTTAAGGACACACTCAGCTGCACACACACTTCCAGATGTCTATTCCAGGCGGTATTCCTGAGAGACTCGCATCCTCTCAGATCATTCTAACTGTTTATTTGCTTCTAACTACTTTTTAACTGCCTTTGCTGCGTGGACCTACCTGTTGGGGAAACACCGTTAACAGTGCCTTCCATCTCATTCCATGGAGGACGAGTGGTTTAGCTTTTATTGCCGAATCTGTGTTTTAATTTTAAACTATGTCTTATTAATTTCTTTCACTTTTTATGTCAACTGACAGCCCAATGTGCCAACTGCTGCTCTTAAATACATATAATGCCATGTCATAGACTGGAGTTTGTAGCTCGCAAATCTGCCACGTTTACATGCAGTGCAATTGATTGTTTTGCTTAACACATAATCTTTGTGGAGGACACAAAGTGTTTACGGTGAGTTGCCTTTTCCAGCTTCATGTTTAACCTCACCTTGCAGACATGTCACAGCTATTTAAATGTCTTGGAGTTTTCTTATTAACAGATGAGCATTCCCTCAGTTGTTAAAACCATATATTGTGCCTTCAGTCTAATTAATTCCAGTATGTATGCTCACAAATAAACATGGATCAGACTGTTAGTGTTGGCGTGTTCTTTTCAGCTGTCATCCTGTTCTTTAGTCCAATATTTTATGAGTATTTCCAGTTTTTTGTGCAACACAGCGACATTTCACAGAGAAATCTCTTTTTAACGTCATTCATCTGACAGCTTTTCTTTCTCTAAAAATGAGTAAACATGAAAGCAAATGATCACACATAAGTAAAGGATAACGTAAAAGCTTATGACAAATACAACAAAGTACCATCCTGACACCTCGAGATAAGTTTTTACCATCACACCCATGTGTAGAGTTTTCATATTAACATGAAATTTTCCTGGTAATCAAACCATATGTTGTGCTTTCAGTCTAATTAATTCCAATATGTATGATCACAAGTACACATGGCTCAGACTGTTAGCTGTGTCATGTTCACTTCAGCTGTAATCCTGCTCTTTGCTCAAGTATTTTACTTGTGTATTTCATTTTTTTCTGTCCCTATGCCACACATCAAAGAGAAATATTGTACTTTTTTTTTACTGCACTACATTTATCAGACAGCTGTAGAGACTTTTAATATTTCGATTTTGGTATAAACTAATAAAAATCAGTGAATCCACGTGGCAACAACAAACACACCAATAGTCGATATAGTAATACAGTAAATTTGTGCGTCATTTTTTAAATTCTTCCTTAATTTGACACATAAAATAAGCAATTTGATGAAACTTTACATTAAATATTTCTCATTTTAAACTGAAATAATTCAGACCTCAAAATCTGATTTGAAGAAAGGCCGAGAAAGAGAATGGATGCCCCCTCATATTGGTGTTTTACCTTTACCATGTAATTATTTGTGTTATGTTGATAGACACACATTGTAGCTATTTTAAAGTCTCTGCACTCGCTACCTGTCTGCTTTAAAATTGGATTTAAGATGGTTAATAAAACTCTTATTGGTCTTGGTCTTAGGCTTTTGCATTGAGAACGCAGACAGTATTCTAGCATACAGTCTGTGACCTTGCTTTGCGCTTTTTAGGACCCTGCGGCTGCCGTAGTTGTCAGTGTAGCTAACAGTCGGGACGAATGAAAGAAGATGCTTGTGTTTGTGTAGCGCTGCCAAGGCGTCGTTAAACATGTCTCTGAATGGAGCAGGTAGCAGAGGGTTTTACTTCAACACCGTCTTGTCTTTGGCTCGGTCGCTGGCAGCTCATCGGCAGGCTCCGATAGAAAAGGTAACCGTATATCTAGCTAGCAGCGACAAGCTAATACCTGTCAAGAGTGTTTGACAGTGAGGCCCGTCCTGTACTTCTGGACAGGTTTGTTCAGTGTTTTGACTCCGAAAAGCCAGCAAACACGACTTTACTTTGCCAGTACATGAATTGTATCACTCAGACATTTAACGGTGTCACCCAGCAGCCTTTGCAACTGACTTTAAAGCTAGCTAACATCGGCTAACGTTAGCTGTTTTTAGCCGTTAGTTAATCTTCCCTGAAATGGAAGCTATCTGCCATCACTTCCCAAATTATTACGACTTTCTTCTCAGAACTGATATGCTTTTTGCTTTTTATTCATACACGGAGGTACAAAAGACTAAATCTGATTAAGTATTCCAGCAGCACTGAAAGCGGATTTTTAATCATCCTTTATTCTGTACTAATTTTGATGCTAAATAAGGCGTCACCTTGTTGCAGTGGACAGCAGTGAGTACACCCCTATCCAAAACCACTTAGGTGTCAAGTGACCAAACATTGTGTTGTCTTACAGCAATTGAAGTACTTCTAAGTTGAACAGTAGAGTACTGATACAGAATTAAAAACCTAGTGTTTAGATGTACTATAATCAAAATACAGGGCACACAGGAGGAACTCAGTGCAACAGAAGTATATTACTGAGATTCAGATGATGATGACAGACTCGATCCTCTTTGGCATAGATGATACTACATTTCTGGGAAGATGTTCTGTCATTGATTAGAGGTGGGTTTTTTTCCAGCTACGCTTTGCTTGGTTGTGTTGCTCCATCTTTCTCTTTAAAACATCCCAAAGTTGTTCTGTCGCAGTGTAGCAGTACAAGTTGTAAAATAGAATAAATCTGTGGTGCTGTTTGTATGGGATCTTGAAGGATCCCTCGCTTCAAATGGGTGAATCTGATCATGACGAGGAGGCGGTGTAAGTTCTATGCTTTCCTCATAATTCAGACAAGGAGAGATGTATAACTGAAAAGGAACCAGTTGACAAAAATTTATTCAGAATTCAAGTGTCGCCCTGTAATACCAGCAGCATGTACAGGCAGTACTTGATGCCAAACAAGGCCTAAACGTCACTTAAGTTGTCGGGATAATGTTTCTACTCTGTGAGGATTTGTGGTCGGGGTGTAAATCACAGGGCAGCTTCAGGAGGAAAACTTTAAAAGGCAGAAGTTAAACTGATTGGAAAAAAAACAGTCACTGAGATTCAAAATGAGGAAATGTTAAAAAGGAAGGACATTTTATGATGAAAGCGCTGTGCTAACAATAACACAATGAACCGTCAGCCCTTTGTGTTTTTGTGTAAGCAGTTTGTGGAACTTGTGAGATGAATGATCAGCTGTTTTCTATGTTAAAACTTTAAAAAATTGACATTTGTGAGGCTGCAAGTAATTCTAATTAGCAGGGATGCACTGTATTTTAGTGTTCACAAAAAGGATGCATAAATGAACATAAGTTATCTTTAAAAATGTCAACGTTCAGAAGTGTCCAATTGGCTGTAATTCTTACACAGTTTAGGCACTCAAATGTTGCATTCTGTCAGGAAGAAAAGAGCTGTTTACTGTCAGATATAAAATAAACAAAATACAAATGTCCATTAAGCCACCTGCAACAACAAAATCAATTACAACAATGATATACATTCTAAAAATATGCATAGTGTTATAGTTACATATACTATAACTCTTTAAATTAACCAATAAAGCCAGCAGTGTGGTTTCAACTTTAGAAATGCAAGAGGTGATGCTCCCTTTTACTCACTCTTTCAACAAAGACTGAAGTCTCAGCCAGATTGTTTGAATAACCTTCATTGGACTTGTCAGTGGACAGAAGGAGCAGGGGTTCAGTGCTTTAGTTCAGCGTGACCAGAGAAGTCTCAGTTTGTGGGACTGAATCATGTAATGTGAGTTAACACATTGTTCTAAGTTGTAACAATCAGAATGTGTTTTCAGATTTAAAGGGTGTGACCCCGCTGGCCCACGAAAACACCTGATGCTTGGTCAAAACGTTACAGGTGGAAGTTACGGTTCGCAGTTATTGTAATCATGTCGGTCACAAGAGACAGACAGATATCGGTTATCATTATCGACACTCAAATTCCATTTTGGTAGGTCTCAAATGATTTTCATTGATAATTAAACTGCGGATTATATTGTATTAATTGTTCAGTCAGCTGTGGCTCAGGTGGTAGAGTGGGTTGTCCACTGATCGCAAAGTTATTTTACTAACTTGGCTTTTTAGCATTTTTGTCATAATTTTTTAAATCTAAATTTCTTCTTTATGTAGCTGTGTCTTTGTTTGTCTTTATTTCTGCTGTGCTTTAGTGTATAGGAAGTCTCCATTTCATTATTCGTCTTTAAAGGTTGTTTGCTTATTTTGTCTGATCAGGAGTCTAAAACCACCAAATACATATTCATCTATCAAATGTGACATGGCAGGAGATTTTCACACATGAGCAGCTGGCTTCAGCAAATGTGTGGCATTTTTTGTCAATCTCTGAGCTGTGGAAGGAATTTAGTCTGATTTCACGCAACCATCATGCTGGAGGATGTGTGGTGAGAAAAATGCAGATCACACTCATGCTTTCTGGGACTTTCTGAAAGTGGGAAAATATTGTCTGGGATGTTGAACTGGCAGAATTAGCATTGATATTAAACTGCAAATTAACTAAGACATGGGTGGTGCTATATTCAGGTAATCTAATGCAGGAAAATCTACAACATAAGGACTTAAATGCTGTGTTAGAGTTTAGCTGAAGGCAAAGAAATGAGGGTGCTTCTGCTCTGAGACATATATGATATATGACTCGCATGTTCTGTTAATTCAACATTCAGTGAAAAATGAGGAACGAAACATTGCAAAAGCACTTTTTAAACAATAGTGTGGAGATGTTTTACGTTGTGTCAGTGAGTTTTGTAAGTCGTTCGTTCAGTCATTTTTGTGTTTGTTCACTAATAATAGTTGAAAAGCAGTAAACATTAAGCAACTAAAACGATAGAAACGTATCAAAATGATCGCTTGTTGTGTGAGTCAAAGCCCAGCAGTCTGCTTCAGCACACAGGCCTCGCTGTTTGTATAGCAAACCTCCTGTTGTGCTTCATTGGCTTAAAATCAGTTGGTTTTATTCATACAAACCTTTCCTTTAAAATGTTTCCAAAAGTCAGTTTTTAATGAGAGGATTAGATTGTGTCTAAGCACAGCAGGTTGATTTTTGGCATACAGCCTGCTGAAGTCAAATCCCAAATCCTTCCTTTTTTTGCTTTTTGTTATGGTTTTGGCACGGACAGGTGCAAGAGCTGAGGTGATCAAATCTTAATATTTCTCTGGGTCAAATGTGACCAGAGGACTTAGGAAAATCCCCTTTGTGCTCCCTTATCCTTCAGCAAGATCCTCTGCACGTAGTCACAGATAAAACATGTAGGAACGCTGTGTTTAAAAGGCAGTTAATCCCTCTCAGAGCTTAAGTCTGGCCTGTTAGTATGAGGCTAATTAAAGCCAGAGGCAGGTTTTTGGCTTGATTGCTGTAGCCCATTAATCCTGACAGTCATTATCACTAATGGAACTAAACAGTGTCTGTTTCATCCCTGTGGGCAGGAAAACTGTCTACTTTGAAAAAAGATTATCTCATCCAAATGGATTACAAAAGTCAGGAGACAGTAAAGATTATGTTTACAGCTCACCTTAATCAACCTGCAGGTCCAGAAGCTACAATGCATGTGCCCTGTGGACTTCAGAGGAGTCTTTCAGCTGGACGAGAGGAGGAGAGATGCTGTAATCGCTTTGGGTATTTTTCTAGTCGAGTCAAACCTGCAGGTAAACTGCTTACTGTAACCCTCCACTTCAAGGTGCTTTTGTGCTAATGTAAAGTAGTTGGTTTGCTAATGCTAACCTGCCATGGAATTCTTGTGTTACAGCACAAAGATGCTATTGTCCCGTACCTTCTTGGACTGCTTAAAGGGCTTCCTAAAGTTCAATGGATTGAAGAAAGCTCAGAGCGCAAAGGAAGGGGTTTGTAGCAGTGTATTTTATGTTTACTTATGTAGTTACTGATATTCTGATTGCTTCAGTGCTGTGCTTTTATTTTATTTATGGTGCTATTTGATATTATTTCCAGAAACCCTTCCGGTTGCAGAGAACTTCAGCTTTTGTCTTGTAACGTTGCTGTCAGACGTTGCCCAACGTGATGAGACCTTACGAGGACAGGTTTGTAGTTGCAAAAGAGTGAATACTCTGTGAGACAAAACCTTTGGTCACTATAAATACTTCGGTTCAGATTGATTTTAAGCCTGGACAGTCAAATTATTGCTTTCATCTCAAATAGTAGTAGTATGTATTTCTATGTGTAACCTTGAGGATACTTTGGCATGTTTTGGTTGTCTTTGTTTTGAGATAAACCAGAGTTTTATGCAGACTTGAAATAATCCTAATAAACTATGTTGTCAGATCCTGGAGGCGATCATGGACATCATGCAGGTCCTGCAGGATATCTGCAAAAGTCCAGAGGGTCATGATAAAGGTACTAACATAACACACCTCATGCTTCTCTTATATGTTACTTATTCATCCCAGTTACCATTATTACTGCATTCTGTCCTTCCTATACAGAATACCTGTGCAGGTACACTGTACCCGCTCTGCTCGGTGTTGCCAGAGCATTTGGTCGATACAGCAACACTGATGAGCCGTTACTTTCTAAGCTGTTTCCTCGGCCGGTTGCCCCTGTGCCGTCTTCAAGCGACGATGGCGATGCTGCCCGCCGACGATCCTTCAATGACTTTCGTTCAATCCTGCCGAGTTCTTTGCTCACAGTGTGTCAGGGAGACACTCTGAAACGTAAAGGCTCCTCTGTGTCCAGCGTGTCGCAGCAGGTAATAACCGCTTGGAAGTTAAGCAGATGAGATGATAAACATAAAAACTCATTTAGAAGTGAGGATTCATTTATTTTCACTGCTTCTGTTTGGTTTTCAGGCCAGTCCAGAGAGAGCAGGTCTGACGCCCAGCTCCCCTGCTGATCCGTCTGCACAGTACTTTGAAGGTGAGTGCTTCAACAGATAAAGTAGGGCCAGTTGGTTTCCAAAAAATATCAGTACCAGAATTATGTTTTTATTCTGGGGCTCTGCTGGCCTCTGTCCATGTACTGTATGTAAAATGGACAAAGCATCACCACGTCCTCCACTGTACTAAAATGAAGCTAAAAAATGACAGAATTGGTCACTTATCTTGCACTGGTGATGTTATTAGCAGCCACAGTTGTATTGGAGGCTGGCTGCATACTTATCTTTTTTGTGATAAAAATGATAGCTGCTTGTTGCTCATAGATTGGTTTTGCTGTTCACTTGCATATAGGAGGCAGGTTTAGGAGCTATAATGTAACCAGCCAGCTATTGACAATCCAGATATTTTGACTAGAGGGTTAGGATTAGGGTTGAGAGCTGTCAAGTCGTCCGTCTTTATGGTCTAATCCCAGTCTCCACTGTAAGATCTTAGCACTAAATCCTCACAGACTTAACGGTTGTCACAACTGTAGTATTTGTTAATAAAAAAGAGCTCCAAAGAAATGACACACACTGTTTTGACAGCACATGTTGCCTAGAAACCACACAAACACAACACAAAAAGTGAATCTGGACTCATTTCATTTCATTTGCACTTTGATCAGCTGTTCAGTTGATCCCCCCTGCATGACAGTACTTACACATTTTAGCAAGAAGTCAGCAAAGCCGTCAACGCCTAGAACTCCTACGTTTGACTGAACATACAAACAGCTCTGAAAATGAACAATAAATAACCACAAATGCGAGTAGACAGATGCTGTCACTCAGAAATAAACTTCCTTGCAGAGTTTTTGCCTACAGCATTCATGCTTGGTTTATGGACATTTTGCAGGGGGCTGGACAACTACATTAAACCTTGATTATACTTTTTGGGCTGTATATGGATGTCCATGAAGGGGTCCATGACATGAGGAGATGACCACATGGACCCTTGCATACTCATGAATGTGTAAATTGTAACACCTATGTTATATGCCACCAATTTTACTATGAACTATAGTCAAGCGTCTTAACAACAGATATGTGGACTCAGAGAGAGAACACATAACACTACTGAAAAGTCTGCGTCAGAGCCCTCGTACACTTGACAAGTTGACAGTGGGACATCCCTGAACCCTTACACATTTACTGGGAATACACCTCAAAGTCCGTGAGTCTGAGTGATCAGATTGGGATTGGTCCACTGTACACATGTGCATCTGTCTGAAACATACTATTTTATCTCCTGGCTCTTTAAGCCCCCCATCTTGTTGAGTCCACTATGTTCTGACGGACTATCCCTCTGCAGACCTCCACCACATCTGGGAGATACAAAAAACTTCCAGACACAAATCTGAAATATACAAGCAGACATTTCCAATACTGAACAACCGTAGCAACAAAGGCTGCAGAGTGACATCTTAGGACATGCACAAACTAGTTAATGACTGTAAACTAAACATTCCAAACAAGCCAATTAGACTACGCTAAAGTCTCTGTAGGCTTTTGACTTGTGGGAGGATTTCTACATACATTCACTTCCAGTTTTAAAACACTGACTTCATGACAGAAAATGTCCAAAAGCTTCACATTGTCCCTCTGCTGCTCAGGCTCATACCTCCCTGATGGCAGTGCAGTGGACCCTGACTACTACTTCTCCACCATCAGCTCCAGCTTCTCTGTCTCCCCTCTTTTCACTGGAAGCAGCTCTGGAGAGTTTCATGTCCCTCTGGATATGCTCAGACAGCTCCTTCACATGGTCAGCAACAACCACACTCACACACACATGCAGTTGTCTTTGCAGCTGTACAAAAACTGAACACAGTACAACTTTTTTTCTCTTGAACAGGTTGAACAGTTTGTTTCTGAGACGTTTTTGAAATTGCTTGACGACACCTTGGCAGAACTTGTAGAGGTATGACTCTCAAACCCTTCACAGAGGTGGTTTCTTCCCTTTTGTTTTGACACCACGGGTTAATTCTGCCACTTATGTTGCTTTCTCCACAGATGAGTCCTGGGATTCACCTCTACTACAAAACCTTCAGTGATCCTCTGTATGTCGCCATATTTAAAATGCTGAGAGACACACTGTACAATCTGAAGGGTAGGGAACCCTCTGTTAACTTCTTTATTCAAGCCACCAGTTCTTCTTCTCTAATTTGCCTTGATAAATAACAGTGTATTTTCCAACAGACCTTCAGACAGACTATGTGAAGGAGGTTCATGACTTTGTCCTGGAGCAATTCAGCAGCAGCCAGTCAGAGCTGCAGAGGATCCTCCATGATGTAGAATACCTGCAGAGTGAACTGAGTCCACTCAAACTGCGCTGTCAGGCCAACGCTGCCTGTGTGGACCTCATGGTGTGGGCTGTCACTGAGGAGCAGGGTGAGGCATCGCTCATGAGTCTAACAGTCAGTGATTGGTCTTAATATTCTTCACTACAAAGCTGTTTTTTCTTTCAACAGGAGCTGAGAACCTTTGCACAAAGCTGTCAGAGAAGCTGCAGTCAAAGACGTCCAGTAAAGTCATCATCGCCCACATGCCGCTTCTCATCTGTTGCTTACAGGTAACAGTTTACCATGCAGAGGAAGGGGAAAGAAAACTTTATATAAACGCATGAAAAAAGATATGAAGCTGAATGTCTGCCAGACTCCGAATGCAGGAGCTTTGGCCTGACTGCCTCCCTTTCCCCCCTCCCTGCAATCGCAGGAGAAATCTGGTCTGGGATCTTGGGCCGAACTGATGTTTGGCACAGAATTTTTGGTCATGTAAGAGGTTTACAGAGGCTAGTGTCAGCTACAGAGATTAAAACTGATGGTTCACACTGAACCCCAAAACACTTTGGGCATTTTTCACTGCAGCATAAAGTCCTGCACCTTAATGGAAACAGCACAACCATGGCTAGAAGAAGAGAGAACTCAAAAATGATCCAGTTTGTTTTATTTTCCTCTCAGTCTCTCTTGTTGTCTCTTGTGTGTTCTGTATGTTGCTGTATATAACCTGCAGCATCTCTTATTTTCATGTGACTTTTGGTCACAGCTGAGTCAGTCATGACTTCTCAGTTGCACCAAGGAGCTCAGAAATTTTTTTTCAGGATCTGGTGCAAATTCCTTTTTGTTTTTTTGGCACATTTTTAAATGAGACATGTGAGAGAAAGTGAATTTGTATCAAATATTGTAAAGTTTAGATTTGGTTGGTTTTCCAAAAACACTGCAGGTTCTGTCTCTTATAAATGATGTCATTTTGGTGATGTTTTTTCTTTTTTAATATGCCATATAGCAGTATTGGGAAACAGAAAACCCTTTTTGATGAGGTCCTACAAAAACCCGTGTCATATTAAGTGAATACAGACCTGGGGGACATGTTTTTCAGGCACCTATTATGTGCTACGTAGAACTTATGCACATTGGACTGACTCCATTAATTTGTAGGAATATTTCACATCAATTTAAGTGCCAGCAAAAAACTCACCAAGTACTTTAACTTAAAAATAAACTTTTTCTATGGCTGATATTTTGATCTGTCAGAGCCACAGGAATACAGGTGTGTGAATAATAACACAAATAGCAGCTGCTACTCCTCAAGTATCTCCAAACAGCACAATGCTGCTGCTGCTGCATTTCTCAGAGGGATCAGTTGTAAAACTGGTAGAATTCAGCTCTAATTGTTAGTGCATCCTCACAAATACTCTTGTATGTGCGTCTTTGTGTTCAGGGTTTAGGTCGTCTGTGTGAGCGCTTTCCTGTGGTGGCCCACTCTGTTACAATGTCACTGAGAGACTTCTTGGTGGTGCCGTCTCCTGTTCTGGTGAAGCTGTACAAATATCACAGCCAGTGCACCCCAGGTAACAGCAGCACTCTCTGCAGCTCCTTCACTAAATATTCAGTCAGCTTCTTTCCACTTTAATGTTTTCTTACAATGTAATAACTCTAAAAGGAGGCGGTGAGATAAAGATCCATGTGACCAACGAACATTCCCAGTCAACCCTCAGCACACATTCGAGCAAGAAGAGCCAGCCATCCATGTATGAGCAGCTGCGGGACATCTCCATCGATAACATCTGCAGGTGACTTCACACACATGCCAACTACAACAAGCATTAGGCCCTGAAGTGCTCCATGTTTCAGTTTGCCGCAGAACAATGTAAACAAAAGACTATTATTATTATTTTTAATATTTCTGATTTATATTAACCCCAGAAATTTAATTGAGCCTTAAAACAACCACTTTTTGCCAAATGACTCATAAAGCCAAAATCTCAAAACTAAAATGAAGGAGTGTGCATTTTCTCTCTGAGTCCCATCATCCAGCCTATTCCAACATATCAACACAGCCCCTCCTCCCTATCTCGCCATCTGCCCTCAGGTGCCTGAAAGCTGGCCTTACTATGGACAATGTCATTGTGGAAGCTTTTCTCGCCAGTCTGTCTAATCGTCTCTACATCTATCAGGAAAATGACAAGTAAGTCAAGCACAGAAATGATTATTCTCTCTGAAGTGGGAAAACAGAAGTGCTTAAATCTGTTCTGCTCTCCTCCCCAGGGATGCTCACCTGATCCCAGACCACACCATCAGGGCCTTGGGTCACATTGCCGTGGCCTTACGGGACACTCCCAGAGTGATGGAGCCCATCCTGCAGATTCTGCAGCAGAAGTTCTGCCAGCCTCCCTCCCAGCTTGATGTTCTCATCATAGACCAGCTCGGCTGCATGGTGATCACAGGCAATGTCAGTGTTTGTATTTCAACTTTCTCTGTCTCTGTTCAGTCATTAGTGTTATTACTTCTTCACTTGTGGTATTTGTTTGGCACATTTCTCACTGACCTGCTAAATTTCAAACATTTTAATAGTTTACTTTAGTTTGGAAGCATATTATGATCCATATGCAATTTACACAGATGTAATGAAACCTGAGCGCTCCATATTGCTTAGAATGGGGTTTTCAGAGAAGTAGTAGGAATTTGGTTTAATGTGTTTTTGATTATTAACAGTATTTAAATATCTGTAGATTGTGGATTTTTCATTGAGCAAAATGGAGGAAACTTTTTTTTGGTGCAACAAAAACATGCAGGACTCGAATTTTAACTCAAAGCAGAGAAGTCTGACTTTAAGACTTGGTGATGTGTAAGACTTTTACATATAAATGTACAGCTGCTAGATGCAAGCCTAATGAGTTTACACACTGCTGATTAAGCCTCTCACGTCCAAGGTAAATCTCTTTGTATTTCAAAGGATAACAGAGTTTAAGATGTAGTTTCTGTGCACTGTAGTGGCAGACAGAGATGCTCAAATCCTTTGTGTAAGTAAAATTAAAAATTAACAATTTTATCCTTTATTAATCCCCTTGGGGAAATTTCTCTCTGCATTTTGACCCATCCTAGTTAGGAGCAGTTGGGGGTTAAGGGCCTTGTTCAGGGGCCCACAGTGGCCACAGCTGAAATGAAAAATGTTTGGTACATAAATCTGTTTTCAGTTTTCCTCTAATCTTTTATTTATTGCTGAGATTTTGGATCGTTTTTTTTTTATGACACCATGTGAGCAGTTTAAAAGGAAAATCACTGGTTGGTGGAGCTGTTAAACACTCATAGATATTTGAAATGTGAGCCTGACTTCACTCTGTTCTTTGGAAGAAGCCAAAAATATTGGAAACCACTGGTTTAATCTTTGACTATGTGTTGTATTTTATCTGTAAAGTTTGTTATATTGTCCTCCATGGTAAATTGTCATCTTAATAAAAAGAGGAGGAGGAGGAGGAAGGGGCTGGGAGGGAATCTAGGAAGCATCCAGTAAGTGTGTGCTCCAGAAAAAAAGACATTCTACAATGAGAGACAGGATTACAAATTAAAATAGAAAATGGTCAACATCAAGATGCTAGAAATATGCATTGACACAGAGTTTGTTGTAGTTGAAGGGGTACAGACAAAAGTTCAGTACTGCAGGTTTAAAACATGCTTGAAGTAGGTCTTTAAAAACTTCTCATTTTTTTCCTCTTTAGCAATACATCTACCAGGAGGTGTGGAATTTGTTTCAGCAGATCAGTGTCAAGGCGAGCTCCATGGTTTATTCCACCAAAGACTACAAAGACCATGGATACAGGTGAGCACCACCTCAAAAGAAGATTCACTATTTTAAAGATGCTACTCAGGTGCCTGTATAAACACTGAAAACGTTTCTGGCTGCTGTCATTGTTTTTCCTGTTCACATCGGCCATTAAGTCCTGGTTGACTAAATCTACAGTTCATGTTATGTTTCCAGAAGGTTATCTTCAGCCAGTGTGGAGCTCCAGCAGTCGCAGTAAAACAAATCAACAGATAGTGTGTCTTTCCTCCTCTTATTTCCCTGCACAATTTTCATCTTGAACTGCTGCAAGCAAAAATTGTTTCACTGTATATGGAAACCTGATTAATAATAATAAATGACAGTACATTTATTTTGTATAGCACTTTTCTGGTCACACAAAGACACTTTACATAAACAACAAAAAGAACAAAAGCAGGTGTAAAAGCATAGACAGTTAAACATTAGAAGCAGTCTTGAAGAAGTGGGTTTTGATGAGTGATTTAAAGGTGTGCGGGTCTGAGCAGTCTCAGATGTGTGGTGGGAGAGAGTTCCAGAAAGTGGGAGCAGCGACAGAGAAAGCTCTGCCCCCCTAGGTTTGGTGCTTGGTTCTGAGTGGTGGGGCGAGGAGGTGAGCATTGGAGGATTAGAGGTTGCGGGAAGAGGTGTGGGGCTGGAGCAGGTCTGTGAGGTAGCAGGGGCCTGGTGATGGAGGGCTTTATGAGTGAGGAGGAGGATTTGACAGGGAGCCAGTGGAGATTTTGGAGCATGGGGGTGAACCCTCTAAACCCCAAGCAGCTTTTGGGTGTTTCTTTGCTCCCATCACATTTTTCTTTGCTGTAGGCACATTCCTCACATATATAGTCCTTCACTTCTACGGGAGCAGCACAACCATGGCTTAACTAGAGAGAACTCCTCTCTGCTCTGGGTAAACACAGCCTGCAATTCACGTGAAAAACCTCGGATTTTTTTGTCACGTAATCGTTGGTCACAGCTATGTCAGTCACAACCTCTCAGTTGCTCTAAGGAGAGCAGCAGTATTTGGTTTTTACAGGATAGCTTTAGTAAAATTTGTTTATTTTTGATGCATTTTAAAATTAGGTATGCAGAATAAAGTGATTTTGCTGAAATATCACTATTTTAGACTTAGATTTGGTTAAATTTCCCAATTAAACTACATGTCACATATGGTTAGTTTAGGGAAAATCTTCTGGCTCCAAGAACTGGTGTCCGGCGTGAATATAACAGTGTCGATGACAGGAGATCTCCTCTCACAGCCACACCTCAGAACAACCATCCAGCCTGTATCCCCAGTCTATTTACAGACAGCAAGTGTTTCATGCATATAGCCCGAGTGGTCACAAATGTTGGGCTTGACGTGGATTTCAGCAGATTATAGTCTTGGGCAGGTGACAAAACGTATGTCATGCAGACTTGTGTGGCCCCTTGTGGATGCATAAAGCATGAATTGGTCTTTACTAAGTTTTTCATGAGCATCTCCTTAATGAATGTTCCCTCCTCTTTGTCCAGACACTGTTCCCTGGCTGTGATAAATGCACTGGGTAATATAGCAGCCAACCTTCAGGCCGAGCACATGGTCGATGAGCTGCTGGTCAACCTGCTGGAGCTTTTTGTCCAGCTGGGCTTAGAGGGGAAGAGAGCCAGTGAGAGGGCCTCAGACAAAGGCCCAGCTCTAAAGGTATGGTACACATACGCACAGTGCATGTAAATGCTAATAGGCTAGAAGATGATCCAGGCTTAAAGTTCACGTGTGAGCCAAACAAGTGCACATTGCAGCTCAAATATCTTCCATTTTATCAATATTTTCAACAGTGCAACTAGAGGTATGGTCACCCACAGTTTGCTTCATTTTCCTGATGATTGGTACCAACATGCTATGATCTTACATGACCTCTAAGAGCCTGCCGCTTCACGTGGCGACAGATAGGAGGAATTTGCTGAGGAATGTTAGGAAATGGTTCTTATTATTGACAGGTTTAGTTCCACTTCTTCGTGAACTTGATTGAGATTGAGCAAGCTGGCTAGAAACACACGTGATCAGGCTCAGAATGGGCTTTTGAGGGTGACGGTACACAACGATTGGTCCTCCTACAGTTAAAGCAGTGAGCCTGTGTTGCCTTATTTGGTGCAGATCTATGCATTTTCCTGTAACCTTGCATCATTTGATTGACAAAAAAAGTTTGTTATGCTGAATAAATGAAACACCAATTTAAAAAAAGTGGTTAAAAAATAGAATTGCCATTATATTCTCCATTCTTAACACTTAGCTCAACAGACTTTCCTTTGGTGCTGGTTTAAATCTCTTTGAGACACGTCAAAAATTCTTCCTTGCAGGAAAAGACACTCATACATTTTAGATAATATGTTTTGATCTTTACCAGATGCAACAGAGTTTGGTTCTTTTTTTAACTGCTGTTTTTGGTGACTGAAAGAGGCATCGCTCACAGGAGTACTCTCCTCTTCTAGAGTCCAGATCCCGCATTGCTTCTTCTTAGCTTGAGGATTTTTTGTCTTTACTGCACTTTGAAGAAATGAAATACATTTGAGAGGTAAAATTACTAGCAAACAGCATCATTACAGAGCTAACTCAGTTCTGCTTCACTCCTCTGTTTCTCCAGGCGTCAAGCAGTGCTGGGAACCTTGGTGTCCTAATTCCAGTTATTGCAGTTGTAAGTGATTTGAATATTCTGTTTTCATCACTGGTAGTTTATTTGCCTTTTTAATGAATTTGACTTAGTTACTGAACATGTCTACTTGTCTTGATCAGTGGAGGTCTTGCAGACGTAAATCTTCCACAGGTCCTCTCCCTTATAGCGTCTGAAAAACCTTTTTAACTACAGTTAGCTCAACTACCTTAATAACCTCAGGGGTTTATTCGCTCCCCTTTTCTTGTGCTGTTAGCTGACTAAAAGGTTGCCACCAATTAAAGAAGCAAAGCCACGTCTGCAGAAGCTCTTCAGGGACTTCTGGCTCTACTCCGTGGTCATGGGATTTGCTGTGGAGGGTTCAGGTAGGAAGAGTTTGCTCACTGATGTTTTGCATGACTTATTCATCCCCAGGAATATTTTCTTTCAACTAAAGCTTTATTGAAGTGTCACTGTACTACAATGACGATACAAATACATTGGAGAACTTCTTTAGGTTGATTCTTGATAAGTAAATCTTCTCACCCATCTCGCTTTCTTGTCCTATAAAATTTCAGTTTTGTCAATTTGTCTCCATCTCATGCTTCTTACATTCTCAACACATGTGTCAGTTTTCCATGAGGAAGATTTCCAGCCACTACTTGTTTGTTTGCCATCGTCCCCTAATTTTTTTGTAACATCCTATTTATGCTGTTATCAATATTCTGAAATATCTGTAGCTTCCCTTTATACTTTCTTTATAGCAATTACACAGACACTGTGCCATACAGCTCACACTGAGCTTGTAGCCCCGTATTTGTTATAGGAGTATGTCTGTGATTTACCAAAACACATAATAACACAGAAGTGAATCAGATTTTCCTCGGAGTATTCCAAGTGTTTGAATAAGTGGATGTGTGTAAAAACATGTAATATCCTGTTATATACATAAATGCTTGTGATCATTCATCAAACTCTTCAGCTCTCTTCCTTTTCCCAAACGCCTCCATCTTCAGACATCTGACATTTGTTGATTTTGAAATTTTCAGGTCTGTGGCCAGAAGAGTGGTATGAGGGAGTTTGTGAGATTGCGACCAAATCACCGCTGCTCACGTTCCCCAGTGGAGAACCTTTACGCTCAGAGCTGCAGTACAACTCCGCTCTGAAGAATGACACAGTGACTCCGGTATATGAGCAAACACATGCACAAACACGCACACATGCTGAACAGGACAGCTTCTGACACTGGCATACGATTCGTTATTAAATTCCAGGCAGAGCTGAATGATCTACGTAGCACCATCATCAACCTGCTGGATCCTCCTCCTGAGGTGGCTGCTCTCATCAACAAGCTGGACTTTGCCATGTCAACATATTTGCTGTCTGTTTACAGGCTGGAGTACATGAGGTATACCAACATGATATCTATAAAGCTTATACCAGCTTGATGTGTACAGTAATTACAAGTGTAAAGTTTATTCTGTCGGGTTTTCTACATCTGTTAGGATGCTGCATTCTCTGGACTCTGACCGCTTTCAGGTCATGTTTCGTTACTTTGAAGACAGAGCAATACAGAAGGATAAATCTGGTAAACACAACCAAGAAGAAGACATCACATTTTGTACAAAAAAAAACAGCATGTGCTGTCACTCAGTTATTAGATGCATTAATATTTAACATATATTTTGCAGGCATGATGCAGTGTGTGATTGCTGTTAGCGACAAGGTTTTTGAGGTCTTCCTGCAAATGATGGCTGAAAAAGTAAGTGATGCTTTCACATAAAAGTCCCATATGGTCAAAACGATTTTCATCTTGTTTCCTATGGTTTATAAACTTGAAAGGTTTAAAATATAACCTGTGAGAACAGGAAGATGTTTACTACTGCCACATTCCCCATCATCAGTTTAGACTTTAGGAAGTTGTGTAGGCATTCTGCACTACTTTTGCACATGAGTTGTAAAGAAAGATCTTCAGATTAATCATTAATGAAAACAATAAAATGTCATATTTTCAGCCAAAAACCAAAGCCCATGAGGAGGAGCTGGAACGTCACGCTCAGTTCCTGCTGGTCAATTTCAACCACATCCACAAGAGGATCCGCAGAGTGGCTGACAAATATCTATCTGGCCTGGCTGAGACGTGAGATACATGTTCAGCACATACTCTCTGACTCTTTCATAAAGTATTTAAAATGCAGCAGCATCAACGGCTCCATCTGTCTCCTCAGTTTCCCTCACTTGTTGTGGAGCGGCCGTGTGCTGAAGACCATGTTGGACATCCTGCAGACACTCTCACTTTCACTCAGCGCAGTAAGTGGTCATCATGTAGCATCCCTTTGTCAGTGTGTCTTCTCACCTGTTATAATGGGTTTGTATACATGACTTAAATAGTACTATTTATGTAATAATATTAACAATAATATAATAATTCTTATTGCAGGACATTCATAAAGACCAGCCTTACTACGACATCCCAGATACACCATACAGAATCACTGTCCCTGATACGTATGAAGCCAGAGAGGTAATGTTATTTATTCAGAAGTCCTCATTTTGCTGTTGTCACTAGTGGTTCTACATTTGCATGTATAATCTACTAAAAAAATGAAAAACTAAATCTCTGAATACAGAGCATAGTGAAAGATTTTGCTGCACGGTGTGGAGAGATCCTTAAAGAAGCAATGAAGTGGGCTCCATCCGTGACCAAATCCCACCTCCAGGTAACATTAATTTACCACAGAACCTCTACATGTCGAGCACATAAAAATAAATGTGTTTATATTGTGGCCATGAACCTGATTTTAACCAGTGCACTTTATGTTTTTTCAGGAATATCTGAACAAGCATCAGAACTGGGTGTCAGGTCTCTCCCAGCATACAGGCCTGGCCATGGCCACAGAAAGCATCCTGCACTTTGCTGGTTACAACAGACAGAGCACCACACTGGGGGTAGGTCATATGCAACAGCTAATTAGAGTTTATATGCTGCTGTTTGCATTTTTCCCTCTCTCTCTTAGTGTGTCATATAGCCAGAAAAGGGTATTGTTAAAATTTTAACCTAAATTTCCTCTTTTTACCCATCGCTTTTGAATAAAAGTACTTTTTAACAGTACCTTTAATGTGCTGTGTTAATAGCTGCAAGTGAGAAAAAAGTTACAGTGATTCTTCTACCACTGAGAGAGCTCTCTGTTCTGGATTAGGAATAGCGAAAAATGTCATAGGCGAATCAGAAATGAAGTTAGTCAAAGAAAGTATGCATGATATCATTTGTCTAGCAGTACTAAATAAATACTATCATGTACTTCTGGTACTGTAATAATTTAGACCTAGGATCAGTTTAATAGTGAATTTCGATTCTCACCCCTATGTAAAACAGCTTTTCTTTTCTGGTTTTTTTATTTTTATTTTTTTTGTGCATCTAAAATGTCTGCAAACTTACGAAGCGCAACCATCTCTCACAGGAAACACGGCTCCTTGCCTGCCTGAAAGGGCACAACAACAGAGCCCTGTGGGACACCACATGAAAATAGTCCAATGAAGTGTTCAGACTACTGCTGAAAATGCAACTAGCTACACGCCATTTTTAGCAATATAAATATACAAATCTGAGTTGAGTTGGCACTTAACTAAGCATCAACGATCACGTTTGTTGTTTCATCATTTTCATTTCCTTGTTTCCACCATCTTCTGTCCTCTTATGTCTTAAATAGCTTGACAAAGAATGTGTTCTTTCCATTAGCCAGTTCTCAGTGCTACTTAGCCATACTGTGAAGCTAAACAATGAACGGATTAACAATAAAACTGGCCATGTAAGACTATTTTGTGACTTTATAGCTTGTAAAGTTGACATAATATTATTTATTTATTAGTTATTTGCCTAAGAGGTTGTGATACACAGCCAGAATGCATAAGTGACCAGTGTGTTTATCAGTCTGTGTTTCAGATATATTACACTATCACATTACACTGTCATATTTTACACAATCAGTAACAATTACTAAACTTTATCTGACATTTTCAACATATTCTCTGTTGCTCTTTTCCTTTAGTCCACTCAGCTGACTGAGAGGCCAGCCTGTGTGAAGAAGGACTACTCCAACTTCATGGCCTCCCTCAACCTCAGAAACAGATACGCTGGAGAGGTACAATCAAGGATCAAGATTTTCAGCTTAGATTTAGTTTTCCTGAAAAAAAAGGCACCTCAAGGAACATCTGAATCCTCAGATTCGTTTTGTTTATATGGGTTTCAGCAGTTTTTTTTTTAAGATAAATGCCTTTCAAACCTGCTCCTGAGTTTTGGGGTTCAGACGGTTGATAGCTAATATATTTTACCCTGAAGCACTGTTTTCTGCTCATACGTTTTCTCTTTGTCCATAGGTATCAGGTATGATCCACTTCGCCCAGGCTGTCCGGGGACAGTCTGATCTGAACCGGCTGATGATCAAGCAGATGGGAGAAGCATTAGACTCTGCCCAGCCCGAGGCTTTCACTGAGGCCATGTTCAAATTGGCTGCCTTGCTTATCAGCACCAAAGGTTGGACTTGATCTGTTTCTGTTTGTTTGTACCAAATGTCTGACTGTGTGTTAAAATGATCTGTTTTGCCGTTCGACTATTGAGTTTTGTGTCCTATGTTTAGACTGTGATCCTCAGCTTCTGCACCACCTCTGCTGGTCTCCACTTAAGATGTTTACAGAGCATGGCATGGAGACTGCTATTGCTTGCTGGGAGTGGCTGCTGGCAGCACGTGTAGGAGTGGAAGTACCGGTACATATATATGTTTTGTTGTTTTTGTGTCCTTGTTTTGTCAGTATTTTTGTGTTGTGTACACAATATCCATCTCCTCTCTGGCTGCGTAGTTCATGCGAGAGATGGCAGGGGCGTGGCAGATGACAGTGGAGCTGAAGATGGGCTTGTTCTCAGACGCTCAGGTGGAGGCTGATCCTCTGGCTGCTTCAGAGGAAAGTCAGCCGATCCCCTGCCCTCCAAATGTCACCCCTCACCACATCTGGATTGAGGTCAGATAAAAGTCACGCTGCTTGGTGTTTTGTCATCAATGCTCTACTTTTTCACTTATTGCCTCATGTTTTTGATGTTTTTTTCTCTAGTTTCTCGTTCAGAGGTTTGAGATAGCAAAGTATTCCAGCGCAGATCAAGTGGAGATCTTTGGCAGTTTGATGCAGCGCTCGCTGTCTCTAAATGTCGGTGGAGCTAAGAGCAGCCTCAACCGCCATGTAGCGGCCATCGGACCTCGTTTCAGGTGAAGAACAAAATTTGCATAATATACATAGCATTTTTTATGATTCTTGTAGTAAATCTATCAGCATGTTTCCGTCATTTGATGTCTGTTGACTGCTACAGAAGCTGTAGGTGCCTGAATTTAAGAATGTAAACATTTTTAAACAGCATAAGTAAATCAGTCTCTGCAGAATTGTAGAAGTGGAAGTGTTTACAGCAAGCTTTTTTCTCTGTGCCGTAGGCTGCTGACTCTGGGTCTGGCTCTGCTCCACTCTGACGTCGTCACCAATGCAACTGTAAGAAATGTGCTGCGAGAGAAGATCTATTCTACAGCCTTTGATTACTTCAGGTACCTACGCACAGACTCTAAATGCACTCATCAATTAGGGCTTTACCGGTCATTGTCAGAGAACCGATCCATTTGTTTTAGTTTGACAATATTGTTTTGGTTTGTCAGAATATACAGTAATGTCTTCCTATTACCTTTTTTGGCCGAAAAGTCCAAAAGCCATAGAGGTTGAAATAATATATCAGAGACAAGAGCCACAACTTTGTCACTTTGTTTTTGAAAGATACTAGAAGGTAATAGAAAAGTGATTGAAATTACTGAAAAATAAATACCTAAATCTCTTTTTTTTATCCTTCCAGTGTGTCTCCAAAGTTTCCCACCCAGGGTGACAAGCGTCTCCGTGAGGACATCAGCATCATGATCCGTTTCTATGCCAGCATCCTGTCCGACAAGAAGTACCTGGCAGCGTGCCACCTGGTCCCACCCGGTGAGCTTGGTACTACCCCAGCCCCAAGCACACTCTCTGCTGGGATATTTGGATCGCTTATCGTGTCCAGCACTTCTCCGATATCTATCTTAAGTAAGCCTAAAGCAGTGCAGCTCGGACTGCACTGCAGCAGGGGCATGCTTTTACGCGGGTCAAATTTAATGTTGCTTATCCTCACAGTGCTGCCTGGTATCTGCTATGATACAGATCCAGGTTTCAAAGTTTTTATGGCTTCTTTTGCTCCTAAATTTTTGTATTTTGGCTCCTCCTATTTTCTTACTACCTTGTCTTTTCCTCTTTCCCCCACTTCTTATTATTTTACTCTTTATACTGTTAGAGTCGTCCTGTTATTTATCTTTATTGTTTAGCAGCTGTGAGGAAAAGCACAAATTTGTCAGCTGCGTGAAGATGCATGATAATTCATCATGTCAGCCCACCCGTCTGCCCCTCTCCTCGACTGATCAGTTTAAGAAGAAACCTCAAATTGACAAAAGGTTTTTCTTCCATCCCAGAAAATCCTCCTCCTCTTCATCCCCAACAACCCTAAGAAAAGACATGATCTCATTCTCATACACATCGAACCGCTTCAGGTAGTCCTCCAAGCGCAGATCCTGGATCAGATAAATCTGTTCACATCTGACACAGTATCAGCGGTTCGAGGCAGCTTCTGCCAACATTTATGCTGGATTCCCTCTGCTTTCAAATGCATGTCCATCATAACGTCAGAGGACACCGTTCATCTCGCCCTTCAGAAACTCCCCCATCATCGATCATATTGTTGATTTTTTTTACTGTTTAGACTCAGGATTATATGATGTGTAAGAAACTCTAAAGTGTATTTTGTGTCTTTTTTTGAGACAGATTGTATCAGTTGAATTAGATGGAAAAGAGTAAACGGAGAGAAAATGAGAGAAAACTACTTTGCATGTCCTTGGCAATGCTGAATATGTTTGTATGTGAACAGATAATCAGGACGCATCTTTGAATAGCCTGTCAGTGATGAACGCTGCCGACCTCAGGAGCAACATGGACTCCAGCGCTCGCTCCCAGCAGAGCGGCCAGGGATGGATCAACACCTACCCGCTGTCAAGTGGCATGTCCACCGCATCCAAGAAATCAGGTAGCACGTATCTTTAATACTTGGACAACACCAAGACAGAGGACAGAGGCCTTTTTTTTATTACAGAGTAAGTTCAACTCAAGCATTTTCATCTCAGCAGACTCAGAGACTTATGACTTATGCTGATTATTTCATCACTTTTAACTCAAAGCTTTGCTTAGCTAGCTTTTTTCAGTACAGTCGAATCCTACATTTTTTTATCCTGACTATAATCTGTATTGTAGAACTGAAACAATTATTTGACTGTGGCTGCCACTAAAGACTGTTTTTCAGTTGATTAACCCTCTGAACACAGAGCAGGTTCTGGGTGTTTTTTTGCTTCTGTCATGTTTTTTTTCTGACTGCAGGGTCATTTTTCACTGCAATATAAAGCCCTGCACCTCCATGGAATCAGTACAACCATGGCTAGAAGTAGAGAGACCTCAGAAATGTCTTTTCTGACACAGAATGCCAGAATTCATGAAAATGAAATGAACTGAAATTACATATCTTTCATTATTCATCTTACAAACTTTAAAAAACCTGGGATAGGGCCGCCGTAGAGCTCACTGAGTTAGGGCGTTACCATGTGGGCGCAGGTCGCCAGCAGCAGTCGTAAGTTCGAGTCTGGCTCACGACCCTTTGCTGAATGTCTCTCTCTCTCTCATTTATACCCCCTGTCACTGCCTCTATCAATAAAAATGGAAAAAATATATAAATAAAAAACCTGGAGTCAACAGACCTGAACTGGTGGTCGCAGTTTAGTCAATCATGGCTTCTTAATTGCACTGAAGAGGGCAGAATATTTAGTTTATTTCAGAATCTGTCTTAAATTTTTAACAAGTTTTTAAATGAGACCAGATGAATAAAGTTAAATTTGGTGAAGTATAATGATTTTAGATGGTGAATTTTCCAGATGCAACCGAACATCATGCATGGTTAATACAAGGGACCATTTAAAGGTTGAAAATTGGACATTTCTCTCTGTTTTTACCATTTTTATGTGACAGATGCTGTGATTTTGGCATTTTTTAAGGATAACATGCCTTTGAAACCCACCAGTTCAGAGGGTTAATCTAAGTTTATCCAAATGATTCGTTTTCTTCAAAAAATAAATAAATAAATCAAATACATTTTATTTTTGAGCTTTAAGATTTCAGAGTCTCCTGTGTGTGTTAATTTGTTTTTCCAGACAAGAGTACAGATGAGAAACATCTGAAGACTTATAGACTCTTTTTTTTCCAGGCACATCCAAGAAGAGTAACAGAGGGACGCAGCTTCACAAATACTATATGAAACGCAGGACTCTGCTGCTGGCACTGCTGGTGAGAATGGTTTGAAGCCCTCATGGGATTACCGCCCATCATCAACCGTTCTTCATGCTCTGACTCTTCCTCTGTTTCTCCTGCTGTTTCAGGCCAGTGAGATTGAACGGCTGACAACATGGTACAACCCACTCTCCACTCAGGAGCTGGCCATCGCCACCGAGCAGTCAGTGGAGACCAGCATCGCCAACTGGAGGTCCAAGTACATCAGTCTTACTGAGAAACAGTGGAAGGACAACGTCAATCTGGCCTGGAGCATCGCACCTTACCTGGCTATGCAGCTACCAACGAGGTGGACACTTGTTTGCTGTTTAGTGCTTTCAGACATGAACTCTGTTCTGTTAATCTGACATCTACCAAACATATGGCTTCTTGTCTAAATGGGCACTATGCATATTTTCCTACACAAACGTACGAGCAATCTAACTAAGTCAGACCCAGTAACATTTCCATCCTTCATTAAAAACAAGCAATCTTACTTGAAGTTGTGTCAAGTGATTTGGGAAGATTTTCAAAGCAATATTTGTCCAAAAACCTCACAGAGAGCAAAGACACACTTTTTGTGCCAGACACACACTTACAACACACCTTTCTCGTTTTTCTCGCTTTGCTCTACATTTTTAAATCAATGTGGCTACAAACTGAAATGTCCCAAATAAAAAAAACTTCACTCTGATAAAAACAGCAAACCATAGCGCAATCCATATGAGCATCTCCAAAGAGAGAGAGCTGCACACATAAACACACGGAACAACAGCAGGAACTAAATACGCAGATCGATTGGTTAGTTAGAGAGTTCATGCTGCTATTAGGTTAGATTAAGTCTTTGTCTAATCTCACGTGAATACCGCGCAAGTACCAGGTCTCTCTTCATCTCTGTTTGGGTTTGTCTGAATGAAACTGTGACAGACATTAACAGAAAGTAACCTATGTCTGAATGACAAAATGTTGTAATGTAATCGTTTTTTTCAGATCCAGTGTCTATAGAGGGCTTTTGTTTCCCAGTAACAAACTAAAATACCCTTAAAGTTGTGTAACTTTTACAGAATAAATGAGACATAACAAACTTTGACTTTCTCAGGATTTAGTTGCATCCTTGCTCGGCTCAGTACTCTCTACTACACTATTATACAGCCTTATTTGGTCTGGTAGTTTAAGCTGTTGTGCTGTTGTTACTCTATGTTTCAACTTGAATCTCAAAACGGGCATCAATATCCCCATTTCTTAAGGAATAATAATTTCTATTTAATTTCTTGGTTTCCAGGTTTAAGAATGACGCCATTGTCGCTGAAGTGACCCGACTGGTGAGACTGGACCCTGGAGCAGTCAGTGACGTACCTGAAGCTGTCAAGGTGAGATCATTTGTCATTCATTCATTCATTCAAACTTTATTCAAATCTCAAGGAATGTTTAAGAGCACAGCTTGATTTTAGAGATGTTGAAAGTGCAATCAAAACTGAATAAATCGGGTATTAGTTACCGAAAAACAATTACAGGACACCATTACAGACCACTAGACTGATCAAGATGGCCAGCCAACTTTTTCATACAATAGGCAGTGATGAGAAGAATAACCTCAATTTGAATACAAGTTTTTCATCTAATTAGATATTAAGATATTTGTTTCCAGGACCCTCTCAGTACTCTGTCCAGTCCAATTGGTGACATACATGCATCTCTGGCTCTGTAGAAGGGCATATATTTGGTCTTGTCAGAATTTTAGCAGCTGACTTTGCAGTATTAGAAAAAGTCTTTCCATCCTTTATCTATACACCACTTTATCCTGTAGAGGGTCGTAGGAGGGCTGGAGCCTATTCCAGCTGATTTAGGGTAAGAGGCAGGGCAGCAGTCTATCACAGGGCCACACAGAGACACAGACAACCATGCACGTTCACACTTAGACCTACAGGCACGTAATCACTAATTAACCTCACCATATCTTTGGACTGTGAGAGGAAGCTGGAGCAACATACAAACTCCACACAGATAGACCCCAACAGAGATCCAAACCCTTAGACCTTGAGCTGTGAGGCAGCAGTGCTGACCACTACACCAGTGTGTATTAGAGAAACAGTACAGAAACATATCGTCTGCATACAGATGGGCATTTCACGATGCTATGGTGGATGTGATACTGTTGATATAAATTGCGCAGTAAAGCTTAACTGTATTTCTGTTTGTGTGTAAATGTTGAATGATTTCTTTCACTCTGACACCAGTTCCTCGTCACATGGCACACTATCGATGCTGACTCTCCTGAGCTAAGCCACATCTTGTGTTGGGCTCCAGCCGACCCGCCCACCGGTCTGTCCTACTTCAGCAGCATGTACCCTCCTCATCCTCTCACCGCTCAGTACGGAGTTAAAGTCCTGCGCTCCTTTCCTCCAGTAGGTCACACGTGGATTTTTGCAAACTCACAAGAATAACTTTGTTTGGTTTCCTCAGCAGTAGAGAGGATATGACCAAAGCTTTCTTCATAACACTTGTTTTTTCTCCTCTTAGGATGCCATCTTGTTCTACATTCCTCAGATTGTACAGGCTCTACGTTATGATAAGGTAAACGTTTACAGCTTTTCCTTCACTAACTTCATACAAAAGTGGAAAAAAGACATGCTAATAAGCTGTAAGATGTTTTTCTTTATGAGGGGTTCTTCGTATTTAGTTAACATTAATGAAACTCCAGGATCTGCAGCCTATCCAGACGAGGGATTGTCGATATGTTTTTGTAAAGCAGAAGCTTAAAGGATGAGTTAGTCAACAGAAATGATGATTTCTCAAGACATTTTAAAAGCTAACACGCTAAATTGAAGAGTAGCGGTAGTCATTTTTGACTCTCTGTCCTGCTCAGATGGGTTACGTTAGAGAGTACATCTTGTGGGCGGCACAGAAGTCACAGCTTCTCGCCCATCAGTTCATCTGGAACATGAAGACCAACATCTTCATGGATGAGGAGGGACACCAGAAAGACCGTGAGTAGAAACCCTACATCAGAGTGGACCTCAGTTGTAAGTTGTAAGCGAGACCAGACTGTATCCTTTAAACAATAAAAGATTTTTGTTAGAACAGACAAATAGATATAAAGCCAAACTTATTTAAAATTAAACTTCATTCATGGGCAGATGAGCAGCACATGTTTACACAGGATGAAACATTTTTTTAAATCAACCTGTAGTGTAACATCCACTGCAGTAGACCCTCTCCAGTCTCTCTGATTATTGTTGCAGTTGTATTAGTCATTTTATCGTCATGCAGACTCATAAGTTTGATCCACATCATCACTTTCACTGATTTCTTCTTGTATTTTTCCTTCTTGCAGTAGATTCCTGGCTCCTCTGTGTTAAATTAATGCGATATCATTCTCTGTTAATGTGTAATTAAGTTGTTGAGCTGATGGGAAAGCCATTATTAGGTCTAATTAACTTAAATTAAGTCGATTGCTTGCTCATTACTGTGTGTGCGCAGCTGACATCGGGGAGTTGTTGGAGCAGATGGTGGAGGAGATCACTGGTTCTCTGTCAGGTCCGGCCAAAGATTTCTACCAGAGAGAGTTTGACTTCTTCAACAAGATAACCAACGTGTCTGCAATCATCAAGTAAATTCCACACCTTGTAATCACCAGTCTGTCAGCTTCTCCCTTGTGCCGCAGCCGGAGGTAACACTGGTGTGTTTTTATTTTTCAGGCCGGTTCCAAAGGGAGAGGAAAGAAAGAGAGCCTGTCTTAAAGCTCTGTCAGATATCAAAGTGCAGCCAGGTAACAAACCGTTTGTCTGGATCGATGTTTAAAAACAGCAAGAAAGTTAAGCGGCTATGGAAACAGGTTTTTTTTTTCCTATTTCACCCCCTGAACTCCAAGCAGTTTCTGGGTGTTTCTTGCTCCCGTCACATTTTTCCTCACTGTGGGCTCATTTTTTTACTGCAATGTAAAGTCCTGCACCTCTATGAAACAGTACAAACATGACTAGAAGGAGAGAGAACTCAGAAATCTCTATGGCACCGTATGACAAAATCATGAAATCATTAAAAAAGTAAAAATGAAAGCTACATTCCTTAGAATTTTTACTTTACAAATTTTTTTAAAAATCATGGAATCAGTGAATGTTGGAAAGTTGAACATTTCCTTTCAAATGTGCTGGGGAGTTTTGGGCTTCAGAGGTTAAAATATTTTGACGTGATACATCATTTAAAAAGACTGATTTATATTTTATCACATGTCAATTTAAAATAAGAAATGGAGACAAAATAACATTAACATCGACTTTGCCTATGTGAACAAAAAGGATCTCAGTGTCCCTTTTAAGCACATATTCCAAACTGTTTCCTAAAGTGTCCAATGCTCAAATCTCTAGTGTGTGTCAGAAATGAATTCTAAATGTGATGAGTTTTGTTTTGGACAGTACTGACTCTGCAGATTTTGATCTACATGCACTCTTTCAGTGTTTGTGAAGTAAAAATGTAACTCGGAACAGACATTTGTGGAGATTGATAGAAAGGAAGACGCACATCTTTTGAAACCTTAACATAAACATGGACACTTCCTGGATACATCCTGTTCTTAAACATAGAATATGTATGGATCCGGTGTCTACACTCCAAATGAAGGACAGCATCAGTTTGATTGTCGATATCTGCACTATTAAAATTGCAGTGATTCTTGACACCAAAACTATTGAATCAATTGAATGAGTGTATGTCAGCATAAGCCTACTAGCATTATTAGCAGCATCCAGCTAAGCATGAGGTATCACTGTGTAGTCTTGAAAAGGCTAACACTGACTTTTGTGTCTAGTATTGCTACTACAGAGGCAGCTGTCATACTTGTTTATCTAATATATACTGTATAGTACAATAATGAAAACAGTTTGTCAGTGTGATTCCCTGAGGCCTGCTTACTGTTTTCTGCTCTCTCTGGTGTTTCCTAGGCTGTTACCTTCCCAGTAACCCTGAAGCCATAGTGCTGGACATTGACTACAAGTCTGGAACTCCCATGCAGAGGTGAAGTCGTGGAGGGTTTTCACTGAAACATTGGTCCTTGGTCGTCTGTTTTTCTCATGTGTTCTCTGTGTTCACAGTGCTGCCAAGGCGCCTTACCTGGCCAAGTTTAAGGTGAAGCGCTGTGGGGTGAGCGAGCTGGAGAGGGAGGGTCTCCGCTGCCCCTCAGACTCTCTGGAGGACGGAGAGGAGAATCCAGACGGATCACGCAGAGTCTGCTGGCAGGCAGCCATCTTTAAAGTGGGAGATGACTGCAGACAGGTGACCTGCTTTCCTTGGATCCACTGATGACACACATTTATGTCAGAGGTGGACTAAACTCCTTTGATAACCCTCCTGTGATCCCCTCTTTTCTCCAGGATATGCTCGCTCTCCAGATCATTGGGCTTTTTAAGAACATCTTCCAGCTGGTTGGTCTGGATCTGTTTGTCTTCCCCTACAGAGTGGTGGCCACTGCACCAGGGGTAACACACTATGTCTTATTATTCCATCCCAATACTGTATTCCCTGATCTATATCTCTACACTCCTGTTAGTTGATGCTTTAATTTGGCTTTTTGACAAGAATTTACAATATCTTTCTTTTTAATACATTGACATTTAAAGAAACCTGATTTCACTTTGACATGGAAAAATCTTTTTTGTAAATTCTTCTCAAAAACACAAGATTAACATTTTCTTCTAGATTAATAAATCCTATCTGTTTTACCTATCTGTCTTATAATACTGTCCATGGTTCAATGTTGGAATGCAATTAAAGGGGAAAACTTCCAGGGGGAATACCTTTTATAGACACTGTATCACACATATTACTAGTAAAACTAAAAAGGTGCTACTAAAGTATATATAAAGATTTCTTGAGTCTTGGTAGACCTCAGACAATTGCACAGTTCCTGGGAGCCCTTAATGGACTATTGTATTATTGTCTCTGAGGTGTGGCAGCCTACTCTGTATCTTAACAATTATACTGGTAAATGTATCAGAATTGATCCAAATTTTGACTATCCGGCTGTGAAAATTAGATTTTGGTATCATAATCTGGTAATTAATCATTTTTCTTCTCTTCCTCAGTGCGGTGTGATCGAGTGCATCCCAGACTGCAAGTCCAGAGACCAGCTTGGCAGACAAACAGACTTTGGCATGTATGATTACTTCCGTAACCAGTACGGCGACGAATCCACCCTGGCCTTCCAGAAGGTATAAAGCTTTCAGCCTTATCCCTCCTGTTTTACAGATATAAAGTGAAGGTTCACTTGTCTAAGGTTACTCGAATGATGGGTGGAAAGGTTAGGGGAGACGGTGCCATCTGACCAATCAGCCTCCTGAGAGGAAAAACAATGATACTGTTTTTGTCAGTTTGGTTACTTCCCTGTAAACCAGCCTGAACTCCAGAGCTGAAATAGTAGCTTCATTATCAGTTTGGTACTTGACAAAAACAACATTTTAGCTCCTAGTAACAACAAAACAAGCTAACAGTTATGGGTCACCTACTGATGCTGAAGTCGGTTTAAATAGAGAAATCCTGAAGTTCTTACTAATTTACAGGTACCAGCCTCTGCAATATAAACATTTACTATTCTCATAATTTTCTATGATTAACATCTTTTATTGTCTTCTCTTAGACAAAAAAATACACCCGAGCCCTTGTAAGAGTTGACAGTTTCCACGTTCTCATCATACATGATGCTCTCTGTGATGCTTCTGTTTGTGTGTCTAAAATAAATAATTAGCTCCTAGATTAAAAAAGCTGAAGTTGGATAAGCACAGCACCGTCATCAGAGTCAGCTGTCGATTTGTGATGGTAGTGTGTCACACTTCACACTGATTGCTGGTGTATGGAGACCAAAACATACATGGTTGAACTAAAACAGTAACATACTTAACTGACATGTCAAATGTCAGTTAAATGTAAATGTGTGTGTTGCATTGTACTGCTCTAGATGTTTAAGCTTCCTACTTTATGCACTATTGGCTGGTTTAATCTACAGCAATGTGTCAGATTTAGCTTAACAAGTATAGAGGAATACTTACTGCTTCAGTTCATCACAAACATCAAAATCTGCACTTACATGACAACAAGAACATTGTACCAAAGTGCAGTATCTGTGTAATAGTTCTTTAGTTACATTCAGCCACTATCTAGTGTGGACAGTCTTGTAACAAGGGTCTGCATTGTTACCTCTTTGGATGAAAACAAAATAGAAAAAGTGGAGGACAAGTCGCGACATTGTTAGCTAAGCAAGGTATTGCAGGAGGTCCTTTTCATTTAATGAACATGTGTTGTTTAACCTCGCCCAAATTCGAGATTTAAACCAATCAAATCACATTAGTTGGGATTAAATATTCAGTGTTGAACCCTGCCCTGTTCTGCAGGCTGCATCCAGGGATTATTGGTGTTGTCTGAGAATTAGATGAGATGTCAAGTGAACAAACAAAAGCTGAATTTCACTTTGTCATCAACATGCTTTCATCTCCTTTCTGCAGGCTCGGTATAACTTCATCCGCAGTATGGCTGCCTACAGCCTCCTGCTGTTCCTGCTGCAGATCAAAGACAGACACAACGGCAACATCATGCTGGACAGCAAGGGCCACCTCATCCACATAGGTGTGACATCCCCACAGATTATACTCTGGTTCTGTCATGTTAAACTGCAGTAGCTAAACCGATATGACACTAGAAGACAGTTTCTCTACAAGGTAACAGTGACATCAGCCTGGTTTTCTCCAGATTTCGGCTTCATGTTTGAGAGCTCTCCTGGCGGTAACCTGGGCTGGGAGCCGGACATCAAGCTGACAGACGAGATGGTGATGATCATGGGAGGCAAGATGGAGGCTACACCTTTCAAATGGTTCATGGAGATGTGTGTCAGAGGATATCTGGCTGTACGGTAAGAAACTGTAAACATCTTTCTGTGCTGTTTCAAGATTTCTGCCGATGACTTTTTATCCTCCACAGGCGTCACTGGTGCAGAGATGTTGCAGATGTTGTTGGTTTCTCACTTTTGTTTCTTCTCTAAAACAAACAGACCCTATATGGATGCAGTGGTTTCTCTTGTGACTCTCATGCTGGACACTGGACTGCCCTGCTTCAGAGGACAAACCATAAAACTGCTCAAGTAAGTCTAGCAGGAGCGTTTCTGAGTGTGTCAAATGTTTTAGCGAGGTACTGTGTTAAAAACTGTGTAAAAATTCAAATACTTCAACTATATACAATGACAGTTTTTGACTTTATGGATGGGACAAAGGACATGCAGAGAAACACTGTCCTTATTAGACAACACAGTTGCTTAGTTTAGCGATAGCAAAGTCAAAGGATACAGGAAGCCAGTCAGCAATGATTCAGTACACAGATTAAAATAAAAACATTTCCAAGGTGGCACAGCGTTGTCATGAAAATGGTCTAGCTAATGACTTCAAAGGCAAAATCAAAGAGATCACACCAACATGGTCAAATTTCATGGCTTAATGTTGCTTCTGCTTTTAAACATCAATGTGTTTCTTTTTTTCTCCAGAGGACGTTTTAATCCGCAGATGAGTGAGAAAGAAGCCGCAGCGTTCATCATCAAAGTCATCCAGAGCTGTTTCCTCAGTAGCAGGTGAGAAAAGACTTGCATGATCAGTGCTAACAACAGTAAAAAGAAATAAGTTAAAATCACTGGTTTGCATCAGAGATGTCAGCCTTTAAAACGACTTCACAAACATGTTTCTTTCTGCTTAGTAATTCCCTACGACAGTTTGGTGCTGTCATTTTAAATAAGCATGAGTCAAACAGCTGGAAGTAGTGCTTAATCCGTATTTGGTACCTTGTGAGTCTTTGATGCAGCAGGACAGAGAGTGTGTATGTGGGACGGAGTTCAAATAAACCATGTTGTGTGTTGAATGACGATGGCAAATGATGGCAGATGTCACCCAGTTAAAACTATGTAGCTCAGTCATGTGTTTTTAATCGTTGTTGGAGCTCTGCAGCACAGGGGGGTAATGTCTATCAGGCTTTTTATACACTCCTAACAGAAAATGAGCTCTTTAAGTACATCTAAGTGTCAAATTGGAATTTTAAAGGACTCTGACTGGCATTGTGGACCAAAAATAAATATCAGTACTAATAATTAAAGACCCCTGTGGCAATAATCAAGTTGTTTACCTTGTTACCATGTCCATATGGCGTTTTCATGTGCTAGAATGAGTGAAATAAGCAGTCATCGCCATGGTTGTTACGACCCAGCCTCTAGGGGTAGCTGGGTGCAACAAAAAACCAGATGTAATTGGTCAGGCAAGGCAGTTTATTGCTTAGTGACGAACTTAACAGAACAGGTGATACACAAAGTAACAGGACTAGGTGGGTGTTGCTAAAAATCAAAGAACGGAATAAAACTGAACGAAGGCTAAGAGTTTACGAAATCTTACTGAAACAAAACGTAACTAAAACTCCCTAGCCAAACACACACAGTAGCAACACCACACCAAACAGAAAGTACGAAAGTGTCCAGTGCTCAAAACTAAACCAAAACTGGTGCCTCTAAACACATAACACAGGACATGGCACAGGACGCGAATCACCACACACAGTGGCTACGGAACACATACACTAGCATTAGCATTTTGATCACACAGCAAAATACTAATCGAATTGCAGTTGCTAACTGAGGCCACAAAATGGTCTTCACCACGACCCGAACAAATGCCTCCCTAAAAGTTAGCAAAACTGCCGAAGCACTACTCACGTAGTAAATGACACAAGCACAGACAAGAGGCACCAGGGCGGGCAGTTCACATCAAATCCCTGCCGCGCCATGACTGAGGGTTGGTTGAAGCTTTTAAGCTGTTCAGGTGCAGAGTGGCTGCAGCGGATTGGCTGAAGGTGGAGGGTGCCAGGTGGTGGTCCAATCCAGCTGGTCCGGAGGCGGGGAGACTGGCTGCTTCAGAGCTGGTCTTCAGCTCAGCTAATCAGCTGAGATGGTGTTCAGCTGGGCTCTGGAGCAATCTCCCAACTCGGCTTCAGCTGGGCTTGCACAGACGGATTTAAAACGGCCACCACCAAAAGAAATACGGCCCACTGATCCCAGTGGCCGTAACAATGGTTAAGAATTTTCACTTGTGTATTGATGATACTCTCAAAAACACAGATTCAGACTTTGACGGTTTAAAACAAACCTAATGAGCACATCCTGCAGAGTGAAACCTTCTTCATCATTACTCTTCTTCCAAATCAAAAGAAGCACTGGTCTCTTATAGACAGAGATGAGTTTTTAGGGGTTGAATCGATGACTGAAGAGGAACTCTAAGACTATAACCAGCTTTTTTCTTTATTATGATGCAAATACTAATGTTATAAAGTTCATATGTTGTTGCACTAACAGATTTTTGTTGGCTTTGTTTCAACAGGAGCAAAACTTACGACATGCTGCAGTATTACCAGAATCAGATTCCCTACTGAAGATCTTGTGCTGTACGTCCGACACAAACGTCTCCACGCGAGCAATTCAAAGTTGGATGATTTGAACGAGGTGATGGATGCGCCTCAGCAGCCGGTCCTGACAAACACTCAGTCAGGCAGCAGCGGGACACTTTAATGCTAATCCTCCAGTTTTATTCTGCTTACTGTAAGTTTTTATAATGTACATCTGTGTTTTAAAGTAGTCGGTTATTTAACGTGGCAGTTCCAAAATGTTGTATGACTCCTACCAAAAGTGGTATCCGAATCACCCTTTAAGTATTTCCTCGATGCTGTTATTTGTTCCTCAGCAAACACTAAGGGAAGTGTCACACTAGAGGAGGATGGCCATAAAGGGAGCCATATTTACAGTGTTTGTCAGAGCAGCTGTTATCATTGTTATCATTTGTTGCTATGCTGTTATCCACTTTGATGCACTTTATAGATCGCAGTATTTCATCGGCTTCACCTGCCTACGATCAAACGCTTGAACAGAGATTAAACGTCACATATAGAGATTAAAACAATCTGCAGTTCACTCAGCTGATCAACTGAATATCAGTATTTTGGATTCACAAATATAGATGTTGTGAAATAGATCAAAAATCAATGCAGGAATCAATCAGCATTTAATCGAACAATAGTATTTAGGAATGTAAACGTATTTAGAGAATCAAAGGTAATCATACTGTAGTCTGTACTGTAGAATTACTACTGTAGATTCAGATCGCAGGCGTTTTTCTGTGACTTACATGTCAAAAACATATTTATCAGAAGATTTTAAATACCTTTAACTGTGCTAATACGACACTTATCCTCACGTCACACCTCATCATGTCAGTGAAATCTGTTATATGGAGGCATTTTGCCACTACAGGAACTTAACCTGAACTTTTAAAACGTTTCTTTCCACTGTTTTACTAACCTGAAAGTGTTGGATGTTCGATATAGACAAAACAAACCAAAAAAAAAAAAGATTCATTTGTATGCATTGAGTGCAGCTGTGGAGCAGACAACGATGGTAAGGGTGACTCCAATGAAGTCACAGAGCAAAGCGGTTAGTTTGCTAAGAAATAAACACCCAGACATGTGTTTAATACCAGTAGTTTTAAGAACCATCAAAGACTCTTCTGCTCATAGAGATGAAAAATATCCTGTCTTGTCTGCCGGCGATAGAGAATATTTTTAGCCTGTTGTAGCTGGAACACTGTAAAACTTCCCTGTCAAATGTATTGCCACACTGATCATAATGCTAACACTTAAAAACAGTCTAATGTGGCTGCCAGTGCAGTGAATGAGTTTTAACTGGTACGTAGTCTTTTAATAGGATCAGAAACACTAATTTAAGGCAATTTGGTAAAGTCTAGTTAATGCAAAAGAAGCTTCTAGATAGATATATTCCTTTTATCCAGTTTAAAAAATAGACAAAGTTGCTAATTGTATTGCTAAAAGATGATGTCCATTAGAAGCACTGGATAATCTATACTCAAAAGAAGACCAACTAGGCTTTAGAATCTGGGTAAGATCTGCAGTTTGGGCAGTAAATGAACATGTGTGTGTCTCCTTCTCTCTCACAAGCAAAATAAAAAACATGTTACTTTGTTTAAAATTATAAAATAATAATGTGTCGTATAAATATTGAGGTAATATTTGTACATATTTGTAATAATTACAGTGTGAACTTTGGTTCCTGTTGTGCCGGTTGAGTCACGTCTGGCTGGTCTGCACATCTGGGCGATCTGATCATATCTGACTGCATTTTAAAATCACAGATGAGGGAAAAGAGGCAGACCTCAGTACGCTGCATTCACAAAATACAAACATGGAGACGTTGCTGTGATTATGATTGAACCGCCTTATAGCTACAAGACAGGATCTCATGATGAATTAATTAGCAGAAAAGGTGAGGTTGGTGTAATTTTTCAGTCATGACTTACTGAGAAACAGAAGCAGCGGTTCTACCCAACTTCATGGCGCTGCAGCATATTCTGTTTGTTGTTTTTTGTCAGTATTTGTTTACATTTTTGTAAATGCAGTATGCTGAATTTAACTGTTACTTCATGCTGTGTATTGTGGATGTACTGACAACCATCACTGAAGTACTGTGATGAAACCTGAACACTCCGATGAGTCTCAGGCAGCGTCTAGAGGATTCCAGTTCCTTTTTCAGTCTGTTGTACATGATCTTGTATCTTGTCTTCTTTTTTTTTCTTTTGTGAATGCAGTGCACTTCCATCACAGCTTGAGTAACAGGTCAGAACTATTTTGTATCATGCTGTGGATGGACATGTTTTATAGAGTCTCTGAAGATTCTGAAAACACTGTTTTAAACAACTCTCTGGGTTTTGGGAAACTTTCTGGTGCTAACTGTCTCTGCTCCGTACCATCAAGTCAGCCCACTGGTTGACTATTTTCCTGCATCATCCAGAATCTGGTGGAGAACAGAGCAATAATATAAGATTATATTATGAACATTTTTGTGAGGAGAAATAATATAATATAAAGGTTTTGGTGAAACTCATGGAGAAATTGGCTAGCTACAGTGATGTTAATGAGGAATGTAAATAAGCTTATAATGAAACACACATGCCAAACACTCTGAATCAGAATATCAGCTGCACATTTCAACTTTCCTTGCGGCTCTGACAGCTACCTGAACTCACGGCCTGTTTTAACTAGCTGCTATGTTGAAGCTGTTTCCCTTCATCCTCCTGAGAGAACTTAGATTTAATATTATCTGCTGAGCAGCACTGCACCAAAGTGTAGAGGTTGGAGAACAGTGGAAAAAAACACCTAGTTCTTGCAGTGGTAAAGGCCTGAACACAGCACAGAGGCTGGAGCAGGACTTGATGACTGCAGGTCTTCAACACAGAGTTTTCAGTTTTTTCTTCCCAGTGTTTTTTTCTTTTTCTCTTCCATGCGTTTTCATTTTTCTCTGTATCTCAGTCATTTTTTTGTCATCGCTTCCTTTTGTTTTCCCTCTACTTTTTTGTTTAGTTCTCATTTTTCTATGTTTTGTTGTCTTTTTCTTTATTTTTTTCTTTCTTCCTTTTTTCTTGCATTTGTCTAAATTTATTTTTCTCATTTTTTTTTTGCTCTCCGTTTTTTTGTAGTGGTCACAGCCTTAATACAGCACACAGGCTGGTCCGGGATTCACTGACTATTGGCAATGTAATCGTTACCAGACTGATAAAGTGTATCAGAGTACATGTGTGAACATGGAGCATGTCTGCAGAGCCCTGTTTGGAAACATTCCTCTTTCTATTATCATTATTAGTCTTTGCATCAGATGGAACCTTTCAGGTTACCGATGCAGATGGTGATTATACCTAAAAAGCCATTCTCCTACCCTTGGTAGAAACACAACTGTAGTGATACTTGACAAAATAACTAACTTTATGCAATATATTCATGTATATCCATGCTGTATCTGTGTGTTGTGTTAAACAAATGACGTTGCTATCATTCCTTCTACCCCAGTCCTTGTGAGAGAAATGCTGCAGCTATGTCTTCCTGTTGTTGCTGTACATCACTGAGGGGTGAACCTGAAGTGTCTCAAGTTCAGTGGATGTAAATGAGTCTGTAAAATGAGGAGCTCTAAAGATCAGAAAGCCATTTTAATGTGGTGATTTTCATGGAGTTGCTGTAATTTCAATATAATTGTCATCCCTAGTGTCTGCTGTTATCAGTGAACCACAAGTGTTGGTCATCTTGTGTGTATGTGTGTGTTCGTATGGCTGTCTTTGAGGACCGGTTTCAGACATTTAGGGAAACGAGGACATTTTGTCTGGTTCTCACTGCTTGAGTGAGATTTTAAGGGCTGTTTGGGGTTCAGACCTGGTTTTAGGGTTCAGGTTTTAAGTTGAGGTTAATCAAAGGGGCCTGGAAATGCGTCAACACAAGTCCTCATAAAGATATCAATATAAATGTGTTTGTGTTCGCTCAGTTTGTGGGGATGTTGTTTCATCACTGAAAATCTGTTTTTCTGATGACGTGTGAAAACTCATTATTTCCAGATTAAATGTGAACATTTCACCAGAATCAGACTATCTGTGTTTTGTTCTTTGTCCCTCTTGTCTTTTTATCTTGTCTCTAAAAGAAATGGAGCAAGAAGAAGGTCGTTCTCCTTGCTCCCTTTCTTTTTATTCAATCATTTTTTAACAGAAAGATCATACATAGTCCAATATAGATATCAAATATATATGTGTGTGTGTGTGTCATAATGTATCATGACATCCAATAGTCCAAGACATGTTTCAATATTATTGATCTTTTATCTACTACTCTGCCTTTCATTTTCAATTGCATTTTAAACAAATGTATACATTTCTGAACCAAAAACCGAATGAACAAGAAAGCCGTCGTTCTCACTCATCTGTTCATGAAGGTACACTAACAACACACTCTGTGTGGTAATCCTGTAGAATCCATATTTTATAGCAAGTCTGGTCTCCGTGGACCAATATACACGACACATTTTGTCCACCAGCTGAAAAATTTCTCTAAAGTCATTTTTATAGAGAGCGTCAGTCTTTCCATGATGTAAATGTCATGTTTAACTTTATACCAATCATCTAATGTTGGAGCATCTGGTTGGAACCACTTCTTAGTCAAGGCCTTCTTCCCTCCCACAAGTAATATTCTCATTAAATGTTTGTCTGCTGCAGATTGTGTATGCTGTACTACAGCTCCCAAATACAAAGTGAAAACATCAAATGGAATATTTATTTGAAGTACAGTTTTCAGACATTTCTGAACTTGTCACCAAAAAGATGTGAGTTTGGGGCAACCCCAGAATATGTGGTAGTGACTGGCTTCAGCTGAACCACATAACCTCCAACAAACGCCTCGATGCCTCTTTTGACCAGGGGTAATAAAGAATCTCATGATACTTTTCCACCCAGATTCCCTCCAGTTGTGTGAATAAGTAGTTCTCCATTGTAATTTACAAGTATTCTCCCGTTCTTCTTCAGATATCAGCACTCCTCCTTCTCTTTTAACATGCTGAGTGTTTAGGTTTGAGGATCCTTGCTCCCTTTCTTAATCATGTTTCCTTGTTTTGTTTGGTTTTTCTGTTCATTTGTTTTTCTCATATTTTATTTTTCAGTTTCTCTTCTCTATTTCTTTTCTCTTTTTCTGTTTTTCACTTTGGCCCTTTCTCGTTTGTTTTTATTTCGCCCATTACTATTTCTTTCTTTATCATTATTATTTTTATTATTCTTTATAAATGTTCTCACTTTTTTAACATTTGTGTTTCTCTTTACTTCTCTTTTTATAGATTTTTTTCTTTTTCTATCTTCCTTGCCGTTTCTCTTTCGTTTTTCTTGACACTAGGACAAACAGCAGACTAGTGTGAGTCAGTCTAGAAGCTTCTTTCCAGAAAAGAAAAAGAATAAAATATAAAGACAAAACTAACTAAACAATAAAAATGAAAAATATTGGTATGTTGGAGCTGAGTGATCCATGTTTTTAAAATGTTTTTTTAAAGAATACTTTCAAGACAAAAGACCAACAGGTAGTTTAAGTAACAGAGGCAGGTCACACAGAATTTGCAGGGCTGAGATAAGAACAAGGCTCTTATACAACTTTAAAGGTTTTATATAACTTTAATTGCAGGCTGTCTGCTAACCCCCAGGCAGCCATTTAATGGAGACAATGCAGAGAAGAAGAGTTATATGAGAATACAGCCAGCAGTGTGACCTCTGACCTCTGAATTAACATAGACCAGCTTCTTACAAAACATGCTGGACAACAGGAGGCAGAGCAGGGCTGCTTCAGACTAAGGAGGAAAGAGACTGAGGAGGCTGAGCTTTACATTTTTCATTAGTTTAATTTGACTTACTACAACTTTTATGTTTATAATGTTGTGTCCCTCGATCAGTAAATAATAGGAGGTAGTAAAGTCAAGTCAAGCGTTTGTTAGTGAGGCAAGATAGCCATGAAAGCTTGAAGATTTATACCGATAACACAAAGAACAAGATGGAGGTGGGAGGAAACAATATTCACAGCAGTGAGACCAAACCCCCAGTGAGGCGTCCTCTTTGTCCTCATGAGATGGTTTTTTAAAAAGATCAGTTAATTGACTAATTATAAGCATAAAACACAAAGTAATATATGTTGATTTACATTAGAATACATTTAACTATGTGATTTAAATTTAATTTAGCCACCAGATCACATAAAATTAAACTTGAGTCAAAACTAAGATAGCAGCTAGCGAGGTGTGCAGTGCTAGCATTAGGAGTCTAGTGGTTGTTCTTTTCCTTCTCCACCATGAACTGATGCAGCTGCTGCCTTATTTATTTATGTCAGATTAAAGAGAAAAACTACAACGTAACTTTATCAAAGTGTAGAATTTTCATTTACAAAAAGAAGCAGTGAAAAATCAATAACTAACTTTAATTTTAGCTAGCTGTGGCTATCTCAGCAGCTCACTTTCACTTGATAGCCCACTTATTTAGCTATTAGTTAGCTGTATTATTTATTATTTATTTTAGTTATATATGTCAATAAAATAACTGAATAAGCTGAATGTCAGTTTATCAAAATGGATAATATTCATTTGCAGAAAGCTACTCAGGGAATTTACTGCTAAATTTTGCTTTAGTTTTACCCTAAGCTAGCCGCCGCTAGCATAGCAGTTAGCTTTCACTTGATGTAGCCCTGTTTATCAGAAATAAAAGTGATTTTTAGTATCCACACTTTTGAGAACCTTTTGAATTTTTAACTAAAGAAAAGATAAAAACAAGGCAACAGGGAATAACAATTCACAGCTAAGAAGTTATCTCACAACATTTTAATGCTCAACATGCTGAATAGCATATTACAGTAAGTACACATTTACTATGCTAATGAACATCAGTGCTATTATACGTTAAACCATTTAGAGGAGAAAACACTTGATGTTTTTGTTAATATAATATGCAATATTTCTGGCACTTTTATTTCCTATAATTTTGGTAAATGTGTGACTTAAAGTTACTCTTAAATTTATTGTAATTAAATCATTAAATCATATTAAGTTTTTTTGGTATGACAACATGCAGACTTTTACCAGGGCCTTGTGTCACTGATCCAGCTGGAAAATTGGTGGAAAATTCTGAGAGCTGTGATGACTTTAACCTTTCACCCTCACCCTAACTAGTTGAAGCAGATGGCTGCCCTCCCTGAGCCTGATTCTGCTGGAGGTTTGTTATTTTATAAAATATGAAAAAATAACAAGATGATAATAATAAATAAATACAAATAATATTGTGAAATAAACAGATCAAAAATTCTAAATGATCCACGTAAATTAAAACTAAGTAAAAACAAAGCTTGCTCATAGCAGATCCAGGAAATCCTTGGATTTGGGGGGGTTTCATGTGTGTTTTTGTGGGGCCAAAACTTAAGCTCTAAATCAGTCAGGTTAATCTTTTTAATGCAGTAGGGTCTCAGCCTTAATATTTATATTAGTTAAGTTGGGTTCTGTTTTAGCTATATCATTACATTCGTTATGTTATTCTCCATAATTAATAACACTGTAAGGTCTCAGCCTCAAACTGTACTATAGTCAGGTAAAGTAGTATTGATGTGTTTTTGTAGGGTTTACTCCCTAATATGCCAAATAGCATAAATACCATCATTTGGTCTGAACTCCAATATTTAAACCTTGCTAGGTTAATCTGTAACACCAGTTGTAATCTTTTTAACAGGGAAGCACTTTGGTGCAACGGCTGTTTTAAATGTGCTGTATAACTAATGGTGACTGGACTAGACTTGACTCTTGAAAGTGAGTTTTTTTCTGCCTTATGTTGCCAGGGAGCTGCTTAAAGGACATCCTTTGGTTTGTTGGGTTTCTGGCTACAACAGATTATTGTAAGATCTTGACCTTACTATGTGAAGTGCCTTGAGATCACGTATGTGGGGAAGTCGGCCTCTTTGGCTTTAGTTATCTAGTTAGTTCAGTGCAAAGTAATTTAGTCAGTAATAACTATGAAGATGATGATGATGCTAAGTGAATAATGTATAGATAGTAACACACAGTCACTGAATGTTAGGGGTTAGGGGTTAAATTACATGGTAATTAAATTACACGATAGTTTAACCCCTTAAACTGAGCCGCTCTGACCTTATTTATCACCAGTTAGTAGCAGTTATGGTGTTGTACATGAGGCTCACCTGAAATAACCAGGAATTCCTTCTAAATTATCATGAGAAGTAACACCTGCAGTATTTTTCTATTTATTTTTTTAATGTACATGTGCTGAGACATTTTACTCTGACCTTGCAAATGTGAACTTCATGGTATTGCTAGAAGAAAAGTCAGAGGATCACGGATGGGTGGGTTTCCACCGCTAGGTGGTGAAAAGGAATGGCCTTGTAATCTGCCTTTTAGCCTTTCTGTTTCCATTGCAATGCAAAATCTGACTACTTTATGACGTTAACACCAAGTGCACAAAAACAACAACAAACAGTAGTTTTGTTATGTTTGTCTGTGAGGAGAATTCATGCTGGTTGATGTTAGAGATTAGAAGACTGCTACTAGATGAGGACATTGGGAGGAGAAAAAAATGACCCATGTTTCCTCTCTGAGTTTAACTAGTTATCGTTGAGACCTGTGGAGCACGACTTACCAAATGAACATCACGCTATAACAAAGGAGACTTGAAACGAGCAAATAGGACTGTAAACTCATTAGGAAAATGTTCACTGAGGTGATCAAGTGAGACGTAGGCTTATTGTCTTATAGACTTCTGGATATATTATAGATTGGAATAGTCGCCCCCTGCTGGCTGATTGAAAGAAAGCAGGTTTAAGGCTTCACTTATCTATCAGCTACTTCCATCATTTACATACAGTCTAAGGTCTCCACCCACTGCCCACCTCTGCTCTGTCTATCCTCTGCTCTGATTACCTGGACCAAATGATAGTGCAGCTAAAAATACTCCTGAAAACAGACGTTGAGGGCCGCTATCAGTCAGAGATAGGTGGTACAATGGACAAGAGTGTCCCACCCTGCTCCGTCATACCTACACCGGCCCAGCTACAGCAAGTTTTCAAGTAAAAGTAAAATAAAGAAAACAATGTTACATTTTAACAAGTCAAGTCACTGTTGTTTATATATCTCATAGCAGCAGCCATTGAACAAAAGTGCTTTTCAGTAGCAAAATAGCATTAAAGTTATGGATTTACCTCACAAGTTTAAATATCAAGGTCGAAGCCCTACACCAATATTTATTATATGAATTTACCTGAGTGATTTAAAAATAGGGCTGCACAGTGGCTCGGTGGTTAGCAGCATCGCCTCACAGCTAGAAGATCCCCGGTTCGCGTCTCGGTTACGGCGCCTGGGATCTTTCTGTGTGGAGTTTGCATGTTCTCCCTGTGCAGCGTGGGTTTTCACCAGGTACTCCGGCTTCCTCCCACAGTCCAAAAACATGCTGAGGTTAATTGATTATTCGAAATTGTCCATAGGTGTGAATGAGAGTGTGCTTGTCTGTCTCTATATGTAGCCCTGTGATAGGCTCGTGACCTGTTCAGGGTGTCCCCTGCCTTCGCCTGAGTCGACTGGGATAGACTCCAGCACCCCCATGAACCTACAGAGGATTAAGCGGTGTATAGATGATGGATGGATGGATTTAAAAATAAGGTAAATGCCCTATAAACTATGTAAAATGCAAATAACAATATACAGTGCAATAAGAATGTATGATAAAAATGACCAGTCTTATTATTTTGACTCACTGTCTGATGATTTTGATTTTTCAATGAGCAGTTTTTCTTTAATTACACATACATTTTCCTCATTAAAAAGTGTTTAAACAACTAAAGGCATTGAAGAGATTACACTGATAGGTGTTCAGATACATACTCCAATAATGCACAGTACATTTTATTTCTTTTTATCTAAGATAATGACTTTGTGACCTTTGTGAGGGTATAGCGAGTTTACTGAGCTCCATAAAACTTCATAAAAATATTTAAATACAGTTAGTCTCTAAATGTGTCATCCAAACCACCATAACAAGGCTACACATCATATGCACTCAAAGATGCAGTGATTTGATCATTTCTTAATGCTGACTGTTGATACTTCCTCCATTACTTTTCCTATTTGATCACTATAGTTCTTTATTAATCAGATTTGTCCTCTGATATACGTGCTACCAATTTTCATGCAATAACAGAATTTTAAAAGCATATTTTGTATTATAAATGAAATAACACATTAAAACGTGTAGGTTCTAAATCCACCAGCCCTCAGCAGCTTCCTGCAGCAGTGGCAGCGGTGTGTTATAGAGCATGAGAAAGTTATAATCAGTAAGACCACTCTGATGTGCAGCAGCAGCCGACTGACTGAGAGGAATGTTAGAGCTGCAGATGGTGACTGATGAACTATTGTTTTTATAACTATTTCGTCGTCTGTGTTTTGTTTTGTCATATATACAGGGGAAAACACAAACTGGAGTAATTTAAAGAGAACAGACTACTTTAAAATGTATGAATGCTCATGTAAATAGAAAAAGAGTCGAGGTTTTAACAACCTCTTGTGCTATTTAACTGTACCTCCTGCTTCATTCAGCCACATGCACAAAGCCGGCACCTGCTTCTAACTGGTGACAAATCAGGTTTAATACAATCCCTTTAAAAAACACTAAGTGACTCTGAAAAAATGGCAATGCTACAATTAAGATTGCAATGCTGATGTATTATATTAGAGTTATGGTTAGAACCCAAGTATCCAAACAACAAAGAAAAGCAATAAATAAATAATCAAACCAAATATTGATAATTAAGTAAAAGCATTTAGTATCTCTCACTAAATATATATTCCTGGCAGTGAGGAGGACTGGAAACTGTTGTTTGCATCAGGACACAAACATGTTAAAAATACAGACTCTTTGTTGCACTGAGGCCATTTACACCTTCTGTCTACAGAACTTTGTCTTCACAAGATTTGAAATGCACAATATGTATATTTATGCATATTCAACACATAGAATTACTGTTAATGCTGACTTCTGTGCATCTTTTCTTTTGTTTGTATAATTCCCATTTCATGAGCACAGATCTCTGTTCTGAGTAGATGCTTTGAATAGATTAGTGATTACAGTCTATTAGCTGTTTTCACACAGATCAAATACTGCGTGTAGCAGTCAGTAGTTCAAACATTTCAATAAAACCAAAGGTAGTTGTAGATTTTTGTAATGATAAACTGATAGAAGCTCCAGTGTGCATAGTTGTGTAACTACAGAGTGACATCTAGTGCTCACACTGAAACTCCCTGCAGATGTTCTGCTCACCGGCTGCTTTTAAAATGTCGCATTAGTCCAGCACCTGTTCATTAATGCAAACTGTGTACAGTGGAAATGTGTCCAGTGTTTCTCATCTCTCTGTGGTCATTGTGTAATTGTTTGTGGTCATTTTGCATCTCTCTCTGCTCACTTTGTGTCTATTGGTGGTCATTTTGAATCCCTATGCATTAATTTGGTGTTTATTTGTGTGTCATCTTGTCTCTCTGTATAGTCTGTGTGTGTCTATATAGTTTTGTGTCTCTTTGTGACTGACTAGAAGAAACATCACATCAGACTGTGGGACCCAGGCCCTCTGGTTTTGACCCCTCAGTACTCCAACCAAACATGTACAGAGAGGACCAGAGTTCTCTCAGTAAAAGTTGATACAGAGTTTGAATTCACTAAAGACACCTTATTGTTGACTAAAGCATTGATGGATTATTTACTAGTGATTAGACAGCAGGCTTCCAGCAGCAGTAGGTGGGACAGTGAGTCACAGTATCAGTGTGTGTGTGTGTGTGTGTGTGTGTGTCTGTCTCAGGTGTGCTACTGAACACTAAACACCACAGGTACACTGCAGCTCAGTGCTGACGTCACAGGGATGGGCGGGTCACGTGGTCGGCTCCGAGGGAAACCTGTGGTTTAACGTTACTGAAATGGGAGACAGAAGAGGAAGAGAAGGAAGCCGAGCGAACAAGGTAGGAGCCCCGCAGTCTGCTCTCATGTCTCATGTTTTACAGTCCGGGTGTGTGTAAGGAGCTGAAAACCAACCAGCAGCATTCTGTTGTCTGTTCATTAAAGTTTTTATGCGCTAAACTTTCCGCTGCGTCAACTTCACGGACACTCCGAGGAAAGTTTACGTTCTCCGCCGAAGCTGTTACCGGATAAAAAGCTGTAAAATCCGCCGCTTTAGACAGGAAAACACAGATTTACCGTAGAAAAGCGGTCAGGAAATACAATGTGAGCTGAACATGGAGTCACAGAGACGTGTTTAAGTGAGTTTTCCCGCTGACCGAGTCTCTGGCTGAGAGCCAGCTGAAGGTCCGCAGGTCGGTTATCAGGCCTCCTCCAGCTCAGCAGTCAGAGGGTCGGCATGGTTGTAGGACGGAGGCAGAGAGTCCCTGTTTAACGGGATTATTCTAACAGCAGCCTGATAACTGACTCAGCCTGCTGATGACATGCACAAAGAATTCAGTCCAGCTTGGTTGGAACCGCTATGTTTGATCATATCTGTGGTGTTCAGGTCCTTTCTTCAGGTCTGCCTGTCCCTGTAGTACTCTAATGTCTTATTTTGTGCAACCAAAAGTTCCAGACCTCGTAAATATGAAGTCAGGCACAGAAAATAATTGAACTGTCACATTTTAGGGCTTTGCGTTGCTTGCTTTTCTTCATAGTTGACTTCAATGGTTATTCGATCATTAAGGCAGCTTTGTTAATCAACTAACTGATCAAATATCCATCCATTATACACCGCTTAATCCTCTGTTAGGGTCCTAACCGGGACGCGAACCGGGGATCTTCTAGCTGTGAGGCGACGGTGCGAACAACGGAGCCACTGTGCAGCCTTTTATTAAATATAATTATTAAAAATAATAATAGAATGTATTTATATGTAGCACTATGTTTTTTTAAACAATGTGCTTAGCAAAAATAGAAAAAAACAAAGGCAGATAAAATGAGAATAAGGCCAGTGAAACTTTAATAATTATAATAATATAAATTATATAATAAAAATATATAAATATATAATAAATGTACATTTAAACATCCATCCACAGTATTATTCTCAAATATTTTATGGGGATATTTAGTAATTTCCTGGTCTTCTATGAAGGTTTCTAATATTTGTTCGGACAGCAAAAGCTATTTAAATTTGTAAACTTGGACACCAGTGATTATTAATCATTAGCAACTCTTTGCTATTTCCTCACATTTTGTATAGTAAAGTCCATCAGTTATTAAAGGAAATCCATCCAAATGGAAACATGTTTCACTCATGCATTCTCGTGCTTAAGTGGCTGACAATTTAATTTTTAAGGTTCCAGGAAATGTATCCAGCTGCTGGTTAGAGAAGAGAGGGCAGAAGTATCCACATCCTCCTGCTACAACTAAATTATCTTTACTATTGATTAATCAGTCAGTTATTGTCACAGTTAATCATTTGGCCGATAAAACATGGGCAGACAGTGGTGAAAAATGCCCATCAAAGTATCCTGGATACACAGTAATGTCCTCAAACATCTTATTTTGTTTTGAAAAGTTCCAAACTTCCTGTATATCCAGAATATTAGGAATATTAAGTGCAATACACCCTGTGACCTCAATAATAAACATAAAGTAGAATAATCACCTTTTTGACAACATGAAGAAAAACTGTAAATGTAGGAGCTTCGTTAGCAGAGCTGTTGTACTGGATGAAGTAAGATTTCCCTTTTGTGCCTAATAAAGTGGCTGGTGAGTGTATGTTGGTTCCAAGTATCAGTTATGGATCTCCTTCATTATAATCATCGACCCCCATTACTGAACAGGCTTATTCCTTTGCATGATGTGCAATTGTTCTCCCACTCATCCAGATGTTGACAGATCAATGAAATGCCAGAGAATTATTCAACAGCTTCTGAAAAGTGAACATTTCCAGCTCGTCTGCGTTTGTTTGCACTCATTACTGCAAATTGAACTCTGTTATATCACAATCTTTATTTTATCTACATGATACGTTATGCCTGTTTCTGCACATTTTACCTGTTGAATTGTATTATACATAATACAGCGCCACAAACTGCAGGATCTGAAATGATCCTACACATTGAATGAACGCTTAAACAGTTTAAACACTAAAACAAACAGTAAAACCTTCATGAACAAAGGATTTATTACAAGAATGAGCGTGAGTGTTCTTTTGCAGCATGTTGTTTATCTCCTTATCTCTGCTTGTCTCGACAGGTGATTCTTCAGCACACTGTATGTTCATACAAGGTTTGCATTCTGACCTGCAAGCCAATGTAAGTCGTGTTGAGTGACTGCGTGTGAAAGAGGTATTCAAGCACAGTTCATACTTTTTCAACCTCTCGAGGTCGAATCCTCTCAAAGAAATTGGCTTTCAGGGGCTGACTGCTGGTCAAGAATGTATTTTTGTGCTGTCTGCACACACCCGCGGTTATTACAACAACAACAACGGCAGAATTCAGGGACTGTGTCTGGTTGCAGCACAGAAATGCATTCTTGATTCGGCTTGCATGAATGATGCTGGGATCTTCACTCATGAGGGCTCTGGCTGAAGGGTGTTTTCTCTGGTGGCATCATGTGCTGGGGGTTAGCTGTTCTAGCTCAGTGCTCCTCGATACATTTGCATGAAAGTGGGGCTCGAATGTCTAATATGAAGTTCTTGTCAGTCTAGGACGATTTCATATTTTGTATTTTTAAATTTTTATTTTCGCTTCTTTCTTTCATTCTTTGCCTGATCTGTTCTGTTCCTGATGTGATTTGGTAATTGTATGATTAGAGCTTAAAGAAATATTGGATAGACAGAAAATTAACTAGCAATTACTGAATAATCAGGTCATCCAAGTAAAAGTACCAAACATTCATTTACTTACGGACAAATTACTGAAAAGGCCTGTCAGAACCATGCCCAGGGGATTAAGGGATCCAGACGCCCCTGGCCCAAAGTCTCTAAACTCAACTCTATTCAAAATAGACAACAGATGACCACAGCAACAGACTTAAAATGACTACAGGTATAACCCTATCCCTGGAAAATGGCACAGAAAGAGATGCAAACACACTTAAACAGATGCAAAGTGGAAGCAAAACTACTGCCAACATAAACAGTGACCACAAAGACACTGATAATGATCAGAAAGACACAAACAGACCATTAAAAAGGTGGAACTGACCAGAAAGAGATACCAGTTAACACTAACAGATTCATAACTACTACAGACACATCAAAAAGGACCATTTTATATGCAAATTAAAATAGGATGAACACAACGGCTCAAAAAACTACAGAGAGATGGAAACTGATGCAAAACTGTTATAAGGAGATGCAAACCAACTAAACAGGGATGCGAAATACAGAGAAATGGATGTAGAACTACTGCAAACAGGAAAAATGACTACAAATAGACATAAAAAGACAATTTCTCTATTCAAAACAGGTGCAAACAGATGCAAAACTACCACAAAGGGACTCATTACTACAAAGACGTGGAGCTGACCAAAAAAGGAAGTCATATTAACACAGACAGACACATTGAAAAGATCCATTGCTACAGTCAAAATATCTGTGAATATACACAACAACGAACATAATGGCTCAAAATGACTGTAGAGAGATGGAAAATGACATAAACCAACTGAAAAGAGGCAGAATACTGATGCAAATTTACTCCTAACAGACAAAATTACTGCAAAGGGACACTAAAAGACCACCTCTAGATGCACAACGGCTGCAAACAGGTGCAAAACTACCACAAAGAGACACAAACGGACCACAAAGAAATAAAAACCAGATTAAAAGAGACACAAAAATCATGCAAAATCACTGCAAACAGACAAATCTACAGCAAAGAGACATAAAATCACCCCAAAGAGATAAAAAAAGAGCAGGGGGATTACGATACTAAACACAGAGACTCTAAACACCTGTCATTCGTTGTCATTCTCTTTCTTTCAGCCGCCTCTTCTGTGTCTTTGTGACTGTAAACTGACTTTCTTATCATATTTAGCTTCAGGATCGTGTTTTGGCCTGAGTGTTTATAAAACCAACAAGGAGCAAGTCAATAATCTAGTGTTTAACCAGTTAATGTTATCATTTTATTGAATGACTAGCCGGGATTTTACAGTTGATTATTCATTTTTTTCTGTCTTTTATCAAGCAAAAATGCAAAATATTCACTGGCAGGTAAATGCAACAGGACTATAAGTACTTAGACAACTGGAGACAATTTATGTTTGATCCAAAAGAACCTTGGTTTGGCAGGGTTTCCCCCAGTGCTTTATAAGCCTGGCGGGCCGCCAGGCTTTCCTTGCCCCCCCGCCAGGCTAAGCATCACTTGTTTATTTATTTTAAATAGTTTTTTTAATGCATCAAAACAGTGATAGCAAAGACGGTTTTAACAACATCTCGCGATACAGTTGAAACCGCAAAGGTGACATTTTATGGTCGATACGTGAACTTTTCCCGAAGTCGGAGGAGCACTGGAGGAGACGATGAGCCGCTCGTTCACCCCCAGGCCAAGGGGAGTTCATCCCCGGCGAGCCGACTGAGCCGCGGTTGGCTCGCCGGCTCGCCAGTGGGAGTTAGCACGGACGTTAGCACGTCGTCGGAGCAGCCTTCTGCGAGCCGCGATGGTAAACATCCAACTAGTAGATTTAATCCAAAATGGTTAGCTGACCCTAAATTTAGCGGATGGCTCTACCAGACCCAGTATGGTAAACCCAGATGGATTGATGCACTGATCCAACCTGAACCATGTGCAACAAAAGTAGAAGATGTCACACAGCACAGCAGACCTGTTCAGCCTCTGAGTTCCTGGTTTTACCCCTTGGCCATGTTTGTAGTTTTTTATTTATGTTAATTTATTTTACTTTTAAATGTGACCAGCAACGGCTTGTTTTAAGATTCACTAGGATTTAACTAAAGTGAAAACAACTGATATTATTTATTTTAATTGTATTTTTTGTGTTTGTTAAAACCATATTTCAAGATTGTGCCTTTTTATAAGACTCTACATTTAAGTATTGTTAATAAATGGCTTATAATAACATATAATAGTCATAATTTCAAAATTCCTGTCAACTTTTAACTTTTTTTTTTTTAACAAAAACACGGTGGGCGGCCGGTGGGCTTCTCTACCACCGGGCTTAGCAAGTTTTCTGGGGGAAACCCTGGTTTGGTCTTTGTACTTAATAAAAGGCTTTACCAATCAATAAAATATCAGAATTGTTAGTGTTTTTTTCAGTAGATGAAGTTCCTGTTTAACGATATGCTATGATGTGTGAATATTTCCAGGGACCATCACCATCCTCATGTCCTATGGAGGAGGCTTTTACGGACGCACTGAGCGTGTCCGCCAGGCGCCCCACTATGACCAGGTTCCCCAAGGCTCGCTACCCCGAGCAGATTCCTACAACCTGCAGCCACTGAGAGAGCAGCGAGCGCCTCATCTGGCTCAGAGCGCTGACCCTCTTCCACCTCCTCCGCTGCCCGACCAGCCTCCTGTGGGCCCCGAGTTCGATCCCAGTGGCAGCGAGGACGACGCCGACCCAGACCTCGACCCTGCAATCGACATCAAACCGGTCCACCGCTTCATCCCCGACTCCTGGAAGAACTTCTTCAGAGGAAGCAACCGCAGCAGCAACAAGACGTGGTCCATGCCTGCCGCCTCATACAACAACAACAACAGCACCACCGAGGGAGTGCGCTGCTCTCCCCCACACTCCCCCTCCGTCCCTGGATCATACCGGGATCCCTATGGCGGCTCAGGTGGCAGCTACAACTCGCGCAAGGAGCTTCTGGAAGCACGGGAAGGCCATGAGTCTGTGTCGGGGCACACCCACCACACCGGTCTGACCTACAGCGAGCGAGTGGAGGAGTACCATCAGCGCTACGCCTACATGAAGTCGTGGGCAGGACTGCTGAGGATTCTGGGCTGCGTGGAGCTGCTGCTGGGGGCGGCTGTGTTCGCCTGTGTCTGTGCGTACATCCACAAAGACAACACCTGGTTCAACACGTTTGGATACTCGTCTCCTGGAGGAGCATATGGAGGAGCATATGGAGGGGGTTTCTACGGCGCCGGCACAGGTGGATCCTACTACAGTGGCCCCAAGACACCGTTTGTGCTGGTGGTGGCAGGGCTGGCCTGGCTGGTGACGGTGATTGTATTAGTGCTGGGAATGACCATGTACTACCGCACCATCCTGCTGGACTCCTCCTGGTGGCCTCTCACCGAGTTCGTCCTTAACCTGGCTCTGGCTGTGCTCTACATGGCAGCAGGTAGGTAACACAGGCACATCTTGAAAACTGTTGATCTTTAGATTATCCAGAATATCTGTGTGTTTTAAACAGTTTTTTCCAGTGCTGCAAGCCAGAGTCCTTAACTGGTCCAACTGTGCGAAGTCACAGAGGTTTCAGAGTTTAGCACTTGAGCCGACCTATAATCATCCAGACTCCAAGCAGTTTTCTTTACTCCTGTCACATTTCTACTCACTTAGGGCTTATTTTTCTTTGCACTATGAAGTCTCGCACATCTATGGAAACAACACAACCATGACTAGAAGGACAGATAACTCAGAAATGTCTATTGTGCAGTTTGACACAGTTGTGACAAAAAGCGTTAAAGAGGAATGAATCACATTTTTCCAATATTAGAATAAATACTACACACAAGTACTAGAAATGATGGCTTCACATGTGGTAGTTGTTTAATTATTTACAGCAAACTTGGCATTTTAACACTACTCTGTAAATCAGCTCTAGACAGATGTTTCAAAATGCCAAAAACTTGCATCTCTGTATCCTGTTTAAGAGCTATGCTGCATTTATTTTACTTATCCAACATCTTTTATTTTTCTCTCAATCTTGTGCCAGTTCACCCAAATAGTCCCTCAATTTTTTTCACCAGGATGTTGGTCACAGCTGAACCACTGATGGCTTCATCGTTGCATTAAGGACCGCAAATTTTTTAGTTTTTTCACAGCATCAGATAGCTTGTTTTTGGAGAATTTCTTAGTGAAACGAGCGGAATAAAGTGATTTTGATGAAATATCACAATTTTAAACTGTAACTGGAAAAAATCTGCAAATTTCCTTGTTTTCACAGTTTCTATTCAAAGCCCCACATCCCAACCTTTGATTAGGCACACATGCTGCACAGTCACTCACTTGAAAGTGCCTTATTTGTGCTTGTATACTTGGCCAGCAGCCTTATGCAAAACAAATTCTAATACCAGCCTGTTGTTCAACGTATACACAAAAAACAGCAGTGTATCTGTGTGTTACGTTGCCACTTGAATTGCTGGAATTAAAACAAGCCAGCTTAGTGTTACGGCCACAAAAGTATCAAACAAGTAGTACAATTATAGATTCTTTTTAACTGAATAAGGCTAGCTATTTCTCAAAGGTTCTTTGGCTATATTTTGAAACTTGGTCAGTTAATATTGCTTTATACTCTCATTTGACTGCAGTAAACCAGCTATATCTAATATGAAACAATTTTAATTTAGTGTCCCCTGTTCATTTAAACATTAAATAAGTTCTGTGAAATTTTCATCTGTTAAGTAGCCAGAAACTACGGCTGTCAATTGAAGGTAGTGAAGTCACAAGTACAATATTTACTTCTCAATAGTGGTAAAGTAGAAGTATCAAGTAGCATAAAATGGAAAGTACAAGTACCTCAAAATTACCGTTATGTAAATATTCTCACATTTCATCACTGAAGAAATTAGACCAAAAAACACCGAAACCCCTTGGCTTGATGTCAGTAAATATCCTGTTTTTGAAATTTAGATTAACTGAACCTTTAATGTCCCTCTCTCTGTGTTTTGTCTGCCAGGCATCGTCTATGTCCGAGACACGACCCGCGGAGGGCTCTGCTCCTACCCGGTCTTCAACAACGGCATTAACGGAGTGTTCTGCAGGACGGAGGCAGGCCAGACCGCTGCCATCATCTTCCTGTTCGTCACCATGGTCGTGTATCTGATTGGAGCAATCGTGTGTCTTAAGCTATGGAGGCACGAAGCTGCTCGCAGATACCGGGAGCAGTACGGTCAGGAGGTAAGAAGATATCAGCCAGCTTCACTTTGTCTGGCTCTGTTTATTGGGTTGGGTCCAGGGATTTCTGAGCAGTATTTCTTTAGCTTAAAGCATCATTTCAACACTATCTGTCACCTTGATTGCTTGAAAACAGGGTGTTGCAAACACTCACACACACTGTAGTTCAGCAACAAACCACATATTTGCACACAAGCTTAAAGTTGTGGAGGCGTGGGAAGGTGGAGTCTGTGAATCTTACCTGAGTGCTGGCAGTGTGTTACTTTTTTGAGGAATCTGGTTACTTGTGAGAATCCATGTTTCCAGTCTTCTAGGCTGTATACATGTGACTAAACCACAGTGATTCAGACTATGGATGTAAATGAATAAGCGTGTATCAATTGCTTGCTGTTAATAATTTAACTGATTGTATATATATTTACTGAATATACATATTTACCTGGTTGTGCTACCAGATGGAGCCACTTACTGATTCATAATGTAGCAACCCGAGAAAGCCCTTGGCCAGACTACCAGCAGTTCCAGCAGAGAGCATTGTAGGGTTTAGCTAGTGAAACATCACCATGAGAAAGTCTTCTGTGACACCTAATGCCTTCTGACCAGAGTTCTCCTTTTGTATGTAAGCTGAAGTACACGTAGACAGCCACCAGGCTATAATCTGGGCCTCTTGAGCAGCAACATCCTGACACACTCTGTTGGAGTGGCTTATGTCACATGACCACAGCTGTATCATGACATTTCATGAACTCCATGGATGAATACTTTCTGAAAGTGCCTTTGCATTTCTTTTTCTTAGTTATTTGTCTTTTTTTCTTTGTTTATTGGTAGGTAGCATTGTAGATGGACAGGTCATGTGACAAAAGAGAGCAGAGACGCACTGCTTGAAGGCATTTTCAGTGATGTGGTATGTGCCCTAACAGGCTGTTGGGTCGCCCCATACCTGTCTTTTTCTAAACCAGCACAACATTTCAGGTAGTTCTGTGAAGCAAAGCATCTGCCTCGTCAGGTTAGGTAGCATCTGCTGCAGAGGAAAAACTAGCTTTAAAAAAACTGCTTTGTGCTGGTGCACTGTTTTAGTGTTTATTTCTTTGTTTAAATAGTGGTCTCGAATATATTGTCCAACATTTTGGTAAATACAAGGTGCGATCAAAAAGCTCATAGACTGTGCCTATAAAATCTAAAATTGGACGTCATTTAAATTTGGATGTCATCCCCATCAGAGTCGTCTCCTTGTGGAGCAATACATCATTGTTAGTGCTCCTGCAATGTTTGTAACACTCCTCGGAAGTCTTGTTCTGTAAAAAAATGTCAAACATTATCTGCAGTGAGTGCTTAAACTATGAAAAGTGGGTGATCTGGTGAGTAGGGCAGGTTAAAAAACAAGGATTGGGTTGTTGTGGCCAAAAAAAATTACTAAATCACCTCACTGTGACCAGGTACACAGCACATTGGATGCCATTGCACCACAATTTAGGCCATTTGCAGTGAATCTTCTCCCTCGGACACCTCAGGACGTTACAACAAAATTACCTTGAAGGGGATGAATTCCTGGTGCACAGTCATGTGAATGTGGAAGAAAACAGCGAGCATGCTCTTGGTGCTTCTGACCTGATGCTCCTTCTCCAGTTTTGGAGAATGTGGCTCTGCATCAGTGAAAACTGCCCTTTTTGTCTTGATGGTAGTTGCACCACCTCTGGTCACCAGTGATGATCCGGCTCATGAAGGCCTGATTGTCTCATTTGTTTACTAACACAGAATGACGTGTTTTCTTTCTGTGACAGTTTGAGCTCCATGGAGAAATCACAAATGCAGCTCAAAGTCACAGAAACATGTATAACACAGGGTCTAAAGTTGATATTGCAATGTCAAGCAACATATTGAATGTTTACCGTTACTTGTGACGTGTTGCACAGGTATAACTGTGACACACTACCTGCACACCTCAGAATTTTTTGGTCACACCTTCTATGATTATTTGCTTTCTTGTTGAGAGTCAGATCATGCTACTGGTGTCACTTTTATGACCACAGCCAGGAGTCATTCCACCTAGCCGAGCATAAAGACTGCAGCTAGGCTGGCTGTGTCCTGAATTATTATTATTTTTAACTCCTTCCAGTTTTCTATTTGAGATACAGCATGTTAATCCAGTGATACTTTCCCTTTTTTCTTCACTTAACAAGTGAAATGCTTGGAGGTGTTTTGTTTATTGGACTATTACAGGGAAAATAATGTGAGTTAAGATTTAATGTGCAAAACTCACAAAACAATTATACATGGGTATTGGTACCGTATGAATGTGCATACTGCCCTTAAGCACACACATTACTTTACATTATGCAGCAACATCTACAGCAGAGCTGTGAGTTTTATATGCAGGAGCTCAGAAAATAAGAAATCATAGTTATTTTCTACATTTAAAATATTTCTATTATTCTATTATTGTTATATTTTTGTGTTTGTGTACAGATGCAGCCCTCTGACATACGAGCTGGACAGTCATTGGTAAGCATTCTGCCCCTTTAGGATTTATTAGCACACATCTGGACTGATAAAGACAGAATAGCTCTTTGTATTTTATGAGGTAGCTCACGCCATGTGTTTCTGTGTCTCTGCAGATGGTCCCAGTTTCTGGTCCAGCTCCCAGAACCCCAGAGCAGGTTCAGGGCTCCTCGGTCGTTCCCATCCAGGCTGCACCAAAAGCTGCTCCTGCAAAGGTTTTGCAGGGAACGATACCATCAGGACACATCCCAAAACCTGTTATTGTGCCAGACTACATCGCGTAAGTACCACTGAAACTACAAAAGTGAAGAGAAATAAATAGAGTACACAGCGGGGCTGCAGCCAACGGTTCTTTTTAGTAAATAGTTTTGTGGAAATTTTGTTTGATCTTTAAAATGTCATAGAGATTCAGCTTAATGTCACAGAAGACTAAGAGTAAATTCACATCTGTAGTTTGCATGATTTGGTCACAGTTAATACACAGACATATATCTAACTATCATTATCATCATCATGGCAAGGCTTTAGTTGTATAACGCTTCACTAAATTACAATAACAAAACCAGACTAAGCAGATAAAATAAGAGGAAGCGACATATGCACAGAGGAAGTGAAACCAGTAAAATGAATGAAGATTAAATGAGAAAAAACATTAATCATTCAGTTCTTAAAGCTTTGACAAAGAGAATAGTCTTAAGAAGAGATTTAAAAGAGACTGAGTGAGTTCAGTAGGCGGGTTAGATGTCCATAGTGTGGAGGCTCTGGTGGTAAAAGTCCAATCACCTTTGTTTTAAACTAGCAACCAGCAGGACTCCATCTGAGGAAGTCACTGATCAACAGAGCACAAGCCAGGTCAATAAATCAGAGATGTATTTAGGTATTAGCTATAGATAATTTACTACTTAAATTTTTAATTTGGTTCTATGTTTGTTTCCAGTCTGATGTATGTACATACAGCCCGCAGTTCAGGGGGCTAAAATTGAGCAATTAAATCTTCAAGCAGTATATGTAGCATGTTATGTGTCCTTTCTGCTGATAAGACAAATGAATCATAACTTTCCCTTTCCTTCTTGCAGTAAGTACCCAGTGATCCGGTCAGATGACGAGCGGGACCAGTACCGAGCTGTGTTCAACGACCAGTACGCTGAGTACAAGGAGCTGCACTCGGATGTGCAGTCTACCCTCAAGAAATTTGACGAGATGGACGCCATGATGCGCACTCTGCCTCAGCACCCAAGCAGCCAGATGGTGAATGATTACACACACCTCTCACACTTCTATATATAACACTCAGCAAAGGCTACATTAACCTTGTTAGAACTGTAAACACATCTTCTTCTCTCCTTGTGTTCAAGTGTGTTTAAGAATATTAGCCTAGTGTTTCGGTGTGTTCAGAATCCAATGAATTTTTCAAAACTATGAACGAGGTGAGTAGCGTCAAACAACCTGTAGTCTCCTCTGTCTGTCTCTGTGGCTATTCATACACTTATTGTGAATATTACCTGAAGCTCATGACCTGTACCTGCAGGATTATATGCTGTACTGCTGCCATGTGATTGGCTGATTGGATCATTGTTTGAACACAGGTGTTTCTAACAAACATCTTGCTCTGTGTGTTTTACATTTATGTATACTGAGGCTCTCAGACCTGACATATACACCAGTGAGCCACAACATTTAAATCACCTGCCTGATATTGTGAAGTTCCCTTCATGTTGCTTAAACAGCTCTGAGCCGCAAAGACCCGGCAGGGCTCTAGACTAATTGAATTACTAACAGCACTGTTGCAACTGCAGCAGCAGTACATGATTTGGTTGCACCTCTCCACCCCTTTGTTGGTACAGCTTGGCATTAATCAAGCTGACATGCTGGTAAATAGCTGTCGTTGCATACACTAGCTGTGCATTGATAGTGACTTCAGACTTGATATTGGCAAAACATTTTAATCAGAACTTACATTAATTTTGACACCAGTCTTTTCCTGAGGTTCAACAGACTAAACTCCTCACTTGCTGAACATCTCTTTATTGATGCACTACCATTTACTGTTGTCCCCTAAACGCCTCACATGCAGGTTAAGGTAGATGCAGCTAGGTGGCTGCAGTTAACTCAGACAGGTGTGTGACCAAAAAATATTTTGAAAAGAGTGAAATAAGGTGTTCTAATGTTAGATCTACCCAAGCTGTGTTTTATCAACATGGACTGTTTTCTATGTGAAGAGTTTTACAGGAGCGGAGCACATTTTAAGAGTCAATAACAGTTAATTATGTTGATTTATTTGTAAGACTCCCGACCTTTCTCTCCTCATTCAGTTATTTCAGATAACTAGCTGTAGCAGCTAAATCAATGGAACACAACCAGCTAAATGGATTGTTTTATGTATTAGGTTGGGAGAGATAGACTGGGCCAGTGAAGAAGTAAAAGTTTGACTTTCCAGCAGTATGGCTGATGGAGTAGCTCCCAACGCCAGCCAGAGAGGCACCAACACAGCCTAATGACCATGATGTACTCGCACAAATGCAGCCATGTGAAATTTCAACTCGCACACTCTCAAAATATGGTTGCATATGCTAAAGATTCCAAGCAGAGCAACGCCCAGAGCATCACACTGTCGCCACCTGGTTGCCTTTATCTCATCCTGTTGCCATCTCTTCCCCACTTGCTGCCTAATACATCCTCCTCACTGACAGGAGCTGTTGTAAAAACATGTCCATGTCATTCACTTCCCCTGTTTTAATGTGTCTAATCAGTGTATGACCTCCAGGCTGCTACGCCTTCAACAAACACACAGATAGTTTCAGTGCAGCAGCACACTGGACTGTAACTTTACATCTGTAGACACATTTACCCCCTTTCAGTCTGATCCAGTGCGTCACATCAGCTCAGCAGTGACTTCATCCAGGAAGTGGTCTGATTGTGCATCTGAAATATTGCATTCTTTGTTTTTGTTGTAAACCCGTGCCCCATTTCCCCGTCCTGTAAGTTCCCATTTGCCCTTCCTGTTCCCTCCACACTCACATTCCTCATCAGCTGCCCCTGATTTTTATACTGAGTTTCACTCTTTAATCCTGCCTCTGTCTCTGTTTGTAGGAGGTGGATCGCATCAGCAGAATCCTGCAGGAGTACCAGAGGAAGAAGAACGTGAGCTTATTTTCTTATTGTGTTCCTGTGTTAGTTTACATTACAGAGATTTGGCTGGTTTTCTTCTGTTCTTTTAAAGACAAAGGGTGTTTTCAGACATTCATATCAGCAGAGGAACAGTGTCTTTCAGCCAAGATATCCTCCATACAGGAGTTTAGCACAGTAGCAGATTAAAACATGAGGCTGATGTGACCGTTTTTGTTAACAAATCCCATGAAAATACCAAACCATAGCATTCCTTCATGGAATTTGTTGACAAGAGAGGAAATACGCAGAACGCAGCCATGCATACACAGAATGTAACTGCTCTTGGAAAACTCAGGTTGTTTCTGCCTTACCCTCCCAGGACCCTACTTTCCTGGAGAAGAAGGAGCGCTGTGAGTATCTGAAGAGCAAACTGTCGCACATCAAGCAGAGGATCCAGGAATATGATAAAGTCATGGAGTGGAACGACGGATACAGCTGAACCTCTGGACGTCTGTATGCTGCAACACAGATACTGAACTACGTTTACCAGCTGAGCAGCACTGCTGGTGGAACTAACCAGCTTAATGTGGAGAGTGCAAACCAGACAAAACCACATTTGGGATTTCAGACTGTTTTGGAATCTATACATCATCTGGGAGAAACACTTCAGTCAGCAGTTTTATATTTCTATGTTTGTGTTTGTTTAAGCCCAAAGAGGCAGAATGTTTTATACTTAGAGGAATAATTTAACATTTTAGCAGGGTAAAAAGGGTTCCGTTTCCAAAGGAGAGGTAGATGAGACGAAGATCTGCTCTCATATGTAGCCGGTTAGCTTAGCTTAGCACAAACAAAGCTGTTGCCACGTCAGTGCCACCTTCCCTCCAACTGCTCTCCAGTCTGTTGACATGTATTTCGTCCATCTGGCCAAACCATTTCAGCTGTTAGGGTCATTAATGCTATAGTCTTCTATAGTTTTTAACTGTTCCCAACACTGTAGGTGTTCCTTTAGGTCGCTGTGTGCAGCCAACAGCCTTCGTGCTTGATCTCGTGCAAGGTTCCAGCTTTACCTTGATACTCAGCAACCTTACAGATTAACGTCTGCATTTCATCAGTTGACCAACCGGTGGTTTTGCAGATTTCCATTTTTTATACACTGGGTCATGTGAATAAACGAAACAAAAAGGTCAAAGAGGTCAGTTGCTTTTGCTGGGAGCTCAGCTATTTAAAATGGTAGGACCCTGCAGGCGTTCTGAACATTTAAGAGACCGCAGGAATGCCCCTGTAGATCCTGTCTCAGGGCCACTTTGAGGGTGTAAAATAGTACCTGCTTCAGGGTAGGTGGTTCTGAGCTGCTTTGAAAATTTGCTGTGTGCAGCTCAATGCTGGTCGTTTAAATTAAGAAAAGTAACAAGCACCATTTTTGTGCCCTCTGTCCTCTTCCACTAGCAGTTCTCTTCTCTCCAGTGTCGCCATCTTTAACGTAAAATTCACCACATAGACTAACGTAGCAAACCTCCTTCTATTTCCTACACAGAATGAGACTCGCATGCACTATCTACCATTTGTCCTTGTTTTGACACTCAGAGTTAATGTCGTGGTTGAAGCTGTTGGATCCTAAGTTGCAATGGAACAGAAACGCTAACGGGGCACGTAATGGGACTGTTGCTGCTTCCTGCCTCGCGTTTCTGCATTGGAAAGCCACCTAGAGTCGCCTCATAAAATTTTGCCCCGTACAAAACTGCAAATCTGTGGATTATCCAGAGAATTCAGATGTTTTGAAGTGTTTTTTTCCACTGCTGTGAGCCAGAGTCCTGCACCTTTTCCATTTGCAGTGCTCAGTAATGGAACTGGCCATTTTACGCAACCAGTCAAATCTGGATTCAAGAAAAACCCCTTCATGTTGGACGTATGAGCTAGTGATGATTCTCTCTGAACAATCAATGGTCTGCAGCGTTTTCACGTCCCCTTTTGGTGTCGGCTCAGCTTGTTGGAACCTTCACTGAGATGGTACCAAAAAATGTACCAGGTACCTTCCACAGTGAGGAAAAGAGTGAGTGAGTCACACCATGCAGCCGAAATAAGACTGATAATCAAATATTAGCAGCTCTAAATGTCAGTAATTAGTACATTACATCTTGTTTTAGTGTTAAAATAACCACTAGATGCTTTATGTGAGGTATGGTGTATTGTGTGTATGAGAGTGTCTCCAGTCTTTATGCTAAGCTAACTGTCTCCTGGCTGCAGCTTCATAATTTAACAGATAGATGTGGCAGAAAACAAACCACAAAATGTCAAATTATTCCTCTAAGATGGTCTGAATATGCAATTAAAACAAACGTGTATCTAATACTGTGACTGTAATTATAGCTGAGACTGTCCTTTTAATTTCACACTGGATTTAGATGTTTGCATGTGAGTGAAACATTAAATAAATATGCTGCATTATTTCTGTAAAGATTTACCTCTTCTGTGAGTCAACCTGGCCGCCTTCCTGATGGTTTTCATGTTGCTCTTTTTTTTTTGTACTCATAGATTTCGCAGCCTCATGAAACCACTGCTTGTCCAACTAAATCCCCGTGGAGCTGCTTTCTTTAACTGCTGTGACGACTGTTTGGATTGTTTTATTTGCACGCTGTCTTTTATGTATCCGTGACTCTGAATCTGTGAGTTTTCAAAATGTCTTTTTTCTAACACTTTGTTCTACCATTTCATAGAATAAACATTTTGTATTTTATAGGCACTTAAATACCGTAAGTGCCTTAATATCTCCATTTATTTGCCTGTAAACGTCTTGATTGAATGGGAGTTTTATCATGAGGTTTGTGTTGCTCTGTGATTGTAAATATGTTGCTGTAAATGTCCATCTTCTTTCATAATTTAAGTGATCATTTGGTGCTTTCTGCTCCCAGAATACAGTTCTGCTTATGCACTGACCCTGTGGTTTGTTTTCTTTGTTCATCAGCAGACAAACGTGAAACTAATCGAAGTATAGAAAAAAATAGAGGCAAAACCAGCAGCTGAGTTATCGACATAAAGAACATAAAACAACATTTTGATAGTTGAGGCTTTTTTCAAGCAGTAACTCAAAATGTTCAGTCTAACTTTTCAAAGGTTTTCTTAGTTTATATAAATATATATGTATGTCTATTTGTTTTTTTATTATATTTTCTGATGTGAGCATGTAGCTTGAGTAAAGAGACCATTTTTTTCAAAATATTAAATTAATTATTAGTGAAAATAGTTGTTTTCTGCTTACTGGACCTCAATAATTACATCCTGATAATACCTTTAACTTATTATCCCCTCTGTGGCAGTGTTTGATAATAATATCTGAGCAAGACTCTTTCCTGGGCATGAGTTGTTTTCATTATTTTGTTCACCTTCTAAAGTCCTAAAACTGAGAACTTATATTCAACAGTTATCAGAAAAGATATCAGGCAATAGTGCCTAAAAATATGAAGAAATATTGTTAACAGAACAGAGTGTTCTTACCCTACAGCCAGCTGGTGACAGGAAAGTAAAGATCATTTGATTTAATAAATTAATCTGTTTCAAAGTTGAGCTAAGACCTGTTTGGGTTATTTTTTAGGTAATCTCACGGAATAATAAAAATATTTTAATTTGTATAATTTAGTAATATTTTATTTGTTTGATAGTTCACTCTTTGTGGCATGTCGTAACTCTGCTTTTGTTAGGGTTTATTAAATAGAGTTTATTATTATTCATGTTTTAATTTTTCAACACCTAGAGTTTGCCTTTTTGGTTTATTATATTTTACATTTTATTTTTTATTTACTTCATTTTTAGTTAATTTTAAGTTCCCTACTTTAATGCTATTTTATGTTTACATTTTATTTCACTTTTCTTATTTTATATTTGATTTTGAATTTTTATTTTTGTGCATAATAAATTAAAAAACAAAATGTGCAAAATTATTCACTAATTGGAGGTGAAAAGAAAAGGATGATGCCTTATTTGTGTCTTGTCCTGAATTTATTGACATTAGTATTTCTGTGTTGTCACACTGGCTGCATATAAATGAAACGACAACACTGATTTCATGCATTCATTTATTTTTAATGCTTTTAGCATCCAGGGTGATTGATTTAGTGCTGCTGCATGTTGACACTCTGATCTACTAACAGTGACTCTGACCTCCTGGACCGTTTCCAGGTGTCTGCCTGCAGAGCAGTGAGGTAGACTACCTGTCAGGTTGTGTAATGTGACACCTGTGACGGGGGCGGGGCTAAGCTGGCTGAGAGCACAGCTCCTTTAGGTGTGGTCTCAACTGTTTTTATCAGCAGCTGCAGTTTCAGTTGAAGCGTTTCAGGTGAGGAGTCTCTCAGCGACAGGTGAGTGTGAAGGAGTCACTATGAGGGATCTTCTTTTACTTTTAAATCTTTAAGAACTACATCAGAGAAATATGTTTTGTAGGACACAGCCTTAAACCAGTCATCTCATTGATAGTATCTGTGCTGCTGTAAACACTGAGCTGAGGCTGTGTTAAACTGAAGGATTATTATTATTCATCAAACAGCTGTCAGTAGTTTTAATATCTAGTTCATACCTCGTAGTTTTGTTGATGAGAAACGGGAGCATTTGTGGTTTCATAGCTGTTATACTAATGATGTGATGTTTTAAGTGTAGCACTGAGAACGGCTGCTTTAAGTCACTCAGGGTGTGTGTAGAGCTACAACAGTCCATCAGTTAATCGACTGGTTGATCGATAGAAAACGAGAAAAATGTGATATAATGTCAAACATCCTCCAGGTTCTGCTCCTCAAATGTAAGAGGTTGCTGGTTTTTAATTATTTGCTTGATCCATGTCAAAGTGAACTCAGTATGTTTGTGTTTCAGGAACTTCTGACTAAAGACCAGTGAAAATAATCCATCTGTCCTGACTGTAAAGTTTTCTTATAGGTTGTTTTTGCAGATCAGCAGTCAGTGGATCCAACGGTCATGTCCTCAAGGCCCAACGGGAGTCCTCCTCCCTATGAGTCAGAAGGATAGTAAGTCTCTTTGCTCATTAATATTCAGCACTTCATTTCCTGTTGTTGTTAATGTTATCAGCGTGGACTATTCCAGGTCAAATTAAAGCAGCTGTTGTAAATGTCCCTACCTATACACCCAGAAAATGTCAAAATGAAAACGTTTAACAGTTCTGTTTTTGCAAATGGCAGACCTCCACTACTCAACAAGTGTTAAAGATATTTCATTTTATCTGTCTTTGTGCTGTAAGAACAACTTGTCGGAGGGTAGAACAATTGAACCTGTATACATTCAGTTTCGATTCTTTCATTATTTATACCAGACAGCATCTTTACAGGACAGGTTCTGCCACATTAGACTACCTATGGTCTCGAAACTGCACACGCACCTTCTAAACTTAATCTAAGAGACAAACATTAGGTAGATGTTGTTCAGCTGTTTGTCGGTTGATGTTTGAAATTTTGAAAAAAACACTCAAGAACTGTCACAATATATTTCTCCACTACATCTGTGAGAGGCTGTATCTGACACACATCTCAAACAATGGTGTACAGTCTGGCAGAAGCTTATACACACATCTGTCAGAATTAGCTAACCTGTGAGGATGCAGCATTTAGAAGTAGCTTTCACAATCCTTGCTGTCTTCTTCTTTGGGATTCAGCCTTGTTTTCAAATTCAATTTAATAAGAGTTTTGGTGCTCTGCTTGCATTGGTCCTCCTCAGCTGCTATCTGCATCTTAGGGGAATAAAAAACAGATGCTTGTTATGTGTAATCCATTTCATTACATTATGTGTTTTCCGTCTCTCTACAGCAACGGCCCTCCACAGCCAGCCTATTCTTACTACCCAGATGACGAGTTCCAGCATTTCTACCGCTGGACGTCTCCGCCGGGCATCCTCAAAATCATGGCCATCATCGTCCTTGTGCTGTGCGTGGCCATATTTGCTTGTGTGGCTTCCACACTGGCTTGGGACACTCAGGGAGGCCTGTCCGGCTTTGGGGGCGTTGGGGGCGGCTATGGAGGGGCATATGGCGGCGGCTACGGTGGGGGCGGGTATAACAGCTTTGGAGGTGGTGGCTTTGGAGCTGGAAACAATTATGGCTACGGCAACATCGGAGGAAACTACAACGACCCGCGTTCAGGAAAAGGGTTCATCATTGCCATGGCAGCCATCGTCTTCATCTTCGCCCTGGTTGTCTTCATTATCATCGTGTCCCACCAGAGCCTGTCGCAGAGCAGGAGGTTCTACCTGGCTGTGGTGATCATCTGTGCCATCCTGGCGCTGCTCATGCTCATAGCCTCCATAGTGTACCTGATGGCAGTGAACCCTATGGCTCAGTCCTCTGGGTCGGTCTACGGCAGCCAGATCGCCAGCCTGTGTGCTCCGTACCAACAGCCACAGACACAAGGAATGTTCGTCAATCAGTACCTCTACCACTACTGTGTGGTGGAGCCGCAGGAGGTGAGCACTTTGGATTAACTGTTCTTCCACCTGTAACTGCTCAGGAAGGTTTGCTGTGTTGGTAACTCTGTGTTTGAACTCTCCCTGCAGGCCATTGCTGTGGTGTTTGGCTTCTTGGTCACCGCTGCTCTCATCATCATGCTCGTCTTCGCCCTGAAGACCCGGCAGAAAATCAGAAACTACGGCAAGAGCAACATTTTGTGGAAGAAAGTGAAGGTGATCGACGACCTGGCGCCACCTCAGGACGTGGAGGCGTGGGTGAGTGTTACAAGTAACCCCCTGAACCCCAAGAGGGTCCCTTTCTTTTCTTCCTGTCACATTTTTGGTTAGTTTTTCCACAGCAATATAAAGTCCTGTACCTCTGTGGAAACAGCACAACCATGACTACAAGTAGAGAAAATGTCCTCTGTGCTGTCTGACACAGTTAGAATGCTGCCAAACATAAAAACAAAAAAGTAAAAGTTGAATTTCTTCAATTTGTTGCTTTACAAAGATTTATAACTCTGGAATCGACATGCACAACATTTTTCCAACTATTTATTTTTGACGAATTTAGAAATGATTGATAGAATGATGTGATTTTATTCAAATTTTGCAGTTTTAAGCTGAGTGTTGGTACATTTTCTTGATAGAACCACGTAGAAACTGTTTAATTTGACCACGTTTTTGTAAAAACAGTTAAAAACGTGAAGCTATCTGGTTACATTTGTTCCAATGTGAGGACTTTTCCTGTTTTACGTCTTTGTAAACTAAATATTGAGTTTAGAAGTCCTTTTTGGACAAAACAACATCTGAAGAATTATTTTTTTGTTACTATTTCATCACATTTCATAGACTAACTAATTATATTCATTCCTCATTTCCTAAATCTAACCAACTAATGCCCCAAAATATTTGTTTACAATCATACAAAGCAGAAAATCCTTGGTAAATAATAACTTGAGAAGATCCCAACAGTTTGTCTCCTACACCGCTGCCTGCCTTTATGTTCTGGTGCAATAAAGCGAGTGTATCAGCTGAAGTGGTAAAACCAGTTTGGTGACAGTCACCTGTTTATCAGTGGGGGAGGGGAGGAGTGCAGCAATACGCTCCTTCTATCTATAGCAGCAAGCTTGGTTTCAAGGTGTGGCACGCTCACAGATGAAGGTTTCAATCATACCTCATATAGTAAAAGGAAGTCTTCGGCTTATTACTGTCAGCGCGTCGAAGCATTTAAAAATCAGTATTTACATTTGCCGATGAATCATCCTTTCTGAAGCTATTTTCTGACTGAGTAGCGATGAGTAGATGAGTCACTTTGTTGGAAGTCATCATGACATTCAGTCCTTGTATAGCAGAGTTCCCTTCAGAGCAGTGAGCAGGAAGAACAGGTCGGACTGTAACTCTGAGCCATAAACTCTCCAGTTAGCAGCACAAAACAGCACAACAGCAACTTGATACTGGGAACTCGGCTTTTCTAAACTGCAGCTTGTGGGAACCTGCCTGAAAGTGCTGAGGTGGTGCGACAGCAGCGACCTGCACACATGTCGACTGATGTTTTTGCCGTGTGTTACAGCACATTTTTCACAGGACAAGTTCATGCATGTGTATCATACCAGAGCTGGTCGAGATCCAGTGTTGGAAGAACACGCCTGTCAAATAGTCAGACAGCACAGTTTACTGTTGCTCTATGGTCCCAAACACGGGTACTGAAACAAACTACAAACAAACTACAACTTGATTAAAACCCATTTCAACACATAGTGCGTGTGATAGCGCAATAAGAATAACTAAATTCCTTTTTGACATTTGCCTTTACTATAACAATAAGCTGTCTTAGAAATGTGGAAAGTGAAGAGCTAAAAAAAAGCAACTACAATGACTACATTGAAGCTTTAAGCAACAGGTTTAGTTTAAAACAATTTAAAGACTTTTTACTGTTTCAGAGAGGTAAAATAAAATATATCTTAAGTTATACTGTGAAAACAAAAGAAATACAACCAGTCTTTCTAAAGGCTAACAAGCTAAATGCTAACTAGCCACACTTAGCAGCGTAGCCTCAATCTTTTGGATTTTGTTTATTTTGGTTAAGCTGTCTTTAAATCACCGTGCAGCATATTTAATTTATGCTTAATTTGTTAAACTAATTGCTTCGTACAAATGTGAATACAGCAGAATAAGACAAACGTAACAAAACAAGTCTTTCTGCGAGCTGACAAGCTAACATCTCATTAGCCTTCCCAACCACTCAATGTGAGTGAAAACTATATGAACACATAGCGAGTGCATCTGAATCCTAAGGTTTGCAACTGAGTGTGTGAAAACTTACCAGAAAGATACAGGAGAAGTACTAAGATCTTTAATTTAACTAAAGGTAACAATACTTCAGTGTAGAAACTATCTGCAGTAAAATAAACTTAAAGCACCGAAAGTAAAAATGTAGAACAGTTTCTGATGTCAGCAGCTCCAACAGGAGAGTTTTCAGTTTCATGTCCTTCTAAAAGGAATATCTTTGAATTTTAAGCTGTGCTTTTTCATAATATCATACGATTCCAGAGTAAATGACCATCTTCACTAGTGTATTTATAGTTACTTTCCACCACTGCAAATCAAAGGAAACTAATACCACACTGTAAGATATGAGTAAGAGTCCTGAACTGAAAATGTGACTGATGTCACTGTACATCTGTATTATGGTGGAAATATCCTTTTTACAAGCACATCACATTATACTGATGCACTTATATGTAGAATGTGTATTGGCCAAGGTGCAGAGGCCTGCATCTAGTGATTATTTGACTATGGGGTTAATCTTTGGTTATTTGTCTATCAATTGATTACTTAGTTTCTAAAAATTGAGAAATTGGTGAGAAATGCCCATCACAGTTACTCAGAACTACATTACCCAAAGTATTTGATAAATTAATAAAATAAATATCAAAACAACAGTGACAAAATACATATTTGAATATTTTTAGTTATTTAGAATATATTTATTTTTGAATAAACCGTTGTATTTTTGTACATATATATTTATATGTTGCTAATCTGTGTGAATCTGTCAACAGGTCAACAATGTGTCCGTTCCTCCTGAAGAGATTCCGGTTTCAGACTTCCCTGAGAAGCTGAGGGGATCCAGGAGTTACCTGGATGATGAAAGCAACTATGACAAACCCCCCTACAACTACACCCCTCCGTGAGTGTACTGACAGAGTGACAAACATCTACACTGCCAATAGCATTTTACATTCCCAATTTAATACTACATACAAATTGTAAATATTTGTCATTTTATATTTTAACTATTAACAGGAACAACAATGAGGTGAAGCAAGGTGTTAAATGTCTCCAGCTGTTGTCAGAATGCGGATGTTGGTATTTTTCTGTGACCATGAGGCCACTTGTCCCCTACCTAGGTGAAAATAGAATTAGAAATATAAATTGATATAATAACCTCTATTTGCTAAACCTTACTTTACCTCCTTACTCCTACTCCAACCACCTCAGCATAATGCCACTCCTGTGCTTTTCCAGAGAATATGAACATGGGAAGACAGCAAAACTGAACTGATAAGAGCGATTTAAATCAGTGCAATCTGTATGGAATGTCTATTTGGTATTAAATTGAGACTAGGCCTCAGACACACGTCTTCAGTCTGTTGCTGTCACAGTGGAACTCGTGTTTATGCAGGAATGTGAAGCAAGCTGTCATGTTTTTATCTGCAAAGAGATCAACATAAAGAAGCACCACGAGTGTCTGAGCAGAATGAGCTCTCACTCCACTTCCAGTACATCGTCTATAAAACGTCAGAATACAGTGGAAAATGGCCGTGATAGTTATTATCACATAGCAAATCCTCACTCTGGGAAGCTGAAAGCAGATTTACTTTCTACTTAAAGAATGATCCTGAGTAACTCTCCTCTAATAGCTGATCAATGTAAACGATAGAGCTGTTCAAATGAATGTGTCCTCTAAAGCAGTTTCATGTATTCCACGCGGTTGCAACACTGAAACTATGTGACATACTTTTGTGCTGACAATGTGCTCGTACCATGACGGAAACAACAAGGTATTGTTAACCTGTTTACTCAGACACACTGAACTGGCAGATCATAAATCAGGATGGCTGTGTTATACTTCCTCCTCCATTACATGAAATGTACTGAAGAGTAGTGACATTTGGACCTGCTGAAAATAATCAACTGTTCCAGGGGCATTATTTTTGCTATATGAACCAACTTTATCATGAATTTGAAATAACTGTTGTTAACTGTTCTCCGTCACACAGGCCTGCAGTCGAAGATGCGCCTTCTCGGAATGGGATTCCTTACAGCAGTAACTCAGAGATAGCGAGTTCAGCTGGACGGCCCAAAAAGAGGCGTGCAGGTCGGCCACGCCGCGCTGACGGACAGGACTACGACACCGACTATAACTCCTCTGGAGACGAGCTGGATGACAACGACTTTGACAGGTTCTATTCTATTTCCATTCAATTTTTTTTGTGTGTGAATTCCTATCTACTTTGAAAAGCATCTTTGAGTGTCTTGTATAACACTAGGTAATTTAAACACAAGACACTTGTGCTAAAAAAGGATTCATACTCAATGAAGACCTAGGACCCCTAATCTCTATACCTACCAATGAGCACTGATTCCTAACACGTCTCAGGGGGTCATCAGGTGGAAACCTCCCTTCAACGCTGAATTATATTGACCAGTAAAGAAGACGACGAAAGACAAAAGAATGTGTGTCAGAAAATGTATTGCAGACTAGCTGTAGTACCAGGTTAGGTCATGCCACCAAGTGGAGCCTGTTACTGTCTAAAAAGATGAAGTTAAAGGTGTTTGCTGGCCACCTCCCTGCTGTCTGGCTGAAGTTGTGTTATAAACTCTCAAGTTGCTCTGAGTATCAATACATTTTAGAGGTGGCAGTAAAAGCATGCAGATGTCCTGGACTGATAGTTGTGACAGTGCTAGTGGGCATTTGTCCCAGCAGGGCAGCTGTTTCAGCAGCTGGACTGACGTTAACCACAGTAAACATGTCGGTGAACATTTTCATATCAAACTGCTGTAAAGTGTGAAATGACTTGACAGGTTATTCACTGTAGAAGCTTGTAGCTTGTTTGTTGTGTTTAATACTTCAGACTTTATTTATGCCAGTAATAAATTGATATTGATTGATGTTGTTTAAGATCTGTATCCCTAATGCAAGGAAATCCCACATATAGATAATAAATAATATACAATATATAATAAACAATAATGTATATTGTTTGTTATGTTTAATTGTGTGTACGACTGTCAGTAATACAACATGATTTGGTCTCCAGGCCTACACTGTTCCAAAAACAAAACATAACATTTAAGTGTGCAGTGCTACACTGAGGCTACATCACATTCATACAGTTCTGTTTTAAAACAAAAACTATCTCTGTCCAGAGGATCATTTTAGTTCAGTTTCAGAAGTATCTTCCATATTAATACATTTGAACACATTTATCACATGACCATTCATGTCCACTGGGCATATGGATGCTGGTGCTAATAGTGAAAAGTAACAGCAGAGGTTTCCTTAACTGCATCACAGCAGCACCTGAAATTCATTATCCGAGCTGAATGATCAATTTTAGGGAATGGTGTGGATGTTTCAATTAAATGTAGTAGAATTTCTGAGTTTTAACATGTGATAGTGTGGATGTGGCCTTTATTCAAACTCTAATTTTTTTTGGCAATCCAGGGAACAAAAGAGTTCTCTAACCTGATTACTGGGCAGGGCCCTCTGGTTCTGTGGAGGCACATTTAAATGATTTCTTTACCTTGAAACAAGTTGTACATTAACCACAACTAAAATCTGTATCATACTAATGTGCATGTCTCAAAATTATTGGCCACTTATATGCTACAAATACATAAAAGTAGACGTTTTAGTTTTGTTTAGTAGTGTTGTTTAGTAATTAGCTGGAGGTATCGTCCAACCAAGTTCACCGTATGTCCAGCAAAACTGTATAACTTCTACATGCCAACCACCTCAGAGTATCTTCCTCTAAGATTGTGTTTCACATGGTTTTCCCTGTGATTTCAATTTCTCCCTTTCTCCCCTGTTTTTATTTCAGTGAATTTCCTCCAATAGTAAACGAGCAGCAACGCAACGACTACAAGCGTGAATTTGACCGTGACCACCAGGAGTACAAAGACCTGCAGGCAGAGCTGGACGCCATCAACAAAGACCTGTCGGAGGTCGACAGGGAGCTGGATCAGCTGGAGGAGGGAAGTCCACAGTACCTGGTGAGAGCCTGAAACACTGTCTGATATTTATTTTTTTTAAAACAAACCGATATTTCCCTTAAGAACTGGTGGAGACAACAAGCAGAGCTAAAGTGGCCAAAAAATCTTTTTATGCTGGTTTAAGAGAAGTAACTTGACGGAGGCAGCAAAAGAAAGCCTGTGTATCCATGACAGTGTGGTAAAATTTGAGATTTTCTAGATCCAATTCAATTTGAAATGACTTGCTTTTGCTTCTCTAACAGGATGCTCTGGACGAGTACAACAGGATAAAGAACATTAAAAAGGTATGTGGGATTATTTAATGGGTCTACAGCAAACTTGTCAGCATGTCCCCCCACTCATAAGTGTCATGCTGGATGTAATGTGGCCATGCAGGTGATTGTTCCTTTATTTGTAGACACATTGTCGGGACACAATAACTCGGGAACAGTGCATAGTTCAAACTTAATACTTGTACCAACACCATATGGAGGAGAGGATAGACTAGATTTTGGTTCACCTGTCTGCATAAATTTACATGTTGAGTCAAAATGGACGTCCCAGAATCTCTTTGAACACTTTAAACTATCCAGTTGAAATGGATGCTAGGTGTGTGGCCTTTTTTGACTGGAAAGTCTTTGCTTGGTAAAGTGCTACTTAGTTTAATTGGGTACAAATTAAGCCATTTTCCACTGCAGGCTGTCTTAGGGCAGCTCAAACCTTCAGAGTGTTCTGAACACAAGAGAAAAAGTACCAGCTCTGGGTTTGTATTAAACAGTGACCCTGGAAAACTGCTGCTGGGGTCTTACCACCTATTGGTTAAACTTAGGGAAGCCCTCTCTCGATGTCCTCATCCAGCAGCAGCCCTCTTCTTTTCTACGATGTAAAGTTCATCTTATAGGATGACATGACAAAGTTCCATATCGGTATTTCCTGTGTGCAACTGGAACTGGAGTTCTGTCCAGTGACTACTAGTTGTTGTTGTTTTGGTCTGCTTGCTGTTGACATTGCAGTTTAATCTGTACACAGCAATGGAAACTGAAATGCTGAAGGAGGCGATTAAGGGGCCAGTTGGTCGTGCTGTGCAGTGGGAGCAGTCGGCTTTCCAATGCATTGTAGGATCCAACAGTTTCAGCTACAACGTTACCTCCAAGTTCATTGAAACAATGACAAACAGTAGTTACCGGTTGTGATTCCAGTTCTATAAATGTGTATTACACAGAACAATAGAGGTTTTTTTATGTCAGCCAAGGTGGTAATTTTATGTTTTTGTTGCCAACATTAGAGAGGACAAAACTGTCAGTTCACAAGGACATTGAGATCAGACATTGCTAAGAACTACTCACCCTGGAGTAGATATGTTTCATTCCCACAAAAACATCCCTGTAGGAGCCCCTAAAGGCTCGGTTCTTGTAGTCGGAACATGCACAAAGGTTCAGGCCGTCCTAAAACAGTCCACAAATTCCTCCAGTTGAAAACGACCTAATGCTACATCACAGAAATGAGTTCATCTGATAAAATTTCAGCGCACCTTGCTGTGTAAGATTCCCTTTCAGTGCGGTTAAGCTACTAGCAGTGTACGTGTCTTTTTGTCACAGCAGGACCCAATTCAGTCAACTTATACAACTGTTGTTCATTCATCCCCACAGTCTTCAGATTATCAGGTGAAGAAGCGCAGGTGTAAATATCTGAAGTCCAAACTGAACCATATCAAGAAGCTGGTGAGCGATTACGACCGCAGACCTTGAACAAAAGATGAGGATCAGACGCCTGTCCAAGACGAGACGGAAGGGACTCACTCAGGTTTGACACTCTCAGCATGGCTGTAGAGGACGGAGCCACAACGATTTAAAATGAACACATTGAAGCCATAGCAGTCTGTTTGTTTGTACCTTTATTAGCACAGAAAACAAATATTCTGGCCTGTATTATGCCACTGTTTGTATTGTGATTATCACCTGCCATAGGTACCGTTGTATTTATTTATTTTGCTGATTGGATTTGAATATAAAAGTCCAGTAGTAGAGTTCTGCTGCTGGACTGGAGTGAATACAAATCCATACATAATCCCAGTTTTTATAGGCTTTGCTCCTTTTCTACTGTCTTTTAATTCTCATTTTTTAATCCATTCTATTTTTTTAAACATGTAAATATGTGGGATGTTTTAGGAGTTTGTGGAAGTAAGTTCACATGTGTGTTTTCAGGTGTTTTTATTAATGGAGGGTTGAACAGCCAGACACTTTGAAATGATGATATGCATATCTAATGCATACTGATGTACTTAGACAATGATTTCTAAAGCATTTTTATTATAATAAAGTCATTTATGGCACATTTTACAGCCTTAATGAGAGATGTTTTTTTAAAGAGTTGCAACTGACAGCAGCTTCAGCAAATAAGAAGTGTGAAAACAAGTCTTCTGCTCAACTACTGTTGGTTCAAAGCCACTATGTGAGGAATTTTAAAATGATTATAATGCCTCTGAAATCATTCTGATGGTGTATTTGTACAAAAATGAATCCTTTTATCTTGTTGTTGTTGTTGTTCATTATACCAGTGGGATGTGCCACTTATGAATTTCTTAGTTCTGCACATAATGAATTTGAAGCTGCACTTATTTAGATTTTTATATTAAAGAATCAAATAACTACACATCATCTAAAACATCCTGCTCACAGTGACAAATCAATGGAGCAGCTCAACATGGCTTTTCAGAATCTTTAAGCTCATTGTTTTGATTCTAAACCTTTAAGTCCCATCCAGTCTGTTTACCAGAAAGATTTTTTTATTGAACTAATGGTAGTAAAAAATGTAATAACTAATTAGGGAAGAAAGTGGAACCACTAGCCGCTGAAGATATTTTTTAGGCTTTGATGGAGATCAAAATGAAGGTTAAAAAAATAAAGTGAGTATGTTTGCACATATTGACTTTAAAGGTGCACTAACTTAGATTTATTTATGTTAAGGAATGAAATGACCACAGATAATCTAAAAGATCTGGATCACTGTGATAAATCCAAAGCCCTCTATGTAGCTTTTTAGCATGTCTGAGTTCCTTCTTTTAATGTTTCCAGTCTCTGAGATAAGTTCTGATAAACACAACCACATGTAGCCATAAACAGCAGACAGACAAAGTTTACACCAAACTGGTGAAGAAAGTGAAACTTCTCGCAGCTGAAGAGACAGATATTTTTCCCACACATAGATTGGGATCCAAACCAACATGTTGTTTAAGTCACCTAAATCATGCCTGCAAGTTAAATCTAACGTAACTCCAGTGAGGTGTACTGCAAAGCAAGGTCATCATTGCCAGGCTTTCTTTGTGTTAGTCGGCTCAACAAAACCTAAAACCCTCAACCCCCGCGTTTATGACCAAATCAAAGTGAAATTTTAGCTATTGATTGAATATTCTCTGTGATAAATATCAATACACGGCCCAATTGTCTAGTCTGTGTTCCGTTAACTGCAGCACCAGCAGTGTAAAATGGGACCAAGAATAAAATCATATTTGTGCATTTGCTACATCACCAACTGAATACATGTGGGTTTCCATGGCAATGGGACGCATACAGTTAGTGCTATTGTCACTGCATGGCTTTGTTCAATGGAACTGCTAATGTACATGTTTGCACAGATAACATATTACCTCAGCTCAGAATGTGTATCACTCAAAGAGAACCTTCAGATGTGTCTTACAGCTGATTTCAATGGGAAACTCACAGAGCCTTCTCCAAGCAATGTAAAATAGTCTTGGCAGCAAATCTGGACGAAACATAAAAATATTTTTATTAATTTCTTACATCACCAGTTAAATGTATGTAGGTTCCGATGGCAACATATACAATTTGCAATATTGTAACTTGACAGACCGTTTGGTGGGATTGCTAATCTACAGCTAAACAGATTTGCAAGTACAACGCATCCCTCAAGAGTCTGTAACAATTGTCAGGAAAAGTACTGGTGATGAAGGGACGCTTCTTACAGCCGATTTATGTCTCAAACTCTGAACAAAACCTCCTCTGGAGCAGGTTAACTGTGCAGCATCCGTTGCCATGGGGATCTAGCAGGTTAAAAGACAGCAACTTTAGTTTCAACACATCTTGCTAACCATAAGTCTTGCTTTGTAGTACACCCTTTAAATGTCCTGGATGTGGATTGCTTGGAACACTTTCAACTTTATGAAGTTATACTATGTCAGATGTGGTGGTTTCAGCTTTATTCGCTGACACCAAGTGGCCCAAAAGAGCTAAACTACACACTAAAGCTACAAAACAACACAGCACACTAAAGCAGAGGAATATATATTGTCACACTAATCAGAGATTGTGTTTCTCTTCGGTTTCTCTCAGTGACTTTCACTACACAGACACTGCATCACATGACAACAGAGTTATTAACATTTAAACACACTGCTTAACTTTTTCTCTGAATTTCAAGCTGTACTTTTGAACTGTTCGGTCTGAATCGAGTGTCTCCTCATTAACATCCTCCTCGTCAGTTCTTTGGGCTGCCCAGGAGGAGCAGAGGGCAGGAAATGTTTCTCAGAGAAACTACCTCCACTGCCGGAGCTGAGATTATAACCGTTAAGGATGGGGGTGTTGATTAGAGGGGGCAGAGATCGAGGCCTGGCCTGGGAGTTGTGGTCCAACAAAAAGGCACCAGACCCTCTGCGCTCAAACCCAGACAGGAGTCTCTTGCTGGGGCCTGACAGTGACTCCCTGGAGCCCAGAGTGCTGGAGCAGCGTATGGGTGCCAGCCTTTTACCATCTGTTGGGTCTCTGGCTCTTTGCTCTTCAGGAAGAGTTTGAATGTCTACAGCTAGCTGGGGGTCGGAGCTGTAGATGTCTGTCCCTAACTTGCGCCTCTGGATGACGCTGTGAAGACTGGATGAGGCCATGCTATGAAGGGGTGTGCTGAGGTTTTTGACACTGGAAAGGGAGGAAGAGGAGGTGGATGAATCTGTACTAAGGTTTTCAGAATGCAGATTGGGGTGGGAGGCAGAGTGGGATGATCGCAGACCTGGTAAGGATATCTTTTGCCCTACATGTTTGGCACAGTCAATCTTTCCATCTCCTTTGCCCCTTGCAAATTTTCCTTCACACCAGTTGAAGCTGTGTGTATTGTCTCCATCTAGTTTGCAAATTCTAAAAGAGAGCTCATCAGTCAGGCTAAGGTCTTGGCCCATCTCTGATGACAAAGCTGCATGAGTTTGTTGGGTGAGCAGAGATGCCGGGATCTTTAACCAGGGCTCAGAGTTCAGCCTCAGCAGAGGCTGCTGCAGTCCATTGAGTGCTGCTTGGCTGAGTCCTCGAAGCCGCGACGGGGAACATGGATGGGAGCTTACACCGCAGATCTGCGCTTCTTTAAAGGAAAAGACGGGTTTTGGGGGGCATAAGGAGGAGGAAGTGCACTGGGGGGAGGTGATGAGCTGGATTTCAGACGGTGATGCAGGAGCCGTAGGTGTCATTTTGTCCGTCTGATCAAGAGGACCAAGGGGAGCCACGCTGAGGTACTGCTTGGCCTGTAGTTTCCCACATGGGAATTTGTCTGTTGTAATGATGATCACCTCCTTCCCCTTTGCCTTACATGTATCAAGCAACAGCTTCAGAACTTTCCAGTCTCCGGCCATGACTGCATAGACCAACGCTGACGTCCCTGTCTGGTCCTCCAGGCTAATGTCCGCCCCATTGGCCAGGAGCAGAGACACCACTTCAGGATCGGCCTGCTCCCGGCAGGCATGCATCAGCGCAGAGCGGCCCTCTTTGTCCTGGATGTTGGGGTCTGCTCCTTTCTCCAGAAGAAACTGAATGAGCTTGACCCGGCTGGCACTCTGGGCATCAGTGTGCTGGGTCCTGCAGGCCACCATGAGGGGCGTCTGCCCTTGGCTGTCGCTCTCGTTGATGTAAGCGCCGCCCTCCAGGAGCAGTCTGGTGAGCCTCAGACGACGGAGGAACACTGCTCTCAGCAGTGGATTACCTGAATCTATGGCTACACCAGGACTACGGCCTTCTCCCTCCATCCCTGTTCGTCCCAGCTGGTGGTTTTGGAGATGTAGTCGGACAGATTTCTGTGGATAATAACAGAACAATTTCAAACAATGATTTCAAGTAGAGCAGCTGCACACAAAGGATTTTCATAGACAAAACCAGTCATACGTGTGCAACAGGCACACAGGCTTTCACGGTTCAGACACACCAGACATCCTTCCTTTTATTTACATCATATATTTATCTATATATTTAATTTCAGGTTTTCATTTTTATTATTTAGTTTTATTTTCTTTTTGCTTCTTTTCTTATTCTACAGAGTTTCCCTGTTTTGTTAAACCAAAAATAATTGGTAAAATCTGAACCAGTAAAATCACATCAAACAAAAGTATTAATGTACATGTTAACCACAAACCAGCCAAAACTATAAATAATCACATCAAAAAATGTTATTTTTACGATGGTAATTCATTCCTTTACAACATTTGACTGTAAAGTTACACTGTTTAGTCATTTACGTCTTGGCTGTAAAAGAACAACAACAAAAAAAACTGCACGATGTCGAAATCATAAATCAGCATTTTTGCAAATAATTATTTGTTTTTGTCATAGTTTGCGATTTAAAAAATGAAACACATTTACTGTCTTTAAATTGGCTAAAATAACATTGTTTTTAAGAGATTTGCTGTTTTTTGAACCGTTTTCGCAGGTTTGAGGGTTCCACTATTTCTATTTTGACTCTCTTGCTGTCAGATTTTCACACACATTCACATGTTATCTTTTATTTATAGTGTATGATAAAATTAGGCCAAATAACATGTGAGTGGGGTAGATTCATTAAATGATTAAGTAAATGAGGCTGTGAAGCCCTCAGGAAACATGTTGAGGTATAACGTATACAGAAATGTATACTTAGTGCCTTATAGGTACCTGGGGAGGCTTGTTAGATGGATGAATACTGATAAAAAAATGTTTGATTCAAATAGTTTCAAACTGAATAAACAGATTCCATTTTCTTTGCCAATATGTACAGCATGGAAAAGCAAAACATAGGAGATTCTTGTCTTTATTTCTGCAGAAAGAATCCTTTCAGCTGTTCCTTTTCTGCAGCACCAGCAGAGGCAGCCACTTTCTATCAGCCTTTGTGCTGTTTGTCCTTGCTTCTCTCTATTAGGCCAGATAAGGTGGCAGCGTCTCAGACTGTAACATAACATTTTCCCGTATGAGTCACCAAAACCGAAACACTGCAGGGATTTACATCCCCACAGAAATGATTTTGTATGTTTGCAAAGTCGAGCAGCCATGCAACGTGTCTTTGTGTGAGAAGCCCGGTTTATCCAACGTAATGGAGCTGTGACAGTGTTGACACATTGAACGGTGAGTATCATAAGAAAAGATAGATTTATGTAAAGAGAAAAACACCTTTTGGCAGGGTTTTTGTTATTTTAATTGTTGATATCATAGTGTGTTAAAAAATTAAAGGTTGGTACAAAAACAGGCATAACAATAAAATGACGAATAAAGTCAGTGTCTGACCCAACATGCTGCATCATGTGTTCAGAAGCATCATATACAGTATGTCCAGATGCTGTGTGTGTGGCCCTCATCGTTTACTGTCTTAGGAAAATAGCACTGCCCCTCATTCCATTATTCATCATATATATTAAATGTATGTGCTGGTACTTCCACAATACACAGATTTTTTAAGCTCTCATCTGTCTCTTTTTTGGCGTTCCTTATACCAAAGAACTACTTTAATAAATTACACGTGAATTAAATATAATAAATGCTTTGAATGAACTTGCAGGAGGACTAGTTTCATTACTTTGTTCTGATCAGCTCTCTGGAACATTTGTGCCAAGGAGTGAATTTAATGAATTATTCATGAGTTAAATACATTTAAATGCATTATTATTAAGGCATCCTGATCACTCACTTAAATCAAAGGACACCCTGATAGTTATCATTTGGCTTATCATTTAGAAGGCCTGCTTTACGTCGTTTTTTCTAAAGCAGTTCTCTTAAACATTTGTGCCAAGTACAATAAATTAGTGAATGACATACATTATAATATGTGATTTTAAGGCAGCTTAGCCACACAAACTACATTGAATCTACTAGAGTCAGGGACTAATCTGTTAAGCTAGGCTAGTCAGCTAGTTTAAAAAGGACTGGCTTTACTTTTTTCCCATTCACCTCTCTTGATCATGTGTACTAAGGAGCTGGTTTAATAAATAAATCATGAGTTAATTACACTAAAATATTCCATCTAAAGGCAGGTTTAACCACATAAAATTGCAGGGACTATTCAGCTTAGCTAGGCTAATTAGCTTTTACCTAATTAGCTTTTAGAAGGAGAACTTTGGAATTATGAACTACTTTGCTCTCAACCACTGTAGAAGAAAGAAGAAAAAAGGTTTTTATTGTCACAAATATATTTTTACAGCATTGTGAAATGTTATTTTCACATTTGGGGTCAGAGCGCAGGTCAGCTCCCTACAGTGCAGCGCCCCTGGAGCAGGAAGGGTTAAGGGCCTCATTCAAGGGCCCAACGCATTGGGATTCGATCCTCTGACCTTCTGATCAGTGGCCCTGGGACCATTGCGCCACCACTGCCCCCAAGTCTGCTCTGTTAAGCTAGGCTAACTAGCTTAACAGAGGAGACTTGGCTAACTAGCTAGTCTAGTTAGCTAGGCTAACTAGACTAGCTTAGAAGAGTAGTCACTGGTACTTTAGTTTTCACTAATTCACCTCTCTATTTGTAGGTTATTAAAGTCATGAATTCAGAAATATGTGTTTTAAAAGTGGGTTGACCACATAAAAATGCATGAAATACTAGTCAGGAGCTAAGCTAGGATAGTTAGCTATTACCTAGGATTATTGAACTTAGAAAGAGTTTGTGTTGTCACTTGTAGTTCTCTTTACCATCTGTGTTATGTTTCAAAAACCAACCATATTGCACACATTCAGAAATGTTTTATAAAAGTAGTTTAACCACATAAAATCTAATTTTTAAAATTCTGTTAAACAGGAGAAAGTTGGTAAATTGAGCTTAGCTAAATCTCAACATTCAAGATTCAAGACTTGTATTTGTCACATGTTCATACAGGATGGCCAGTGTAATGGAAAGTGACTGTTTCACTAGGTGTGCAATTAAAACAAGACATGACAAAAACATTAGAAGACTGATGTTGCAGAAGTTAAACTAATAACAAAAATGAAACATAAAGACACAGCCTTAGCAGAGCAGTTCTGGTAGCGTGACTCAAGGACACCCTGATGATACAGATGGGCACAATTTCACAACCTGGAGTGCAGTCACTTGGATTTTCTCTCTATTTTCTAGTTTTCTGATTTTATTTCTCAGAAGTCTACGTTACTATTATGACGTACTATTTTCATCATGAGGTCTGGATCTGAAATGGGTGGCAGGAGACATCAGCAGAGTCTCGTTTGTGTTCGGTCACATTTGTATACAACCATCTTCGCTTCTTCATCACATCCAGTTAAAGCACTGGCTTGATATAGTCAGACGACATGTTTTCATCCGGCTGCTGCCGTCAGCAGTGAAGTCTTCCTGCTGGCAGTCATACACGTCAGAGACAGAACACCACCTGCACTTGATTTGACAGACGAGGTGGAGGAGGTTTGCCTTCAGTCAGGCTGCTCCTTATTTGGTCAGCACTTTAATCTTCCCTTCACTGTTGTACAGGTCAGTCACTTATTAAAGCACTTTGCTCCACAATTATACATGCTGCTATTGTTTTCTGCAGGCCTCTCAGGATTACCAGGCATTTGTGTCTTGGTGATCTCTGAGGCTGTGCAAGTGTATTCTTGTCTTGGTGGTACATTTTAGTGGTATGATACATATCACATGGGTGCATATGCCATGAGCACTTTACTTTTTAACTTCCTGTAGAAGGTGATTCCTACTTACTTTTGTGTTTCTTTGCAACATCACCTGAGATGCATTGTCACCCAGCTGCCATTTAACAATGCAACTTTAAATCTTACACATGCCCACATGTCAACACAAAGCCCTCTCCTAATAAGAAAGGCATACACAAGATCCTTATTTAATGTTTAACACACAGGCAACAGTAAAGCTGAGGAAGATCAGCCCAAAGAGCACTACATAGAAATGTTTTGCCTCAGTTGCATAAGACAATCATGGTGGCACTGGCCAGTAGCTATACTGCCTCAAAATAAAAATAGTAACTGTAAATCTGTAAAAACATGCAATTATACATGCATTTAAAACTGCACTTTGGTAAAAATGATTGTAAAAAGAAATAAAATTACCTCCAAGTTGAAAAGAAAGTGCTCATTATTCAGGCAAACTGATTGCTGTTAGACATATGGTATGTAGGTATAATATTGGATAATCGTGTGTTTTTTTTAAAGGAAGCGATTGTTGAATTGTTGAATGAAATACATCAAAATCTAGCTTAATTTCAAAACCCCCTAGAGGTAGAGGCTACTTTGCTACACTAGACTACTTGGTGTTTAGCTAGATAGCTTTTAGAATCACAGGTTTTGTTTTGCCTTTCTCTTCTTTAGCTCTACTGACCATTTGTACCACGGAACTACTTTAGCAAAATAACCATGAATGAAAGCAAAGCATTTAAAGCAAGCGTAACCACATGAAATCCATCAGAGTCAGAGGCTAGTCTGATAAAAAAAAGTGAGTTAGCTTTTAGCTAGTTAACTTTTAGGAGTTCTAGATTTGTTGCTTTTTTCTGATTCAGCTGTCTTGACGAATTATATCATGTTTGCTTATTTAACCATGAATTAAATACATTAAAATTTGTAATTTAATGGCAACTTAACCAAATACAAACAGAAGTCCCCTAGAATCAGAGGCTACTACTACTTTTCTTTTTTTCTTCTTTTCTCTTGACCATTTGTACCCATGATCTAGTTTAATAATCAAACCATAATGAAATACAAGAAAACGTGATTGGTAACAACAGAATCAGATGCTATTATATTATGTTACTTCTGGGAGTAATGAAGCAGCCAGTTGTTCGGCTGTACCTGGGCTAGGATCCCAGGTAAAACTGAGGTACTGTCAAGTCATTCTTATTTATATAACACATTTAAACAACACACACTGAGATTGGTGTTCCTAATTCACCTAACAAGTTTAAATACTATGGATAAAATCCTACAATATGATAGATATTGTGTAAAAAGGGCTACTCTCAAGCTGAAAGTCTACACTTTATTCTCACACTGTGCTTGGTTTCCCCTCAGAAAGCCGACTTACAAACTGCACTGCACATTCACTATTGTACTGCAGCCTTTTGTTTTCCTGTACAGTTCCGCAGATAGAGAATAGAAACTCCACTTCACCTGAACAGGATGAGCTCAACACTCATCCTGCAGAAGAGCCCACTGACACCAGCGTGTGTGGCTGATATCAGTGCACACGTTAGAGCCGTTCTTAAAGCCTATGTTTTAGTCAGAGATGGTTAAACACTGCATTACGCAACATGCTTAAATATTATGCTTTCACCATCTCAAAGCTTAACATCATTTGTGCATTAAATTCCACTCACCAGATTCTCTTAAGAGGTCGCAAAAAGGCAAAATTCAGGTGCAAACTTTATCAGGAAATGCTGCTACATTGTTGAATATCTGTCGGACTCACCAGGCTTCAGTCAGTCAGTCAGGATCAGTCCTCTCCTGCAGACATCTACTCTCCTGTTGCAGAGCTGCGACTGACGTGATGATGTATGTGTGTGTCACAATAAGTGAGAGGAGCTGCAGTAGTCAAGGTTTCCCAGATTGTGTTTGCTCCTCGGACAAAGTATGTGATGAGAGAGAGAGATGCAGGCTTGTCGTCAGGCAGGTCTAAGAAATGGTTAATCCATCACCACAGCAGCAGCAGCAGCAGCAGCAGCAGCAGCTCAGGAGAGTTACAGGGAGGCAGAACAAGAAAGGTTGACAGAGATGAACACACAAGGTGAAGCACTATAGCAACCTGCAGCGTGTCTGATTTGTCTTTTCATCAAAGGAGGTCTGATTCAGCAAAGGCTTATTAATTGTGAAACTAACCACGCAGGACTTTCTTTGCAGAATGGGAAATTATTTTGCCCACCTTATCAATGACATCTCCATGACAACCATCAAGGAGGCCGAATGACGGCACATGTTGTAATTGTGCTGAAAGAACTGTTCTCTTTGTGTGTGTGTGTGTGTGTGTGTGTGTGTGTGTGTGTGTGTGTGTGTGTGTGTGTGTGTGTGTGTGTGTATACCTGTGTGACAACCAGATCCTGTGCTTTTACTATAATTACTGTGATATCAAAAAAGAAAGAACAAGAAGAGAGGAAGTGACAAATGATGTAGCATCAGTCTGGTGTCTTCAGCATCAGTGTGGCTGTTGTATCTCTGTGGGCTGCATGCAGAGTCCTGTATGTGCCGGATATCTTGTTTGCTATGACCTTTCCAGCACGGACACACACTAAAGAGACCACTACCCACAGCCTCACACATGTAACAGACCACCGTGTGTGCATGAATATTCTGGCTGCCTAATGTCTGTGGCTGCTCTTCAGCAGACTTAAAAAACAAACATTTACATTTTTAGGAATACTGCAAAGAGATCAAGCTGTTTGCCCCGATATGCATCATTTTGTGCGACTCCTGGTTTCCCTAAATCTCTACAACAGAGAGTGCAAAGTTAGCTCAGAGCCCCGACAGCCACATCAAATGGGAATGTAAACTGGAGTTATGCTATAAACTGCATTAGTAAATGCAAAACACTTTGAACACAGTGTTATAAAACATGCCATGCTGCATAATTTCTTCTTTGGACAGCATTCTCCTTTGTATCTTCTGCCCAGACTATTACAAACCCAGCTGTTACAGTAATTGTCCAGACCAGGCTGCAGGGTTTCATCACTTTGCTGTAGCCATAGAAACACTGTGAATTCACAGTGCAACTTGTAAACCAGCCACAAGATGGCAGCATTGTAATTCCACATGTATTTCTTAAATGTCTGATGGGACACTGGATTATTTATTTACACAATAATGTCAGCATTTGTTGGATTTCCCATGTCTAATTTTGTAGGATTCTAAGAATTTGTAATAGAAATTTTTAAATTAAATAGACAATTTGGTGGAGTAAATAATATTGTATAGTCTTAAATTTAATATTAAAATAATTAAGTGAACTTACAATCTTAATGTTACAGTTTACAAAAGATAAATAATATTCTAGAGTATTAACCTTAATAATTTCATTAGTCTAGTAAATCTGTTTTATATATAATGTTGTAGGGTCTTAACCATCCAATTAAAATAAGTCAAGTAAAATTGTATAACAAATAATATTGTAACGTCTTAATTATTAAGTTAGTCAAGTGAATTTGCAATATATATATTCCATTCATTCTGGTGCATCTTTATGCACTGATTTGTGCCTTTTCATTTATGCAATTAACAAATTTATAGTGGTGATGTGTGAAGTCCTTTGCTTCTTCCATGCTTTTATTGGGGTGGTGGGGGGAGTGAATGCAGGTCTAAATATTGAGGGTGGCGTATCTACTGCATCTCCCTGAAATCTGACGTCTGCACATTGCCTCATAATTATGAGACACTTTGAGTATGTCCAGATGATTCAATCTCTCTCTTTTGTGGATGCAGTTCTATTCCATGTCTTTGGATCTATTGTCAAATTGTCAAAATAACCTGATTTATTTCAGAGGTATACAAAAATAAAGCACTGGCTCAGAATGGCCACGTCCTGCTTAACTAAACCAGCAGTTTCTAAACTAAGGTGTTGACCATGTCAGGAAAAGTCTGAAAGTGTCAAAGTCTGAATCTGAGGTGGAGACACACGAGCTTGGTCTCCAGTCTCTTATCAAGGATTCTGTTTTTTATTTTGTTTCATATTCAAGGCTAAATGCATACAGTGTGTGAGGATCCTCTGTGGTTCAAAAAGTACAAAACTGCAGGGTTTGAGTCCTGCACAACAGCAAAACAAGCGGCTATTACCTGCTCTCTCTGTGCCCTGTTCTGATGGAAATCACTACTGTGAACAAGTACTCTCAGCTGGAAGCAGGAGACACCCACGGCACTGTATGTTTAGCCATCATGACTAACCAGGCACCTGCTTGATTGCCCTCTCAGGGAAAGAACACACTTTTTATTTGGAGATTTTTCATATAACTTCCATGCAGTGCAGGTCTAAAACTGGGATCCTGCTTTGCAAGAGAAAAGAGGAGGAGAATGTTTACACACATCTTTTCAGAAATGCACACTACTTGTTCAATTACATTCAAAATACACAGAGATTCATAAGGGTGTCCAGGTCATAGTTGGCAATCAAGGCCAAGAAAGATATATTTAAGTTATGCACAGATGGATTACTGAATGGGCCCACCAGGTACAGGACCAGGTGCCTAAAGAGGAGGGGCCCTTGTCCAGAGCCTCCGTTTCACACAGTGGTTAACATTTCTTGTTTGTAACTCAATAAAACAACCACAAATAAACAACAACAAGCAGCCAAAAACGGTGACAAAGACAGATAAAGAAAATTATAATGACCCGAACAAGATGCAAACCAATAAAAGAGAGAGAATGAATGCACACGTGTAGCTGTGAAACATCTGCAGTGACAACAAAAAGACCAGAGAGACATTAAACCTGACAAAAACAGATGCAAGTGAACACAAATAGGCAAGAAACAACTATAAGGATACACAAAACAACGTAGAGACATGCAGAAATAACACAAATAGGTGTAAAATGAGTGCGAAGACATGCAAAGGGACCAAACTAATAGAAAAGAGATGCAAGACGAACACAAATGGGTGTAGGATGACTGCAAAGGCACACAAAATGACATGAAAGAGATTAAAACTGAGTAAAAGAAATAAAAAAACTAATACAAGTAAATGCAAAATGACTTAAAAGCGATATAAAAAGTCAAGAAGGAGACGCAAAGTAATTAAAAATAGACGCTGAAAGAACACAAATAGATGCAAAAGCAACTGCAAAGACGCACAAAATGACCAGGAGATGCAAAAAATTAACATTGACAACAACAGACACAAAACAACAATGAAGACAAACAAATTCAGATTCAACACAGCAAGATGTAGAACTGCAAAAACCCACAAAAGGCCATAGAGGTTGAAACTAGCTAAACAAGATTCAAAATGAACAGAAAAAGATACAAAACCACTGCAAACAGAGATAAAAACAGCAGCAAAGAGGCGCATTCAACCACAAAAACTCAGCTTTGTTTGTAGTCATTTTGCGTCCCTTTCTTTAGGTTTACAAGTCTGTACACAATGTTCTGCATGGATCGTGTATTTGAATCAGTTCCTCTCCTAAAATAACACTTCAGTTCATGTGGGACAGACGCAGAGGTAGCTGTGAGTGGAGAAATGAAAAAGAAAGTTAGAGGATGCTCTGCTCTGCACACAGCAGCGGAGAAAGGCAGTAACATGCAGTTTAAACAATGCTGACGATGACCAGTAATATTTGGTGATCTGTGTGCAGCAGACATGGTGGCAGGGCACAGTAATAGTAATCCTCCATAATCCTTTGCTGGCTATATCTACAGATGAGAGTGTTGTATTAAAGCCCCTTATGGCCCCACCCAAGACCACCCAACATGCCCTGCTGCCTGCCCTTAATCAAATGAAACACTCTTATCCAGCCACAGTTTACAACTGCAGCAAGAAACAAAATGACCACAAATAGACACAAGATAGCCACAAAGAGAAAAACATGACCACATGATAGTGACCGAGACACATGAAATACCACACAGACACACAAAATGACCAAAAAAACACTAAGAGACACAAAACAACCAAAGAGAGCAAGAATCAATATGTGACTCTAATATAGGAGGGGTGGGGCCTTTGATCTGACTGTGCACAAGGGCCCTTCCAATCCATCAGTGTTTTATCATATGAACTCCACCTGTCATGTTTGTCTAATAAATAGAGTGTATGAATTAATGGGACAAGACATCAACAAGAGATTTCCAGAAATCTGGCCTTTACCAGATTTTCTAAGTTTGATGTTTAGGTAGTGTTGCAGGTGCTGCTACAGGGTTAGCGACTCAGCTTTAGTTTATATTGGGACGTATCTTATGAGCCACACTATGAATGATGGAATTCTTCTGAAATGCAATGGAGTAGAAGAAGTCATGCTTGAGTGATGTGATGAAGAACAGCTGAGGTGTCGGGTTCAGGCTATGTCTCTGACAGTTGGTGGGATGATTTGCTGTGTTTTAAGCTTACAGAATCTCAGACCGAGCATAAAAACCAGTTGAAGCTGAGCAGCGCGTGTCGGCTGACGGCTGGCTGTGATGCAACGTGTGCGCGTCCTTGCCCTCTCCTTTAACCTCAGAGGGATTGTTTCTCTCTCTGCTCCTCCCCATGCAGCTCTGCTCATGATACTAAGCTGCAAAGAGACGCTTTTTTTTCCATTTGTCAGCGTTGCCACAGTTTGCCTGTGGACGCAGCGGTCAGATTTGATGCTCTGCAGCTGATCACATGCGACAGGATGAGGTTAATCTACCTCAAGAGTTAATGGGCTGCCTCTCCAAGACTTCATAGTGTTTACCTACAAAAGGCAGGATTACATATGCTCAGCGCCTTTTACATTCACTCTTACCAATTTTAAAATTCTCAATTTCTATGTTGCCAGTGGTTGCAGTTTCCCACATTAAGACAGACTCAGCTATTCATGAAATCATTAGATTTCATGAATAGTTGGAACAAACTGATACTGTGAAGACTATGATGAATATAACAACGTTGACACTCCTTAAAGGAAAACAAAAGTAAGATGTACAGTATGTTAAGGGGTTACAGGATCAGGGTTAAAGGTAATAAAAGCACACATGTTGACTGGAGGGACGACATATACCAGTAGCTACAGTATGCAATAGAACACTCCTGTGCATATCATGTATCACCTTTCAATAACTGCATTATATCTAAGTGCTTTCTCTTATGAACGCTCACAAACAAATATTTTAGAAAGACTGTATTGAAAAAGTAGGCTACCTGTAAATACACTTGTGATCATGGACACACAAGTTAGAAAACCAGTTTGTTCAATTGCATGAACGCAGTTCTGAAACGAGCTGTGAACAGCAGAGCTTCGTCTGTTTTGGACCCTATGGCCTGTGTCTGCCTGCATGTCTGCATCATGGCTCCACATGAAACTGAATTGCCAGAGAGATTTCAAAAATGGTGAAGATGGAAAAGGATAAAGGAAGCTCACTGATCAACTAAACAATTGTGAAAACACAGTTGTAGCAATAATCAGGAGATATAGAACGAGCCATAGCACCTCTAGTCATCCTTCTCTGAAAAACAGATGGACAGCTGCTTCAGACTTCACACAAACAGTTATCCAATTAAATCAGGGTTTCGATGACAACTTAGACAGTGTGAAGGACAGTTTATAACATCAAACATGAAAAACCCTTGCTGAATATTGGGAGCTCTTTCTGTGGTTGGATGAAATTAAAATGAATTTGTCCGACTCAGATGGGGTCCATCATGTTTGGTGCCAACCTGGTCAGGACTACCACCGTGAATGCATAGTCCTGACAGTGAAGCACAGAGGTGTGAGTGTGATGACATGGGGTAGACTTGAATCCAAATGAACATCTTTAGGGTATTTTAAATAGTAATGCAGAGCAACAAAGAACAGGGATACAATTTTGAGTCATTTGACATTTAAATGATATCACAAGGGTGTACTTACTTATGTTGTACACTTTACATACGCAGAAAATTTTACTTTAATTGTGCTGTTCTGTTCTGGTGTTTTGCCTCAGAGTGTTTCATTTTCATGTGAGCGTAAGTGTTTGTGCAGAAGCGTTTGAGGAACAGGGTGTGGCAGGAGTTGGGGAGTGGTCCCCTACCAGGCAGTTCTGTTCAAACATCCCAGCGGGCTCAGATCGGCACCAGCGAGGGTTTCATTATTCTCCATGAGCCCTGCTGATGTCAGTGACAGCTGCACTCAGAAAGATACACTCTGACTGCAACAGAAAGTGTTTCAGTGTGTGTCTTTGTCACAGTCTGACAGTACGAAGCAGGTCAGCACAGCATGGAGTGGAGCGGTAAACTGATACTAAGCTGCCTAACAGATTAGACTATGTGGCTCATTGTGTCTTTTGATGGCGTGATCTGTGTGCAAGTGTGAGCGTGATCCATGTAAAAAGCTGTAGAAGTGATGGTAGAGGTCACAGGGAGGTTTCTCGGGGTTTAACAGTCCAAACACTGTAAAACATTCACCTCACAAAACCGCCATCTTGACTGTCTTAGATGACACAAACACTCATATGTGTCTGCTAGTTAGCTACATAATAACTACCTTTTCTCATGGATTGGTTGTGATCTTACCTTGCTGGCTGTATCATTAGCGTTACCTTATGCATTAGACCTCCAGTACAGAACTTTTGTCTCCTCCTTCTGGCAGTGAGAGCAATCACACAAGCACTGTTAATGTGTTCCAGTATGTAACACAAAATGACCTTACAAGACATACAAAACAACCAACAAGAGACACAAAAAAACCCCCCAACAGTGACACACAACGACCTCAGTTTGATACAAAATAACCAAAATGTGACTCTAAGGCTACGTTCAGACTGCACGCTAAAGTGACCCAAATCCATTTGTTTGCCCCTATGTGACCTGTATCTGATCTTTTCATGACAGTCTGAACAACATAGATCTGATTTTTTCAAATGCGACCCAGGCCACTTGGATATGTGGTCCTAAATCTGATAGGTATCTGATCTTCTGCCATACGACTTCTGTCTGAAAGGCCAGGTCGTATTTATCCGACCTACACGTCACTGATACACGACAGACGTCTCTATTCTGTGTTCAAGTAGCCGGGAGCAGGAACAAAAACAATAACCATGGTGGACGATAATGTCTCTTGGCTGGCCTGGTAACGCCTCGGGGTCCCACCGGAAGAGCTGGAGGAGGTGTCTGGGGCGAGGGAAGTCTGGGCCTCTTTGATTAGACTGCTGCCCTTGCGACCCGGCCCCGGATAAGTGGAAGACAATGGATGGATGGATGGATGGATGATAATGTGGAGTCCAGTTAATGGAGGTTTCAGAGTTAATTAATATTTGGGGGGACAGCTCTATTCAGGACAAACTCCAGGGGTCTTATCGGAACCGGGCAGTTATTGAAAACATTTCCACAGAAATGGTCGAGCGTGGGTCCTGGCTCCAATGCCAAAGAAAAGTAAGGAGCCTCTGAGCCAAATATGAGGAGGCTAAAGACTCAAACAAATGAAATGGCTGTGGATGTGTTGCCGGTCTACTTTACCAAGAGCTGGACCGCATTTTGGCAGATAAGCCCATCGTTCAGCCGATGCTGCTGGGTAGCAGCTTTGCCGTGTGACATTGTCGTGACCTCTTCTGCGCATGTGGGACACTTTTGGGTCGCATGAAGTTCACACAGGAGATCACATACAAGACGCATTTAATTGAAAATGTGAACGAACTCGCAAAAAAATCGGGTTTCACAATAATATTCCAATTTGAGCATTAAGCCCTGCAGTCTGAATGTAGCCTAAGAGACATAAAATTGCTACAGAGAGATACAAAACAGTCAAACTGTGACAAAAACCAGTCACAAAAGAACGTAAAATGACAGAAATGTGACACAAAATCAGTCAAATGTGACACAAAATGACCAAAATGCAACCAAAAAAGGACAACAAAACATGTTATGAAACAACCACCGATGCAAAACGACTAAAATGTAACAAAAAACAACCAGTTGGAGACAAAAGACAACTACAGTCTGGGTGTGTTGCTCCTCTGTGGGACAAGTTGGGGCCTTTTGCTTCATAGTCTGTCCATGACGGCTGTGAAGAACATCATCTGTCACCTTCAATCATATTTTCAAGTTGAAATGACAAGTAAATTTTTACAGTGAAGCAGATGCTGCATCATGTACAGTGAAAGGCAACGTCTGTGGCAGCTTAACTCAGCAGCACACAAATATATGCACACACACACACACTTAACATCTGTCTCAATGCATCCACACACACACACACACACACACACAAACACACGCTAAAGCAGCACAACATCTGTTTGTCCTTTCAGGCTTGATGGGAGTTTCAAAACAAACACCCATCTTCTGATGCATATCACCCCTTCACAAAAATAGACACTTCTGCTTTTGTCCACCTCACAACTGTGTTCACACACACACACACACACACACACACACACACACACACACACACACACACACACACACACCAATTTTAACAGCACTAGCATTTGTTTGAAGTAATGGCTCTATTTATCTGTCAGTATCTCAGTTGGGCATGATTAATAATGATTTACAAACAGAATTAGTTGGTGAGGAAATGACATTTGGAAGATTAATGCAGAAATTATTATGGGAAAATAACACACTATACATTCTAGTAAGCAAAACTCAAACTCAAAGACTCAAACTAAAAGTAGACATCTGAAATGTGTGTCTGACCCTGTGACATGTATAAAAAGCGGAGGTAGCCACTGTGACCTCACCCACTGGTTCACAGACTACAGTGTCGGCTGCTAGTGTGAGGTGTGATGTAAAAAGGTGAAGCTGAGACATCTGATGGCATCTTCCTACATTTGCAATGCAGACTACAACCTCCTAAACCCTGGCTGCTCCTGTAGGCTGGATTCAAACCAGACCAACATGGCAACTTTCTCTTCTGTTACGAAAACTGTTCACCAAAATGTGCTTCTGAAAACAAGCCACCATGTCTTCATTTTAGAGAGTTAGTCTGATATAAAGTGGCCTCTATATTCCCCTGACAAACCATGGTCATGAATGGACAACAGCCTGATGGGAGACTGATCTCATGAGCCTCAAATGTGCTAATAAACAGTATATTTTTACAGCTGCTGTTGATGAGTTGAGTTGAGGCCGGCGTTGGAGAGATTCCTTCACTTTCCAGAAAACTTTTAGCTGAAAGTTTCGACCTCTCGGTTCAAACTGAAAGCAGCGAGTCTTGCAGTGAGAACATCCTCTCAGGTACACTGGCTCAGGTGCTGCCAGTGTTCCAGTGAAGCAGCGGAGGACAGAGCGACTCGTTCACACCGGCACCCTTAATAATAAACAGTAAATTAATCACGGGCTCTGTTTACTCCAACTTCTGGTCGATCACTGACGCGCTCCTGCCGCGCACCTGCGCTCCTGCGCGCCGCAGCGGCAGACAGCAGCGCGGCGCGGCGGCGCAGCAGCGACCTGTCTCTTTAAGTTGGTGTCAAAGCCGATTACCGCTGATCTCCGTCGTGATTCTGTTTTCACCGTCTGTTCCCTCAGTCTATTTTTGTTTGCGTCGTTGGCGGTGCGGCTCGCTTTTCCCACACATGAATTTAATTCATGTTTTGTAATTTTTTAGCGCGCGGACAGAAAAGCAGCAAAGTTTCCAGCATGCGGACGCGCTGAGGTGTCGCTGCTCTGAGAGGTCCGACCTGAGCGGACAGACCCGCATCCCGGTCTGGAGGCTGCTGCGCCGCGGACGCTCCAACTTTTTATACCATGGTAAGCCTGGATTACCTTTTCCTGCAGACGGAGATATTAACCGCGTTCTCTTTGGCATCTAAAAATAACGGCGGTGGCAGCGCGTTGGGAGCTGCGGTGTGATGTGACGCCCCGGGTCGCTGTTTGAAGTTGGCACCGAAATAACGCCTGAACTCCGTGTGCGCAGAAAATGCAGAAGAGCGTGCGGTACAATGAGGGCCACGCTCTGTATCTGTCGGTGGTTGCGCGTAAAGAGGGCTCCAAGCGCGGCTTCCTGAGCAAGAAGACCACGGAGAACAGCCGCTGGGCCGAGAAGTACTTCGCCCTCTACCAGAACGTGCTCTTCTACTTCGAGAACGACCAGAGCGCGAGACCCTCCGGTATCTACCTGCTGGAGGGATGCACGTGCGAACGGGCACCGGCGCCCAAAGTGTCCGCGATCAGCAAGGAGCCCCTGGAGAAACAGCAGGTGAGAAACTCAGCGCTCAGAGCCACAGTCTGAGGATCAGGTCACTTTAGAATGAGGGTTCCAGCTCTAACAGTAACATCTGTGCCAAACACTCACTGTACTATCATTAAGAGACACAAAGACACCAAAGTTATTTTAATTTCAGGATGGAGGCCGCTTTTCAAATCAAGAAATGTGATGATTTAACACATGAAGGTATAATAGCATTTAATATGCACACTTGTGCCAAAACATCCAGTTTACCATCATAAAGAGAAGGAAAACATCAAAATGTCACATTTAAGAAGCCAAAAGTTGACTTACATCAAGTTGAGAGATGCAGGATACTTTAAAATATCATGTTTTCACTTTAATATGTTCATTTTTGCCTAAAATAATACTATCATAAAGAGAAAGGAAACCACGAGGCTTAAAGTTCATCCACATGTCAGTCTAAGGAGGCAGGCTGCTTTATGATTTCAATGTAATATGTTCAAATTTGCCAAAGACGTTCGGTTTACTATCAAGAAGCGCAAGAAAAACATCCAGATTTTGTGTTTGAGAGGCTTAAAGTCTACTCACATTTTAATTTCAAGCTGCTTTTTCAATGAAGAAATGTCACAGTGTTGCTTGGTATGAAGGTGGTAGTCGTTAATACGCACATTTATGCCTCACACATTTAGTTTACTACCATGAAGAGAAAGAAAAACATCCAGATCTCATATTTGAGAAGCTAAAAGTTGACTTGCATGCAGTTTAAGAATGCAGGAATCTGTTAAATATCATGTTTTTACTTTATTTGGCACATTTTTGCCAAAAATATTTAGTTTTATAAAGAGACAGAAACCAGTAAAGAAGCGTAAGGTTCAGCTGCATTAGGATTCCACTTTATGTGCCAGAAGGAAAACATCAGATTCTTACATTTGAGAGGCTAAAAGTTGTCCACATTTTAATTTAAGTTTGTGTTTTCACGTTTCCATCAAGGTAACAATGGTTAATATGCACATTTATGACAAAAGCATTCTGTTTACTATCATAAAGAGAAAGAAAAGACTAAAAGTTCACCTGCATTTCAGTTTTAGGGTGAAGGCTGCTTGTTCAATCAAGAAACACCATGTTGTGACTTTAATGTGCCATTTGTGTCAGAAATATTCAGTTTACTATTAGAAGGTGAACAAAAACATCAAACTGTCCTATGTGAGAAGCTACATGTTCATCTAGATTCAGTTTAAGGATGCTGGATGTGTTTGTAATCTGTTATTTTGTCATGTTCTCATTTGATAGGTGACATTTAAGCCAATAATAAATTCTCAGATTTGAGAGGGATCAGACGTTTGGTTGCCTTCTCCCATACGGCTGTAATAATCTGGACTCCAGTGTGTGAAAACAATGAGCCAGGCAACAAGAGCTCAACACGATCAATAAATGAATTGTTAGCAGAATTAGTTCTTATAATATTTGATCTATGAGAGTTAATTTTAAATGACCCACATTCCTTTTTCTGCTGCTGCAGGGCATCTAGATGTTTTCATCCCATCAGCAGCTGCCACAGTGTAGATTTTTCCATGTAAACGCTAAGACAAGGCAGATTTTCTTCTACTGGCAACGTGTATCTGTGGTGTATTCTAATATTTAGACATAACCTAGATGATGCCAGCTAATCTGCTCACCTTTTGCACCCTGTTAGACTCCCCTACCTTATAGAGGCAAACAGAGCAGACGTGTTGCAGTCGGTTCACAGCTTCAGTGTGGAGACAGCTCACTCGCTGCCAGCCTGCTGAAACAGGAGGTGATCTGATGGTTGCTGTTGCTGAACTTTGAAGCTCGCTCAGAATTTTTTTTAAAAACCTCCATGTTCACAGTTGAACCTAAACCTCCCGTCAGAGTCCAAGCAGCAGCTACAAACAATAATGCTACAAAGACATTTCTGTATGCCAGAGGTTCATTCCAAATCCAGACTGAGACGTGCTCAAAATTGTTTGCTCTGCGTCTGTTGTGGAGATTTAGGGAAAGAAGGTGTTCAGTTTACTGTCATAGAGGAGGGAGGAAACCTGAAAATATTCACATTTAAGAGATGTTTTTTTAAACGGTTTGATTATCGATATCACCAACACACAATAAATAATACACAATAAGTGAAAAGATATCCACGGACTCACAAATGTAAACAAACAGGGGGATGAATTGGCTTGTGATTAAGTGGACCTGGATGGAGATCCTCAAAGCAGTCAGCTAAATATTTACTCTGGGCATCTTATTTCTGTGTTTACTTTCATTCAGACTGAAAACAAACATGATGAATAATGTCAAAAATCTGCTTTTTTATAAAGTTATGACGAGTTCCTGTTCTAGTTCTACATTGTTTTGTTTGACTCTTTTATTTCCCAAATGACTCTTTTAAACATTAGCTGTCAGCGTGCAAATGCATACATTTTTTTGTGCAATAAATCAAACTAAACATGAGGACATCCATACTAAAAGACGGCTTGCTGACAAACCAGTGAAATGTTGTAAGGAAAGACGGTGTCTTTAAAGGTCCCATATTATGCTCCTTTTCAGCAGGTTCTCATCGGTCTCAGAGGTCTCAGAACAGGCAATTTGAAGTTTTTTGTCTAAAAACCCGGTTTGTTCCTGGACTTCAGTCAGCCTGTATGTACCTCTTGTGAGCTAGACTGAGAATTCGTTGTTTCTGTGTCTGTGATAATGAGCTGAGCCTGTCCACGCCTCCTTCACGCCCCTCTCTGGAAGACGTTGTCCGGTTCTATGCGCTAATGTTTACTCAGAGTGTGTAGGTATGGCTGGTAGAAGCGCTGTGGTTCAGTCATACCAATCTGATCCAGTTTGACCCAGAAGGAGAGGCTCCTGAAGAAATTCAAACTCTGCTGCTGCAGCAGGACGTTTCCAAGTGGCTAACTGTGCTACCAACAGTAACTTACGTTAGCTCCCATGCTAAAACCACATTCAACAGGCTATCAGGTTAGGTTAGGGCTAGGTAGGCCTATACAGGAAAGCAACATAAAACAGTAAAACTCACAGCTCCCACGTCACGGACAGCTGGTACCGATCCATGCTTTATCTTCAGATTCTTAGTGAATCCTGCTTTGTACTGGCCCTCATTAAAAAAGCAGTTCGCACTGACATGGTGAGCACACACATCCAACATTTTAGGAGTTGTTGTGGGGTCATTTCCATCAAAAATAAAATGAATCCACTGGACCTTCAAAACCTTAGACAAAGAAGGAGGTAAAAACAGACTTCTGTGCTTGTTTGTGCAGCCAACAGCAGAGCAACTGTCATGCTTTGCGGTGCGTTCAGGGGAAGTCCAAGAATGCTGAGGGCTGTTTTGAATGTGTGTAATGTGTGTGTAGTGTATGAATGTTGATTTGTTCACTCACAAAAAGCCTATAAATGGGATTTATGTCTTGTTACTTGTGGTGATTACCGTACACGATAGTCTTTCAAATGTTCTCACGGAAATGAGTGAAACGGACTCCAAGCCTGTCTATTAGCTCCAGTCATAATGCTGCAGACTCTTGCTGTTGCAGACTTCACATGATGACAGTGAAGACATGACAGACATTACGTACGCCTAAAGTCCGCGTGGGTCAGTCTGCAAGTCCAGAGGGTGGAGATTTTGATTCCGTCAAACATTTCTCTGGGGTGGTGTCACCAACCTGGAGGTGGTGTTATTGGCCTTTATGACGTCATGTAGGGCAAATCTCAAATCAGCTTGTTTGAGCACACATTTTCTGAAAGGTGGAGAAAGCAAGAGAGGGAGAGGATAGACTTTTCTCATTTCGGGGGAGGGTTTGTAGACACGCTGGGGGCACATATTACTGTTAAAAAACCAGTCTAAAGTGAATTCTACATAATATGGGACCTTTAAGATGCATCACTGACATGGATAGAGTAAGATGAGAAATCTCTCATGAAGAAACGCAAACTATGACCTGTCACTTATCATACATTTAGAGGCTTTTAGATTTATTGACCGTACATCAAGGACAGATGTCTAAATAATTTAAATATAAATATTTTGATCCCAGTCCAATATAGCCATAGTCTGATGGGCTCTGATGGTCTGTTTAGATGAAAGTAGTCCAGCTCACTGGATGTAGGCTTCACGTGACCTTCTCCTCCCCTTCAGCTTTCTGCATGTTACCATTTTTCAAAATCTGTTTCACTTTGAGAAACAACAACACAACCTCCAAGCCATAACCTACTATGCTGAAAATTTCAAACTCTGATGAGGATTTGCATCGTGCAGTAAGGTGAATGACAGTGCTTGTCTTCCTGCATGCCAGTGTTCCACCAGAACTATTTTCCTGTCACTATTTTAAGGGAACACGTTGCTGCACCCTTTGCTTAGCTCCACCCAAGACTATTGTAATTGACTTAAAGAAATACAATACAGTACAAATACAATGCCTATAGCAGAATATTGGTCTGGCAATGTTGGACTAAAGATTCAAGATGTGATGAAACTATTATATATAGTGTCTATAAAAAGTATTCGCCCCCTTGGAAATTTTCTCCTTTTATTGCTTTTCAACATTGAATCACTTGTCAGTTTAATTAGGCTTTGACAAAGTGAAAACAGATTTCTACAAAGTAGTGTCAATTATTTTAAAGTATAAAACTCACAAGTGATTGCATAAGCGTTCACCCACTTCAAATCAGTGTTCAGTAGACACAACTTTGGCCACAATTACATTACTGAGTCTGTGTATATACTGTAGGTCTCAATCGGCCTTGCACATCTGGACCGTGGAATTTTACCATTTTACCTCTTTCTTCTTTGCATAACAGCTCAAACTCTGTCAGGTTACATGGGGATCATGAGTGAACAGCCCCTTTAATGTCCAGCCACAAATTTTCAATTGAACTGAGGTCTGGGCTCTGACTCGGCCACTCCAGAACATTCGCCTTGTTGTCTTTAAACCAACTGTATGCTTTGGGTCATTACAAATCTTCTCCCAAGTCGTACTTCTCTTGCAGATTGAATCAGGTTGTCCTCTAGGATTTTCCTATACTTTGCTGCACTGATTTTACCCTCCACCATTACAAACCCTCCAGGGCCTGCTGCAGAGTAGCATCTCCACATCATGATGCTGCCACCACCATGCTTAACAGTGGGGATGGTGTGTTTTTATTGATCTACAGTGTTTGGTCTCCGCCAAGCATAGCAACTAGTCTGGTGGCCAAAAAGGTCAGTTTTAGTTATTACTACCCTCTGATCAGTTGAAAATAATCATCTAACTAATACCCATAGTCTTGACGATATCTCTGCATGTTTGTGTAGTTAACAGAAAACAATGACATGTATGAGCCTTTTGGTCGAATAATTCTTTTTATAATGCTCACTGTCTATGTTGTAAAAATGACATTAAAAACAGTGTGCTACTGCATGACAGGCAGATTTTGGGGAACCTGTCCTGCTGCTTTGAATTTAAACATCCTATTGGAAATGCAGCTCAGATGAGTTTGTTTCTCTTAGCTGTGATTCCCCAGCCCTCCATCTTCAAAACATTCACTGTAAAATTGGCACTATGCATTCATTGCCTTTCCCTACAACAAACACCTGGGTCCTTTCTCCAGCAGAGAGATGCTCACAATCCCTGTGTAACAGCAGATAATTAGGTTTTCAGTTGAATAGGGAAGCTCCAGAAGAGCAACCATCTCACCAAAAACCAACTAGATAGTCGAAAGGTTGCTGTATAAGTAAGATAAATATTTTACTAGTATTGATGACCTTTTAAAGCACTTATACTAACACCTCACCTGTGCTTTGAATCCTGTTATCATGCACAGAGGTACTGGTAGCAGGACGCAGACAAGGATGTACTTTACAATCTGTTATTTACAGAACTGCTTGTGTCTGAAGCTTTAAAGAAATGATGAAGTACTATGAAGTCAGTTTTGTTGTTTAACTTCACCCCCTGTACTACATTTAACACCCTCTGTCCTTTAGATAAGGAAACATTACACACAGAAACCTTGAAATATAATGATGAGGCAGTAGAGAGTCGTGCGTTGTGCTGCTTTTGGGAGACATTTTAACATTGCCACAGAGCATTTAAAACAGAATTTTACCCATTTGAAAAGGTTCCCCTTGTGTCTTCATATTAAGGCTGTATGATCACAGATTATTCATGTTTTAATGCACAAAAAAGTACAGTCACTGTATCTGCCGGTGCTGCAGGAAGATTTCAAATCAATAAACTAAATAAAAAATAAATGTGCCTTGACATATTTTGAATACGAAACCAATTTGAATGTTCGAACTGTATTGGATTGTTTGCTATCATTGGGCTCAAGGAAGTTTTTAAGTCTCATTACCTTAGAATAATTTTATTCACTTTCAACTGGATCACTTCTACAGTCAAAAAATTCAAAATTGTTCATACAGATATCAACAATTTTATTTAAAAAACAAAAACAAACAAAAACTATATATTGGCTGGTTCTTTGTACTTTAAAGCATCCATGTGGTGAAAATCCATTAATAACGTGTTTTTCTGGTTGTTAGAATCCTGAAGGTTTAAACTAAAAGGTGTTAACATATGAAGATGTTTACTTCTGCCATTCCCCAAGCCCCCTCACAACTAGGTTTGCACGTGAGAAAGAATTTGACCCAAGTGCTACCTCCCACCTAACTAACTGAACCGTTCAGAATGAGCAGCTGCCTCTCAGTTCACCAGGTTTATTTACTCTCTAGAGCTGCTTCTGCCAACTCTAAAATGTCTCACTCACGAGCAAAGTTCGCCGTATGTCCTGCTGTTGGCTGTAAGAGTGAACACAAGAGTCTTCAGGCACTGCCAGCATCGATGAACTAAAGACTGGATTACTTTTGTTTTTGATGATAACGTCCCCTCAACAACAGGAAAATTCTTAGTTTTAGCGCATTGTGGGGCTAATGTGGCTAACATTACCATTAGCTTTGATGGTATGTCCACAGGTCAGAGCTCTGTGGAAACTGTAAGACTGGGAGACATTTAGAGAGGGTGGAAACTTTAATTTCAAACTAATGAACAAGGACTGGGTGGGTTATTGTGCTTTCATGCTGCCTGTTGTGCTGCAGTTCAACTTAAACTCAGCTTCTCTCCTGCTCTCTGTGCTCACATATACTGCTTTTTAATATAGCTGAATTAAAGCTGCTGCTCTGCACCACCAAAGTACTTGTTTTATAATCATAATGTCATCTGACAAACTCAAAAAACATAGGAGTTAGAACAACAGCTATGAATTCAGTGATATTTCCATGTCACATGAACACTGAGAGAGAAAGTTGGAAGCGATACAAAGTCCTCGTCTCAGACACATTCCACCTGTGTGTTGCTCTGAACTGTCAATCACAGACGCAGAGAGAGAGAGGGTTTTCTTCCTGAAGGGGGCGGAGTCAGCACCTGGTTTTCAGAGTGACACAGCACAGTTAGAGCAGGGCTAAACCTGAGGTTATACAGCCATGGAGAAATGAAACAGTTTTTTTTTTAGTTTTTTTAGATTAATTTTAATGCGCTTTTATTGATGTGGTAATTCCTTTTATTCATGAAAATAATAACAATTGATCACTATCGCTTCGCTTACAGTTGCTTCAGAAAGTTTTTAAACCCTTTCACTTTCACCCTTTCACTCACTGTGTTTTGTAAATTTAATTTTAAGTGAATTAAAATTTATTTTTTATCACATCATTTGCTGCTTAATAAACTTCAAAAAAAACCCAGCATGTTTTATTTAGAAGGATTTATGTCTAACTTTTAAAAGCATTCAGAGTCTTTGCTGTGTCTCCAAATTGTAGTTTGCTTTAATAGTCCTTTATGTGTCCAGAACCTCAGTGGAGTCCACTGTTGGACAGACTTTAGGCTTTCACTTGTGTATTTATATGTGCAGTAATGTCCCAAAGTCCATGCTGCATGTCAGGACACAAACTGAGCCGTGAAGCCCAATAGCTCTCCGTGGACCTTCACAGTAAAACTATGCAAGGCATCGATCAGTGCAAGTAGATGCATCTCATCCAGTCTGTGGGAGGCTGAAAGGATCATTCAGAACAAATGAGATAAACTGCCTAAATTCAGGTGTGAAAAGCCAGTGGAGGTGTGCGCAAGGAGACCCGAATCAGGATCAGTTTTCCTGTTTTATTGCTATCCCCTCCAGGGTTTCCCCCAGAAAACTTGCTAAGCCCGGTGGTAGAGAAGCCCACCGGCTGCCCACCGTGTTTTTGTTAAAAAAAAAAAAAGTTAAAAGTTGACAGGAATTTTGAAATTATGACTATTATATGTTATTATAAGCCATTTATTAACAATACTTAAATGTAGAGTCTTATAAAAAGGCACAATCTTGAAATATGGTTTTAACAAACACAAAAAATACAATTAAAATAAATAATATCAGTTGTTTTCACTTTAGTTAAATCCTAGTGAATCTTAAAACAAGCCGTTGCTGGTCACATTTAAAAGTAAAATAAATTAACATAAATAAAAAACTACAAACATGGCCAAGGGGTAAAACCAGGGAACTCAGAGGCTGAACAGGTCTGCTGGGCTGTGTGACATCTTCTACTTTTGCTGCACATGGTTCAGGTTGGATCAGTGCATCAATCTGTCTGGGTTTACCATACTGGGTCTGGTAGAGCCATCCGCTAAATTTAGGGTCAGCTAACCATTTTGGATTAAATCCACTAGTTTGATGTTTACCATCGCGGCTCGCAGAAGGCTGCTCCGACGACGTGCTAACGTCCGTGCTAACTCCCACTGGCGAGCCGGCGAGCCAACCGCGGCTCAGTCGGCTCGCCGGGGATGAACTCCCCTTGGCCTGGAGGTGAACGAGCGGCTCATCGTCTCCTCCAGTGCTCCTCCGACAAAGTTCACGTATCGACCATAAAATGTCACCTTTGCGGTTTCAACTGTATCGCGAGATGTTGTTAAAACCGTCTTTGCTATCACTGTTTTGATGCATTAAAAAAACTATTTAAAATAAATAAACAAGTGATGCTTAGCCTGGCGGGGGGGCAAGGAAAGCCTGGCGGCCCGCCAGGCTTATAAAGCACTGGGGGAAACCCTGCCCTCCCCCCTCATCCCCACTCCCAACCTAACTGGTTGAGGCAGATGGCCGCCTTCCCTGAGCCTAGTGCTGTCTTTTTTCCCCCTCTCTATCCTAGGGGCTTTTTTTTGGTTCCTGCTTGCTAAAAGAGAATCCAAAAGCAGCTTTGGATTGTTGGGTTTTCTGTTTTCTGTTCTTCCTTACTATGTTAAGCACTATTAAATAACATATGTTGTAAATATGAGCTATATAAATAAAACTGAATTAAACTGTCAAACAGGTTTTCATATATGTGTAATCTGAATTAGCATTTTTGTGCACAACAGTAAACACTGATAAGTTGAATATTTTAAAGAAGGATAAAACAATTAAAAAGCAAGTGTTAGAAGACAAATAAACAAAGTGTAACTGAGAATGTGAAAAATGTCATTGTTCATGGTCTAAACAACTTGAAGAGTTCAAAGAATAATAATTATTATGTTTTAAAACTGTGGTAATTTAATGTATAGAGTAAATGTCTGTGGTGGAAGTTGAGACGAGAAAAGCTCTAAATACTGACAAAGAGGCTTTTAAAAAAGACTGAACTAAGGATCGGAATACTACTGTGAAGGCAAAAGTATGTTTTCAATTTGTCATTTTAATTTATTGAGTTAGGGCTGATGAGAAAATTCATTTCAAGTTAAGTTTAGGACAGACATCCATCTACACCTCTACAATGTTTAATCCTCTGTAAGGTAGCAGGGGGGCTGGAGTCTATCCCAGTCACTTGGGTGAAGGCAGGGGACACCCTGAACAGGTCACCAGCCTGTTGCAGGGCTACACATAGAGACAGACAACCAAGCACACTCTCATTCACACCTATGGACAATTTAGAATCACCAGTTAACCTCAGCATGTTTTTGGACTGTGGGAGGAAGCAATGCTGGTAATTGCATCAATATAATATTTGAGTAATTTTAACTCAAATCTCTGCATTATGTGATTTAAAACTAAATTTCAGTTGAGGTTACTTAATGAAATTACCTTTATAATTTATACTCGCTCCATTTAGGTTTAAGATTTTACGATTACAGACAATTCAGACTGGCAATAGAAAATACTTTTTACATTCCCATGTCTCAGTATCGTTGGATGAGTGTTGCTTGTACATAATATCTTTAGAAGTTTTTGAGAGCCTAAAAAAACAGATTCGAACTGTGTTGGGTTAATTTCCACTGAATCAAAACATCTGAGTGCTGATAGCAAGAAAAAAGTCACCATAGGGTACAGGCAGAGGATGTGGAGTACAGTAAAACACATTCTGTATGAAGTGAGCATCCAGGTTTCAGTCGCCATGCTTGCTGTGTGGACGGTCTGCAGTGAACCGGCCCTAAGAGCAAAATAAGGTGACAGACAAACAGAAAGCTGCTGTTTTAGTCGTTTGTCTGATATTTACCAACAAAGCGTTCCTGTCTCACTGTGGCCCTCACTCACACTGCTGCCAGGGAAAGACAGTGGAGGAGGACAGTGATGTTAAGCTGCCTCCCTGCAGTGTGACAGCCTGGCATTAGAGCCACGGGGGGCTGTCTGTCTGTCTGTCTGTCTGTCTGTCTGTCAGCCTGTCTGTCTGTCCACCTGTCTGTCTGTCCACCTGTCTGCACTGTAGCTGCTGTTTACTCCTCAGTGAGTGAAGCCATGACACTCAGCTGGAGCCAGACTGGACAGTACAGTCGAGCCGAGTTCAGCACCCTCTTGAAGTTCAAACTGCATGTTGTGTTGCTGGCTGGTTTGAAAGCATTTGTCTTTTAAAAATCGCCAAAATGACATCACTGGTCAGAGCCAGGAACTGTACAAACAGGAAGAATCGTCAGGTTTCAACGTTCCAACATTCCAACGTTCCTTGAACATATCATGTGTAATATGCAGTTCAGTTGAAAAAATGACCCAAATCTAAAGTTAAAATCGTGATACTTCATGAAAGTTGCTTTATTCTACAGTTCTCATTGAAAAAAATTGCTAAAACAAACAATTTGTACCAGATTCTGTAAAACAAACAATGGGGCGCTCCTTGATGACAAACTTCCACAGAGGTGCAGGAATTTATATTGCAGTGAAAAATGAGCCCAGAGCAAAGAAAAAACACCTAGAAACTACTTGGAGTTCAAAGGGTTAAACAGGAAAGTGACCTACAGTGGTGAAGGAATGTTCAGTGATGCTGTGAAGAGGGTACGAGTGTTTGTTGGTCTTGGAAAGTTGAAGAAGAGAACATAACAGCTGGTGGGGCAGTGGTGGTGCAACGGGTTAAGCCCTGGACTGCTGATCAGAAGGTTGCAGGATCAAACCCCCGCTGTGGGCCCCTGAGCAAGGCCCCTAACCCCTGACTACTCCCTGGGTGCTGCATTGCAGTAGCCATCTGCTCCCCCTGCCCAATGAGATGGGTTAAATGGAGAATTGAATTTTCCTATGGGGATTAATAAAGGATAAATAAAATTATTATCATTGTTATAATACTTAGAATAGGGAACAACTAAATATCAGATCTGATATTAGTCATTTTCCAGTGATCAGAACCGGTACTTTTTCTGCTCTGACAGTTGATGGAATATAAAAAATGTGCTCCTTTGATAGGGGCTTTCACACCTGCCAATTAGCTGCTGTACCGCTTTCTGTACCAGAAGCATTTTTAGAATCCTGTTTCCTCCTTTAAAAGTGACTTCTATGAGTAATAGATGATCAGAATAGTTGCTGATTAATTTTCTGTAAATAGACTAATCAACTCCTGCAGCTCTGCATGACTCATGTTAGTTAGAAGAACAATAAAGTTGTAACCGCCTCCATGTTTTAAATTGCTGCCAGTGATATTGTGGTCTTTGTTTGAAGATGCAGTGGCGCTGAGAGGACGTAAAATTAAAGTAAGATTGCCGACACAAACGGTCATTGTTTGATGTCCAGTTAATGAAGGCCACTCAGGCAGGTTTTTGATGGAGCAACATTAAAGTCAGACAAAACATCAGAGAGCATCAAAGCTCTTTTGATGTCCACTCTCTTCTCAGACACTCTGCGAGCAACATTATTCATACTGTTACTAATAATCATGTGCATTGGCAAAGCAGTGATCAGTGTATTGATCACTGCATGTGCTCTCGATACATATTCAACATTTTAAATTTTAAATTTCATCGGCATGTTTGTCAGCGGCAGCCTTCACCAAAGCAAAATGTTCGCAGCAGATTTGCAGTGAAACATTCACCAGAATCATCCACTAGAGGCAAACGTCCAGCCAACACTGCTAATAAGAAGAATACCACTGGTGCTAAACTTCTAGTCAAATGTGGCGGCATATCTACCATTAGTGTTTGCCATAGATGTGATCTGGTACACCATTGTAGTTGACCTTTGGCGATGTTTTTGCAAACTTGCAGCAAGGTCACATTATCATGTTCAAACTAGATCTGTGGCAAACACACAAAGGACTTCTGGCTAACTTTTTGGAAAACATAGCAAGTCTGCTGCAATGTCATATTTTATGCAGTTTCTACAGGTTGTGGCTGAACAACTAATCAATTTCAAATCAATTTAAAACAGTGCAATTAGCAATTTGTAAAGGTTCCAGCTTAGGAGACACACAGGGTTTATGTTTTATTGTTGTTAGTATTATTACTAATACTACTTTATTTAACTTGATTGCAGAACATGCAATGCTTATCTGCTGCTCCAGAGCCATGAATGACCTGTTTCAACGTCAGAGACTGTTAACAGACTGTTCATTATTTAACCTAACACAATTACAGCTATTGTAATAACCTTTCTCTATTTCTTATGCTGTTTAAAATATGTCATAAATGCATGTTTAAAGCAGTTCATATCTTGAAGGTCTTTGCATTAGAATATCAAGCAGTTAATATTTTGATGGTGTCTCGTGTAGCAGTGATCCATCACATTTTGTATATCTACTACATAAATACTAGACTAAAGTTTTTAAAAATTATATCATGAATTACGGTGGCCCAGAAGGGTCAACGCAACAGCAAAAGAAACAACACAACAGCAAAATCCACAGCGGAAGTTAACCCACAGTGGAAGCGCACAGCAGTCAGAAGAACAGACTTTGTTTCCAAGGGACAATATTTTCTGACGGACTATTTTAATTACGAGAGAGTTTACTGAATCAGTAAAATGCTGCTGCTCGATGATTGTGATGAATGCCGTTATGTATTTTCACAAATCAATAATGTTGGTCACCGTGTTGAAATTGTCATTAATGAAAATAGTCCATCAAAAAATATTGTCCCCCGGAAACAAAGCCTGTTCTTCTGACTGCTGCGCACTTCCACTGTGGGTTAACTTCCACTGTGGCTTTTGCATTTGCGTTGTGGTGTTTGCTGTTGTGTTGGGGCCTTTGCAGTTGCATTGACCCTTCTGGGCCACTGTAATAAATCCCAATATCTGTTAAAAACATGCTCATACGTTTTTTTCCAAAATAGTTCAGCCTAAATGATGCGGTGGTTTGCATGTCCTTGCTGTACTTGCTTAGTTCCCTGCAGTTGTTGTGGGTGGGCAGACAGGCCTGGCAGGTTAAATGGTGATTCTAAGTTGTCTGTAGGTGTTAACATGAACATGAGTGGTTGTCACTCAGTGTAAGCTGGGATCAGCCCACCAAGTTAGCCAGATGTCCACCACTTGTGTGCCAGTATAATTTACAAATGAAAATATGACCTTGCTGCCAGAAACCTAAAACTTTTGTAAGGTCACTTACCTTCATGCTAACTAGGGGTCAGCTGATTAGTGCTCTGGCTTTTATCTGGTACTGATATGCAGCATTTTTTCAGTTGTTTGTATGGTGTAACAGACATTTCCACCAAGTTATTTATTGGACTTTATGTTTTGACACTAAGATTTCCAAAAAGAAGGTAGCAGCTTGTAAGACCTGAGAGACAAAACAAGAGATTATTGATGGGGTATTTTGCATTTTGATGTGTACTTTTTCTCAGGGTAGACATTTCACATGTGATTGATATTTTGGAAATGATACCCGTGAATAAAACCTGACTTATCTAACACTTTCTGGGATGTCACTGGTCTTTACTTCACGTTTTCAGTAATAGCTGCTGGTCTGTGAACAGGCTTGAATCTGTATTTATTGCAAAGGGCAAGTCATTTTCCATGTTTTTTTGTTTTGCTAGAATGATTAAAAAACACTTAGTTTGACTTTTAAAAGGAGAACCTTCTCTGCTGCAGATTTTATTTGCAGAGTTTGAGACAGGACACATCGTTCTTTGTGTACAGTGTAATATTGTATGTCAAAGTAGTTTTGGTGTCTTCAGAGTTCATGGACTTCTTGTCTGTGCACAACACTTCACGTAAATAAAATAAGCTAGCTTACCAATACACAGAAATGACCTAGAAATCCCACAGAATCTGCACGTTTAGATGCCAGAACTTTTAAGAATGTTCTGCGTTCAGGTGTTGACTACAGGCCCTACTTGCACCAGTGTTCACCTGGTGAGCACAGCGACTTAAATGGATTAGTTAAAGAGGAGGTGAACAGGCAAATTAATGTGAACAGCAATGAGTGAGATTTAAATTCGCTGCTGTGATTACAGCCCAGTGAAGCGGAAACGTTTAAGCCACGCTAAAAGCTCAGGTAACTAATTGACAGATTGTTGTGCGATTGTTTCTGTGTGTTTGCTTGTATCATGCAGAGCCCTGAGAGCAACAGCTCAGAGGAATTAATAGTACAGATCGGCACTCTGTTTTCCTGGTTATCTTTACAAATGATTGGTCTATGAAATGATCTTCTCCAGCTTAGTTATGGTGTGTTGATGTGGAAGTGAAGGCTGCTTAATTGTTGATGAAATGTGCTCAAACAAAGTTTGTCTCCAATAATTTAATAAATGACATTAAGACAGTGATGCTCAACTTCAAACGAGCACAATTAAAGGTTCCCTGTGGAGTTTTTGACCTCTAGCAACTCTATTAGCTCCACAGTGGCTCCTTGTTTGTTGCTCAAAGGGAATTAGATTTGTTAGGTTTCTCACTATAAATAGTATTCTAAGGTCTTGACTTTACGATGTGAAGTATAGTTGTCTGTGTTGTAATTTAGTGCATGTATGTCATGGCAGTCTTGAGGTTCCAGTGACTCCTACAACTCTTAATTTTCTATGGTGGAATCATGTTTGTTACAAAGAACAATCATGCATTTAGTTTTTTCCCCCCATAGATTACAGGTCTTTAACTATGACCAAATCTGCTGTGTTGATAGATGTATTTACGAAGGGGATCTGAGAACCCAGGTGCAGACACAGAAGCAGACAGACAAGCAGGTGGAGTTTGCAGTTTCTTTAATAAGGACGATAACAAAAGTAGATTCACCAAGAGGAAACTAAGTGGAAGGCAAAACAGAATAAGTAACCAGACTACTAACGAAGGGGGGAAAACTACAAAAACCTACAACAAGTGCAACAATAACCAATGAAGGGAAACCTAAGAAGACCACAGATGATTTAATCAAACTAAATTAATTAAAGATGTACCGTATTTTCCGCACTATAAGGCCACTTAAAAGCCTTTCATTTTCTCAAAAATCAACGGTGCGCCCTTTAATCCGGTGCGCCTTATGTGTGCACTGAGTTCCAAGCGCTCCGCTTCATTGACTGTTGGACCATTTCCCACCGACATCGGTACGTAAAGTACGTACACTAAGCACGTTGGCAGCGATAAACCGAGGTATTTGACTAAGGTATCTGCTTTGACTGTTGTACGAGCTTTCGCGAAAGCCCGGCAACGAGACTGACTCCGACAATGACGAGAGGGAACCTGTCATGCTTGATGACGAAATTGCCCAGCTGTTCAATTCAGATACAGATTGATCAAAAAATAATGTGAGTGTATTTGTAAATACGGTACGTAGTAGAATAACGTTCAACAAACTCACTGTTTTACTTCCGTTTCCTTATTTTAGCATGCGCCTTTTAACCCGGTGCGCCTTATGTATGGCGTAAGTACAGAAACAGACCCGGTAATTGAGACTGCGTCTTATAATCCGGTGCGCCTTAAGGTGCGGAAAATACGGTACATAACTACAAAAACTAAGGAATGACTCAGACTGCACACAGAATAAGAACAAAGGAAAACAGTTACAAATATACTAAAGCAAGACAAACCAAACTGGGATACTCACAAGACAGAAAACTTAACTAGATGGGCAGACAGGCTGGGGGAAGGCAGGCAGGACATAGGTAAAGGCTGGCTTGGGGCAGGATCCGGGCAAAGAATGTGTTACAGAAGCAGAGAGTTCTGGTGGTGGCAGCTGGGGAAAGGCAAGCAGGAGACATAGCAAGGACTGGCAGGAAAACAGAGTTGAATTGTCTGACAGAGACTGACTGAATGAACTGGGACCTTTATTGAGGGAAGATGATTAACCACAGGTGAGCTGATTCTCACAGCTGCCTCCAATCCCAACAATCAGGGAGCCTACAGGCAGGGCTGGGCTGATGGTGAGGGAGAGAGAGTGAGGGCAAGGGAGAGACAAGGAAGAAAGAGAGGGAGAAAGAAAGAAAGAAAGGAGAAGAGGGAAACAGGCAGGGACTAAAACGGGGATCATGACAGATATACATACTTCTGTAATCTTTTGTTCAACACCGTAGGTCACTTTTACGTTGACGTTCCTCACAACCTCCTTCAGATACACCCAACACAGTGACGCAGAGAGCCATGATACACAGTATTTATCAGTCACGCAAGAATAGAAGACATACCGAGTGCTGTATAAAACATAATACTGCAAAACAAGCAAAAGACCAAATCTGCACTAATAGCAGCTTATCCAGCTGTCCAAAGAACTGACAGCCTGGGATGTTTAGAATTTCCTCAACACTGAAAATTCTGTCCATGTGTGATGATGATCTAAGTGCAGTGTGACCAGCTGCTAGATCCTGATCCATCCTGTCTCCATGTTGGGGATACTAATTAATGAAGTTACAGCTTTTACTTCTTGTACATAAATGTGTGCAACTGCTTTGCTTCGGAGAGGCTCATATGGATCCTGCTGCTGTCTGATGCTGCAGGTATTTAGTAATCAGAAGAAAAGACTTTCTTTGTGATGTTTTTAGAAGAATATTGGTGCTGAAATGTGGAAAAAAGTCTGTATTTAAGCCTTTTACACAAGTCAAAGTACCATCGCCTGTGCATATCTATTCGTTATCGTGACTGGATGCAGTTTAGGCTTGTGCCGTGCGGAGAGTGATGCGGAAGCTACTAAGGCTGTGACTTTGATGGACAAGTGAATGGGGTGGAGTGGATATTTGAAAGGCTCTCATTGGTCTACCATTTGGAAGGGTTGTTGTGCTGCCAGTGCAGTAGCACACAGTTGAATCTCCTCTGCTTTTACTGCAGTGTCTCCTAGCATCAACGTTATTGTGTCGTCTTCCGTATTACAAGAGTTGTGGACTGTGAGACCTCAAACAATGAGCTGAAGGACGCTAAAATGTTCTGGAGAGCTGTGAGTTCATCAGCGGCAGCGTCTCCTTTCCTGCCACACACGCTCGTCGGTTGTTATAAAGATGTTGATGAAGTGAAAACTTTTTCAAAATTCTCAGCTTATTCTGGAGTTCGGCGAGCAGTAGGTAAAAAAAAAGATCTGAAACTGTAGCTTTATGCTAATGTTGCTGCCCACTATAGGCTACTCACCTGTGCACCACCTGACTAAGTGTTTCCATGGTGATGAGGGTTGATAGTTGAAGTGGCTCATGTACTGTAGCACATACAGAAAGTTGGCAGAAACAGAGATGTAAAAATGAAAAGGAGGGCCAAGAGTTTTGCGTATAAAATGAGAATATAATGTGTGAAATCACATTATAATGTTAATGAAAATTTATGTTTGATTCAGGATTTTTCTGTAATACTGTCTGAGTTTGAGGTTGTATCTAACATGTGGCGCTGCTGTGGGATGCTGCTGTGCTTGACTAAGAATAGCATCCTTGCTGGTCCTTTTGCCTGCAGTCACTGTCTGAATACCAAGTCAACACAACTGCACCTCACACACACACTCCACCACACACTGCTGGTACCTGTGCTATTTGTAGCTTACCTTTTACAGTGCTGTGAGTGGAAGCGTGTACCTGTCTGTCTTTCTCTGAGTGGATGTGTTTCAGAACAGCAAACCAAAGTGGCCTAATTTCTGCTTTTCCAAGCTGCAAGTCAGCAGCGACGGTTCAGGTGTGGAAACGTCCCAAAGCTATGTAGATATTTGAAATTCTGCAGACACTACAGCAGCCCTGTGCGTGTGTTCATGCATCAGTGCATGACTTAACCTGTGGCGGTAACTTTGTCTTAAGAAGGCTTCAACTAGCAGTTAAAATCCTGCAGCTTCTACGTCACTCTCTAGTTACATAAGAATAACGCAATAATGAAAATGCATTCACAGCAGTTTCAAATGGTCATTGGACAATATCAGTGTTTTGTTTAAATATTGGAAATAAACAGTGTTGTGCTTCAATAACATGTAGAGTCAACCAAGATATATATATGTACATCAATATACACTATATGGCCAAAAGTACTGGAACATCTGCCTTTACATGCACATGAACTTTAATGACATCCCATTCTTAATCCGTAGGGTTTAATATGGAGTTGGTCCACCCTTTGCAGCTAGAACAGCCTCAACTCTTCTAGGAAGGCTTTCCACAAGGTTTAGGAGTGTATTTAGGGGAATTTTGGGCCATTCTTCCAGAAGCACATTTGTGAGGTCAGGCACTGATATTGGACTAGAAGGCCTGGTTCTCAGTCTCCATTCTAATTCATCCCAAAGGTGTTCTATCGGGTTGAGGTCAGGACTCTGATCAGGCCAGTCAAGTTCCACCACACCAGACTGGATCATCCATGTCTTTATTGACCTTGCTTTTTGCTCTGGTGCACAGTTATGTTGGAACAGGAAGGGGCCATCCCCAAACTGTTCCCACAAAGTTGGGAGCATGAAATTGTCCAGAGTGTCTTGGTCTGCTGAAGCATTAAGAGTTCCTTTCACTGGAACTAAGGGACCAAGACCAACCCCTGAAAAACAACCCCTCACCATAACCCTCCTCCACCAAACTTTACACTTGGCACAATGCAGTCAGGCAAATACTGTTCTCCTGCCAACTGCCAAACCCAGACTGATCCATGGGATTGCCAATATGAGAAGCATGATGGATCAGTCCAGAGAACATGTCTCCACTGCTCTAGAGTCTAGTGGCGGCGTCCTTTACGCCACTACATCCAACACCTTGCATTGCACTTGGTGATGTAAGGCCTGGATGCAGCTGTTCAGCCATGGAAACCCATTCCATGAAGCTCTCTACCACTGTTCTTTGTTTTGAAGGCCACATGAAGTTTGGAGGTCTGTAGCTGTTGACTCTGGAGAAAGTTGGTTATTTCTGCACTCTGTACTCTTCAGCATCCACTGACCCCGCTCTGTGATTTTGGTGGCTGAGTTGCTGTTGTTCCTCATTGCTTCCACTTTGTTATAATACCACTAACAGTTGACGGTGGAATATTTAGTATGGAGGAAATTTCACGACTGGACTTATTGCACAGGTGACAGCCTATCATGGTACCATGCATGAATTCACTGAGCTCCTGAGAGTGACAACTTGTATATGTATATTCTTATAAAAACCGCATAGGCTTATTTTGTCAGAATAGGACATCATTTTACCTTACAAAACTATTTCTTTGGACTTCCTCACACCAGTAAAACGATTTTAATACTATTTAAAGATTAGTAAGGTCACTATCTGTCAAGAAAAGACCTGAAATGAAACTGACCTCGGTAGGACATCTTGCCTCAGTCTGCCCAAATATGTAAAGTATACATGATTGTTGTTGCAAGAGAAACACACTGGTATAACTTCTTGTTTTGATTCTGGACTCTGTAACAGTTAATCGATTTGTTGTTTGTTGTTTGTTCAACTAATAATGTACTCACAAGATATTTTGATAATTGATTTATTTGAGTTTTTTAAGGTAAAAAAAATAGGAAAGTCTCTGACGGCAGCTTCTTAAATATTAATATTTTCTGTTTTATTTCTTCCTCTGTGACAGTAAAATGAATATCAAAGCAAACAATGGGGGGTGGAGTGTTTGACAGAAATATCAGCAGAATAATGCTCGATTATTGGCTGCAATGTTATTGAAGTTAAAACAGCATATTGTGCCGTAAGCTTGGTCAGAGCTGCAATGATTAGTCAGCAGATCAATTACTTAATTATCACAACAACAACAAGTTAATTAGGAGCCAGGCACCAAGTAATGCAAAGGTCACATTTTATCTGTAGATTATTATTATTCCTAAATAATGACTTTTTTGATGACTAAAGGTGCTGAAGACTCATAAAACTTTGCCTGAGAAGTGGTGAAAAACGTCTTTGTTAGGTTCCTCTGTCACAGGCAAAATGACTCAGTAGTGACCTCCACCACATTAGGCTTCATCCACACGTACACAGTTTTGTAGGCACATGTGTCATGTCTGGACGTAGGAAACAGTCCCACAGGTTGGCTGCCTGTTGAATACACGGTGGCCCTTTGGCACAGTTTTTGCCATTTGCACTTCTTATATTTAATGAAACTCTTCTTAGAAAATGTATCACATCAGCTTCAGTTTATTAAACTATTGAACTAATATTCATTAGTTGGAGCCCAGGCTGTTATAATGAGCAACACAGAGCAAATATTTGCTGTACAGTTTGAAAAGTTGTATCATATCAGCCTGCTGCTCGCTGCTCTCTGCAGAGAGATGGTGTGTGGAACTGAAACACAGCAGGTTGTGTTGTGTTGGAAGTGAATCTCCAAACTGACTGCAAGTTGCAGTTCTCATATTTGTGTGTCTGTGTAAGGCAGACGGTGATGATCTGATTTTTGTGACTGGACGTTGGTGATGCTGGGTGCAGGGCAAGGCAGCTTAAAGCTCCCTGTTTCTGTCTGTCTCTCTGTCTGTCTGTCCGTCTCCCTCATTGTTATCCTGAGCTTAAAGCAGCTCGTGGCTGGGGAAGCAGCATTAGCAATGCAAGGAGCTGTACAAGCCTTGATGGTTATGTAAACCCTCCCTCCCCCCAACACACACACAAACAAGCCCTTAAGCCTCTCTGGTCCGTAGCGGCACACGCTAGCAAGTGTCTCTCACCCGCTTATCGTTACATCATTACTATACAGGCCTGCTTCCCTCTGCAGCGGCCTCACAGCAAACTACACCGTCAGATCATGGAAATACGCAGAAAAGTCCTGGCAGCAATGTGTAGCTTCGTTTTTATTTGGATAATTGGAGGCAGCGACCACTAAAACAGGCAAATCTGTTTGTTACTGGGTTGTATAATGAATATCTATGAACATTAAGAATTCATGACAGGGCTGCAACTAACAATTTTTCTCATTTTTGATTCATCTGACAGTTATTCACTTAATTAGTTGGTTAAGAGTTTAGAAAAAGATAAGAAGTGCTGCACTGGATCAGGAACAATAATGTTGGTAGTTTTAAAACGTAGAAAATACTAAAATATTTACCTCTTATCATGGACATCCTTAATATTGGGCAGCAGTTCAAAAAGTGTCCGAGGCTCTCTGATTCTAAATGTAAAAATTCTTCAAGTCAGACGGTGTTCGGTAAAAATAGCCTCTCATGTATTTTAAAAATGTGTTTGTTTTTTCCAAACCACAGAAACTTCTGGATTCTTAGACGTCTGAGTATCATTTTCTCTCCCCAGTAGTCAGAAAGTGTGATGAAATGTAGTTTGAGTTTTCTTTTTAAATCACACCCTTCCGGTGGCCCAGAAGGGTCATTGCAAAAGCCACAATAGAAGTTAAACCACGAAGGAAGTGTGCAGCAGTCGGAAGAACAGGCTTTGTTTCCGGGGGACAATATTTTCTGACGGACTATTTTGATTATGGGAGAGTTTAATGAGACGTCACTAAATGCTGCTGCTTGATGATTGTGTCGTTGTGTGTTTTCACAAATCAGCAATGTTGATCACCATGTTGAAATTAAACTCTCCCAGAATCAAAAAAGTCCGTAAGAAAATATCGTCACCTGGAAACAAAGCCTGTTTTTCCGACTGCTGCGCACTTCCATTGTGGGTTAACTTCGGTTGTGGCCTTTGCATTTGCGTTGTGGCTTTTGCAGTTGTGTTGACCCTTCTGGGCCACCGTACACCCTCATGAAGACTCAACTTGGATAACGTCCAGAACTGGCTCAAAGCAAAACAGGCAAAACATTACTACACAGGGGTACTTGTTACAGTACAGTTTTATTTGTTTATTCTTCAGTCTAAACCACAAAATATTATCATATCCAAAGTTCCTTTCTGCCAGGAAGTAACATTTGGTTTCTGCTTTAGCTTGTAGCTGGACATGGTAATGTTTTCAGCTTGGTCTAGAACAGACAAATGCGTGCTTTAACTTTCGCTCTTGTATCTCGTAACATTCTCCACAGTCTCCTGTGTGCACAACTTTACCATTTAAAGAAATTCAAATGTTGACCTGGCCTGTCTGTCAGAGCTTGTCTGGGATGTTAAGCTGTGTGGATTTGACAAATAATGAAATTAATGAAGTGAAATAGACAAGAGCGTATTCATGGCGCTACTGGGTTGATGTTTGAATGCTTGAAGAGTTCATTCTCCTTCATGCTTCTGTCATGGTTGAATTCATAAATAAAACACTAAACTGACTCGATGGTGAAAATGTGATACTGTTGCTGTGTGGAAAGTGTTCATGCACAAACCCATGGAAACCAAAAGTTTGCATGTTCAGTAGATTTACATGTGCATTCATGTTCTTTATAAATCATATATATCCTGATTATAATGTCCCAGTCACCCTGAGCAGGATACAGTCAATACATGTACACTATGTATGATTAAAAAGACTCCAGTCCCTGTTGAACCTAAATATAACAGCAGTGACATAAATAATTTGTTCTTTTCTTTAAAACAATACATGGAATGTTCATCAGTCACAGCTGGTGTTGTTGGGCTCAAGAATTAAATAATAATATGGCGACATAACAGCAATTTTACGTCTGAAGTCTTAAGATCATGTCTGATGTTTGTGACTGACAGCAAGTTCATTCAGCTGTAGTTTGTCTGTAAGCTGTACTCTCTTCACAGTCCAGCATCTCTTTTTCTTTTTGTTCCTTTTTTGGCCTTTTTGGGTGAATAGTTCTGCTTGTAAACAGGTGGTCCAAGTAGCTGATAATAATATCTGATAATCTCATATCAGCTGCTGGTTGTTTTTTAAATGGTAGGGAGCAGTAAGTTGCACAGTAAGCAACTTTTTGCCAACATGTCAGCCATGCAGTAGGAAGCTGACGCGGCGATGCAATGTTTGACTTCGGTTTTTACTGTAAATGGTCCAACTAATTTATTAATGCAGGTTTAAGCACCTCTTGTTAAAGATGAATCAGTCCAGCTGCTGAGACAGAGCTCTTCTCAGATTACTGTACACACCGCTTTCTAAATCAGAGTATTTAAAATGTATGACTGTTCAATAAAACATTATGTAGGGAGTGGTACTTAAATGTAGTTTTAATATTTGAATAGTCAGTGACAATATTTCCCTGCTGTCTTGAGCTTAAGGAAGACATATATGCACCGAACCTCGTTTTGAAATGGATAGAAGTCAATGTAATGCCCTAATTATCACCTCTGCTCAGAAGATAGCAGGGCTGGTGTCTGTGTGCTATTCAAGTGCTTCTCGGCTGAGCTTGGGAGTAAAAACTCTGACACAAGGAAGCTTGATGTGGAAATATGAGCAGTGTTGAGACGGTCCGTAGGGCTGCAGCCAACACAGTTCATGTTCATTGTATGCTCACCCAAAACCAAAAGATAGTCACTACTGGTATCCTGCAGTAAATGAAACAATACATTCTTACACCCGAGAAGGTGAAAGCAACAAGTTTAATTAAGTCACTTGTCCACATAAATATACACCCAAATATCATTACAATACAGTGTGTCTCACAGAATTGATCACTATCTATGTGACTTCAACTTGGGCATCACTTAAGGTTAAGACACAAGTAAAAGTAGAACAGCCTCCATCTCACAACAATAACAGCGTAATCGAGAGGCAACAGTCATCTTTCCACATGCAGAACATTGAAAAACCTGACAACCTGTTAACATCTTTTACTTGAGCATGAAGTCTTTTTAACGAGCCTTCTGATGTCTGTTTTCTCGAACACAGCACTACTTCTTGGTCATTTTTGGCCACGATGGACAGAAACCTTTGGAGCTGCGGACCGAGGAAGAGTCGGACTGCAATGAGTGGGTGGAGTGCATCCAGCAGGCCAGGTAGGGAAATCAAGACCTCACTGATGTCAGTGTTTAATCTGCAGCATTGATTTAAAGATGATTATGTTGACTTGAGCTGGATTTAGGATGTGTTTTCATCCATGTGTTAGTTATTACCTCCACTACATTTTAGAATATCTCTGTAATGCATCAAAGTGTCCAACATATTCAACACACTGTTCCTTTTCATGAATTAACACCTCAGAACCCACAGGTGGTTTTTTAAGACATATTATCTTAAAAAAATAATCACCAAAATTGCGTCATTTATCAGCAGCCAGAAGCAGTAAAAAGAGAGCGGATCATCAGATTTATAACTTTCGACGATCATGTGTGACCTACAGATGTGGCAATTTATCAAATTTCATCTAAATCACTCAAATTCACCAGTGAAAACCTGGTTGTATCAGGTCCTGCAAAAAATGAAAATTCTGCAGTCCTCAGCACAGATGAGAAGCAATGAATGACTCAGCTGGGTGAGTAATGTGATGAAAATTCAGAGATTACTCGGCTGAACTGCAGGCAGTGTTTCCACAGAGCTGAGAGGAGACACCAACAGAGACTGAGAGGAAAATAAGACATACTGGATCAACAAAACACCTGTAGCATGGCTCAGAAATGATGAGGTGAAATATCTTTCTAGAGTGATGTGCAGAGTAGTGTGGAAAAGTTGTAAGAATGTAAGTAATTAAATATTGTACATGGAGCCCTCATTTTTTCAGTATTGGTAAAAACTGTGGGCACTTAAAATATGTTGTACTTGTGGATTTTCAGTGTTTCCCTTTATGAGTAAAGTGTCTTTTTGCTTTTTATGATTTATGGCGGATGTTGCCTCACAGCTAGAAGATCCCCGGTTTGCGTCCCTGTTAGGACGCCTGGGATCTTTCTGTGTGGAGTTTGCATGTTCTCCCTGTGCAGTGTGAGTTTTCACCAGGTACTCCAGCTTCCTCCCACAGTCCAAAAACATGCTGAGGTTAACTGGTGATTCTAAATTGTCTGTAGGTATGAATGAGAGTGTGCTTGGTTGTCTGTCTCTATGTGTAGCCCTGCAATAGACTGGTGACCTGTTCAGGGTGTCCCCTACCTTCACCCAAGTGACTGGGATAGACTCCAGCCCCCCTGCTACTCTACAGAGGATTAAGCGGTGTAGAGGTGTAGATGGATGTCTGTCCTAAACTTAACTTGAAATGAATTTTCTCATCAGCCCTCACTCAATAAATTAAAATGACAAATAGAAAACATACTTTTGCCTTCACAGTAGTATTCAGATCCTTAGTTCAGTCTTAAAGCCTCTTTGTCAGTATTTAGAGCTTTTCTCGTCTCAACTTCCACCACAGACATTTACGTCATACATTAAATTACCACAGTTTTAAAATATAATAATTATTATTCTTTGAACTCTTCAAGTTGTTTAGACCATGAACTATGTCATTTTTCACATTCTCAGGTACACTTTCTGTTTATTTGTCTTCTAACACTTGCTCTTTAATTGTTTTATCCTTCTTTAAAATATTCAACTTATCAGTGTTTACTATTGTGCCCAAAAAGGCTAATTCAAATTACACATATGTGAAAACCTGTTTGACAATTCAATTCAATTTTATTTATATAGCTCATATTTGCAGAATATGTTATTTAATAGTGCTTAACATAGTAAGGAAGAACAGAAAACAGAAAACCCAACAATCCAAAGCTGCTTTTGGATTCAGTCACTGCCACTTTTTGCACACTTGTCTGTCGTAAGGCTGCACAGTGGCTCGGTGGTTAGCAGTGTTGCCTCACAGCTAGAAGATCTCCGGTTCACGTCCCGGTTAGGACACCTGGGATCTTTCTGTGTGGAGTTTGCATGTTCTCTCTGTGCAGCGTGGGTTCTCACCAGGTACTCCAGCTTCCTCCCACAGTCCAAAAACATGCTGAGGTTAATTGATTAATCTAAATTGTGCGTAGGTGTGAATGAGAGTGTGCTTGGTTGTTTGTATGTAGCCCTGTGATAGGCTGGAGACCTGTCCAGGGTGTCCCCTGCCTTCGCCTGAGTTGACTGGGATAGACTCCAGCCCCCCGTGACCCTGCAGAGGATTAAGTGGTGTATAGATAATGGATGGATGATTTATGGCGTTATAACTATATTATACTGCACACTGGAGATTTTTGAGTTCCTTTTAGTTGTAGCTTTAATTGTACTGATTCCACTGAGTGGCAGGACTTTACATTGCAGTGAAAAATGTGAGTAAAAATGTGACAGCAGCATAGAAATGTTCAGAAAGTGTTTGGAGTTCAGAAGGTTGGATGGCTGTTAAATAACTTGCCAGAGATTGAAACTGTTCTCTACTTTCTGCTGTTTCTTTGTGCTGATGCACATTTGACACAGCTACCATGTGTTGTTCCGTATTTATTTAACATCTGAGTGTGTGTTTGTGTGTGTGTTTGTGTGTGTGCTTTCTGCTCGCAGCGGTTCACATTTAGGTCACACTGGTGCTGTATTGCTACACTGGTTACATCACAGACTTGATCTCGCCACTCGACCTCTATTTCTCTCTGCTCTGCCTCTCTGTGACTGTCTCTCCTATTTTTAATGTGGAGCTCAGTAAAATGAAAACCACCTGTGTGTTTGTGCGCGATGACACGTCACTCTAGGTGCACGTAATGTCAGACTGTTGCCTTTCAAAGTCACTTCAGCTTGTAATTGTCACATACCTGCTCATGTTCAATGATCGCCCACTTGTCCTTTTCCCATGCTCCTTTTAGCTACTCTGACATCATCATCGAGCGTGAGATCCTGATGCAGAAGTACATCCACCTGGTCCAGATCATGGAGACTGAGAAGATCGCAGCCAATCAGCTTCGCACTCAGCTGGAGGACCAGGACACAGAGATCGAGAGGCTTAAAGCCGAGGTATGCATGAATGCATCCACATCTGCGTGCACATGCATACATAAATCCATGCACATGCATGTGCACACACACACACACACACACACACACACACACACACACACACACACACACACACACACACACAGAGCATATGCAGATCAAAGCGTGCAAATGCATTTGGCTTGACGAGGCCCATTACTTTCTTATCATGCAAGAGATATTTGTTTTTTTTGAACCTCTGAAGTGGTGCCATGAATATTTCATCCCCTGTGCCAGTGTATTCACATGCAGACTGTTGTTTTAGATCGTAGTGCTGAATAAAACCAAGGAGAGGATGCGGCCTTACCAGAACAACCAAGAGGAGGAAGACCCAGATATTAAAAAGATCAAAAAGGTAACGATAACTGTTGTAATCACATAATAAAGTGTAGAGAAGCTGAGTAAGAAGAATAAAGGGAGACACCTAATGTGCTATGGCCGTGCAGGTGCAGAGTTTCATGCGTGGCTGGCTGTGCCGGAGGAAGTGGAAGATCATCGTCCAGGACTACATCTGCTCCCCTCATGCCGAGAGTATGAGGAAGAGGAACCAGATTGTGTTCAACATGGTGGAGGCTGAGACGGAGTACGTCCACCAGCTCTCTATCCTGGTCAACTGTTTCCTCCGGCCGCTCCGCATGGCAGCCAGCTCCAAGAAGCCTCCCATCAGCCACGACGACGTCAGCAGCATCTTCCTCAACAGGTGCAAATATCAGCTTTTCACGCAAATACCACAAGGGCTGTCACAAGTTCAAACTAACTGGAACCCCTTCAGGGAAATGAAGCGAATGCAGAAGCCCCACAAACTGCAGTTCCTCAAATCTCTTTCTTGTCTGACCACAGAAACAGAGAAACATAGGAAAACAGCTTTATCAGGACTTCGGTTGTATTCAAATGCAGTTAATGTGAGCACAGAGAGCAGGAGAGAAGCTAAGACCTGCTGAGCTTAGGTTGCACTGAAACACATTGAGCAGCATGAAAACACAGTTACCCACCCAGTCCTTGTTTACTGGTTCAAATCAAAATTTCTGCCATCTCTGAATGTAACTCAGCTTTTCACAGAGCTCTGACCTGTGAGCATACAATCAAGGCTAACAGTGATGCTAGCCACATTAGTCACACAACATGCTAACACTAAGGATTCTCCTGTTGTTGTGGGAACATTACCATCAAAAATAAAAGTAGTCCACTGGGTCTTCATTTCCTGAGATGCTGGGAGTCCAGATAGAGTTTTGCATAAATAAGGGCAAGGCAGTTTTGGGTGAAATGTGGGTGCTGTCACAGAACAGTTCATGTCATACCTCAACTACACTAACGCGCCACCTCTTTGCTTATTTTTGGGTTAGCCAGGAGTTAAGAGAAGTCAGGCACTGCCTACATGATGATGACAGGAGCTGTCACACTGAGCTTCAAAACCACCAGTCAGGAAACCTATTGCTGATGTTGTGGAACTTTTATCCAGCTTTATATACAGGCAGATGGCTGGGTGTATCTTTGCACATACAGTATAACGTGCTATCTTATCGGTGATTGCGTCTCCCTGCTCGTGACCTTTTTACTAGCTTCTGGCGAGATTCCTAAAGGTTAGTGTGGAAAAAAGTGGACAGATGAATTGATAGAATCGACCTTTCTCCTAAGGGTGCTTTCACAAAAGGTGTGTTTAATCGGTACCTGATTGATCTGTAGTCCCAGCTCTCCTTGCTGGTCAAGGTTCACGCTAATGTTCAATATGTACACCTATGTCGTCATCCATGTGCCAAATAGAGTTTAAGCAATTCATACAGCTGACTTTACAATTAAGTACTACTTTACATTTGTTTTACATCCTCGATAAGAAGGATGGAAATATTACGACTTCAATCTAACAGGTTTTTGATACTGTTGTCTAAACTAATTACTGCTAAACAGTCAGTTTCATTTTGAGATCAGAGTGATCCTGTAGTGGTCAGTTGTAGTGGTCAACCCTCATCAAAAACTCTGTGATTTGGGTACAGCTAACTTTCTCACTGTGCCCTGGTATGGCGCATAACACTTACCAAACATACTGGATTTTGGACTCAGCCATACTACTCCAAAAAAGTACACTGGAAGTGTGGAAGCACCCAGCACTTTTCAAAGCCTTACTTAGGTTTCTGTTGCCATCCATGTAAAAACACAAGAACGTCAACCCGATGCTTCTTAAATGTTTTGTTGTTATGAGTCTTAAAGTTTTAGTTTTTATTGTCAAGGATATTGTGACCTACAGCACGGATCAGCTTGATTCTTCTTCAGTTTTAATAACTGCGCTGACGATTCCTCCTCAGTTTTAATATCTGTGGTGAACAGCTTTTTGTGTGTTTGTTTTTACAACAGCAAAGCATTTTGTGTTCCCTACCACATCTCTGACTGGCTTCTTCTCCGTGGCAACAGCTCATAGATATTGTCTTATTTAGGCCCATCTGCTAAAATAATTAGTTTAAATTCTCAGAAACACACTTTGGATAATTCCTTGGCCAGAGTGAAAGCCAACACTGTCTGCATGATTTCACAAATGTTTTCTCACATGGTGCTCAAATTTTGAATAAAAAGTTACAGGCCTCGTAGTTGGACTACTTTAACCCTCATTCAGAGTGAACTGATACCGGTTATCTCTCTTCAGTGAGACCATCATGTTTCTGCATGAGATCTTCCACCAAGGTCTAAAGGCTCGGATCGCTAACTGGCCCACTCTGGTTCTGGGTGAGTCTGTTAATACAGTGTGCATGCTTTAGCCCATTAATTACAACCTACATGTGCCTTACATTACTGAACAATTAAACCTTGTCATTTGATTTCAAAGACTCTGACGGCCCTGAAGGAAGGACATCCATCAAAAAATACCACCCATCACTTTGCTGTTGTCTGTTTTGCTATGATGCTTTTGATCTCAAGCTGAGTGCTGATAAGTTGTGTTTTTCCCACCCAGCGGACCTGTTCGACATCCTACTGCCAATGCTGAACATCTACCAGGAGTTTGTGCGAAACCACCAGTACAGTCTGCAGGTGCTGGCAAACTGTAAGCAGAACAGAGACTTCGACAAGCTGCTCAAACAGTATGAGTCCAACGCTGCCTGTGAGGGCCGCATGTTGGAGACGTTCCTCACTTATCCCATGTTCCAGGTACTGCACTCCTTTAATATCAGACACTGATTCTTAGACCGTAAGCATCAGTGTCTGATGTTACACACAGGCACAGTGAGGCCTAACTATAGTAATGACAGATACAATAACACGCACCAGCATGCAGATGTCTTAACGATTGGATTCATTGGTTGTTATTTAATTAAAATGATTATTTAAACAAATTCTTGAGGCATCCCAAGTTTTGCTACTTTTAGAATAACTACTATTAAATATACTGTTAGCAACTTTTGTTTGGTTAACTTGAATAATTTTAAGTTTGTGCTCCTCTTTTTATCTTTTCTATACCACTACTACCACTAATGCCTCTCTCATCTCACATGTATTGTGCATGTCTGTCTGTTTGCATGGTACGTTGATATTTTAGATCCCACGATACATCATCACTCTCCATGAGCTGCTGGCGCACACACCTCACGAACATGTGGAGCGCAAGAGTCTGGAGTTTGCCAAATCCAAACTGGAGGAGCTGTCAAAGTGAGTTTGATGACACATACTGATAAGTAATGCTGCTGCTGCTAATAATGCATGTGTTCACGTGCATCATGTACATGAGTCCACCAGGTATTATTGAAGTTATTACTTGTTTGTGCAGAGGGTTACGATGTTTCCAAACACAAACTGGCAGTTTTGAGTGATATTCCTGGAACCGTTCAATTAATCTGGATAGTAATCTCAAACCATTGTAGTTGGTCTGCTACTAATTTCTCCAACGCAAAACTGTGCCTGGTTTGGCCACCATCTCTGTCAGAGTCAGGTCTACCTACACTGCGACACACTGCTCCCAGTGCTCCTGCAACGCTCGAAATGCTCCCTCAAAGCCCTAATATATAAGTAATCATGTCAACCACAATCTGTGATGAGGGATGAACGTCTAAATTGTGCCAAAATGGCGTCCCTTCAACTAGTGTCATTTTGAGGAAGAGGAAGAAGTCGCAAGGAGCCCATCTGTCGAGTAGTGCTGGTGGGGAAACGTGCATGTCTTTACTGCACTGTGAGTGGGCATGTTGTCATGTTGGGACACCCACAAGTCATTGCACTACAAGTGGATGTTTTCCTTTAGACACATCAGGAGAGTAGAACTCTGCCCTGACATTCCAAACCTGGGTGACAAATGCAAAACTATGTGAATGTTGATGAGCATGCTCCTGGTGCTCCTGGCCTGATGCTCGTTTTATATTCTTGCACACTGCGGCTCTTCTGCTGTCAGCACTGCTAAGTGGTGTCTTGATGGTAGCTGCAGACCAGCATCTTGTCGCTGGTCGTAGTCCTCCACATGAAGGTCAGACCTGTTGATGGAAATCCTCGCAGACTTACACATGTAACAAAGGTCCTGATGTTGATCATGCGAAATCCTGACTGGAGAAGGTTACTGCATACAGCTGTTGCATACACATATCCATGCCGCGCTCTGTTTGCATGCAACAGGAACAGAAGTGGAACTTTTTGAATATTTTCCACATATACACAGAAACCACAGAATGTTTGGTCATGAAATTACCTTGAAGTCATGAAAATGCATTTTCCAAAATGCCTGTGAGGCCTGTATTAAGCTGATATAGGATATATGTTATCCACACGTCTGTTCCAGGTGTTAAACTGTTGTGTCAGAGTTCTTATGAATTCCTCTTTGTTTGACAGTCAGGCTTTGATGGTATCTCGTGTTACTGCTTCATCACATTTTAAATGTAGTACACGCTGAATATTGAACTGAGGGAGGGCTTTAGACAGTTATATCTTAAATCAAATTGCAATATCTGTCAGAAAGATCGCAGTTCAATAATTTTCCCAAACCATTCAGCCCAAGTAGTAACTGTACATTCTGACTGCTGAAAACCGAACAAGGATTCATCCAGCGTCCTGGAATCCACATGTAATGTTTACCTGTGCAAACACAAAACCAGTCTATGTCAAGAAGTTGATCATAACTAGAGATACTTGTTGTCTGACTCATTGATGTTTGGTCGTGTTGTCAGGATGATGCATGATGAAGTGAGCGACACGGAGAACATCAGGAAGAACCTGGCCATCGAGCGGATGATCGTGGAGGGCTGCGACATCCTTTTAGACACCAGCCAGACCTTTGTCAGACAAGGTGAGCTACTGCCTCTGTTTCTGAACTACTAATACTTGGTGTTAGTTCTCCTTCACGTCACTCCTGACTCTCTCTCTGTGGACAGGCTCTCTCATCCAGCTGCCATCCAGTAGTGAACGGGGCATGCTCAGTAAGGTCCGCCTGGGCTCCCTCTCCCTGAGGAAGGAAGGCGAGCGGCAGTGTTTCTTGTTTACCAAACACTTCCTCATCTGTACCCGAACATCTGGAGGGAAGCTTCACTTACTCAAGGTCTGCCTCACCTGTCCACAAATATGTAGTTATCTATTTAACCTTAATGATTCATTGAGGTTTGAAACATCTTTGTCAAGGGAGACCTGTTCCCTGTGAATCCGCTCACCCACTCTATCATCCACTATGGAGTCAATCAGTCAGTTTGTAGGTCTGTTTAAATTCTCAACCGTAAATTTCACCAACCACATAGTACATCTTAGAGCACACCAGGATAGAGGTTACAGAAGCCATACTGACTTAGACCATCATCCATTGCAGCAAGTCTCTATAATAATCTATAACGTTGTGTTACAGCACAGCACATTAAAGTTTATCAGTGTTAGTTCACTTTTAATATATTAAACATTAATTTATCATATATAGTTACAGCTGCAATCCCCATCATGCTTGAGCAATATTACTGTTAATCACGAAAGTGTACCTATTCAAAACAGCAGTGTTGTGGTGTCCATGGCTTCTAATGCGATGCAGAAGCTTTGGCATTTGTTTGTGTGACAGAGGTTATTACAAATATCCAACACTCATGCAGTGTCATGAGTGTATCATCAGCTGTCTGCCCTTATCACTGAGGGTGTCTTCTGTTTTGCAAACACTAAATAGTGGGTAGGTGGATGACCAAGATCAGAGATTATAAGTAAAGTTAAATTGGCGGCTAAACAGACAGATGAAGACATTGTGCTGCTGTATTCATGTATAACAAGTTGCAATCATTGATAAGCAGTTAAAGGTGGCAGCTTTTCCTGGCTTTATAATGAAAACAGGACTTGTCTTTACTACTCCTCAAACTTAGAAGTCAGGTATTACATGTTGCTTGAAAGAACAACATTTCCTCTAGAAAGATGCTGTCACATCTCAGTTTGGTGTAAATCAAGGATAATTTGTTCTTTTCTTTTTTCCCATCCTTATACTGACAGATAAGTGACATAAATGTGTCATTTTGCTCCATTAACAGCAGGGAGGAACGCTGTCTCTGATAGAGTGCACTCTGATTGAGGAACTAGATGCCAATGATGAAGACTGTGAGTATCTCCTGACAATCTTCGTTTCTTTGTACCATCCTTCAGTCTCCTGAGGTTTGCCCTATGATTTGTTTTTTCACAGACAACGCAGCGGGTCAAGGATTCAACCACCTGGAGTTTAAAATTGTGGTGGAGCCTCCAGACGGTCAGAGCTTCTCCGTCGTCCTCTTGGCTCCGTCCCGTCAGGAGAAAGCTGCCTGGACCAGCGACATCAGCCAGGTACGAGGTTGAAGATCCAAAGATGGATCTGAAATGAAACCACCTGAAAGCAGGCCTCATGCTTTTCTGTTTGTCCCCTCTGTGTTTCAGTGCATCGATAACATTCGGTGTAATGGCCTGATGACCAGCGTGTTCGAGGAGAACTCCAAAGTTTCTGTCCCGCACATGATCAAGTATGAAAAGAGGGTTTGGGATTAACTGAGACACATATAGCTGCACAATCAGACCATTCTGTCATGAAATAAGATAATTATATGTTTAAAATACACAATATTAATTTGCATTAATTAGTTTTAAGTGAACACTCTTTGTCTCATAAAGGTCTGACGCCAGGCTGCATAAGGACGACGTCGACATTTGCTTCAGCAAGACGCTCAATTCCTGCAAGGTCCCTCAGATCCGATACGCCAGCGTGGAGCGCCTGCTGGAGCGTCTGACCGACCTGCGCTTCCTCTCCATAGATTTCCTCAACACCTTCCTCCACACCTACAGGATCTTCACCACAGCAGCCGTGGTCATCGACAAGCTGGCTGACATCTACAAGAAGCCGTTCACCTCCATACCTGTCAGGTACATGTGTGTTTGTAACAACACTGAACGCAGACATCTCAGTGGTCATCCATCCCCTCTGTGTGTCCCCTTCACTTCATCTGTCTACCTTTTCTGTTTCTACGTCTTCCTCTCGTCCTGCCATACACTCCTCACCCAGGATCGAGCAGCATTCATGTGACCGTCTGTCCATCATGTCCCTCTGTCCTGACTACAGTCTGAAGATCACACAGCTTGCTCTGGACCAGTCCAAGTAAATACCATCACTGCTGACTCATTCCACTAAAGCTGGGCTCAAACTACAGGAGACAGATTTTCAAATCAAGTTGCATCATAACAAGAAACTTCACAGATGTTCTTCTCTATAATATCAGACATGCAAACTCTACAATATCTGAAAGAAACAGCTCATCACACACTGCAGGACATTATAAAGGTTATTGTGGCAGAGGCAGCGGTCTGAGAGCAGAGCAGCACCTCACGTGATCTCATGGGGAAACAGATGGAAATGAAATGGAAACTGGTGCAGCAACTTGCTTTAATAATACTCATAAAAACAGAAGGCTAGACAAGTCTGGATGAGAGGATGTTTGGAAGATGCGGTTTGTCTGCTCTTAAGTGAGTTTTCATATCTGTAGCTGACAACGCCCTCAAGGACTAAAATGTGTCAAACCCGTGTCCGATGCTCCAGGCAGCAGCGGATAATCCAAATTATAACTTCTAAATACGTTTGATATCAGAGCACTGCACTGGGATTGGGATCCTGAGAGACCCAACACCAATCTCACAGCACCAGCTGCTCAATAAAGGAGCTACAGGTCCTATGATTTAACACAACCAAAAGAACGGAGTCAACAAACGAAGCTAAAAAGACGAGTAAAGCAGGTTTTTACTTTGATGATTGTTGGATCATCTTGTGCTAAAAAAAGTAGATGAATTTTAACTACATTATGTAAACTGTTAATATTCTATTTTCTAGCTTGTAGAAAAAAGTGGCATAAATCTGTAAAATAACAGTAAATTGTTGAAAAAATACAGTTAAAAACTTTTTTTACAGTGTAGAATGACCGACTGTAATTTGTCTGTTATTACTGAAGCATGTCTTCATTTGATGATCTGTCATCATGAAATTGAATCTAGAACAAAATTAAAGCAGGATTTTTTAGTAAACTTCACTCATATTTGGTTTTTCAACAACATATTTTAACAAATCAATTTTTATCAGTTCAAACCAACTTACTGTCAACTACCACTTGAGCTGTACTTGTAGATGCCGGTGCTGTAGAGTCTTGTACAATCAGAGGTTGGTTTTCCATCTTTATCTCTGACTGTGCACCTGAAGAAGAAACACAGTAATGAACCATGTGCTTCTAATCCACAGCAAAATAAGGAAGTCCAGAACAAAGCAAATGTGAACAAATTCACATGTTCTTAGCATAGCACCACAAGCACGCTAACTTAAAATGGTGGTGTGTGATGAGCAGAGATATTTGGATTTTAATTGATGTCTCTGTATTGTTGATCATTAGTTGATGCATAGATCCAGTATTATTAATCACTCATTCACACCGAGATCTCAGACCTGATTTCTCCTCTGACTGTCAGTTGATATTAAAAAGGGGTATATTGTCCTGAATCTCCTGCAGTCTGAGCCCAGCTACATTCTCCTCAGAGCTACACTTCAACTGCTCTCCTTCCTCTCAGGTCTCTGGAGCTCTTCTTCGCCACCAACCAGGGCGTGTGGGGAACCGACCCGCTGAACAACAAATCACCGAGGCTGTGCCGCAAGTTCTCCTCCCCGCCTCCCCTCTCAATCCCCTCTCGCACCTCCTCCCCCGTCCACAGCCGCAAGCTCTCCCTCAGCTCACCGATCGGTATGAAAGCGGGAGCTTTGGACCTCTCCACCACCCCCTCCTCCTCCGCAGCCAACTCCCCCACCTCCAGCCACAGCCCCTCCATCTCCTCTCCTCCTCCCGGCTCAACCAGGCCCCCCTCGGGCTTCTCCTCACCTCCGCCCACCGCCACGCGCTCTCCCAGCCTCCCCCAGGCCTCTGGGGTCTCCTCGCCGCCCCCCATCTCCACCAAGGCCCCGCTGGACCTGAGCCGCGGTCCCAGCTCTCCAGAGCTGAGTCCAGCTGCAGGGGAGGACGTCAGCGGAGAGCTGCCTCGCATCGACGCCTTCTGTGGGAAGCTGAGGCGCAGCATCCGCAGGGGTGAGTGGATGCAACACAAAAGCATATGATTCACACTCTGTCAGTCCCATATGAACATCAGCACATGTGTGGGCACACGCCTGAGAGTCGGCTTACTGTTATGAAGTTAAAAACAGGGAATAGCTCCAACATTTTTACCATCTGATGCAGAAATGGCTTTAATTTCCCCTCATACGATTTATTTATTACTAATATTATCTAGACTGAGACACAATTGCGGCCTGCCAGCCCAAACAGACAGACAGAAATGGGTCACCATTACCCAACAGAGGAATAATCGTGCTCTTAGATCACCATCTGGCTCCAGCAGACAGCTTGTTCGCCATAAAAACAGTGGCGGAGCACTAGGTCAGAAAATCACTGACAACAAACTGGAGAGGAAGAAAATGAAGAGACGAGTGGAGCCTCTTACGTGGCAGCAGGAGTGCCGTCGAAGAGGAAGATGACAGTGAATGGGTGAAATGGAGAGCCCTCCAATAGCACCAAATATAGCAGCTTTTGACCTGCAAGTTCAAAGAGACACATGAGCGACGCACCGACTGTATGCATGCTCATTTGAAGAAAGATTATTTTAATCCAGACTGAATTTTTAGATTAAATATTTATGATTAAAAAATAAGATTTAGATTCATAGTCATGGGATGAAACACAGCATGGATTCAACAGAAATGCAACACAAAGCAGGCGCTCCTGATACATGGGTCGGCCCAAATACAGATGGGTGACTAATAAAAGGCAAACCCAACAATATAAAATGTCTTAGTGAGGTGTTGGGCCACCATGTGCTGCCTGAACGGCTTCAGTGCTCCTTGGCATCGATTCTCCAAGTTCTCTGAAACTTCAAGGTTTAGGTTTCTCCTTAAATTTGTCACCTGTCAGTATTTTAAAGAACATTAGATGTTTTCTGCTGCAGGAACTGGGGGCAGCTACAAGATGCTGTTACATTTACGACCCCATAAAAAGTGTAGGATCCACCAGCATCCACCGCAACATGACTGGATGTAACTCCAGGAACTGGGTTTGAGTATGTTAACAAGTTTTAATTTTGACGATAAATTAAGGAGAGACCAGACTGTGTGCCAGGAGGGTGGAAAAAGGAATGAACTAATGGACTAGACAGCTGCCTGACTATACTCACAGTCAAGGCATGTCAATATATAGTTACAAAAGAATCTCATTTAGCTTGGTTAACACACGCTAGCTGTGTAACATACAAAGAACACACATATTGTAGTGGCTCATACATCCTGTAACACAAAACTGTCTTCACATGTGGCAGCATAACCTCCTCCCTTATTTCTCTGCATTGGTCCTGTTTGAGTGACAGTAATGCTCAGTGCACATATTCCATAAAACAAGTAACAAGTAAAAACAGAGAGCCTCTGATCATCCTCGACTGTCTATGGTGAAGTTTCCATCCATCCGTAAATGCATGCATTTTGTTGCGTTGAACACCAGGGGGCACAGTCCATATATTATACAGGTCTACAGACATGAAGCAAACCCTGGAAACAAAGTGTGACATAGGCTCTACATCAGGGGTGTCAAACTCCGGTCCTCGAGGGCCGCTATCCTGCATGTTTTAGATGTTTCCCTCTTCCGACACACCTCATTCAAATGATCAGGATCGTTATCAGGCTTCTGCAGAGCTTGATGATGAGCTGATCATTGGAATCAGGTGTGCTGGAAGAGGGAAACATCTAAAACATGCTGGATGGTGGCCCTCGAGGACTGGAGTTTGACACCTGTGCTCTACATGGACGGTTCTTGCAGTCAGAACAAGCACAAAGATTTGATCCATCCCATCATGGCCAGCACCATCCACCCACAATCTGTCTCCTCCACCAAAGCAGATGGGTTTGTCTGGAAACGTGACGTTTAACAGTAGTTTCCTGGTTGAAAATGCAGTCGGCCCAATGAGCGCCATGGGTGGGACTAATGCCGTCGTCAACCTGTGTGTTGGAATGAAGGAGGCAAAAGGCCAGCATTAAAGTTTTCATTTTCAAACCCTTTTCCCCACAAGTTTGAGGTGCATGATAAACTCACAAAAGCACATCTGTCAGTGCAGGTAGAGTTTGAAACCTGGCAGGAGCTCTGGGAGCAGAGCATTGCTGCACAAGGAGATTACTTTGAAGTGGATGGTGGACATCATAGTCTAAAGCATGTCTGAACCTCTTGTGCTTTTAAATGCTTGTAAATCCTTAAACCTTCAGATTATTTCTGCCAGTTTATGTAAAAAAAAAATGACAGATTTTCAATAAACTCAAGCATTTTTAATTTTTTTTGATCCTATCCAGTACATAATATATTTTTATTTTTATTTTACCGGGGAAAAATAATTTTAAGTCCTTTTGAGAAATTATCCTTCTCTATGTAACTGTTGCCTCTAGATGTTTAATTGTTGTGCACAGCAGAGAACGTGTGTCTTAAGCCACTGTGCATTTACTAATATGTTGTTATTGTAATGGTTAAACTTTAGCAGGAGCTGTATTGTGTTAGTCTGAGGTGTGTAGTCTAGGTTGAAATTTCAGTTTTCCAGATGCTCCTCCCAGTCATTTAGTTGAGTTACGGTAAATTCTCTGAAGAGCAGCTGACAAAAGAGTATAAAACTATTAATCTGATGCATTATCCTGTGACATCAATCTGCTCCTCAGCTGTCACCCAAGTGTCTTACCAGCATATGCTCTCTAGTGTGTGACCCTAAAAACTAGCTAATAGCTAAATCTGGGTTAAGTTGGATGTATACCAGGTATTCTGCTTCTTCTACCCTTCATAAAGTCACTGTTACTCATGCTTGAGGTGTGATTTTGTCTCCTGACAGCCGTCCTGGAGTCAGTATCACTGGACAAGTTTATTCCTGAATCACCAGCCAGCTGCGAGCCGGGCGACATGTCTCCCTGCCGCTCTCCTTCCACGCCGAGGCATCTCCGCTACCGACAGTCAGGAGGTACACAGTGTACCAGATGCACACGTCCTAATAACCGGGGGAGCAGGCTCGGGGGTTTTTATGTCATTTTTAATGTCTCTGCTTCCTTGCAGTCACATCAGGGGAGAACGCTCGCTGCACCATGTCGCCAGCTTCGGCATTCGCAATCGCCACCGCTGCTGCCGGGCACAGCAGCTCCCAGGGTGAGCACGTCAACACATGAAGGTCACAAGGCTCACAGCTCAGGGAGGGAACTGTTGTTTTCCTGTCAATTACATTACTGTAAAGCAGCAGGTTAATGGAGGGAGGGGCATCACAGAGTTACACTTGGCTGTAGTGAACGTTAAAGTGAAGTCAACCAGGCAGCTCACATCTTTCACTCAGAATGTAAGACTTAACCTTTTGGACCAAAACTCCTGCCTCTATCAGAAGGCTCAACAGCAGCACCTGAATGCATTTATTAGTACATAAATATGTCTGCACCGTATGGACTTAGACACTTTGATACCTCAGCTGCTGCAGGGATGCTGCTGTGTGTGTCTGGAATAGGTTCTGTTCTTGAAATGTGTCTCCTGACTAAATCTTGATATTTTTCTCCCTCCTAGGTTTTAGTAATTCAGACAAAGCTTGCGACAAAGAATTCATCATCCGCAGAGCTGCCACCAACAGAGTTCTGAACGTGCTGCGACACTGGGTTTCCAAACACTCCCAGGTGAGTCAGCATGCTGGAGTTTCCCAAATCCAAACCAGGTCAAACCAGGGGTCGCTTAAACACGTGGTCCTGGATGTGCCACATAGACATGGATGTTCATGTCTCACTTCTCTGTGCATATTTCATGCTGCTATCGCTTGGCGTCGCTTCCTCACAGCCCCGTAAAAATAAACATGACAGAGAGCAACACCAGCAGCCAGATGAGGAAGATTTATATTTATTGCATGTTTATGAGGAAGCTTTTATTCAGAGGAACAGATTCAGAGACACTTTAATACAGAGACATGTAAGAGGCATTTAACAGAAAGGTCATCTCCTCAGACCTGACTTTGGAACAGACTTTTAATGTTTAATGAAAAAGTACATATTTCTAAGAAACAAACAAATGATTAGATTAGATATCAGGTGCCAGCTGTTTTTACTGAGCTTGGAAAATCCATTTTTACTCACCGTGCAACTGCAACTTAGAGCAACCTGCAGAATTGGGCAGCCTAGCAAACTTGTAACCGGTGGGTCGCCGGTTCGAACCCCCGAATTGGCAAGAGGTTGAGGTGGGAAAGTAAGCGCGATCGCTTGTCCCAGTCACCACCACTGTGGGCCCTTAACCCCTAACTGCTCCCTGGGCGCTGCACTGCAGCAGCCCAGGTATGTATAGTTTAGGTTAACTATGAATAGGATGGGTCAAAAGAAGGAGAAGGAATTTCCCCAAGAGGATCAACCAAGGTTAGATTATATTATAGAATGATCTAAAGGTTAACTAATTTCCATCCTTTAGAGCAATTTACTTTCTAACTTCATCTTAATTTATATACAGAGTTTCTTGTTTTAGCCGATTTAATTTCTTTATTTTTTTTATCTTGACATATCCTGACATTTTGTATTTGTTTTCTCACTTACCTACATTGTAAACGTAGCCCCAATAGCTTAATGTACCTTAGTTTGAATATATGTTGACTCTGAAGCATTGCAGAACCTAGAGACAGCACCAGGAGACAGGATTCACCTTGTCCTGGAGCTAAACTTTTTCTGGACACATCATTTCTAGTCTATTGAGGTGAACGTGAACTACAGTGAGGGTGGACATTTTGAAGAGTGCAACATTTTGAATGCATAAACTAAAACACACTGTCACCACCGAGCTAGAGTTAAGGTGTTTTCTTACACACTAGGGTGGGACAGATTACTGGAAACTACTGGAATTGATCTTTCAAATACAGATAAAGCAGGAGACACATATGTTGGCTCAATTACTGACTGAAACAGTTACCCAGTAAGACTTCCACCATCATTAAGAAGCCATAAGCTGGAATCTTGACCTTTGATTCAGCATTATTCTGTCGAAATAAAGGAAAAGTTTATGCAATGAGTAGTTCTCTAGAGGGCACTTAATCCTGAACATCATTATGATCTGACTGTTACACAGATGATGTTTTTATGTGCAGACAGCTCACAGTAACTCTACAGTGTTCACACTAGAGCTGGAAGTACGGTGTGCAACTACACAAGCATGAGTGAACAAAACCCCCGATTCTGACTCAGACTGGAGGGGCTGTGATGTGAGCGTGGCCTCAGCAGCCGGAGACGACAGCACCGCTGTGGAGGCCACCTGAAAGAGTCTGCTGTTGTCTGTTTTCATTGTGCCTCCTCTCCGTCACTCTTTCCCCTGACGGAGCTGCTCTTTGCTCTGCGTGTCTTTTCTCCCACCCAGGAAGCTTGCAGAAAGGTCAGCTTCCTCCCCGGGGAAACTCAAAGGACTATCATTTTCTTTTAAGATTATATAAGATGCTATTTTCATCGCTACATGCTGTCGTCTGAAAGTGAACTTTTTTAGTTGGGGCCTATTGGTGAACACACTTCTGGAGGATGAGCATTAGGTGGCTGAAACTTTCCAAGAACATCAAATCTCCATAGTTCTACAAAGTGGAAAAAAGTGAATTCAGTTTTGCTCTTTTTACTATCCACTACTTTTGTGATATTGATTCTGAAGTTCTGATCTAATTTTCTGGCTGTCAGCAAAGTATTATATAATAAAATAATGTTTACTGCCTGCAAACTACATGCATGGTGCAAATGAAATGCTTATTATGTAGCTGCAGGCTGGTATAAAAGATAGAATACACTGTATTATGGTTTATAGTCAGGTGTCTCATTTATTTTACCAGTTAATACACCTGCTATACACTTCGTTATGGGTGGATGCAGTGTGAGAGTGAGTGGTTGGTGGTGGTCAGAGGGACCGATGGAGCAGACTAGCAGCCTCGCCTCCATCAGTCTACCCCAGAGCAGCTGTGGCTACATACGTAGCTTAGCACCATGGAGTATGGAGTGAATGAATAATGCAATGTAAAGCATCTTTGAGTGTCTAGAAAAGCCCGAACACCAGACATGGACTCCACTTATGTAGTTCAACAGTTTATTTACAATTAAACAGACCAGAACATCCAACGAAACAAAGATCACAATGTAAGCCAACCTGAGGAGTTACTAAAGAAGGACTCCTACAATTGAGGCTGCTGCTCCCCTGAAACTAAAAGCTCGACAGTAGTTCACAGAGACTAAACAAAAACCAAAACTGAGAATTGCTGGCCGAGTGCAGGCAAGTAACAATAACTGGCTGTTGTCAGTAGACACTTAGCTGTCAAAGTTCAGGAGCTGGTCTGGGCAATCAGAAGTCCACAAAGTTTCAGAAGCTGGAGACTGAGATCCAGAGCCAGGACAGGCAGGGCAGAGAAGGGCAAACTGGAGTCGTCCGTTGCAGAGGCTGCAGTGGCTGAAGAGAGATGAGACAGGTGGCTGTCACTGTCAACACTGTGTAGCTGAGTCTACAATCTGGCGCTAAGTGAATGTTTGAATCAGGCTCAAATAGCAGGAGGAAGCTGATTGAACACAGGTGTCTTAACCTCCCATGCAGCTGCCTCCACTCCTGCATTCAGCACCCCAGGCTCAGCCACCACCACACCCAGAGAGACAGAGGGAGAGAGAGAGAAATGGAGCTGTGAACTAAACAAAAGCAGGGGCCCGAGCAGTGGTCCCATCACTGTTTTTTGTTTTCAAGTTGAACTTGTTGTTATTGTGCATATAAACTGGTTTATTGTCCTCTAGAGGGCACCATTTGTATGTAAACATGAAAGGAGCAAAGTGTGGAGCAACTGAGAAAATTCTGGAAATCACATCGTCATTACAGTTGCAATTTTTTCACTGTGATATAAAATCCTGCACCTCAGTGGAAACAGCACAAGCAAGGAGAGAGAACTCAAACATCTTCTGTGCAGTATGAAGCTGTAAATTATATATATAAAAAGACAAAAACATAACTTTGATTTATTTTACTGGAATAAACCTGTTGAACATTTTACCACTGGTGTGAGCAATACAGGGAGCAATGGCGAGATGTTTTAATATTTACATCTTACAGCCTCTACTAACCTTTTCACCCTACTCCAACCATCAACTCTAGAATGTTCCACCATGCTGAATGTATCTTCCAACAACTCGCTCCTCTGTTTACTGTTTTTAAGCCATGCTACATTTATTTTATTGACCCACTATGTTCTTTTCTCCTCCCAGTCTCTCTCGTTGTCTTCTTTCTGCTCTTTGGAAACACTGCCTGCAGTTCACCTGAAAACTATGTGTTTTTTCATGTTGGTCACAGTGGAGTCAGTCATGACTTCTCAGTTGTGCTGAGGAGAGCAGATTTTTTCGTTTTCACAGAATCTGGTTCTCCAAGTTTTTGAATGTGTTTCAAGCGTCGTCTGAAAGTTGGGATCTGGGTTTCAGAGGGTGAATGGGACAAATCCACATATGAGATAGACCTCATGTCGGCATCATCCTCATCTGAACTCCAACTCTAAGCTGCTCTGCAACTGTGTTTAACTGTGTTTTCTCCTCAGGACTTTGACATGAACAGCGAGCTGAAGATGGGGGTGATCAGCCTGCTGGAGGAGGTGCTGCGAGACCCAGATCTGCTGCCACAAGAGAGGAAAGCAACGACAAACATACTAAGGTACACAATATGACTGCTTCCTATTAACACTGACATGCTTCCTTGTGTCTCAGCTCCTCCTAGTGAAAATAGCAGTCACCTATACGATGGTGTATCAGCTGCCAGTATCAAACTAACACCCATGAAGATGCTGCATTTATGCTTCAAACCACTTGATGAAAAACTTCCATGGAGGACACACCTGTGTTTTCTCACTCTAAGCTCCTCCAGAAGCTTCTTTAAGATCATGCTGGCAGAGGGGGAAGAAAGCATTAGTTAGAATCATGAAAAGCAGCCTGTGAGCAATTAAAAGCATCATTAGGTTCTTGTTCTTATCTCTATACTGTCACAAAGATGTCTTTCTGAAACATCTGGAGGTGGACAACACATTAGTAGTATCTATGTCTAATGCTAACATGGCCGGTTGGTCACTTGGTCCAGCTCTTACAGGTCATAGCCAGTGGTAGAAGAAATATTCAGATCCTTTACTGAAGTAAAAGTGTACAGCAAAATATAGTGAAAGTATTGCAGTAAAGTTGTGGTTGGATCCTTCTGACTGGTATACTTATTATATGTATCATCAAGGATCAGTGTGTCAGCAGCATGTTACTGTTGCTGCAGGTCTGAACTACCTTATGTCCGTTCTTATATACAGGAACAACATATCAATCCGAGGGCTCCAATCATAATTAATTGATTGATTCAGCAGCAGAAAATCAAGTAAAGTACAAGTACTACAAAACTGGACTTAAGTACAGTACTTGAGTAAATGTACTTACTTACTTTTCTGGTCCTTTGAAATCCTCCAAGCTTCAATTCAATTTTCTGTATATAATGCATATTTGCAACCTACAGTTAGGTCCATAAGTATTTGGACATTGACACAATTTTCAGCATTCCAGCTCTGTACAACACCACAATGGATTTGAAATGAAACAATCAAGATGTGCTTTAAGTGCAGACTTTGAGCTTTAATTTGAGGGCATTTACATCCAAATCAGATGGACGGTGTAGGAAATACAATACATTTTATATGTGCCCCCAGGGACAAATAAAGTTTCTAAAAAAATTACATTGTAAGGAAAAACAAAAAACCCAACAATCCAAAGTTGCTTTTGGATTCCCTATGAGCAGCAGTCAGCGACAGTGGGAAGAACCAAAAGAAAACCCTAGAATAAGAAGGAGGGGGAACTTCTGACAGAACCAGGCTCAGGGAAGGCAGCCATCTGCCTCGACTGGTTGGGGTGACAGTGGGGATGAGGAGGGAGGGGATAAATAATTTCAGGGGATGAATAACTATGAAAGAATCCTATAGCTCAGAAGGATTGCTTTATACACATTTTTTTCTTAATGTATTTTTATTTATTTATTAACATTATTAAACATTAAACACAAACAAACAAACACACACCCAGTTAATTCTTCCCCCTAGTGGAAAAGGCAACAATTCCCAACGGACTATGTCCTGTTTAATATTTGATAACAGCGGTAGATAGCCTTGTATAAGTCTTTATACTTACTTGTTACCCAGATACCAAGGCATTTAAGCTTTTTAGATTACTTTTAAAGGGGACTGTTTCAGAAACTTTTTCTTCCAGTGATGTTAAGGGCATCATCTCACTTTTCTGGAGGTTGATCTTATAGTCAGATATTGTCCCGAATTTCCCAAGCAAATCCAGCAAAGCAGGGATGCTAGACAAAGGATTTGAAATAAACAACAGAGTGTCATCAGCATAAAGAGAAACTTTATGCTCTGGTCCCATACGTTTTATGCCTTTAATGTCCAGACTTTGCTGCATGGCTATAGCCAATGGTTCGATCACAACCACAAATAGGAGCCGCAAGAGCAGACATCCTTGCCTTGTGCCTTGTTGTAACTGAAAGTAGGATGATATATTATTGTTGGTATGGACAGCTGCTAATGGAGAAGCATAAAGCAGCCTTATCCATGACAGAAATTTAGATCCAAATTTGAACATGTCCAAGGTTTTGAAAAGGTAGTCCCACTCCACCCGGTCAAAAGCTTTTTCTACATCTCGAGAAATTATCATCTCCTTATCTTTGTGACTGGGTGGAGTCGGGGAATACAAAATATTTAACAGTCACCTTACATTAAAAAAGGATTGTCAATTTTTCTCAAACCCTGTCCGGTCAGGTCAAACAGTAGTGGAAATCACCCTCACAAGGCACTTTACCAATACCCTGCTAATACTTTAGCATCTGTGTTTAAAAGTGACACCGGCCGATAAGAGCTGCAATTTAGGGGATTTTTATCCTTTTAAAGTAACACTTTATACACATTTTAGTTATCATTTTGTTTACATCACCATGCAGACAAACTCAGACAAATATATTGTTAATAAATTCTAGCTAATCAGAATGTTTAAACACACTGTCTTTCCCTCCAGTGCCCTTTCTCAAGAGGAACAAGACGACGCTCAGCTGAGGATAGAGGACATTCTACAGATGGTCAGTATTAACACATTGTAGTAAGTTTACTCATGGAGCAAAACGTTGAAAACAGTTGTTGAAATAATTTATCTCCTGATTGTGGAACAGAAAAGCTGCCCTCTCCTGCACTTCATCGTGGTAAGAATCATGTTGTTGTGTAGAGCTCCCTCCCTGATGAGAAAGCTTAGTGTCTGTGTGTCGTGGTGAATTCTCCCTCATCAAACAGGTGGATTCCCTACATGTGGAGTCACTTGGTGTTTGTGTGCTGCAGCTTTTAGTAGTTCAGTACCCTTTGAAATGCACTTTCAATACATTTAGTACGTGTCTGTGTGTTTTTAGGCGGAGAGTCCAAAGGCGGAGTGTTTCGAGTCGCTCTCGGCCATGGAGCTGGCCGAACAGATCACACTGCTGGATCACATCGTGTTCAGGAGTATTCCCTATGAGTCAGTATCCGCACTCGCCTCACATCTGCACAGGGTTGTTTGACACAGTCAGGTTTAATATCAAGTCTGATCTAATATTTACAGCACAATTTAAGTAACACAGCAGCTCAGTGGACTGTCAAGTTAGTGTAACCAGACATTTTAGCATTTTTTAAATGACACACCGATGTGTAGATCATGAAATCCATCAGCTTCCCTGTAATGTTCTTTAAAAGTATCCTCCTCAGAAAACAGCCAGTCAGATAAACATGTGAGAAACAGTGACAACATCTAAACACAATTAATTTTCAGAGTGGATAAAGAATAAATGTATACAACAAAAACACTAAAGCCCCCATTCAAATTGAGGTTATTGTGCAATAGTGACCTAAAACTCAGCTTTACATTATAGTGAAAAATAAGCCCTCAGTGAGTAGACATGTGACAGGAGCAGGGTAAGCAGGTAATGACATGTGGACGTACAGGCTGTGTGTTTACGGTGCTGCATGCTTTCTGTCCTGCAGGGAGTTTCTGGGTCAGGGCTGGATGAAGGTCGATAAAAGTGAGAGGACTCCGTACATCATGAAGACCAGCCAGCACTTTAACGATGTAAGACTAAACCGTGGTTTCTTCCTGAGGTCAGGCCTAGTGGTACAGCAGGTCTGGACAAGTACCACTGACTGCAGTGTGCAGTTCGGGGTGGAGCTCAACGCTGCTCAGCGTCGGCATGCTATTGGCTGAATCTAACATTTGACTCCGCCCACGGGGACATTGCCTGCATGCAAAAACGAGCACCGTCTTATGCTCACTAGCTTAGTCACAAACCTGTATTTGGCCCTGTATTTGGTTCCACTCTGAATTGAATTTGATACACACATTCCTGCAGGGTGAAGGTTTGATTGCCACCAAACTGTTGCAAAATGAAGTAAAGTTGTATGTAATAATACTAAACGCAATTAGTTTATGGAACTTCGAGATGGGTGGAGTCAAACGTTGAGCTCCGCCCCAAACTGCACACTGCAGTCAGAGGCTTCTCAGTCTGGAGGGACCGATGGTGTTTCCCTCCTGGTTCAGCAGCACATGTCACTGCTACTGTATTGTCAGACAGAATATGACGTGCTCCACTGACATAAACCACTTTCCAGCAGCAGGTGCTGCTTGATACTGTTAGACCACTTTATCTGATCAGCAGACATCATGTGAGACAGCAGAGCAACTTTGAACTTGTTTAAAAAAGACGTACATGTTTCCATTTGCTTTGGTTGCTCTTCATGGTTGTAAAATTTTAGTGTTTTAGATTTATTCTCTTTTACAAATTGATCTTAGAAGTTGACGTCCTATTCTCTCTTGCTTTTTAGTATTCTTTTTAGTTTTACAGCTTGATTTTACATATGGATCCTGTTCTTTTGTTGCTTTTTGTACATATTTTATTGATGCCTGTCTTATAATATCTAGACCAGTTAGGCCACCTTAGATAGTTTTAAAATGTGTGGTATTAAGAAATGTAATTTGATATCAGTATACAAATTTCAGACACAATCTAACAAGTGTTGTCTGTATAAATAAGTGTTTAATTTCTATCTTTATCCACAATGTATGAATGTAGTGCAGGTGTGAACGCTAAGCTGCTCTTGTCTTTTCTGCTGTTGGGTTACAAGTTTCTGAAATATCTGGTTTACAAGTCCTCTTGACTATCACGGCTGTGGTTAGCCTCGCCACCTTTACCCAGTCTGTTAGATCAGTTACAGAAGGATCTGGCAATCCAACCAAATATTTACACGTGTCTTATTTGAAGTGATGGAACATGAACAGCACATGCTGGTTGGTAGGTTGGCAAGAAACCTCCACATAATGAACTGCACCCTCATTATATGCATTTCTGGTAAATAATAAGTGATATATGCTTGGTGCAGTTCTATATGATGTGATGTAAGGCTACTCACTGGTGTACCAGTATGAAGGCTGCTCTTGGAAAGTGGTTTGTGTTGGTGGAGTATAAGCAGCATCCCATTGAACTTGGAGCAGCAGACCTTGATCTAAAAACAGCTACACGTACATAGAGAAAGACTGCAGTCAGGCCTGTTACAGTCTTTCATGTAACCTGTGCTGTTTACTGTGCAGACACTCCTGTTCCCTGGCTTTAGCCTTTAAGGCAGAGCCTCCTCCCAGGTGACTTAAGGCTGATAAAACTGCACCAAATATAGGTAGAAGTGCTGCTCAACCCCTCCCACCCTGGAGGTCCCTGCATCAGGCCGACAGGCTGTGTCTGTTATTAAATCCCATTTTTAGATGTTTGGATGAGGCTGCCTGGTTCTGCTATGATTAAGATGGATGCAGCATTTGTTGTGCTTCATTTCCAGTGAGATTTTTTGGAACAGATTTAACATCAGTGTCACTGACTCACTGTTATAAGTCTGTATTTTACAGTCTAATGTACAGTTTTGATAAGACAGAAGTAAGTTTTTCAGCTCCCACTCTGACCTGCTGATGAGGAGATTTATTGTATTTCCAAATTCTCCTGAGTGTCTCTGATCCGCCGCGCTTGTTCCTTTTGGGTTAAGTCCACACTTCCTTTGTTGTTCCATAACCAACCAGCTTCAAGGCTCACGCAAACACAGATATACATCCAACAGATCAATGTTTCTTCAAACTGTCAGCTTTTCCTTTTAGCTCTCTCATGCCACAAAGACAAAACAAATAGTGTTCTGTCTCCTGCCATAACCCTAATGCTTCAAAATGCAGCTGAGTTCAGCTGTGAGCACGTGCAGCTCTACTTCCAGCGATCACCAACTTTTAGGCTCATAGCACCACCTTCTGTACTGTCCTGTTGTTGGTCCACCATATTGCATGATTCAGTGCATAGTGACAAATGTTTCACTATGTAACACAAGTTGCCTATTTTGACTGTCTTTTTTCACCCATTTGTCACCTTAAAGGATGATGAAGAAGGGAAATTTGACATTGGTTCCAAAGAGTACAAATTCTAGATTTTGACGTTTGGAGTTTTCAGCCTCCAGTGGGAACAGTGTCATTAGCTGTTGGCGGTTTTAAGAATATATTAATGCACTTAATGGGATATGGAACCACCTTCCTAATCTACCATAGTGCATTATATAATATCAGCTCATCATGTCCCTTGTTTGCAAAATCTTAACTTTAGCTGAAAATAGTAACTAAAGATGTCTAATAAATGTAGTTATTGAGTAACTGCTGTTAATTATATTCCACATTGGACTGCTTTCAAATTAAGCACAAAAGTCAAGTTTTATTTATTTATTTACTTATTTATTAGGGACAGTGCATATTAATGAACATCTGCAACATTTACAGTGTAAAGATGCCATATTATAGCAAAGATGCTAGTTTCCATCTGTAGTCCCTTTAGGCAGGTGACTAAAAAGAGAACAGTACAAAATACAATGACAAGATACAACAACAACAACTACACACGAAAAGTGTTCACAGGCCTGGTTTTCCTTTAGCCACTGCTTTAAGTGTGATTTAAACGTGGCCAGTGTTGGACTCTCTCTTATTGATAATGGGAGACTATTCCAGAACTTGGTGCCTCTGACTGAGAGCACAGTCTGTCCAGATGTGGATCGCCTGTATGGAACCTCACAGTCCCCCCCAGTCCATGCAAAACTTTATATACCAGACAACAATATTTAAAATTAACAAAATTCTCAATACTCTAAGTAAAGTAAATTGTATTTGTCTAAAACAGTGCAATGATGAAATGAGGGCGGCTTCTTGTCCAGAATTCTTATGGCTTTATTAAAAAGTGATTCTATTGGTTTGAGTGTTCTGCCAGCAGCAAGTGACCATGTGGTTATACAATACTCTGTATGTGACAGAATCATAGAGTGTAAAAACATCTGCACAGCATACAGAGTCATAAAGGGTCTTACCTGTCTGAAATTTACTACATTAAAATTAACAGTCTTTGTGAGGAACGTCAATGTCTGGTCCCATGTCAGTCCCAGGTACTTAAAGTCTTTGACAAGACTAAGCTCTACTCCATCCAGAAAGACACTGGACCGTTGTAATCAGTTGGTTTTTTAGCGAACATCATGCAGACGGTTTTCTTTATGTTAAGTTGCAAGCATGATTCCTTGACCCACTTTTGAACATGAGTCATGGCTGATGTTAAGATTTCTAGTTGAGGCTGACTTTTGTGCTTAACTTCAGGTCAGTTTGTGATCCTGTTAAATTCTGTTGCTGTCCACCCAGTTTATATCACTGAGATGAATTATTAGAAGGAACTCTCAGTATAAAGTGGCCAAACTGAACAGCAGCACAAACATGCAGAAACTAGACTGAGTCTCCCTCCACAGATGAGTAACCTGGTGGCGTCTCAGATCATGACCCACACTGACGTGGGCTCCAGAGCCAGCTCCATAGAGAAGTGGCTGGCAGTGGCTGACATCTGCCGCTGCCTCAACAACTACAACGGTGTTCTGGAGATCACCTCCGCCCTCAACCGCAGTGCCATCTACCGGCTGAAGAAGACCTGGGCCAAAGTCTGCAAACAGGTTCATATCCCCGGTTTAGAAATAAGTCCTCTTCTGTGCCCCAAACATTTCTAACATTTCTGTCTGTTTTCAGACGAAGGCGCTGATGGACCGGCTGCAGAAGACAGTCTCATCAGAGGGGAGGTTCAAGAATCTCAGAGAGACGCTAAAAAAGTAAGTACCGCTGAAGAAAAGAGGTTATAAATGTGTGAGTGTTTTCACAACAGCTGTGTAATGTTATGCCCTGTGTGTGCAGCTGTAACCCTCCATGTGTCCCGTACCTGGGCATGTACCTCACTGACCTGGCCTTCATCGAGGAGGGGACGCCCAACTTCACTGAGGAGGGTCTGGTGAACTTCTCCAAGATGAGGATGGTAGGGGATGCTCTCACCTAGAAGTAACTTTGTCACTCATTAGTCAAGTGAGTTTTTAGTTTTATTTCAGGTTGCAATTTCTGCATTTCTACAGCTGCATGGTAGTTTGCTAGCTAATAAAAGCTGACATGGCAGTTTCCTGGAGCAGCACATTCTTTTATGATTCTCGTTCAGAGGGTGGTGTTTTGTTTCTTTCAATGCCTTTTTTAAAATCACTAGAGCAAAAGTGTGAGGAAGGCATCTGCTGTAATTTAAGCTGCAGTTTAAACGTGTTAGGAAGTTCACAGCCAACAGTAATCCAGCATTACTGTCTAGGCCAAGGACAACCCAAAGGAGATCATTGCACATCTATTTCATGAGGCAGGTGCGTAGGAGACGGACGAGAGTATCCAAAGAAGTTCAAACAGACTGCCGCACACTGTCTACCTTCAAAAAATACATTTATTGGAGGGAAGTTTCTAGTACCGTGCAACTCTTTGATGCTAGGTCTGGCACTGAAACGTTGCATCAGTAACTGTATCTTTGCACGTTAGTGTGCAGGAGTCAGTTTGAACCTTAAGGCCAAGGACAAATAAATGAACAGCATCAGTTTCCAAATAGACCTACATGTTGAAATGAGACTAGCAGAAACATTTTCAACGTTTCACACTGAGCTGATCTGCTGGGTGTCATAAAAGGTGTGTTTCAGAGCACATTTTGTGCATTTAGCATTTCATTGCATAAAGGACCCTAACCCTAACCAGTTCTTCAAGTTTTTTGACACTGTAAAATGAAGAGCTTAGAATGTGTAGACATGACAAGGAAATGTGCCTGGAGTGGCGTGCTCTTATATGCAGTTGTATTACATCATGTTAGGTCTGCCAGGAGCAGCTGAAAAAACTTTTGGTCAAACATTTCTACCTTAATTATAACTTGACAAGGATTTAGAAAATCACTGGCCAGGGCAGGTAGCATTAAAATCACTTTACCTCCCCTCACTGATTGTTGCTGAATTGTCTCTGCTCTGTCAGATTTCTCACATCATCCGGGAGATCCGTCAGTTCCAGCAAGCACCTTACAGGATAGAGCACCAACCCAAAGTGAGTCTGATGAGATGCCTTCAGATCCACTATTCAACTATTTGTGAAATGTGAAGTTATTCGAATTACACCTAAAATATCTTGTGTGTCCTTCCAGGTGACTCAGTTCCTGCTGGATAAAACCCTGGTGATGGATGAAGATACTCTCTATGAGCTCTCGCTCAAGATCGAACCCCGAGTTCCACCTGGATAGTTCTAACTTCACTTCATACACAAACATATCACACACACACAGTATATACATGTTTTTACAATACCAACACAACACAGCTTCATTCTCCATAAAGCAGTCGTTGTTCTTAGGAAACTCAGGAGAAATTGTGCCTTGTTGAATGAACATCTGAAGTGTATATTTAATGAACAGGCTGTATAAGATGCGACTCTTTGCCATACGATTGAACAGTAATGACTGTAGTAACATCATGTCAGCTAACGAACATGGCACTAGAAAGTAACCAGTTGCTGCTATCACACTGTAAATACAAAGCAATCTGCCTCTGTAGTCTTGCACATAAACACTGTCAGATGAGTTTTACATTATTTGTATGATCATGGCTGAATGAACCTGCTCGGGGCCTCTGCTGACCCCCGTTTCACCTGCTCTCTGTGCATTGTGTACAGTATTTGTATGCTAGACCGGTACAACGCCCCGGGGTAGCTGTGTGGTAGTTTCCAGGTTGATTTAGGATCTAGATGGGATGTTTAACCAGAAAAATTCCAAACAAAATGAAGGAGACAAGCAGAAGAATTGTTTCCTTTAAATTATTCTGTACTTGTATATTTGGAAATTTGGTACTTCTTATGAATACATTATAGAAAAATTATTAAAGGTAAAATTTAACTTCTTTCCTTCTCTGCATTTGACCCATCCTATTCATAGTTAACCTAAACTATACATACTAAGATCAGTTGGCTGCCACAGGGAGCAGTCAGGGGTTGAGGGCCTTACTCAAGGGACAAGCAGTCACTCTCACTTTCCCACGTCAACCTCTTGCCAGTCCAGGGACTTGAATCAGAGACCCATCATTTACAAGTTTGCTTCATAAACCACTAGGCCACCACTGCCCCAAATGCTGATAATGGTGATTTATAGTCTCTCCCCATGAAGATGCATTTGTTTTGATGCATGTCATGTGCAGGCAGTGTATGTATATATGGTCACAAATATTGGGCTGTATGTGAATATCCACAGCTCCTGACAAAATTTATGTCACGCACTTGTGGATGCAGAAAGCATGAAAGACTTCATCAAGTCAAGATCTGAAGATGAGGCAGCAAAGCACTGAACATGTCAGCTTCATTTAGTCATGAGTTCACTAATGTTCCCAAATAAATTTACAGTAAAACTGCAACAAAACAACTGCCACACAGTGAACCTGGGGTCGGTGAAGCCTTGTGCATGATGTGTGTGTGTTTGTGTGTGTGTGTGTGTGTGTGTGTGTGTGTGCAGAGACACGCTGGGTTTCCTAAACAGCTGAAATACAGTTTAAATATTTGATCAACCTTAATGCTAACTGATTTGTCTGTTGCTCGTTGTCTCTCGGCTCACAGGAGACGTCGACCCGGGCTTCACTTTTTATATCATCTCATGAAACTGAGGGTTTATGTCATTGCAGATTCCTTGTATTGCATTTGCATGTCACAGCAAAAAAAAAATCCTTGCAGTTTACACACATTCAAAAATACTCATACTCCTGCTTGACAATCAAACCTTTTCAGTTTTTTAGTCATTTTGTACACAAAAGTTTCATTTTTTAAGAGAATTGGCCTGAAAGGTTTCTTACATGCCACAGAACCATACAGTTCAATACATTTCTTTTACATGTTTAACCATTGTTATTAGTTCTTGTCAATGTGGTCATTTCATCATATGTTAAACCTCACTGACTATTAGTAAAATAGTATCTTTGCACTACTGATTTATAAAGAATGTCAATAGACTCTGAAGTTGTATAGCATGAGTATAGCATGACCGCCCCCTTTAAATGATCCTCGTAGGTACGTTATTTTGGAATCTTCTCACGTTTATATGCATTAGTGTTACAGACCCTTGCTTTCTTACACTGCTGTAAACTTTGTAATTCCACTTTTGCTGTTGTGTTTTCCATGCATTTCTCTGTGTAATGTACAGATATTTACACACTCCAGGCGTAAAAATAAAAGCAAAAAAAAAGTGTTAACTGTAATGTTGTTGTTGAAATTGTTGTTGTCGCGGGTAGAAAGAGCAAACATGCAGCTCGAGAACACGCAGCGCATCTTCAAGACTCAGTTAAACTATAATTATGCAACACAAGACTGTATAAGAAAATAGCAAACGCTGACCTCCTTTATGTTACTACAAAAAATACAATTCATTTAAGGGATGAGTTTGTTCTGACCAGTTTAACGACACATACACAGGATACTGTGTATGTACTTTACTGACACAGTTGTACGTCTTTACCAACATGTGACGTTACCGTTTACATCCATCCGTCCTTCTGTTTCCGAGTTATGATATTGAATAATGGCCAGAAAAGTGTTTTGCAGAACATTATGTTTGAGTAGCTATGCAGTGCATTAAGGCAAAATAACTGCATTACTGTGCGTGATGGCTCATCGGATCCAACGCCCCCTTACTAGATGCTGCGATGATCAGACGAAAGTCCTGTCCAAACTGTTCCTTAATGTTACATAGGTGGCCATGAATTTTGTTGTTAAGCTCTGGTAGGACACTCTCTACAATGTAGCATGGACAGGGTAAAGTGTACCGTGGCTTCACAAGTTTCAAAACATGGCGAAAACCTGTATTCTCTGCATACTTGTTAGTAAACGTCTTATAGGTTAGCTGTAGTACCTGGTGGTTCCAACAGGTGGAGCCTCTTACTGTTTAATACTGTCGTGACCTGTGGAGCAACCATTTGCTATTTACCAAGCAGAGAGAACTGTAGGGGTTTAGCTAGCAACAGGCCACCATGACAAAGACTTCTGTGACACTTAATATACTCTGGCAATAGCTGGGACTAATCAGTCCGATCCTAAGATGAGAAGTTGTCCCAGGACATCCCAGTTTGATACTTAGTTTCAGTTCAGTTTCAATTCAGTTTTGTTTGTATAGCGCAAATTTACAACATATGTCATCTCACAGCGCTTTACATAGTAAGGTACAGACCTTACGAATTATATACAGAACAGAAAACAGAAAACACAACAATCCAAAGTTGCTTTTGGATTCCCTATGAGCAAGTGGTCACCGATGGTGGGAAGCAACCAAAAACAACCCTAGGATGGTGGGGGGAACTCTGACAGAACCAGGTTTAGGGAAGGTGGCCATCTGCCTCAACCTTTTTGGGAGTTTATACTGTAACACGTGTATAATATTATGCACATTATACAGTCAAGTAGATAGGGCACATATCACACAGACGCAGCTCCCCTGAGCATTGATTCCTGGTTGACAGGACCATTTGTTGCATGTCATTCTCCCTCTCTGTTACCTCACCATCTACTGTGTCTATGCACTGTTACTATGAAATAAAGCCATAAAAAACCCATGCAAGTGAGCGAACAATTAGCCGGTGCTAGCTGTGCAGCAGATAGCTACAATAATCTCAGGTAATCATTATCAGTCATCAGCGATGGGCTGTCAATTTCAAGAAGAGCCACAACATACATCTTCCCCCTGGAAACTTAGTAAACTGAATAATATTGTGCTAGCTTTCTTAATAATAAACTGGAATTATGTTCTATTTAAAAAATGTATCCAAAGCACCTCAGCACCCAGGGTCTTTGTCAAGGACACTTTAACATGGTGACTCACTGAACCACTAAACTTCTGTCCTAGCTGTGCTGTTAAACCTGCTGTTTCTCTGTACTTATATGTACTGTAAGGACTTTCTTCCCTGCCTTGGATTTTGCCTTTTTGTTCGGCTTTTCTTCAGCTGTAGTGTGCAGAGCTCTCAGGGTCAGACTGTGTGAGATTTGCAGCAGTAAGAGGAGATCATGCAAAAATATCAAGGTCAAACTGGACGGTGATATCAGACCCTCGGTGGTCATGGTTAATCATGGCTCTGCAGCTTCTCCATTGGCTTCTAACGGTCTGTCTCTGAACTTATGATTGGACTCCAGTTTTTAATCCCACATGAGGGGGTGGAGCCCCCCGAGAGAGGAGAGTGAAAAGCTCTTTAACCAGAGACCTTCAGCAAGAAAGCAGCAGCTTCTCTACAGGTACTGTCGCACCTTTTCTTAATTCTCTGACAGAAATTAGCCTCCTTTAGAATCCAGAACCTATAAAACCTTCAGCGCTAGTATAAAGATGTAATGTGTGTGCATCTTGAATTTTAATATTATGTCTTCTGCATGCTTTTCACATTTATAGATCATGTGACAGGGTGGATCTGAGTTTCAAAAGCCTAAATGTATTAATAGGAAAGGTTATGGAAAGGCCATGGACATGAAGTGATACTTTAAGGTGATACAACGAGGATTAAAGAAAGCATTTTTTAATTCCTTTCCTGAATATTCTGCTTTACGTACTTGATATTTGTGGTGGTGTAAACTCGCCTGTGTCCTCTGGAGAGGACGAAGCTGCTCTTGCAGAGTTAAAAGGTCACACCGGCCTGGGGAGGGCAGGCTGATCCTGAGTCTGGAGTGGTTTTGGTGTAATCCTGACCATAAGACCACATGATCCAGAGCAGCAGTTAGCAGAAGAGGCTTCTCAAGGACTGATTTCTCCGATCAGCTCACATTTCCATTTGGTTTCCCGTGAACTTCACCGGCCGTATCCCCTGTCTCCCACTGCCTTGGCCTCATGCAGCTCTGATCTTGTGATCAGTTCAGAATGTCACCGTGTATCTGAGCCAGACATGGCTTGGGTCTTGGCAGTGGATCCTGGCACCACTGCTGCCCTCCACTGATCTATAAATAAAGTTACCATTGACCCACAGAGTGCATAGTCTTTAAGCGACACTGTAAGAGGAAAAGCGTCATAGAGCGGGATAACAGCAGCAGATACAAATCATGTGACTCCTCTGTTAGCAGTGTATTCCACAGGACTCATCGGCCATCTTTCACCTCTGACCAGGATTACCACGAGTGCTGATGTCCTGACAGCTTCCCTCTATATTAAGACACAGTCTGTTAGACACTGTCTGAGAAGGACAAGCTGGAATATGACATCAAACAGCAGTTTTATTTTATACAGCTTTATCCCTTTTGACGAACATTTAGACAAATTTCATTAGCACGTCTTTGGGTAATAGTTAATTCCTAGAGCATTAGCGGTCATATGTAACCAGTCTTTCTGTGGCTGGGAGACTGTGATCATACTAAGACGCTAAGAGCATCTGCTGCCTCCCCTCCTGCTCTAAGCTTGTTACTGTATTGAACCATGGGAGGTGGTGGTGGGGGGTCGCTAGAGCAGCAGGTCAGAGTCTGGCTCTGGTTAAGGGGTTGGGGTCCACTAATGGAGAGTTAGTTTGGGTAATGTACAATACTGTATACACTGTATACAGGTAAATGTGCAAGATTAATTTGGTTTGACTTGACATATCATCCAAAGAAGAATTTGGTCAGAACCAAAAAGTTTCTTCCTACTGGGAACCAGAAAAGACAGGGTGTGAAATCAAACAACAACGATATCATCAGTGGGGAAAAAAAGGAAAATGTGTGCAAATGAAAACATTTTACATGACCTTATTTTGCATGCATCACCTGCATGTAACATACTTTATGATATTTTACCTATACCACATGAACTCTGAGGCCACATAAATACATCACTTTGTTAAAAAAGCAAGGACATTATGAAAATGTTAGATACATATGTAACATTTTCCTGTTTTTTTCCCTTAAAAATACTTTTGCTCTGGCATGTTAGTAACAATAATACAGTAGCTGAACTATCATTTTGCTAATTTGCTTTTCTAATTCTTGTAGATTTGTTTGAAGAGATAAATATTCTACTTTCAAGCAGCTTTAGGTGTTTTTATCAAGACATTTAAGTGTTTGATTTTAAGGAGAATGGTGTAAATTCCGCAGATACTGCTGCTCTGCTAAGCTAGGCTAGCTATCTTTTAGCAGGAATACTTGATCTGTTACAATTTCTCTGTTATTTATATAGTATAACAAATGTTCATTTTTGAGGTTCTGGTTTACCCTCAGTGATTGCCAAAGTCTAGCTAAATTCCTTCTGGCTAAAGCTAACAGCTCAAAACCAGTCCCAGTGCAATTAGTGCAGTAGTGTAGCATTTAAACCTTTAAAGTTTAGTGTAAAAGAAAGGATGATTTTAAAAGCATTATAAGCATCTGTATTGCATCTTTCTGTGACATAGGGTAGAATCACCCTGTCCAGTTCTGTGCTCCCTCAGAGGTCAACATCATTAAAACAGTTAGCTGTTGGTCAATGACACAAAGTTTCCTATCAAAATTCACCAACTCAGAGCTTGACGTGTAACTTTTTGTGGATTTAGTTCACCCCTAAAAGGTTTTTCAATAATTATGGTGATAGCATTACAATTAATTGGCTTTGTTGCTAAACTTTGGCATATTAAATGGTGTGTGAGCTGCCATAGTAATGAGAAGGTTATAGAGGAGGCCCTGTTTGCTATGACTGGATAAACATTTGAATGCACCTGTGACTGTGAAGCATGAGTGAGACTTGAAATACCTTTATTCATACACGGTTCATTGACAAATCTTTGTTTCTTCTGTCATTTTTATTTGCAGTTCTTTTGCTACTGAGATACCCAGGAGTTACCCAGCTAGCAGAAAGATGGCGAGCTCTTTCACACGTCTGATCTCTGGCCGCAACACGGCTGTGCTGTTGGCCAGTTTGGGTGCAGGAACGGTGGCCTCTGGCTTCTTGTTGAGCGAAAACAGCTCTCTGGCTGCTGAGGCCAAGAAGAAACTCTATCCTCCCAGGTAGGACAGGGCAACTCCACTGATACTGGACAATGGGGCAAAATGTGATGGTTTTACTTCATGAGAAACAACACAGGACCACACAGACAGCTGTAAGTGCAGTGAACGGACGGCCTCCATAAGTCAGTGAACAGTCCTCACTATAATTATCAGCCTTGACAACACAGAATCTGACTACGTGCTTCACATGCACATTTCAGAAGAATGACTCACTGCTAAGTTTTGCAGAACAGAAGGGAAAGGTGGCCTTTATGGACTCAATCATGTGTTCAAAGTACAGTGTCACACCTCCATAAAGGCTACAGCATGAAACACATTTTGTGGATTGGTGTGACTGTGTGGTTTACATCAGCTCACTGCCACTGAACTTCTGAGGGTATGAGAGAGTCACAGTGGATAGAACGGCAACGTCCGACAGGATCAGTGACACTCTCAAGTTACATCTGAGTTACCTTTGACTCACTCTCTTTTACACTTCACACACTGATTTTCACCTGCCCCCTCTCCTCCAGCCTTCAGTGGCTGTGCTGGATAAAAATAATGCTGTGAAAAGTTTCTATTTACTTGTTAACGTCGCATGGAGCACAGGAGACAGAAAAGGTCTAAATCAGTATTAGGTGTGGACCAGAGACTTGCCTTAGACTGGACTCCCTGTAGACTTGACCTGTCAGAACATTTCAGTCTGAAGTTTTCACCTAGTAAAATCCACAGAAAATAAAATACCATAGGCCTTGCACAGCGACATACCTTCAATAGTAGATGTTGACAATATGCTTGCTTAAGGGCAATCTTTTGATTTGTTAGGTTTTCCATGTATAATTTCATGGGGTTTTAACCTTAATTATTAGTCATGTCAGTTTGTAAAACCCTAACAATGTAAGTTCTTAACCCTGATATTTAAATTAATCAGGTCAATTTGTAAAAATAAATAATAATATGGGATCTTAACCCTAATATTTGATTTTAAATCTGTCACTGGAGAGTTTTAACCTTTGTATTTAGTTTAGCCAGATAATTTATATAATAAATAACGCTGCAGGGCCTCAACCTTAATGTATAACATGTTAAGTAAATTTGTAATGTTAATTGTATTTATTTACTGAAAAGCACTTTTGCTCAATGTTTGTTGTTTTTAAATGTAATATATGAATATTGTAATTTGATAATCTGCATGATTTGGTTTTGAAAACATGTCTGCTTTGACTTGAGACAGTACTTGGAATTGTGTGTGAACATATAGCCTCTTGGGACCCGACCTTTTCTGGGCCTTTCATTTTTGATTTACCCTAGTTATTTGGGATTAGTAGGACCTAATAAATATAAAAAAATAAGCTTTGTCTTTGAATTATAAATAGTCATTAATAGTAGTAGTAACATGAATAGTAATAAGTAATAGCAGATTGCGGCAATGCACTGCGTTCACTGCTGGGTTCAGTGCACAGCTCCCGGAGAGTCGCGGACTAGCCAGCACAATTGGCGGAGTTTTCAAAGTTTTTCAGACTTCCAGAGTTAAGGTAATGGTGCAGGGAAGCCAAAATACGATGTCCACGCATGTGAACGCAGGGTCCTAGGAGGTTAAAGAGTAACTCTACACAAGATTTGTAAGAAGAAAAATGAAGCTACACTGACCTTTGTGGTTTAAACAGAACCGGCTCGTCCATTAAGCAATATAGGCAAATGCTAAGGGCAACATGGCCTCCAGGGGGCGCCGCAACATCAGGAAAAATGTAACCTTCACTATAATTTTATCAAAACTAGTTATTACTACTAACTCTTAAAACGGAAAAGCTCACATTGATTCAAATGTAAAGCAATGCCCAATTAATATTACTACAAAACAATGCTATTCGATTACTTTTGTAAGCGTATGTAGATCGCTGATGGAGGGGGGCGCCAGATAAAATCTGACCTAGGGCACCACATTGCTCTGGTTTAAAGGTAAACAACTCTTGAACCTCAGCCTACACCTGACATTCCCACTGGGTGAGGCTGCATTACAGTGCTGTGCTCCATCACTGCTGCACAGTCTGTCGCTATCAGCAGGATTATTAGACTGGGTGCATTTAAATCTCTTTGATTCTCTCCCTCCTGTAGCTCTGACTTCCCTGACCTGAGGAAACACAACAACTGCATGGCTTCAGCTCTGACTCCAGCCATCTATGCCAAACTGAGGGACAAGGTCACCCCCAACAACTGGACCCTGGATCAGTGCATCCAGACCGGAGTGGACAACCCTGGACACCCTTTCATCAAGACGGTGGGCTGTGTGGCTGGTGACGAGGAGAGCTACGAGGTAAGCCGAGACAAAGACCAGAGTTTAAGTCTAAGTTATTATACTGAGGAAGCAGAACAGTGCATGTTTATCAAAAAACTTTTTGCCACCATTTTTCAAGCGAGAC